>CM032885.1:9093365-9765865 GCA_019176425.1 Megalops atlanticus | reverse complement strand
AGTGAACGCCAAACATTCTATCTTTAACATTTAAAACTGAACATCTAGTATCATCACACATGTTCTGAATTAATTCTTTCAATTTTAATTTTAATTGAATTTCAGTTTTAAAGATTGCTTTCCAACATTTGAAATAGCAAGAGATAAGAGCTGGAAATCCTTTTACCCATTCCTTGCAACTATTCAATCTGTATATTTTCTTCTCTAACATGTGAAAGATTTGGGCCAGTGCTAAAATACAGGGACAGCAGAATCTGTGGCATTAAAATATGGCCACTTTACTGTTTTCAGGGCTGAGAAGAAATCCAAACCAGTCATTACATTCTTAAAAAGGAGAAAAATCACATGAGCAGACTGGTTCCTTGCAAGCTGCCAAAAATGAATTTGAATATATCAGTAAAATGGTGAAAAAAAATTGAAATACACATCTTCAAACTGATACACAGTATATTCGACTGACGGGATAAAGAAGGGACATCTATTAATGTAAGACGTCCCTGTGCGGATGCTTAGATCAAATATTCAAAATGAAAGCTAATGCTGGATACACTGTTTTGGTTTAAATCACATATCTGAGTTTGCTGTTTCTCGTGCATGTGGGTGAATGTCTCCCATTCCAGGAGAGGGCACCCAAGACCATCTTTTGGAGGCCTGCTCTCCCACACAACAACAGCCCTGTAATCACATACTTCATTCTGCTAAAAAGGAAAAACCCAAAGCTGGCTACATATCCATGAAACTATGCTAATGCTAATTTTAGTATAAAGCGTGTACCTGATGACACAGAATATGTTTATCATGACATATATTTGTAAATAATTATATTTTGTTATCTCACAGTGTATTTAGTGTTGTTACATGAGGAATGAGGTTACTTTGGGGATATGTAACCAGGACAGACATATTGTTATTGTCATGACAAAGAGGAGACTTGATCGTTTTTATTCCACTTTAATATAATATTTATAAGAAATTTGAATTATTTAGCCCTTAATAGGCACAAATGCTATTAAAAAGGCTATTGTTTTTCATGTCCTGCTGAACTAAAATTATTACTAATAAACAACTATATTCATACTAACAGTAACTGGCCGGATTATTATTGTTGTTTGCTTTCCATCCAAGGAAAATGACCACAAAATGGCACCCATGCATTCCGTTCCACCATTACGCCCTAAGACCAGAATACTCAGAGAATTACTAACAAGTAAATCAGGATATTTTCAAATGCTGGTAAGAAGGGATGTTACAGGCTGCTGGGTATGATGCCTGAGTACCACCCATGCAAACCTAAGCCATGGGTGTCCTCCTTATCTCCTCAGAGTGCTCTCCAAGGTGGCCCCAACTGGAGAGCCTCCATTTTGCCCCACACAAATTGGAGCGCAGTCTAAAAAGGAAAAAACAACAAAATGGCTAATCGCCGCATTGTAATTCGAGTCAGCAACGGCCCATTAGTCAGCTGGGAACAATGGGAAGCAGTGAAGTGCGATAAGTTGGTAAATATTTTGGAGAGAGGAGGAAGAGGCATTATTAAAGGGGAGCGTGGAAATGATGGATAAGTGGAACGTGCGGCGAAGAGGGAGCCTTATGAAGCAGCTAATTGGTCAATTATGTAAACACAGACCTCACTGAGTGGAGAGAGGAGGCAGGGCCGGTCTGACGCTGACAGTTCAGCTGTTCCAATCTGAGACGCAAGATTGTAATCTGGAACAACAGCCTATCAGTAAAGGCGCACCTTGCTCTCAGAAAAACAGCACAGCGCATGAGAACTCAGTGCCAGTGTCTCTTGTGGTGGTGGTGTGTGTGTGTGTGTGTGTGTGTGTGTGCGTGTGTGTGTGTGTGTGTAGGAGTAGGCGTAAGCGTAGGTGTAGGTGTGTGTATGTTTCATGCAGTGTGCTGGATGTGTGTGTATATGTGTGTAGGTGTTTCATGCTGCGTGCTAGATGTGTTTGTGTGTATGTGTGTGTACGTATGTGTTGATGTAGTGTGCTGTGTGTATGTGTGTGTGTGTGTGTGTGTGTGTGTGTGTGTGTGTGTGTGTGTGTGTGTGTGTGTGTGTGTGTGCACGCGCATGTGTGTGTTGCATGGGTTACCATGAGCAGTGAAAGTGGCCATGCTGCCAGGCTGTGGCAGAATGCAGATTAGCTTTCGAACAACCTCCTGGGCCGTCAGCTGGGGTGGACGGGTCTCTCCCCCACCCTCCTTTCCCTCTAATCTGAATAATACATGCTAATTACCTCCTTACCATGCGCCCGAGCGCCGGCCCACGTCTCGGCAGGGAGTGTCACACAACACTGCCTGTCACCGAGACGCTTCAGCGGTCACCTGCTGTAGACACGCACCCATACAGGGGAGGTAGGCGAAGACCCAGTGCAGGTATGCATGCGGTGAATGTGTGTTTTTTCATGTACTCCAACAAGGTACGTGTAGGGTGAGTCTGCTCTGGCTGCTGTCCCAGGGAGACATGGGTCTGCTGTCCCAGCATGATTTGCTGTGTGTGATCTGTATTGAGTTTTCTCTAAAGCAGAAATTAACTGCTGTAACAGCGTAGACTTTACTGGCTGACTCATGAGAGCCAAGACACAGCACTCCACACTTATTGCCTCTTTCTCTCTCGTGTTTAAGAAATCTTTACACCCCCCTGCACTTCAAATGGCATTTCACCCGAGCAATGTTTTGCCCCCCTTTCCTAATTGTACTACTATTTATCATAGGGACCACATTGCCGCTCAAAGAGCGAGTCTTTGGTCACACGCAGTGAATCTTGCAATTACATTTTATTCAAAGGAGCATGAACGCGAGCCTGCTAGGGTGGGTTTTAGCCCATGTCAATTTGTGTGTTAATGCGACCCTGAAATCAAACCAGGCCGGACGAGCTGGCTGCGAGCCGCGCTCCTGGGCTGGAGTGATTTAGAGGAGCCGCGCGCTCCTGACAGCCGGCCGGCCAATCGGTGCGCTCAGCCGCCGCCGCCAGCGCCGCTATCTCGCGCTAGCACAATATTTGGCTAATTCCGCGCGGCTCGTCCATCATCCGGAGGAATGCATTTGTATGCGGGGGACGGGCCCGCGCCTGCAATAACGTGTGAATAAAATCAATGGGGTGCCAGTAAAAAAGCCTACGGATGGAGCCGGGGCCGCCATCACTCAGCCATGGCAGGAGGGGAAGGCTCTTTGTTGGGACTCACAGGCGGGAGGTTTGACAGATACCGAACAGCTGCAAGGGAAGACAACCGTGCACATCATCGCACTTTCGAAGCCGTTCATTACGAATGAGTGATGTATCAATGGGTATCGCAGGAGTACGCCGCGGACGGGCTATAATGGAGAGGTTCTTTGTTCTGTGAATAAACTGTTTGACTCATTCCACCTGACTGCATCTCGCTTGTCTGCTAATTAATGTATCAAGGTATGAGTTAATGCATTTGATTTTTTAATATTTTTTGGCACAACTCTAAACTGTTATTTATGGCACTTATTAGAGCACGTAACCCAGCAATCAGTTAATGTCAAACCGCGTACCGGGCCATTTGGGTAGTATGACGTGGGACCAAATGTACTGGAACATCCATTAATTCTCCAGCGATTTCCACACAAGTGCTCAAATAAATGGCAGCGCGGTTTCGGAGGTCTCGGTGTCATCAGCTGCACTAACCGCAGGAAGAAGGGGGTGGGAAAACGTCTCTCTCTCGACTTGTACATCTTGTGCGGTAACGACCGGGAATGGGGCCGGCATTGTGAATCACACTCTCTCGAAAGCGACGTTTTTGTTGTTTTGTTTCTTTTTTTTTTCAGACGAAAACGCGAGACATCATGGCCCCATTTGTTCTGCTCTCTGTCCTGACAAATTGTGTCTGTTAGGGAGGGAGCGCCGTGGAGCTCGGGCCGCGCGCATAAATCCATTCCGCCGCAGCCTTCACGGACGAAGATGATCTTATTCGTTTGTCGTTTTTATTTGATTTCTTTCCCTTACTTTTCACGCTCTGCACAAACACGCGGGGCATAAGTGACAGATGGAAGCGCTCACAGTTCACGCGATTTCTTTTTTTTATCAGACCCCCCATTTATTTTCTTTAGGGCGCCCTATTATCAGCAGACAGTGCCTTATCCTCCTGTGGCTGGGGAGAATCAAGACACGCCAAAAGACAGTTTCTCACTCTGTTTGGTTTGTGCTCTGCACTGCCCTGCAGCCGGGAGAGCAGCACGCTCTGGCAGGGATGGAAAAGGCGACGCCGGTGATGGAGTGATGCAGGCGTGCTGGGCTGGGGGCTGCGCGGCGCGTTAGCAGCGAGCCCGACAGAGCGGGGAGATAATGCCTCTGCTTTCTCTCGTCTCCCTCCCCCCCCCGATCGCAGTGACAGCCCCGCATGCCCACGCCGTCACAGCCCCCCGATTCTCATCACGGGCCTCGACGGCTCGCGCCTTCGGCGAGCACGTGGCCCGGCGAAAATTAAATGCCTCTGAATTTTTTTCAGTCTCCTCCTGCTTCTTCGGAACGCGACGGGGGATGGGGGAGGCGGGAGGGGAGAGGGGGTACTCAACATCAGAAGTGAACTGATCGCTGAGGTTTGAAGAGTAGTATGCTACAAGACTGCATTCATCCGAACCGCTTGAGGTCCAGCATGATGGTCGCCCAATAGTGCATAAGCGCGTTTTTAAAATACCAATGCTAGTGTTTCCGTTTGGCAAACTGACAAGCGAAGAAAAGGATTTGCGACAGAATGGCATGCCACGCACTAATTGTGGAGTCCCACTGTGCAGTAATGGCCAGAGTGGCCACTTTGGGCACAGACAAGAAGAACAGACGGAACAGAGCCTGAGAACAGCGGACAGCAGCGCCATTTCACAGAGAGATGTCTGTTTGTCTCTTCTGGACGCCATAGCAACAAGTGTCTGCGTTATCTCTCATTTTCAAATCACACAGATATGTTTTATGTTGGTGAATACTTTCAATATAATACAGATGGTAAATATCTCAGACTGGGAATCATTATTACCATAATTTTAGGGGCAGAAGTGACATTCCTGTGATTTATGCCGTACCTGTCTGACCTGACAGCATCAGACGCTGGACAGGAGTGGACAGAGGAGATTGGAATTGTGGGAGGGAGGTAGGAACTCAGGGTGGACGTGGGGCCTCAGTGCTGATTGCTCTGGTAAATCCCCCACTGGCTAATCTCTCATCGCTCTTCCTCTCACACTGGCGTTCCATCTTCATAAGAGACACATCCATTTTCATCATGACTATCTCTTTTTTCAGATTCACTGTGAACTCAATTACTTTGAGTGAGGGATTGATTTAACGGTCATAAAATTAGAAAGGAAATCTATATTCAGGGCTTAAAGCGTCGCCTCCCAGCTCGTCGACTCTCCTTGAGAGAGAAACGCAACCTGCCTTTCGGTTGAAAAGGGGACGGAATTGAAAAAAAAATTAAACAAGTATCCAACTTTGGATTCTTTAATATGAAAGCTCTTGGGAGCAGCTTGCAGACAGTGATAAGGCTGCAGGTTCTTTCAGGCCATCGGCGTCTTTGACCCAATGACAGCAGAGGTAGCAAACAGGTTTGCCACCCTCACTCACTCTCTTTCTGCCTCTTTTTCTCTCACACACACACCACACACTCAGTCACTCTCTTTCTGTTTTGTTCCCTCTCTATATATCTCTGTCCTTTTCTGTCCCTCCCCCTCTCTCTTTTTCCACTGGCATCGCCGTCCAATCAATTTCAACACCCAGAGTTCTATTAGTCAAAGGAGAATACACAGCAATTAGCTAAGCCCGGCCAGGCGCGGTAGAGCGGGAATCAATAGTGCCCATTCTCTGTGCTGAGAGGTAGTTGGGCATAAAGATAGATCTTTAATGAAGCTGAAAACTACAGGCAGATGTACTGCAGGCGCAAGGGTCACGCTTATTCAGTCCCATTCTCCTGTATCTGGGTGAGGGATGCGCTCTGAATGAGAATAAAGAAGGAAAACAGTCCGTACCGTTCCCCCCGCCCGATGTTATGTGATTTGAGCGTCTACCGTGACATAGCGGTACCAGAGGCTCTGTAATGTGCAGCCTTAAAGACGACACGTGACTGTTAACCGATGCCGTTCCACAATCGACAACACCTCTATGTTTGCTGTGCGATTCCTGTGTTTCATTCGCGTGGTTGTCAAGGAACCTGAAATCTATAACGTTGTCTATAGACATTGACAGGTCTGTATTGTTGTGTATAAATCAATAAATCACAAAGAGTGTTGTTGAATTTATATCGAGGAAAGAACGCACACATAGTTGCTGTATGTGTATTCACTTGCTAAATTTATTATTATTGGGGTAAAAATACAATCTTAAATTTGTTACAAAAGCTGACCATCAAATTTCCATTTTTTTGTCAGTCAGTTGTATGCATCCTGTCCACGTGATTACTGATAGCTAGAAACACACAGCTATTACTGCTGACATGTCATTTGTTTCCTCCAGGTTAGAAAGAAACAATGCATTGCTGAAATAAAGTATAGAATCAAATCTGAAAATTCCAAGATGTTTCCGTATCTATATTCTCCTTTCTAACAGGGCAAGGAGGTGAACATCTGGTACAGACACTGGCATCACATTCCTGATCTTTAGCTTGTTGTTCTAACGATGAGCACTGTAGTTCGAAATCTGCCTCAAAGCTTTGCGCCAGCATGATTGCAAGACATATAAAGATTTTATATCAAAAGCCTTTTAGAACTGAGTTTTGTTTTATGAAATTGCAGGCCAACCCTGTTCAGATCTTTCCTCGATCATCTCCCTCTACCAGCCTCTTTCAGAGTTATGAGTTCAGTGCTTTTATTCAGCTAAATATTTTGATATCGGGGCTGACGGCAAGTATAACGTCTGTCATGCGGGTATCAGTTGGCATAATAACTAGTATACCCCAAATCCCTGCGTGACCTTAGCTTGAAGCCGCAGGTTTGTGCTAAAAAACGCTATTTGATCTGGCCACCAGCCAGGCGGCGTTTTGCGCTGGCGGGGATCGCAGCCGTTTCAGCTCAGCATTTCGGCCCTCACGCTGCTCAGCCCTCATCATCCCCACATGCGTCTCAGAGGGATTCCTCATGATGCTTTATGGCGGTAGGGTTTTCACACTGCCCGCGTATTCTGCTGACTGCAGAGCCTTCTGTCAGAGCCATGCTGCTTCTGCCCTCGCTGTGTCAAAAGCAGGGCTCGCTGCATGGTGGGCACATATACACGCACACACACACACACACATACACACACAAATACACACACACACGCACACACACACACACACATTTACCTCCTACACCTCCTGAATGCCAGCTCAGTTAAACACACACCTTTCAACAAAGCCTAGAAGACACAGTACCATTTTAGCCCCAGTTTAGTCGAGAACACAGCCATTACAATTTTGTTCCAAATTTGATACTGCACAATTATTTTTGGAATTCAGCATGTGCAAGTTGAACTTGTACATGGTGCATTAACAGCTGGGTTCAAATCTGGGTTTCAAGTACCAGGCTGAGGAAATAAAAAAATGACCATTCATCAATGTATGAACAGCTGTTTTCTGCAAGAAGCAGAGAAGGAAAGCCACAGAGGAGGAAAGACACAATGGCAACAAGACACAGGCACAAAAGACCTATACACCTCATACTTTACACTCCATTCATTCATACAGCTGAATGTTTCCTGAACCAGCACAGTAGCAGTGTTTCTGCTGCCATTAGAACCCACAACCCTCTTGTTGCAAGCCATGTTCCAAAGCCACTTCTCCACACCATAGCTCCAATGTAAAGCTAAGCACTCCACCCTGGCACAATATTGCGTCACCTGCTCCTGTGTCCACCAGGTGACCAGAACGCAAACAACGGTCTGGAGGGCAAGGGAGCCTTAACCTGCTGCAAACCCACCCACAATGCCCCGTTTGTGCTTACTGCAGCTGGTTCCCCACTTTCAAAGCTGACAGTCTGTCGCTTCTGCTGGGAGACTTCAATTTGCTCCCCTAAATGCTTCCCTACATGCTTTTTTAAAAAAAAATCATCCATTCAATTAAAACCGCCTCTGATTAAAGTCATGGTATAATGGATTAGGATAAAAGGAAGCAATTCCAGCAGTGAAGTTGCCGTTTCGGGAGGGGCGTCTCAGAGGAAGGGCCCTTACCACGGCTTGTTATTTATTATTTATTTTCAAGGGTGACTTACAAACCCGGGCCCCTCCCGCCCTCCAGCCCCTGCTACAGAGGCGCTTTTCTCTGCACAGTTATTTTCCACAACGCGCCCCCTCATAGTTACCCTGGTTTCCCCTTCAGAGAGGTGGCAAGTAACGCTCCTGCCAACCAAAAATTACAAACGCGACGGCAACCGCAGTGTCAGGCAGGTTGAACCTGCGATCAGCATTTTTTCGCAGTGCATAATGCGGCGCTCCCTATGACAGAGGCGATCGGGCGTGGCCTTTGCAGCTCTCCCTGCTCTCAGCAGAACTTTGCCTCGGCCAATGACAGAGGGTGCAGCGTAGCACCCCGCACCATGGCAACAGCCCACCTCCGACCGCGTTGCACCACGGGCCACTTCGTCCGGGTGTGCGGCGTGACTGGCACGACTTCTCGCTTCTCTCAGCGTTAAAACATCGGCAATTCTAGCATGGAATTTTGGTAATCAGGGCTTTGAAAGCAAATGGTTTCTCTGAGGTGCGATGTGCCAAGCCTGCAAATCTGACTCAAGCCATCAACGCAGTATCATTACAAACACATTGCGCTCATCTACTCTTGCCATTTTTCCCAGGCTGATTAGTTGTCCAACCTGAACATGTTGCCCAGAGAGAGACACACACAATACACTGGCAACTGTAAAAGACTGAGCAGCAGTGACCACTGACGCTATTACTAACTAAGTGCTCTATAATTAGTGTTGCTGTTTTTGGTATTATTATTTGTAATAGTATTGTTTGATGACATAAGGATAAGAATTGTTGTTGGAAATATGTACATTACATATATATATTACGCCAATAAAGCATTTTGAACTGAAATTGTGAGAGAAATTGGTGGGCAGAGACAGAGAGAGAGAGAAAAAGAAAGAAGGAGAGAGAATGTGTTCTACTGTGGAGCTGATAACAGAAGTGGAGCTGGAATCCACCCCCATCACTTCCCTGTCTGCATCCGCCGTTAGAGGGATAATCAAGGCTGTCTCTTAGCTCCCCCGCCTTCCGACAGCTCCCTGCACCACCAGGGCACTACAATAGGTGCTTATTTGAGAAGACACTTTTGTAGACTGTGTAGCCCTGACAGGGACTCATTAAGTGGGCTAAATTAGTAGGTTGGCTCCCCCACTACCTGCAATTCCGTCAGAGGGAAGTCTTGGTCTTTGCAGAGAGCTGAGAGCTGCAGCACTATACAATAAGTTGTGCCTTGGTGCACGATCAAGCCAGACACCAAGAATAGAAAATTGCATTTTGATACTTCGTCATCTGAAAGTCCTGCTGAAACCTCGTCTGAAGCTTTACATCTGAACACAGTGAAAAGTGCTGATGTTTTAATTATGTAGAGCCAGCTGTGGACTGGCAACAGTGCACTGGGATCGGGGGGTCTAAAATATTATATTCTCCACACTGTAATGTACCTGTCAAGAGCTGGGAGGGAAAGCACGTTAACAGCAAATGCTGAGAAATGGGTTTGAATCATTCCCCAGCCGAAACAAAATTAAACGCACGTCAACGCCGAACAGGTGCCGGGAAAAGAATACGTCAAAATTCAAGGTTGATTTTGTTTTGGCTTTCCCATTAGTATTACGCTGGTCCCTTATTTTCAATTCAGCAGCCCTCGCACATTTCTTATTCATTTTTTTGTGTTGCACACTATGATTGCCTTGTATTTAAGGGTCTTGTTTTGAGGCTCCTTTGCAATAAACACGTTTCCGAATAATGCCAATCACAGCAGAGGCCACCTCATTTAAACCTGTGAAAGGGGTTTTGATTCCATCAGCAAAATACTCTCGAAGGCGAAAGAAAGACCATTCAACGAACCAGCACTATTAGAGAAGGCATGAATATTCTCACAGCTCACATTAAACGGAAAAGCTCTCTTTTTTACACACCAACGACTGAAAGCTTGTTAAAAGCATATTTTTGTAGGTACACCTTTTTCTCCGTAATGATATCATTGTGTGTGAGGACAATACCCACCCCAGCTATGACTCATTCAGAACACCAGAATGAAAAAAGGTAGGCAAACTTGGACTGATCACAGGCAAACAAACGTCTTCCGTTCTGTAACTGCTGAACTACATCAAATATTTCTAGACTCTCAGTCATTGAAGAGGAGGTAAAGTAAATATTATTCACACTTGATTTTAAGCACAAACATATTCTATTTGAAAAACGTTATTGCTTATTAACTAAAGATTACTTATTTAAAATGGTTACTAAACAGACAGTAAGCGCAAAATAAACCTAGAGGACAATTTTAATTTTGGCTGTTTATGTACCACTGTATTATATTCAATGTCAGTATTAATGTTAAAACCTGACATAAATTCAAAACAATAATTAAAAATCAAACAATGATTTCGAAATCACTTCACACTTAAAGTCGAGAGGCATCACCTGTTTGCCTGTTTTCTGACTACTTCCACTCACTCTAAACTAATATATTTATCAACAGGCCTTGATAATAAGGGATGACTGAAATACAGTATCATTGTGACCTCAGCTGATGACCTTCACACTTATCTTTTGTTTAAGAGGCTGCCACTATTTCCTCATCCACTAGCCCTAGAGGGATTAGATAATATTTCCAAATTAAGATCTTCCATAAACCCAGGCGCCTGATTGCTTGAGAGCCGGTGAGGGTTGTTAAGTCCTGATGGTGAAGGACTGCTGGATTCCCTGAGTTATTTTACATTCATTATTATTTTTTCCATCCTTTTTTTCACCCTGGGATTTTCCCCTGCTGGTGTGTAAACAGACAAACAGGGAGAGATTAAGCAGGACTCCTGAAGAGGGTGTGAAGAGGAAAATCATTTCACATCCTCACACTTTTGAATATCATTCCACTATAGATCTTCAGTGGAGCTGCAATCAGTCATGACTTCAGCATGTGTCACACATTAACAGATATTTGTTAAAACTAGAAACATGAAAAATACTGTTTTTAGTGGTCAATAATATTCAAGTAATTAAACACTGTAGCACTGACCAATACATAAGTATTGCCATATAAATCCTTAACTACAGCATACAACAGTTAAGTATGATGTTTTTATAAATGATTAACACCTATATTGTATGTATAAATATATACATTATATGTGTTTGTGTATATACACAATATAATAACAAATGAATAACAATCATTATTCATACACAATTGTGTAAGAAATTTGTAATATAGTAAATAGAGAAAAGTGAATAATAAATAACATGATTCTGAAACTTTTAAGTTTAAACACTGATAACATTATCAAAAACTCATCAGACATGTACCTGTATTGTCTGTGACAATTACTGTTAAGTGCAAAGAGAGACCTTTCGACAAAAGCTGATCTGAGAAGACTGAACATGAAAGCATGTTCTCTGCAGAATGATATGGATGGTTTCTGGTTGGTTAACAGTAAGAGGGAGCCAATTGGGTACTGGCTCTGCATTGTTCCACACCTAACTGTGCATTTCTCACATCAAAGTCATATCATTTGTGTATAGGAACATTAATTCCTTTTTTAAAGATAACAGCATTTCAAAGGACTTTTTGAGGGTGGCTTTTATGTTGGACCATTTCATTCTGCTCTATACACTTATCCCATCTGTTAAGTTACACTGTAAATGAGTGTGTAAAAGGCTTAATGATAGTAAATTTAAAGCAGTCACAAATGTCTAAATAATTACTGAAAGTACAAAATCTGATGAACTGCTGAAGATAACAGTGTTGACTACAGCATACGACACATGGTTAATACTAAGCTATGTAAGTGTTGATTAATGAGCAACATGGATCTATGAATGGAGAATGCCTAGTATGACAGTTTTAAGGACATTGTAATGGATGTTATTCTGTGGGTCATTATTTGCCATTTATGATTCAATTATTACAGTATTTGCTATGAATGTAATTAATATTAATTGCAAATATTAATGTTTGTGAGTCTGCTTTCCTGCTAAGTGTTAATGGAAACATTATAAATGATCTGAAGGCTTAATTGATGGCCCATTGCAGATCGTCATTTTACTTTTACAACTCATTAGGTGCTGTGTTCAATGTAACATTTATCAAAGCTGATAAACATACGCTGATGTGTGACACATGCTCAGCTAATATGTAAATGATTAATTACAGCTCTATTAAGTATTTGACGTTATTGTGAAATGTGAGTTTTTGTTGGGGGGTTTTGTGTGTTTTTTTTTTCTTGACTGGAGAACATTGTTTTTAACACGGACTAGAGTACAGACTCCGAACTGTATTGACTAAAACTGACTCCTCCCTGAATGGAGCAGGGTATTGCCTGTAGCAGACATTTTTAGCTCTTTACCGTTACCTCTTTTTTTTTGGCTTAAACACACAGGTAAGGTGATCTGATAAATCTGTTAGTCTGTTATAGTCCAGCAATAGCATTTTCAGAGAGACCAGAGGAATACATGTTGGTAAAACAGGATAGCAGCAATAAAATGTCAGCTGTTAAATTTATCCCCTGCCAGCTGGACAGGATAAGAGTTGTAGCACCACATGCTGTGAGGGTACAATGCTAATGGTACTTCTTCTGCATTATGATAATTGCTCATACAAAATTGCCACCTACTTTTTTCCCTCGTTCTAATTATTGAGGTCTCCGATGCTGGCAAGAACAGGGAGCAGAGGGTTTGCAGGCAATTAAACTCTTGCAATTACGGGTCTATTGTGAAGCAGGGATGTACAGAAGATTTTGGGGGGTACAGAATGATTGCTCTTCTGTGTAATTAGAAATGGGGCAAATATATACTGGAAATTGACACATTTTCAGACAATGCTACTTCTTGCGTTGTTTTGTGTTGTGAATGAGGTCTGACACACTCAAAGTTAATCCCAAATCAATGTTTATTTTACAAAAAAAAATCTGCAAAGCACAGTAACACGCAACAACATACATGCCCAAATACACACACACACACACACACACACACACACACACACACACACACACACACACACACACAATTGCTCTCTCTCCCTCACACACACACACACACACACACACACAGCATTTGGACTCCAGCGAGCAGCCTCAGATTAGCTTCCCTCCCACATAAAGCATATCATTGGGAGCAGTGGTGCGGCGCGAGCGGGCGGGCACAGCGGGTTGTTTAAAGTGCCAGAGTCCGGCGCGGGCCGACTCGGGCCATCTGGAGGTGCAGCGGCTGGCCCCGCCGTAATGGGGCCGTCCCCGGGGGAACACAAACACATCGATTACTCCGCTCGTTCGGAGCTATTACACGTTCGCTACCAAAGAGAAATCACTCTGAGTCCGCTGTCAATTTTAGAAAGCGTTGCTGCTTCTGAGGGATCCAGCGCAGTCAATATTTAGGTTTTTCTTAGCTTCACTATGGCATATAGGACCAGATGTTCGTAACTGGTTTCTTTAGAAACACTGTTGATGACCTTCATGTTCAGAACTGGTGTTTTAGACGAGCAGAGACTAGTCGACCCTTCTGGGTCGTTTTCGCTTGTCTTTAGGACGCAGCATGCCGACAGACGTTCTTCCATTGCTTATTGAACACGGCGCAAAAATTCATATTCCACGGAAGAATGTGCTAAGATGGTTTTAGATGGAGCCATGCCCTTTTAATGCATTAAATATTCAGTTAACGCCCCTGGGTGTTTTCCTATTTGGTGCGTGCATCCGTTTTACATAGAAAATTAATTTATTTTAATTTAATTAATAAAAGTTTGAGGAAAATCAATTAGAATGCGCCTGAGGCTGGGTTTCTGTTGACTGGGGGAGAGCAGATGTGCAGGATATGTTTGTCATTATTGGGCAGGGCCAATTAGAGCAAAAATACTCATTACACTTAATCAAACACTGTAGTAACAAGAGCTTGCCATCGCATTTTACAGGTTGCGGGGAAAGGCGCTGATTCGGTCGTTCATTTTATTAGCACTCATTCCACTGTCACAGTAAAAGCAGTGGGAGAGCTGCCGTTCCGGGCATTATCTCACGAGAACAACTCCTAAAGCTCGCGCAGGCTGTACCCGTGCCTTTATAAAAAAAAAATCTAACAGCTTTCCCGAGGACAAGAGGTAAGACTTAGCTGTCTGTTCGCTTACTGAAGTTCCAAACGAAGATTGGGGATGAGAATTTCTAAACAACCCCCACCCATTCATCAAATCCGAAATCCGTTCATGTCAGCTGATCATGGCATCCCTTCTCCACCCCGTCTCCTCATTATATCTATCCCCATGTCTGATGTCCAAATTGGGGGGGCGGGGTCAACAACCTCAGCCCACAGCAAGGGGCGACCCCCTTCCTTGGACTCCAAGCTAAAGATTCATACCCCTACACCCTCACCATCAGCAACACCCCTTATTGTATTAATATTCATAATCACTGAGTTACAGCCTACATCATCTGCATGCTATGTTTTGATTGTATAAATATTCTCTTTTTGCTCTACACAGCTGTTCAGACACAAAGGACTTCAATGATAACTCTTGGAATGATACATTTCTCAAAACTTTCTTTGTAATGTCTTTGTAATTGCATACACAGTGGCGCGTGTGAAAGTACTCAGTGTATCCCATCACTCTCTGTCTCTCAGTTCCTTCCTCTCTCTGTTTCTCCATCTTTCATGTGCTCATCTCCCTCTCCCTTATATGCTCTCCCCTCCTTCTTTTGCATTTCCCACATTTTTCCCTCTCTCTTTGTTTTCTCTCTTGCTCCGTTGTTCACAGCTCTTGCCTCTTCCTCTCTCCCACAGTGTGCCTACCTCTCTAGCCCTCTATCTCTCTTACTTACTTCTTCTCTGTCTCTCCCTCCCTCTTTCTGATCCTCTTTTGTGTTTTGCCTCCCTCTTCCTCACTCTCTCCCTCTCTTTCTCCCTCCCCGTTTCTTTCTTTTTCCCCTATTCTCTATCCTTTTCCCTCTCCTTTTCTCTCTCCTCTCCCTCTTACTTTCTATCTTCCTTTTATTCTCTCTGTCCCTTCCTCCCTCTCTCTCCTCCCTCTTTCTCTCATTCTCTCTGTCCCTTTCTCTCTCAATGTCTTTCTCCCTCTAGCTTCTCCCCCTTTTGTCTTTCTTTCTTGCTTTCTTCCTCTCTTATTTGCTCTCTCTCTCTCTCTCTCTCTCTCTCTCTCTCTCTCTCTCTCTCTCTCTCTCACCGCCTGGGTGAAAGTTTTCTGCAGTCCTTTGTGGCTCACATCTGCATTGCAGTGCCGGGGGAAGGCGGCTCTCATGAGGGAGGTGTCAGGGGGGTTATTCTCTCGCGCGCCTGTGATGGCATGTTAATTACGCCCCCCTCGTCCCCGGGCCAGCCCCCTCGTCCTCGCTCCGTCTCCAGCCCGACGGAACGGAGACGTGCACATCGCCGCTCGCCTCGCCGCTCGCCTCGCCGCCCCCGGCAGATTCCTGACCCACCGCCGCACTCCAGCCATCTACGGCGCTGTGAAGAGCAATCGGGAGCCGCGCGAAGAGAGGGCCACAGCACCCGCGGTTTCTGCGTCATCTTCATGTCACCGCACACTCCGTTTTACTGAAATCCGCTCACGTTCGGTTCTGTGACGTTCCTGCCATCGCCCGAGTGGCTTGCCTTATGCGGACGCCTCTCTCTGTAACTACACGCGCGCGCGTCACGTGAAGACGCCGCTCCCGGCAGGAGCAGGTTGCGAGTTTGTAGAGCGGAACCTCCCGAGCCTCGGGCGCGCTCCATTTGGACACTGCGACGACGGCCTGGAGGCCGGCACGGGCCAATGGCCGCGAAGCTCCTGCGGTGAACGCCGTGTTAGGGGTGGACTGGTGCAGTGAGAGGCGATGCTGAGCGCGCCTCTGTCAGCAGCCCCACGGCGTCCGCGTCCTCTTTTTAATGGCTCTGCGGCGTCGGGGTCAGCACTTTGTTTCCTCATCACTGCCCTGTGTCAGGCCTAGCGGTGCGATCTAAGGCAAGCATGAAAGAAGAACAATTTGTCCTTTAATATGTTTGTGTCCTAAATTCCTAAAGAACAACAGCATTCAGAAAGAAACGCTGCAGAAGGTTTCATCCAGAAGAAGAGCAGGGTCCCTTGTGTTAGTTGTCTGGCCAAACCGAACTCTTCCTCATCGTAATTACTTTTAAAGTCTTGCCATCAATAATGACTCCCCCCACACACACACACACACGCGCACACACACACACACACACACACAAACACACTTGTTTCAAAGCATGGTACAGCTGTAGCTCATGTTTCAAAAGATTGTCATGACCTACCTCACAGACCTACACTACACTGCCTTTTGGTTTCTGTTTATTTCTTTTCCTTTAGCACTGGCTCTATCCCACGTGGAGGGGGCAGTCTCACTTCTGTGTAGAACAGGTTAAAGGGGTGTGACCTGACCTGGCTCAGGGAAGATTGCAGTTCTTTGTATCTTTGTACTGGAAAATACTGTAGAGGCCGCTGTTTTGTGGACCAAAGTATCAGTATTTTGCGGATCCAGAAATGGTTTTTGTCTGTGCATGTTCTGTCCTCTCTACCCAGTTAATACTGGAGAACCAGCAACAGTCTGTTGGGCGGAACAGAGCTGCTGTTGCTGGCAACAGGCCCTCTGAGAGCAGTCTCCTCCAGGCTCCTTCACACACTAACATACATCGTTAAGCGTAGGTGAGGCTAAATGGCTGGGCTGGGTAGAGGTCATAGCAAGATGTGAGCAAAGGTAGGACATGGCAGGGCAGGCGTGCTTGGAAACAATTATGTCGAGAATGTTATTCTGGGGAAGCTCTTTGGAAGTGAAATGAAGGCACGGAAGGGTATGGTGCAAACCAACCACGCAGCTTTTATCCTGTAGAGATAACATTGTCTTCCACTTTTCTGAACATCTTCTTGGCCATTTAAAGACAGATATCTAGCCATTTGCCTGGCTGTATCAGAGTTCTTCCTTTCTATAGCTTGCTTGAAAGGGGAAGAAGTGGTGCAGCAGTCTGAATTTTAATGCTGGTGCCTATCAACATTGGATTCCGTGATTAAGTGAGCGTGCTGAAACGATCCATATTTAATCAGTTTTTTTTTTAAAACACTCAGATATTGGCCTGGTTCTCCCCTCTCTTCCTCTCCCTCTTCCCTTCTTTCTTCTTCTCTCTCCCCCTTTGTCATGCTGTACCATCAGCAGAGTCCCCTTAAGCAGCTGTGCATCTCCTTCTGACTGATGAGGGTAATTTCTCCCAAATAGCAGAATGATCACTTTGGTTTGTTTCTCCCTCCCCCCGCACCCCGCCCACCCCCTCTCCGCACAGGGAGAAATTAGAGACATTTGTTGCCACGTCTCCTGCGGAGGGTAGAGATGGCTGTGGCAGACGGGGAGAGAGAGGGAGAGATGGAGAGATAGAGAGAGAGAGATAGAGAGGCTTTCTGATCGCTCCCAGTTACAAAAAGCCATAAACGGAGCAGAGATGGGGCGAGCACGAAAGCGAGACAGAGCGAAACGCAGAGGAACAGAGCCACCAAGAGAGACTGTGGAGAGGCGTCGTGTGGATCAACCCATCTGGCTTTGCCCTCTCTCTCAACATCTCTGTGCACATATGCTAGCTGAAGGCTCCCTGAGGCTGGTTTCCAAGTGTCCTCTCAATCTATGCCTTAATTCCTATGAATATAAAACAGAACAAAAATGTGCAGATTTTTCAGTTTTGTCACGATAAGTGTGTAAGTGGGAAAATCAGTTGTCTGATTTGACGGGGGAGGCCCGTAATGAAGATTCTTTT
Organism: Megalops atlanticus; assembly: GCA_019176425.1. NCBI lineage: Eukaryota > Metazoa > Chordata > Actinopteri > Elopiformes > Megalopidae > Megalops > Megalops atlanticus. The sequence continues at coordinate 9,747,969 of CM032885.1, read as the reverse complement.
CAACGATGCAGCGCTCTATATCAAAATCCTTCGCAAGCCACTTTACCATACCCATGAAGCTGCCCACAGATGCGCTGATGAAAGCATGGAATTCCTCTGGTGTGAGAGGAGGTGAAAACGTTACGCTCTGATGGTGCGCCGTTTCTGCTCTCTGCGCTCAGTGGTGGAGCGGGTTCACCGCTGCGGAAAGCTGCCCCGCCCTCTCCCTCAGCCTCGCGCTCCGGCGCCGGCGGACCGTCCTCTCCCATCTCCCCGGCCGTCAGTCACGGAGGAAAAACCAATTCACCTGTCGTTCCGGGGGCAGACCAGGGGTCCCGCAGCTGCGAGTGAGGGCCGCGTGCAAGACGGCGCCCTCTGCTGGTGAAGGAGAGGTCATTAATTACTGCCCACCTGCAGGCAGCACTGAAGATGCACTTCACTGCGCTCTTGCGCAGAGGAGTTCCGCTGTAACCAAAAGACGGGCCGTCCAAGGGAAACGGGGGCTCAGCGGACAGCCGTAATCTCTCAGATAATGAGGGCATTAATAGCACTTTATGGAAATTGCAATGGCCCAAAACATGCAAAAGGTTAACAGCTAAGCACAGTGTAATTTAATGCCCCCCGACTTTGAAAAGTTCTTTGAAGGATGTTTTCAATTATAACGCCGCTAATTTAATTCATTGTTTCGCCGGGGAAAATGTATTCTGTAAGCCTCACTGCCTCTCTGTTTGAGGCTTAAACTCGGGCTTAATCAGTCATGTACCTTTAGAACACGCACTGGAACGTCCTCTAAAGAGACTGACAGAGTTGCCGGTGATCTGTGCGCCCGCTCTTAAAGTCACGCCACCCGCCCTCCCCCCGGCGGCTTTGCAGTCGCTCGCACCGGGGGGAAAAGGGGCTGTGCCTTTAAGGGGGCCGTCTCTGCCCCCCTTCCCCCACCCGGTCCCCTTCTCTCCCTCCCGCGCTCAGACGCTCCTCCTCCACTCCTCTTTGTGGAGCCGCGGCTGTGCGCTCGCGCCGCTTTATGGGGAAGTACAGCAGGTCCCCAGAGCAGCGCTGGACACAGGACGGAGGAGGCTGGGCGGTCCCCACTCTCTGCCAGCATCCCCCCCCCCGGAGGCCCTCACCCCGACAGGGAAGCGAGGGAGGGACGCACCCCTGCCGGAGCACCCCGCGCCAGCGGTCCACGCGGACGGACGAGGAGGGGACCGGGAAGCGGAGCGCCGGGACGGTCCCGAGGAGCGAGCCGCGGCCGGAGATGAACAGATTACGACTGGCGGCGAGCTCTGGCGGGAATCGAACCACGACCGACTCAAAGAGCCAGGCTGCAGAGCACTGAAGGCATGATGGCTTTTTTTCCGAAAAGGACATCAAAAGTAAGTTTGGAGCTGCAAGGTATCCATCACACTATAATATAGACTGGCATTGTGGAAAAAAACACTAATGACAAAAAGCCTCCACTGAGAATTTTTTGAGAATTGCTTTTTTGTTCTTTTTTACTGTTCTTACATTGTTCTCTTCAGCGGGAGATTACAGCTCCTTTTGAATGCAGCATCGCTGAGAAAGTGCCGACTGCCTGCAAGTTTCAGGTCGGTTGAGAACCCTTAATTCAAGGCTTCGATTTATTTAATTTAATCTTTTTTAATGCTCTCCTCTCTGAAACTGTCAGCTTTTTGTGGCTGTGTTGGAGCCATTTGTGTGATTTCTGAGCGAGACCGACAGATTTTGCCTTGAATTTTTCATATTTATGAACTGAAAGATTTAGGGAAATCATCTGGTTTTGGAAGAATTTTCAGAATTCCGTACTTCACCCGGAATCAGATCCTCGCTGGACTACAGTGACTCCTGTGGACGAAGTGTAGGGGACTGCAGGTCTGCGTGGAGTCCTGCATCTGAAGTTCCTCTCCCGTAGAATGCGTTCTGCCAGCGGCTAGAACCAGGGAGCAGGTGCAAAACCTTTCTGATTGGACTTGAGGAGCACAGAAGCGTCGCTATGGAGCTCGGTGTGACCCCTGACATGTTCCTCCCGTTCCAGGGACAGGCTTTCTGCAGCCAGCCGTCTGCCGCGTGCGACGTCACAAGCTCCCCAGCGCCCCCGCCGCCCGCGCCCCCTCCGCCGGTCCCGCCCGCCCCCCCGAAGCCGGGCCAGGGCGGGTTCAGGAAGGTGCGCCGCACGGAGGAGGCGGGCCCCTGCCCGTTCCCGGGGCTGGCGGCGGGGGTCCTGGAGATGCGGGTGAAGGAGGGCAGCAAGATCCGCAACCTGATGGGCTTCGCCATGGCGCGCATGCAGGGAGAGGGGGGCGGGGCCGGCGGCGGCGCCGGGGGCGGCGGCAGCCTGCGGCAGGTGGTGTTTGCCGGCTCGGGCCGCGCCGTCACCAAGACCATCACCTGTGCCGAGATCATGAAGCGCAAGGTGGGCGGCCTGCACCAGCTGACCAAGCTGCGCTACAAGGCCGTGCGCGAGGTGTGGGAGAGCCGCGAGGGCGGGGCCGCCGAGATGACCGTGCACAGGACCGTGCCCTCCATCAGCATCCTGCTCTCCAAGGACCCGCTGGACCCCCGCGAGCCGGGATACCAGCCTCCCGAGGCCGTCAGCGCGCTCTGGGAAGCCCCGCCCCGGGAGGAGAGGGAGGGCGGGGCGGACCCCTCCCACGCGGCAAGCAAGAGACCCCCCAGCCCCCTGTCATCCTGCAGCCTCTACGACCCCAAGAGACCCCGTCTGGAGGAGGGGCTCTTTCCTGCACCCCTCCCGACTGACTGAACATTTTGGGGACCAAACAAGGCAGTCCAGCGGTGTTCACTCGAATGAATCTGTAATAAAGAGAGAGAGACTGCCAGAGAGAGACAGAAAAGGGGTTTTCTGCATACTGACAATAACTGAAGCCCATTTAAATGAGAATTGAATGGTTGTCGGCGTATGAGTGTTTACCAGATTTCTCATTTCAGGCAGAGACAGAGCAGCACAGTCAGCCAAATTTTAAGCGTCCAGCTGATACACGTCATTCCTCAGGAGGCTGTGCTGGACGGCTTTCAGTTCACTGCAAAGTCAGAAGACTTCAAACCCCTCAGGAGTGTCAGAAGTTTGGGATCTGAGTTTGCAGTGGCATGACAGAGCTCCATCATTTTCCTTTTCTTTCTGTTCCTGTTTTCAGATTATATTCAGCCATACAAAATCAGCACACTTTCCAAATATATACAGTAGGTTCAGAGTTGCTCAAATAAGAGAATACAAATGTCTGTACATATCCATATAATATGGTCAAAATAATTGTTTGTATTTTAAATAACCATCTTCTGTCCACACATTGAAATAAATGATTTGCTGATGAATGATCACATATTTTCTGTTACTGTAAAATACTGACGGGAGTTTGCGAATAACTTTGTGTTTTGCTTTGGTGCCCTAATGCAGTACCATGCATTTGATCAAGACAGATTTCCAGCGCTGAGTACTGTCTGAAAAAGAGAATATATCACCCCGATCTCTTGAAGAAAATGCGAGGGAAGAGCGTGATGTGATGGTATCCGCTCGGATAGGCAGGTGCACCCCGAGCCAACCTGCAAAAAAAACAGCAGCTGGATATGAGCGCAGATTATCATTAAGATTGTAACCAAACGTAAGACGCTCTCGGAATACATAGAAGGCGCAGCCTTGTTTCCTTTAATGTCTCCCGTGAACCGAGTGCTGCAGAATTAGCTGACCCCGGGGCCCCACGAAGTGCCCGGCGATGTGGTGCTACACGGGAAATTGCCGCAATTTCGGTGACTGATTGCTGCTGTGTGTTGTGTCCAGAAACGCACTCTCCATTTTATCACACTTTCCATTGAAACTCCCATGGACACAGCTCAGCCTGAGCAAAACTTTTGTCCACCGTTGCTTTTCACCTTTAGAGACAGTGAAGGTGACACTGCAATGCACTATTGATCAAGTGGACGGGCACAGTTAACACACAGGATCTCTTAATGCCCGACTCGTACAGAATGCATCAGGGCTGTGTTCATACCCTGCATTCTCTGAATGGTTATATCCTGTCGATGACCCGCTCTGTTCTGCAATATGATCTCTCCAGCTCCGTGGTATGAGGAATAAACATATCTGACGAAGCCTTCCATGCTTGAGCTGATTTCGCTTTTTTGGCAAGTCAGGTCTTCTGCGTATTGAAGACGCATTACTTTCAAGCGTATTAAAGATCCACTCCAATGATTTTTATCTGTATGATTTTATATTTTATATTAGGCATATATATTATATCGATAAATTATATTAAATCGAGCTGCACATATTTGAATCACTACATTTGAAGGAAGACTTTTCTTAATCTGAAATTCCACGAAGAAGAAAAGTACCTTTAATGATCTGATAAAGGAGAGCTTCCTTATTGTTCATTAGCATACATACTCATAAAGTGCGCCCCCAGTCGGAGGGTATAACAGCGTCTCCGTATGCAGCTGTCTAAAAGCCGTCACTGGTACACCTAATCTGTGAGTGAATGATAACACATTTATCACAGTCTGTCTTACTTATTCTTTACAGCTTTTTCATATCTCAATCAGAATTTATATCATTATTTCTGTGCTGTGGCAAATGTTTATAATTGTATTGTCACAACGCAAGTTCATTTTCTAGAAGAAATCATTTAAAAAATAAAAAGAAAACTCCAGCTAATTTGTGAAGAATGAGTAGGCTGTCTAGTAACTTTTTATTCTTAGCATAAATGTAATTTATGGTTTTGACACATCGATCAAATAAATGTGATGATTGTGTTCAGGGGTAAGTTCATGCTAATATGCTCTGACTCCCACGCCGCGTCTTCCTTTGCATCAGATAACTAACAATCTCTGTTATCTCAGATTTCTTGGTAAAATTAGCACATTGTTTATCCAGGTCCACATAAAGATCTTTCAAGGTTAGAACGTTCTACTATCAATATATCAATAAGCCTCAGGTGTTCCATTAGTACTGTGAATACTGAATACATAAATACTGATAAGCTGGCCATTGCTCTCACATAAAGAGTACAATCTCACCAAAAATCTAATTATTTCTTTAAAAACACACTCGCACGCGAATGCTCACATGCGTGCGCACGCACGCACGCACGCACGCACGCACACACACACACACACACACACACACACACACACAGATGCCCATGCCTCCTGCCCTGCACCTGTATTTACCAGCCTGATGAGGGCAGGTGTGCTTATTAGCACGGCTGCTCCAGACAATCGCACAACTGCAGACAATCAAACAATTACAATGAACTAAATTTAAATGAAGTTGATTGATAGAGCACTACTATTGTTAATTGTTAATTATAAAAGGTGGAAAACCAGATCCTCAGTTAAACATCTAAACAAGCATCTAACAACTAACATAATTAAAATAACAGGTAATCACTTTTTGGTGGGACAGGTGAATCAACCAATAGTATATCATACTTCCCTTTTTTCCTACTCTAAATATCCAGACGCAACATTTAAGATAGTTGTTACAGTTTGTTACAAGTTACAATTACCCACAATTACCTCATCTTTACAAGACACTTGAACAGCTGTGAGCATGATACAGTCCACCGCACGCCCAATATATTTTCTTGCTTTAAGGCATTAAACAAATTAAATGAATCAGAGGAAGAGAAAGGAGAAGAGAAATGAAGAGAGCAGATAAAAAAATGTTTTTAAAAAAGCGCAACCACAATGAGACAACCTTTAAACCTTTGTGAAAGGGCTGCTGAGGTTATCATGGAGTTAACAGCTTTCGGTGCACGGACTGAGGTCCAATCATCAATGCAGGTCACATAGATATTGCTTGCTAAAACTAGTATCGACCCGCATCTTTTATCAAGCATTAGGTATTCTGGGCCAAGTGTAAAATGCAGAGCAAATAATTAAGGATAACTCAATAGCCTATCTGAGTGAAAGGACTGATAGAGTGCAGTGACAAAGGCATTAGCCCAAGGCCAATCTTGTTTGATTGGAAAGAAATTGCTGTTACAGCAGAATGGAAAAGGATTTAAGGGTTTCTTTGAGCAATATGGGAGCCTGTTTTATCTGCACACTCAAATGTTCAATTTTATACATCATGCTGAAATGTAGGGTCGAAAGATGTCTGACCCCTCTAGTGAGAGTGTGTGTATGTGAGTGGGTTAATTATATTTTGATGTATTGGAAACACAGCACAACAGCCACGCAGTGATCCCAGCAGCTAACAGATACAAAATATGTACCTTTGGCAATGGTACAGTATCACAGTGGGATGAAGAACTGCACAAGTGTGTACAATAATAATAATAATAATAATAATAATAATAATAATAGATACTTGATACTTGATAATTGTGTTAGAATAGAATAGAATAGAATAGAATAGAATAGAATAGAATAGAATGATCTTTATTGTCATTATACTCAGGTACAATGAAATTTCGCATGGCTTCTCCCGATGTAGTTAAAAAAGATAAAACAAATAAATAAGAGCAGTGCCAGAAAGACAGCAGACAGCAGTAATAGCAGCAAGGCACAAATTATAAATTATATTTACACATTCACATAGTTACAGGGGTTGTAAATAAATTATGTCTGTGGTAGCAGTTCTGGGGGTGGAGGTGGGCGTTATGATTACTATTAGCAGTAAAAGTAGTAAAAGTATTGTTTGTATTGTTGTTGTTGCTGTTATATTATATATAATTATATGGCATAAGGGGACAGTAAATATGATGCATTTTCATTTCCTGAGTGAAAGCAATTGGATCATATTTATATCCAAATTTATATCCATCAGTGTTCACGGCTCCTTTAAAAATAAACCATAGCAAATGGTCAAAGGTGAGGTTGCCTGGAGAGAGCCATTTTCCAGCCAAGTGCTGCATCTTAGAGGCAGTCAATAACACATGAAGCATTCTTCAACAGGATTTCATCATACTTCCAGAGTAATATATTTTAGCTTACTGATGCAGGCAAATACTACAGTCTGGAAAATTATTATCATCCTCATCATCATTATTACTATTAGCTTAACTACCGTGACTATTTTAATTCTCATTTCATGGTTCATTGCTCTCATTTTTCTATGGCAGGGAAATAGGTGTAAATCTCAAAGGGCACCCTTTAGTATTATTTTTCAGATTAGATTTTTTTTTTTCCATTTCTAGTTTTCCAATTTCTTTTGAATACACGCCAAAGCCGCAGAGACCGCATACACTGAGTGAAAGTAAATTCATTCAAAATTTATCATAAAAGCGAGCCTGGTATTTTTTCCCCCTCTTCTCTTCCCCAGCAGCAGATGAAAGGAAGGTCTCTCCGATGGTTCGCGAGTTTGCTATCTCTCTCCCGCCAGATGGTTTCGTCTTTTCTTATCTAAAAGAATGGGCGCCGCCTCCCATTTTTCAACCGGCCTTATCTGGAAATCCTTTAAATTGAATATTTATTCCGCCAATGTTTTCTGCCTCTGTTCCCTGAACGAGGCATGGCTCCTCTGCCTGCCTATTCCTCTATGTCAGGGCAAGGGCTTTTCTTTCCACCTCCTCGCGTTCACTCGGTCAGGTTTCTGACTGAAAGAGACAGTGATTGATTCTGTGATTGCCTGCGAAAAAAAGGAACACTAAGTTGTTCTCACTGTGAAAGTGAACTAATGAATGGCCAACTAATGAATGGAACATTCGGCAAAGATTAAAAGTAATTTTAAAGAAAAAGGACACAGGACATTGCTCATTGTTCTCGTATCAGTGAGGGAAAATAATTGGATTGAGCCAGATCCTGGCAACTATCCTTATTTCTGGGGTGTATGATGATTTTATTCTAAAAAGTAACCTCAGCTCCCGCAATGGAGACTTTTATGAGTGCATCTGTAGATGACTTTGCAGTACTGAATTCAAAATCAATGGAGAAAGAACAAATAGTGATATGATAGGACTATGATTTAAGTAACTAGCACTTTGATCTCTCATGTTAATGTCAGATAATATCAGTACCAGAAGATGCTCTCATTTTTGATTACTTTGGTGCAGAGTATTCTTGGGGTATGGGGTCTGTTTCTCTCCTTCTGGCAAAGAGTTTATGAAAAAAATGCTGATGTTTATGCAATAAATTATTACAACTGCATAAAACCCCCACTCATTAATACACTGGCATTCTTCAAATCATTGGGAATACTAGGAATGGATTTGCGAGACATTTCCAGTAAAATTTGTTTTCATTTTCTCAACGTCTCAAAATTCATACGTTTTGAAATGACCCATTATGAGAAGCTAGATTGGGAACTTCTAAAAGAAATGGAAGTTGGAGTTAGCAAATGAAGATTCTGTATCCTTTGTAAGTTATAAGAATAATAAGGACTATATTAAAGTAGCATCATTGATCTGCAGCTGATAATACTACAGCATCACAAACTGCAGACAATACTGCCACCTGGTGGAGCGGGTGGGGTGCATGTTTTCGTGGGTGTATTGAACTGAAATGAAGCAATCAGTGCTTTCTACCATGAAAGTGCACTACACCCGAATAACATAACTGTTGGCATATAAAGCAATTAAAGGGCTTTATGTCTGGAACACATAATCCTTCTGAAACTGTTCAATGACACTTTTATAATGAGATATGGCAAAATGGCAATCTCATGGCAGATCTTTAAGAACAGACAAATACTCACCTTTAAGAAACATTTTTGGAAAAAGACCGAATGGTTTCCAAGATAGTTACTTGGTATGTAGAAAGAACCTTAACAGGTTTGGAATTCCCTGACCACTGTGATAGGACTGATACCCTAATGGCGTATTAATTCTGTATTTTTGGGGTCTGTTACCCTCCATATTCATGCTGCGTGAATATGAATAAAACACGTCAGCTGCTGATGATTAAAACTTTAGTTGTCTGTAAGTAAAACTAAACATGTTCAGGTTCTATACTTAGACGACTGTTTGTTACCTTTTCATGTCCGAAATATGTCACCGTTTTGTACTTATTTTAAACCTGGCTACATTATATTCTTGGAGAGGCCGGTTGTGAAACTGCTCCCCGCATTGGTTATTGCTCTGGCTGCTAGTATGCGCCCGACGTCACTGGCTGGGGAAGCGAGGTAGTAATGAAGATAAGGTTACCTCTGTGAAGACCTCAGTTACCCTCTGAGAAGCTGAGTACAGAAGGGTGACAGTTAAACACAAAATCTCTCACATGGCACATGCCCCAGAGCCCCACCTGCATCCAAAATCACAGGCAACATCAAATCCCGAAAATCTGCGCAAAACTGGTCGTTGTGCCCACAATTATAGATTATACCCTTATATCTAAATATAGAACTAGCGGATCACAGGCGTTAACGAGGTTGAAACAAAATGCTGGGCAGTAACCAATGTAGCAAACTTTCGATATTGCACATTTAACATTTGCCTTCATTCTTGACCAGGATTGACGCTACTAGACGTTCTGATATAGTATTTAAATAAAGAAAGTGCCCGTTTAACCGTGTTAGGAGAGGAGCGCCCCCGCCCCGTTCCTGCCATGGGAGGCAGCGTCACACTTTCTTTAAATGCGCAGCTGCGGTAGTGGTAAAGTCCTAATGTCCTTCTGTAAAGACCCGCGGTAAAGATTTGTCTTTTTGCAGTCTTCTCATAATGTTCGGAGCGGTTGTGCGATTTTCAGTCTCTGGGGTCCGGACTTTGGCCCGATCACGGGCAGCATACACCGGTAAGGATGAATTAAAACTGACAAAGACGCGTCCACTTTATGCTTGCGAGTATTTCAAACTCATCGCCATGGCTGAGTAGCTATGCTAGCAAAGCTAACAGGGTTCCGGTGACGTTAGCTATTCTAGCTAGCTATCAATATGAATGAAAATGAGACCGAATGAGGTCAAGGAAGAGAATGGATTTAAATTGTGTAGACTTTAATTATTGAAAGCTTACGTTTTCTGTCAAACACAGTGTAAACACAAGCAACATTGTTTATTATATGTTTAATTTAGGCCATAAGTGTAAAGCATTACCATCTGCATAGCTACACTAACGTTAACACTGTAACAATGTGAGTCGGTATTCGGCTAAGCCAAGCACATGCTTGCTGCCCGGCTATAAGACTGCTGAAAACTGAACCAGACCCTATTTAATTTTTTTTTTTCGGCAGCTAACGTTAGTCAGCTAACTCTGTCAAGGTAGCTAACGTTATTTGTACTGTAGCTAACTGACTCTGTATCAATTGCTAAATGAATTAAAATATTAGGTCTAACGTTAATTATTATATAAGTTTCATTTAGATGCATATTTCCGAATATAATACACGGAATGCTCAGTTCAGGAACATTTACCTGCCACCTAACGTAATAGTCAGTTGGTGTCCTTGTGATGACCCAGTCTATTGAGGCTTGGGGCCTAACCGGCTAACGTTAGCTAGCAGACGGTACCTGTCTAGCTGCTTTCCTGTTGATTGTGCTGATTGCTCTTCACTTAAACCTTTCGACCAATTTATCAGGCGTTTAGCTGACGTTAATCACGTAACTACCCAACGTATGCTTTTATTCAGTTCGCTTCTGCGATTTGTAGCCAGCTGACCTAATTTGTAGTTATGATCATTGTTTCATAGCGATGAAGGTCACTGACAACCTGGCAATGTTCCAGCTGGATTCCGGAGTTTACGTGACAACAAGCCACGCGGAAACGAGTGATAACTTGCTTACTAGAACGTTACGGTTGCGCAGTTTTAACATTGTTGAACAGGGTCATGTGTGGTTAAGTTGAAAGCGAAACTGGTTAACTTTGCCACGTCTTGTAATGGTCTTTCAATGCAATCTAAAAGGACAAAAAACGGGAGGTGTTATGATGTTTTGATGTTTACCTTCTGCTTTCTGACGGCATACGTTTTCTGTTTGCAGCTCCTCTGGCCTCTCGCTGTTACTCTCATGCCAAGCAGGAGACGGATGAGGAGTTTGATGCCCGCTGGGTTACCTATTTCAACAAGCCGGACATCGACGCCTGGGAGCTGAGGAAAGGTAAGTGGTGGGGCTTGGGAAAAATCCTTTCCTGATAGCATCCCTGTGGTCTTCGCGTGAAGTGTGGTCTCATATCACGTGTGCTGGTCCCCGGCTAACCGGAATTATTTCAAGAGCAGTTAATGCATAAGTATTTCTGCAAAACATATGTCAAATCCATTGACACCTATATGCCGTTTCATGTTCTGACCCATCATAAAGGATCACAGAGCTACAGTTCTTAGCTCATACCTGTGCCCTAGCCTTAAAACGCTTCACCTGCACAGTACGAAACGATCCCAAGTGAGCTCTAAATTTGCATACTAATAACGGTTTATAAACTACACGCCAGGCAAGATTGTATGTGGCCTCCAATGTTTGTGTGTGTGGATGGTTTGAAAGAGTGACCCTAGCTGCTCCACCGACTTTGTGGAATACACTTTGGGGTTCTCAGTTGTCTTTCTTCCACTGAACATTGTTCTCAGGCATGAACACACTCATCGGTTATGACCTGGTGCCTGAGCCAAAGATCCTGGATGCCGCCCTCCGGGCCTGCCGGAGGTTGAACGACCTGGCCAGTGCTATCCGTATCCTCGAGGCAGTCAAGGTGAGAGAGATGTCCTTTCTTGGCACAAAATGGAGAGTATTTGATATTTTTTTCACACGTGTGTTTCGTACCTCTCTCCCTATGCAGATGAAACCCATCGAAATTATCCTTTAATATCCTAGCCTGTTCTGAATCATATTATTTATAAGAAGCTTAAAATCCATGATTTAACCTGGAAAGCCATGGGCATATTAACATGGATCATGTTTTTTTTTTTTTTTTTTTTTTTAAATACCCCATACCTCAAGTTATGAAATCAACAGCGTGTTAATTTTGTTATTTGGCAGTAGCAAAGCAGAGAAATTATACAGCAGTCAAGCATGACTCATTCTTAACAATCCTTTTCAGACCCAAAATCATTTCTCCACAATGCAGTGCTGAACACATTGAATTGTCTATAGAAGGGGTGACACTCTTTGTAGTCTTTTTTCATAGAACTTTATTGTTGGATTTAGGAATTATTCCTTTCATGGGGGAGCTAGATGGCTTTAATCTTTGAACTTTTTAAAGTCTGTTAATGAGAACATTTGATCACTGGTTAATTACAAGTCATGCTAATCCATCACACTGTGTCTTTGGATTTTTTCCGGCCAAGGAAAAATGTCACTTTGCTAAAAATAAAATATTAATCTTGGCGGCTGTATTTAAAGCTGTTTTGCATAGGACTGAAGGGAAATGTTTTTTTCAGTTCTGTGTAGGTCAGTGTCTCATTGCCGTTGACAGATTTTATGCTCATAAATAAATAAATACAGTGCCATATATTTATCTTCATTATTTTCCTCACCTAATATTAGACCAGAATCACTCCTCAGGTGTTTCAGTATGTTGTGGTTGTCTCAAAGGATCAGTGGACTTTTTTGGTGCATCTAGCAAAACCTCTTCAGCGAATATTTACTGACCTAACCAGTCACAACAAATGCAACTTTTTCACCCTGTCGACTGTTTCTTAGCGGATTCATTACGTTTATATTTACGCCATACCTGCTTCCTAGTTACTGACTGCTCTGCACGCTGGTCTTGCCTGCAGGATAAATCTGGCCCCCACAAAGAGATCTACCCCTACTTGATTCAAGAGCTGAGGCCCACTCTGAATGAGCTCGGCATCTCCACACCCGAAGAGCTTGGAATCGACAGATTGTAGATGTCCATACTGTGGGTGGGTTCACTTAGACAGCCTGGCAACTCTGTATGGGAGGCTGTTCAGTTCAGCATGAGCCCAGTCGGGTTTGTTACCTATCAGAATAGGTATGCAAGTGTCTGGCTGAATGCAGCAAATCAGGGAAGATGTGTTCAGCAGAATCTGTGTTCTAAAGTGATTTTTCCAGTGGATTCTAGATGATATATATTTTTTTCTGATACATATCCAATTTTACATTTATGTATTTGCCTCTCGTGAAATACCAAAATGATTTTAATACATGTATTTTTTTAAATATGTGAACTTTCCAGTTGGACATTGATGTATTTTACTCGTGAAATATCCATTCTAATGTGATGTGTCTGGTTTGACTTGTTTTGAACTGAGTGACCTGTATGGAACCCTCAATGCATTCATAAGGAAAGGTATTTCTGTATTCACGCCATCTTGTATGAACTGAACAGCCTCACTTGAGTATGTCTCTTATGTACAGTGTCAGTAAAACTGATTCCCCAACATTACTTGTGTGTTGTTCCATGCTTGAACATGCCTAGCCTTATGGCAACATTGGGTGCTGCATGAAAAAGGAAGAACTTCTGTTTCTGTTTTAATCACACAGAGGTCTTTTCTGCAATTACTGGCCAGCTAGTTACACAGAAATGAAAATAGCAAAGCAAGGGAAAAGATTAGGTGTACTGGTCAATTTCTAAAATTGCAATGCAGACAAACCAAGAGGATACTATCTCTGGCAAACTGGGCTAGTGGTACTTCATTTGTCAGTAAGCAACCAGGTGTTTTTTTTTTTTTTTTTTTTTTAGCTAGTCACACTGGTTTCTAATTGTCTGCCACTGAGAGAGGTGGGGCATAGAGGAGTAGACGCCTGACATTCTTCCATAAATAACTGTGCCTCAAAGTAATGTATAGAAAGGAAATCTAATGTTTACACTGACCTGTGTCAACTGGTGCAGCTCCTTGTGGCTAACTGAATTACACATTTGACTAAAGCTTTGTGATGTGTAAACTAAAGACTCAGATGTGGGTACAGCATACGACAATGAACACTGAATGTGGTGATTTGGCCAGCATTATTCTACTTTGGTTGGTACAGTTAGGGTAGTTTTAATAATCGGTCACATTTGATAACTTCTTCCTTACACTGACAGGTTGCTTTAGTCACAATACATGCTTTCCCAACATTTGCCCAGGTATGTCAAAGTCAGACTGACCAGACAACTGTGCTCATTGTGTGCAGGGCAATATGACATTCTCAATCACTGAGTGGACTCTTGTCATGCTGTTTTTAACTCATTGTAGAAATATCCACCATTCTGGTTTCCATAGTTGTGTTTGACTAGTAAGTGTCTCAGATTGTGTTTTGGAAGTTAATCACTGTATTGAATGAGATATGACTTTTTCAGATTAATCTTATAACTAATAGTATCCTTTCTCCATTTTCTCTCAGGTCTTCCAGAGGTCTTTTGACGCCACTGTCATGTGGTTTCCCACATTTGACATCGGTCACATAGGCTGATATTTGTTATATTTAATTTTGCCACTGTGTCCTATTGTGTGTAAAATAATGATGGACCTAATAAATGGAAATATATCTTTAACGGAATTCTCAATGTGGCTGCTATTTTTTCCCCCATTTCACAGCTGAAGGGACACACACAGACATATGTCTATGTCAACCTTTCAACCAAAAAAAGAAGTTCTTATTTTGACTTATGCTCTATATATCTGTTTTTGGCATTATAAAATGTATATTTAGTGGTACAAAAGAGTTGGTTTGGGGAGCAAAAACCCAGGTAAACTGTAAGAATATGCCTCTAATAGAAATTAGGCTGGGCTTCAGTTAGCACAGCATGAACCAAGGTTGCATTTGTTCGGGCAAAATTCCTCCCACTGAGTTTTCAGTGAGAAGAGCCAGGACCTCCAGGGTTCCTACACAGTATGGAAAAGTATGGAATTTGACTTTAGTATTTTCCAGGTCTGGATAAGTATGGAAAAAAGAAAAGAGAGTATGGAAAAATATTTGTGTTTCCAGACTATTGCCCCTGTTCTGTTTTCTAAAATATAAAATTCAGAATTTCTAAAAATAAATTGATCATACAAGCAGAGTGTTTTTCATGGCGTTTGGAGCAGGCAGCCAAAATGTTTACCGCTGTGTGAGAGAGCGCGGGCCAGAGCGAGCTAGATGTCATCGAAAGCAAGGCAAGAAGTATGGCATGCGACTGAACGCACACTCCTATGCAGAGCTGCCTCTACGCCTGTACGTCACAGCCTGCAAAACAGCTCTGCCCCAAGTGCCTTATAACTGTACCAAATCCGGACATCCGCGACCAAATTAGTTTGAAAGAAAATGCAGCAATATCTTTGAATTGCATATATACATAGCATCACAAATAACCAAATATTAAGCCTGTCTGAACATTTATGAGTTATGCAGTGATGTAGTTATCAGAAAAGTAAACAGACTATCTTTTCTGCATAATGAAACCATATGGCTGCATTCATTGTTGTTTCCATGGACACAGTTAATAAACAAGGCTGCATAGACGCCGTAAAAATTAAATTATTTAACTTTTTTCAACTCATTTTCGGTTCTTATTTTAAAGAGACTGAAAAATATGGGGGGAACAATAATATTATTTATTCAATATGTTAAGGGGAAATAATACGAATATAGGGCAGAGATGTTTGACGGTGGAACGTCGTCCAACTTTCTGCGTAGGAGTGCAGCTGCAGCTACATCCAGTAGATCAGTGAGGAGCTTTGTGAGTGGGCCAGGGGCTCTGTCGGCGGAAGTGTACTCCATGGCATGGAGAAGCATGGCTCCTTCACCAGCTGTACTGGGAAGGGTGACCTTTTTCAGCTTATGTTTCCAGACAGCAACATTGCCTCCAAGTTCACCTGTGGGGATGACAAAGCAGCTTACCTGACAACCTTTGGTATTACACCACATTTCTCATCACTACTTTTGTCAAAAGTGAAATCTGTTAATGACTACATTCTACTTTTTGACAAGAGTTTGAGCCACCCCCTCCAGTCAAAGCAACTAGATGTGCACATATGCTTTTGGGATGGAGACTGTGTAAGCACAAGGTTTTTCGACTCTCATTTTCTCAGACATGCATGTGCTGATGACCTCTACAAGTCACTACGCATCAACTGCAACACTGTTGGGATTCATGGCATACTGCAGCTAACAATGGATGGACTGAAAGTAAACTGGAAGCTGTTTGACACACTGTCCAGGGACTTGGAAGAAGAGATTGGCTCCAAACTCCTCAACATAGGGAGTTGTGGACTACATACAGTATAATGCACCATGCATTTAAAGCTGGCAGCAATACAACCACTTGGGAGCACACTCTAAATTGTCTTTATTGGCTTGTTGGTTCAACCGTTTTCCCTCTCAGGTACTGTCAACATAGATGGCTAGAAAATGTCACAGTGCTAGAGAGAGCCATTTCAATATGGCCATAGATCCAGACATATGTAACTAATGTTAATGCCTCTAAAGTACCATATCCAAAAAACAAGTCTTTGGAGTCTGTTGAAAAGGCATGCACTGACCCCATCTTTTTGGTAAAAGCCAACATCTTCCTCTCCTCTCCAGATGTCCTCACGGTTAGAAAAGAGACCAAGGAGTTCCTTGTCACAGCTGTGACAAAGCTGCTGGAGAAATGCCCCCTGAGGTACACACTGGTGAGAAACTTGGCATGGCTGGATCCACAGAAGATAAAAGAGAAGCCAGACCTTTGTGAGAAACAACTGAGGCTGTGCCTGCAGATCATCTCCAGTGCAGGAAAAATC
Organism: Megalops atlanticus; assembly: GCA_019176425.1. Classification (NCBI taxonomy): domain Eukaryota; kingdom Metazoa; phylum Chordata; class Actinopteri; order Elopiformes; family Megalopidae; genus Megalops; species Megalops atlanticus. Next base: position 9,731,466 of record CM032885.1, on the reverse strand, counting down.
AGAGAGAACAAGTGTGACACAATCCTCAACCAGTTCAGGGACTTCAGTGCTGTGATCTGCAAAACGAGTGAGGATGCCTCACAGTGGCCCACTGGTGCCCACTCCAGACTGGACACCTTCTTCCATGCACAGCTGGCCAAAGAGTATCCATTCAAAGATCTATGGGAAATCATCCAAAAGGTTCTCCTGCTGTCCCATGGCCAGACTTCTGTGGAAAGAGGGTTCTCTGTTGATAAAAACTAGGGGTCGACCAAATATCTGGTCGTTGGATAATCGGGGCCGATATTTGCAAATTTTTTGATTATCTGTCATGGGTATATTTTTATGGAGGACAAAAAATGACATAAGCATAAATAAATAAATGCATAAATAAAAAAAACTAATAAATAAATAAATGAAAAATAAATACATTTTGGTAATGAAAAAGGCTATTTATTTATTTATTTATTTATGTATTTATTTATTTTTACATCATTCATTTGTTTATGCATTTCTACATTTATTTATTTCTGTATTTCTACATGTATTCATTCATTTATGCATTTCTACATTTATTTATTTATTTATTTCTGTTTTTCTACATTTCCACATTTGTGTATTTCTGTGTCCGTATGTTAATTAAGTGGGTGGTCCTAACATCAGTCTGAAGCAGGATTGGTCAGCTGGGCGAACCAGACAGAAGCAAACGATTCCTATCAAATCTACATTACAAATGCTGTTTAGCTAACCTTGGTATTAACTCCACGCAATGGCTCGTACAAAACTTTCCATCGATAACACAGGACTACATTAAAACTAACTGTCGCCAACTCAGTTTAGCTAAGCGGCTAGTAGCGAGCTAAAGGCAACCCTCCCGTATAGAGGGTATGCACTGACGTCACTTTCCCAACGGAATACGCCCCCTCAGTCGGACTGAGTGGCAAAACATGCTACAACGTGGCTGCCTTTAGTAGGGGAAACTGCGAAGCCGGGAGTAAAACAAACGATTATCTGCCTAGATTGAAAGCAGTTGGACTCGACAGTGATCCTTACAACTTACCAAAGAACCAGTGGTCCATGGACATTGACATGTGGCCAGGAATCGGGGTTTCCTGTCATTTATATCTACCTGATTTCGACCCCGGGGAAATACACAAAGCAAAGCCTGAAGGCATACAAAAGCGGGGACATTCTAAAACGCTTAACGCGGCTTAATGTTCCAAAACTGCGATCAATGATCACCAGACTTCTCTCGGACATCTCTTGTCAGAAACACTTCCTCCTGTCAAAAAATCAAAACCGAAATCATAGGAGTATGGTCAATATCTCACGTTAAGCGTTTTTCTCTCCATTGACGCCCATTATAAGGAAAAAGCTTAACGTGGCTTAATGTCCCAAAACAGCGATCAGTGATCACCAAATTTGTCTGACATCTCACATGTCATAAACACTATCTTCTATCAAATGTCCGCAAAAGCCTTGACGCTTGGTCGTACTTCAATGCGGGATTTGTTGGCCAAATTAAATGGATATTCTGGTTGTATGTGGTTTTTACAAATATTTTTATTTTATTATAGCCTAACTTTTATTTGGAAAACTGTAAGCTACACGTTTCGGTGCCTGGATTCCCGTTGTTTCAGCGAATTGCAGCGATCCATTTGCTTCTCTTTTCTTTAGCTAAAAAGATAACTCCGATTTCTTGATGATGTTTGTACAGTCAATCGCAAAACAGCTCTTTCCCATTTTAGATGGGTTTTTTGTGTTTTTGCGGCATTCAAGCTGAACGGTAACGCTGCCACTCAGTGGGTGGAACCCGCAGTGACTCCGCTTACTGTGACGTCACGTGCATAACCCCGATCAAGTCAAGGCAGTAGCAGTAGATCCAATCGCACCGCTATAACCAATCCTGCTTTATACTGAGGTATAGGACCACCCACTCAATTAACATACGGACACAGAAATACAGAAATAAATAAATGTTTACATAAATAAATGTAGAAATGAATAAATAAATAAATGTAGAAATACAGAAATAGCCTAAATAAAAAATAAATAAATGTAGAAATACAGAAATAGCCTTTTTCATTACCAAAATGTATTTATTTTTTCATTTATTTATTTATGCTTAAGTCATTTTTTGTCCTCCATATATTTTTATCTAAATTCCCGATTTAAAAAAAAAAATGTTAAAAGCAATGCGTGTACTATCCCGACGCATCTCCTCTGTCAGAAAAAAATGCTATTGGCTAACATTCTTTCCACAAAATTCCCTCATTGGCCGAGACAGACAACGTTATCTGACCTTGAAAATCAAACGTTTTCAGCTGCTGGAAACAAGGATGGAAGGGAAGTATCCAGTAAAATCGTCGTTGGGCTCAAACCATGCCGTTAACCAAATTGCACTAGGCTAATTGGACCTTTTTGAATCAGTATAAGTATAGCCTACGCTTAAGCTAAAAAAAAACAAGCTTGGAACATGAAAGAAATAAGGACTTGTAATAAGGACTAATTGGTTCACTTATGCTATAAGTTGCAACAGTTTGACACTGCACATTTAACAAATAGTAATGTATATTTATTCTTTCAAATGAAACATTCAAAGAAATTTACCCTAAAGCACAGCCCTTCTGAATTACAGTCGTCATTTAAGCAACCGTTCACAAAATTAAACTTCAGCTCGCTTGCGGTTGCACTGTATGTCGGAACCTCGCGGCAAAGCTGAAAATACCTGTTTGCCGCTTTGATGTTTCTTAATTTGGCCTCATCATGATCATAGAAGTCGAGTTATTAAAATAAAAATTTGCAGCACACGGTTTGCACTCCACAGTATTTTCACTAACTTTATCACAGTCCTTCCACACGGTACCCTATAGGCCTACTTTTGTATGAGCTGTCCATTTTTCACATAAATGACTCATGAGCAAATGAGTCTCCCCGCAGCTTCAGAAAAAGCGTGGACGCACAGGCTAGTTTTAAGGTTTGATATTTTATACTTTATGATGAAAATGCAGCCTAAATGATGTATCAATTCGCTTAATGATTGCCATCGTTCGTCCGATAATTTAATGCTTTTGAAATAGCCACATCTGTTGCGTAGCCAAAATAAGATAACCATAGAGAAATTTACCCACAACGTCAATATTACAATGCACATTTTAGTTATTGCAATTTTTAGTTTATTTTTATCTTTGAGAAAGAATTTTCATTTGATCTTTTTGCTCTTTATTTAACTTTCATAGTGGTGATGTATGCCGGAAAACATATGACTAAGTAAAGAGGGTTTGTAATTAAGTCCATGTTGTCACAGCCTATTTCTTTTCACACCCAAGAAAAAAAAAAAGTTAAAAAATGTTAAAAGCATTTAAATATCGGCCTGAAATATCGACTACCGTCCTCTTTTTGTCACAGATAATCATTATCGTATCGGCCCTGAAAAAAACCATAGGCCTATTGGTCGACCCCTAATAAGAACATCACTGTCGCAAACATGAAGGAGAGAACCTTGATTGCCCAGCGGGTAATAGTAGACCACCTGCACCATGTGTAGCTAATGTAGGGATGACCATAGAACTACTACAGTCTGCTGGCTGTGCAAGACAGAGATACCATGTGTACCTTGATGAGGAAAAGAAGAAGAGGGAGCGAACACAACAAACACTGAAACGGAAAGTAGTACAGGATGAGGTGGACCAACTCAAGATGAAGAGGAGAAAGCTTCAGACCAACATAAATGCACTTCTGACATCTGCAGATGAACTTGCAGTTGAAGCAGAAGCCACTGACAAGATCTCTGTGCTTGCAAAATCAAATGCCCTCTGGAAAGCTGCAAAAGATAAAGAACAAGAGCTAATGAAATATGACAAAGACCTTGAAAAGAAAATCAATGGAATGAAGAAACTTTGAGGGTTTAGCCTAGCCATGGCAGTACAGGTCAGACCTGTGTGTATGTGTGTGTGTGTGTGTTCCTCTTCACAGTCCCACAGTGGTTCATACAGCATTTTGTATTTTTAGAGAGCAAGTGGGGTTTGAGGGTAAAAACAAGTCAATGGGAGAGTGTTCTTAAACTTTTTGTGACTGATGATTTACATTTACATTTTGTTCTTATGTATGTTAAGGTCTCAAATAGCATTCTTTTAATGTATGATTACTAATTATTATTTGACTTTATTTATAGTTATTTGTTAAACAGTGTTTACAAGTATATTTTATGTTTTACTCCATCTAACAGCCAATGAAGCAAAGTCAATGGACTTTAGTTCTCTTTTCTAGTTCCCTGGTGAATTGTACATGAACAACCCTTCTGTTACTGTAGGGGTTGAAGGTATACAGTTATTTAAATTACATGACAAAAACTGAATAACATTGCAATGTTTTAGCATTGCAGCTTGAATAAAATGTTGTGCATTGAACTTGTCTGGGTTTGGTGTTAATTGATTTGTATGAGCTACAGTATAGCTACAATCTTCTGGCAATTATTTGGCAACATAATAGCATACATATTCAGAATGTAACATACATGTTAACACTTGAATTTTAAAACCATTTATTTACATAATAAACATCTAGCTATTTGTACTCAGATGTCAAATATGGTCTGAAAAATCTCCCGAGAAGTGTGGAAATTTGAGTCTGGAAAAGTATGGAATTTTGAAATGGAAAATGTGTAGGAACCCTGGACCTCAGGCAGATACAGGTTACAAATCATCCTATTGCAGTTTTATTATATGGTACATACAGGGATAAAGCAACACTCTGTGAAGATTAAGCAAGGTTTGAATTATGTCAGTCTGAGTCTCCATATACTAACTTAATCCTGGCTATCTCATTGTTATCTCCATGTGCCAAACAGTTAGGCTTTTACACAACACCCATTTCAATACCATTTAGCCTCAACCCTGACACACACATCACTACCATACTGAATGTGCACAGCTACAGAGAAAAGGAAGCATAAATAATTTAACTGAAACAATCTATCATTAAATTTCAGATTTTAAGTGATCTGAAATGAGTGATCTAATTCTGTAATATTGAATTACTCAGTGGAGGTACATGACAACAGGACGTTCCTGGTTGTCCCTACCAATCCTTACCATCACATTAAAATATAAATGCTCCCTGCAGTCTGTCCCAGCTATAGAGCAGTGTTGAATAACCACCTTAATAACAACTTGAGACATAACATACTTTGTGCTTGTTCTGAAGCGCATGTAAACATGGACATTTCACACAGTGATGTCATTTACATTTGCTGATCTAGCACACATTTATACAAAATATATATCATAAAATAACAGCAAAATATAAACTCTACACTTTCATAACTTCCATTTCAGACTGATACTAACAACTCTATTGGGCTGAACGAAAAACAGAATTAGTTTGGTATCCCAGCAGAGTTGCAAAGAGTTCGCTTGAAAGACGGGGTCAACCTTTAAAAAAATCGATGTTTTACGGGAATTTACGGTAAACAGGGCCCTGTCGCCACCGCTCTGGAAACGGAACTAGGAAGTACCCAAATTCAAGACAGCAGAATGAGGCTGTGGTGGCCAAAAGCGTGCTCTGTTCACCATAAATGAGTTTACAGTGGGTTTAGCTGTCCACGCCAAGGAATAAGGTATGACAGTATCACCACTCCGTTTCTGAAAAACCGGAGCGATCGGGAAGATGGAGGAACAGGAAAGCGATACTCTTCTCGCTGAACCCACTGGATCACAAGCGATGGCGGTGCGTAAGTTAGCTGACGTTTGCTATCTAGCCAGCCAATGTGCAAGTTAGTAGTAAGTTGGTGCTACCTAGCCTGTGAGCCAATCTGTTTACCTTGTCCAACCAACATTTCTTAAGTAAAACTAAGTGGCTAGCTAGCTAGCTAGCCATGTACGTATACATTATCATAGCACTTAGCTGTGTTGTATTTATTTCTCAGCTAGCTTGCATTCGATCTAGAGAGAGCCTCTGACGGGCCCGTGCGAGTGGAAGTAAAGGCTAGAATAAAACTACCTAGATTGCTGTCAGCTGCATACTCAAACTGGTATCCTATCCAGAGAGCGATCATACGTTGACTCTGCGCTAATATGTTTCCTGGATTTCAGTCATTCAACAAACTTTGCCTATATTTGAAGGCAGCATTTTCTGTATCGCTTACGTTGCATATAGCAACACAAATAGCAGCTAGCTGGCTACCTACGTAGCTTTGCAGAAACAGTAACTGACGTTTGCTGGCTATCGTTATCTAGCTATGCATGATCAATCTTTTACAGTGCCTGTCCAGTATTTGTTGCAAGTTAGCTAACTGTCTGCATGTGTAACTTTACAGGGGTCTTGTTGAGTAACACAGCTGTAATGCACAAGTACAATAACTTCGCTACCCACCAGTTTAACGCCATTGTATTCCAGTGTTGTGGTACTTAAACATCAATGAACACCTGCGACAATCCAGTGCAGTTAGTAGAAGTTAAAACGTTCAAGTAAGGTTATATCAAAATGAGTACAGTTCAGGGTACAGTTCCAGTAAAATTAAGTTGTGAGTCTGTTTAGATTATCGACATTATATCTATCTTATCATATTGGTTCTATTTGATGACAGCTTTGTGTCATTAATGGGTAAGAATTGCAATTGGTTCATTTTTAGGAGAGGGTACGTGGTTGCATTATTGATTTATAATGAACACAAAATGTAAGCAAATTATTTCGCTGCTCAATACATAGTTAATGGCAACATCATTCAGTATCGTTAAGGCGTCTTTTTCAGTTTCTAAATATTTGTCTCACCCGCACAGGGGCGATGAATCAGAATGTTTCAACTAAATATGCAGATTTGGTAAAGACATGCCCACTCTCCAAACGTTTGTCTCAAACGCAATTATGGACAGCATGTTAGCCCATGCATCATTCAAAATAAGGGGGTCGTTAGCTTCTGAAATTAGATTAGTTATCTGGCCGACAATTTCATTTCAGAAAGCAGGTTTGGATGACGTCATCAAACATTTCCTTTAACTGGATCATTTGTTGTGTTAGATATGTGGTCTTAACGATAATTAGATTAACTAATTCTAATGATGACAATAAGTGAAATTATTCGTTTAGAACATTTTCATTTCTATTGTTACGTTTTCATTTTTATAATGTTCATAGTATGGTACTTGGTTTAGGGGTGTAAAGACACAAACTAAACTTACACCATAATACTTTAGAAAATGAAAGTATCAGTTTTGCAACAACATAAACTTCATTTAATATTATAGTATTGTTCTACTCAAATTTTAAATTTATGTTCCATATCAGCAAGCCAACAGAAACAGACTGACAATGTGACTTTGCTAATGTATAATAGAAAACAAGAAAAGGAAACAAGAATATATTGAAGTTCAATTATAATGGTAATAGAAAATAGTTATCTGTAATTGTAATACTGTGTAAGTGTAATACTGTAAAGAGACTTAAATGACATACATCCATTATACCTACCACATTCTTTCTGCTACTGACATATTGATCATTCTGTGCAAAATGAATTTGACAGACCCACTCAGATTCCCTTGAAAGATGGCACATGCATTTGTAATATGGATGTACAAATATGTAGGCAAGATTTCAAATTCTCATCACCTATAAATGAAATATTGTGCATGTACATTATCAGATCTTTTTTTTTTTTTTTTGCTGCCTTCCCTGGTATCATTTAAGATACCGTCATTTTTGGCCAACACAAGAACAGACACAATCTTAGTGTTATGTTGAGGTTCTTTATGTGCTTTGACACATTTATGGCCTTCAAATTTTGGTGAGAATTGATGTATATCAATTTTCCAATAAGAAAATATTATATTTACAAAGTACCATCTTTTGCTTCAGAGGGAACTGTCTTGGTCTCTTGTCTTTAAACTCACTGGCACGTGTGAACAACCATGTCTCCCTGTGAAGACAATACAGGGTAGAGAATGCTTATATCCAAATTGTGGTTTACAGTTTGAGATCAACCACATCAAAACCCCTTCTTACCTGCAGAGGATGCTTGGGGTTTTAGACTTTTTCTGGTCTAGACGGTGAAATGCATTATAAACCAAGAACCTGTTTTGTGCGGGAAGGAATTACAGCAGGCCGTTTCAGCGTCGTTATACTGGCGAGAGCAACAAAAAACACATCTGCCTTGGCCTGCGATGCTTTCCACTGCAGTTCACTCACTTTGCTCCCTGTTTTGCTTTCCTCTCCGGCAGGTTCGCGGCTGGAACCCTATAATAAATCAGTACAGTGAGCAGCATATCTTATGTTGTATTACAGCACTGGTCTTGAGAAAGACTGATGAGTGAATCTCCCTCTTTGTGTTCTTCTCTTTGTTGTTTTCACTGCCCTCTTTTGTGCCTGCACTCCTTCACGTTCAACATCGGTGTAGGAACACATTACACATGGACCACATGGGCTGTGTTCCTCAAGCACCCAGGACTCAGTGTTGTGTTCAGGCTAAGTAATGAAGTGACTTAGGGCAGCATTGTAGCATTGTGGTAAGGAGCAGGGCTCACAACCAAAAGATCTGATTCTTCACTGGGGTACTGCTGCTGTACCCTTGGGCAAGGTACCTAACCTAGAATTGCTTCAGTAAATATCCAGCTGTATAAATGGATCACATGTAAAAATTGTAACCTATGTAAGTCGCTCTGGATAAGGGCGCCTGCTAAATGACAATGATGTAATGTAATGTAGTGACCAAGTCTCTGGCTGGTGCCTTTCCAGAGCCCTGCTGTCGGTGCTGCCACTAGGCCCAAGGTGGCGGAAGGCAGTCTGAGGCCGGTGGAGAAGAGGGGGCCTTACATCATGTCCAAAGCTCCAGCCATTCACCAGAAGCTGCGTGAGTGCAGAGGCATGCACACCAACAAGCATCCACATTCAGTGATCAGTCCTCCAAAGTCATCCTTAATTTATGCTCAGTGTTGCCAACTACTTTCAATGGAAAGTAGCTAAAGCCTGCTCGAAAAGTCGCTAAATGTCGCTAGATGATGTCATACACTAATTAGCATATTTGTGATGTCATCGCGTCATGTTTGCATTTTGCTTCGTGTCAGATGGTGTCAGCCCTTTACATCTGGTTGCATCTCTCCTACTCTCTGTGCTCACATATACTGTATTTTAATACAGACGAATTCCCAATAAATCTGTTCTCATTTACATATTTTTCTGTTTCTGTTGTCAGACAACGGGACGAGTATGAAATAGTGACTGAAACACGGCCCATTAAGATTACATGTTAACCAGCAGTCACTTCCAAGCCATTTCCAAGCTGCTGTTCTGCACTGCTAAAATTCTGATTTTATAACCGTGACGTCGTCTGACAAAATCACCATACACACAATTTAAAGACAACGGCTGTGCTGTGATTTTGGCTATATTTGCAGGTAAAATGATCACTTAGAGAGAAAGTTAGAAGCGACAGAATGTCTTTCTTATTTTTTTCTCTCACAGAGCGCACAGCCTCCGTCTGGGTAACAAACCACAAGAAGGATGTTCTGTTTCCAGTCAACGATCAAATTAAATTGTTTAAATTAAAACAAAGGGGGAGCAAACAATACAGATTAGTGATTGGTCCTAGGCAACACTGTTTGCACATGCGCAGCTCATTCACGTCTACGTCAGCTGCTGTGCTGAATGTGCTGCTCCGTCTCTCTGCCACACACTGAACAGAGTAGACGCAGAGAGAGGTGTGCCTCTCGCTCGCAGGGCAGACTGGCGACTCTCTTCTATGGAAAGTAGCTAAGGTTTGTCCTAAAAGTCGCTAGATTTTTCGCTAAGTGCTTTTTTGGAAAAAAGTTGCTAAAGGGGTTTGAAAAGTCACTAAATCTAGCGACAAAGTTGCCAAGTTGGCAACAGTGTGTATGTCTGTCACAAGCGGAATGTACTCGTCCAAATCAAATGACAAAATGGGTTAAAAATGCGGGACAGGGTGCCTTGCAATTAAGAGCTGTATTCTTTTCTCTCCAAAGTGCCGTGTGCTTCTCTCTGAGACAGAAAGGCAGTAATTCTCATGCTCCTTTTGGCATTGACTTGGTGTTGTGTTTGGGGGCTTCCCACTGCAGAAAAGCACAGAGAGATGGCCCGCAAAGTGCTGAAGAAGAAAGGCCTGACCACAGGGGGGCCAGTGATGCAGCAGCCCCGACATGGTGCTAAGAGGTGAGGGGTGGAGAGAGACGGTGTGTTATGAGGTACTGTAGACACAATGCTTAGAGCTGAGGGTGGAGGTAGACAGGGCAAATTAAAAATGAGACCTGCACCCTCTTTACTTTTTAAACAGTTTTCCATTGTTTACCCCCCTTATGAAAAAATGCATTGTAAATTTTCTCTTCCTGAATAATCTGGCAGAATTTTGACAGAACCTCACACTTCAGCAGTCTGCAATACGTACACAGACTATGCTTTGAGGAGAAGCTGCATTACGCTGCAGGACTGATGCACTCACTGAAAGCAGCCATTTCAACCACTAGTGCTTGTTTTCCTTGATTATCGAAGTAAACATTGTTTTTACAGATAATAGAATAATTAATTTCATTTTTGATTTGCAGGTTTTTACAAGCATAAATCCAATATGAAATTGAAATAAGAGGGTATTTTACAGTGCAGCCTTGTAATAGTGTTTTTAATTGGGTGTTTTATTAAGGGCATGTTTTGCGCCATCATTAGGATTAGGGCTGTATCTCTGTGTTGCAGCTGAGAAGTGCTGCATTATCTCCTCCTTTCTGAAAACACGTAGAAAAATGAGAAAAACTAATAATTTTCATCACACAAGGCCCAGGACAGACTTTATCAGATGGTTGCCTGGACTAATCCACAGTCTGCCTACATTCACTGCATCACCTCAGCTCTGACACACACATAAATGATCTATATCATTTGTACCAGTGTATATTTTTCTTTCCAGCTGGATTTTGTGCTACCCTGAATGGTTCTGTAATTGAAAAGCCCCCAATAAGTGGTATTGATCTCTGAGTAACAGAAGGATGAGTTTTAGGCAGCACCCGAATGGTCTACCATGGTAAACTGAACTAGAAAATCAATTGCTTCCTGATGGAGCATCAGATTTGAAGGAATTAAAAGCTGTTATTTTATTTGCAGCAGGATTGAGCTGGTGCCTTTGCATTGCATTGCTTGTAAAACTCTCTGTGATGGCCTTGCCTTGGGTGGTGATTAGCGTTCATTGTGCAATGCATTTGTTCTTGTGAAAACAATTAATTACTATTAGCAGTAACGTCTACACTGTTTATTACTGTTTCTTAACATTATGCTGTGCTTGAAGGTAATGGGTGTGAATCAGCAGAATCGCTGCATAGTAAAGCGATTATATCAGCTAATGATGCTGTATTGAAGTTGAATACACTCATATAAAGCTCCTGGCTTTTGTTTTTCTCCCACAGAACTGTAAAATTCAACAAAGGTTACGCTGCCTTGAGCCAGCACTCTGAGGATACCCTGGTGTCTCTGGACTCTGACAGGTAAGGGAGCATCAACTGTCTCCAGGCTGCCGGTATCAGGCATTTCCTTTTACGGTGATTTTACTCTCAAGGGCAAGGAGGGATCACTGATGAAAAAAACATTCAGATTCAGTCAGTGGGTCTGTGGCTTTCTCTTTTTCCATTTAATATTGTTTTTTCTTAGTTTACAAGCTGTGGTCTGTTTCCAGTGGGTGTAACGTGTGGGTGTAACATGCTTTTCTTTCTGACAGTCTTGTTTTTCCCCAACAGTGACGTTGAGCTGGAGTATTCCTCAGGATACTCCTCGGCCGAGGTGAGTCCAGTGGGCCAAGGCATGGACGCCGACACAGTAACTGCGCAACAACACTGCGCAGCGTGGACATACTGTACTTGTAATTTGTGTACTCCTCACCAGCTGGCATTTTGTGGATAACATAAATGGCTATAAATATGCTGTAAATATGCTCCAATATTTATGCAGTGTCTCTACACCAGCACACATGCAGTGGGAATATTCGCTTGCAGGGCACCATGAATGCCCCCATGTGTGGTTCTCTGTGTGCTCCTCTCACGTGTGCACTGCCCCTCCCCCTTCCGTGCCCCCCATCCCCATCCCGCAGGTGCACCCTGACCTGAGCAGGCAGCTGCTGCAGGACGGCTACCGGCTGGACGAGATCCCCGACGATGAGGACCTGGACCTCATCCCCCCGAAAGCCATGGGCTCCTCTGTGTGCTGCTGCGGGGACGCCCCCACGTGCTGCGTGCAGTGAGGCGGGGCCGCGGGGGGCGGAAGGCGGGGGCAGCGAGGGAGGCCCTGACCTACACCCCAAAACCAAAAGGCTGTCACCACCGCCGAGCCCCCCCCGGCTCCTCACCGCAGACAGCAGCAGGGCGTTTACCTGGCTCCTCTTTCTCTTCTGAGGAGAACCAAAGGGACCCCAAGCTCAGCTTTACTCCCCCGACGGCCGCTGTGCCATCCGTTTCTGGGCGGGTGGCGCTCGGTCACCCGTGGGACAGCGACATATAAATCCCAGGCTCACTTTTGGGCTTGTTTATAGCCTGTTTACATTGGCTGGAACAGCCGCATTACATGGAAAACACATTACGGAAGTACCCTGATGGGACATCAGTGAGATACTGTGTGTATCCAGCCCAATTATCCGCTCAATTTGTACTGCTCAGAGCTAAATACCAAGTATATGAGTTACCAGTCAGACCTCTCTTGCACTGACATATAATTAGCTTGGATATTCATTTTCAGTCTTTAAAACCTTGCAGAGCGAAGGTTTATGCCTTGAACAGGTCTGCACAACCCCATTCAGTTCCTCTTAATTGGAGTTGTATGAGGTGGTTTAGGGTTCCTTCATTTTGTCTTGGATCGTATACCTCTAAAGAGGGCTATGATGTAGTCCCACCTGTATGTTTGATATTAACACATTTGGTGAGTTTGACTTTAATATGGAAAGCGGTGTGTTTTTAGCAAAGGGATGCCTTTAAGAGGTGTGTCTTGGCAAAATTAGTTTGGATAAGTAATGTTGCTTCTGAATTGGTTAAGTATTGTTTGTAAAAGCAGGTCATCCTGCCATGAGAGTTCAAGGTTTTGATGGGAGGGTCTCTCATATGGACTCATATCACTGAGGGTGCCCCATAGTGCATCACCTGTGGTCCACTGAATTGGCACTGCATGTTGGAGACGCTCCCTGGAGCCAAGTGCTTACAGCAGGATGTTACTAAGGATAGTCAGTACCTGTTTGAAAAGATACTGCAGGTGGTCTTCAGAATTCTGTTTCCTTCTGCAGAATTGTTCTAAATGCATCCTTTCATCCATAACGTGCAAGGCATCTTAGTGGAAAGGAAGTCTTTGTGTGCATGAACTCATTGTGACTCATTTGCCTCTGCTTCTTTGTAATTCCCTGGCAGTGTTGAGCTCTAGCCTGCAGGGGGCACCAGAGGAGTTTCCATTGTGCATAAGTGCTATCTGAAAACAGGGATGGGCTGCATTCCCTGGTGTTGTGAAGAATTTGACAAATACCTGAGGCTTGAAGAGATTTATCAGAACAAACACTAACATTCATACCGCTTCGCACTAGGGGGCCTCGGGGTTTTACTAAGGTAGCTGTTTCAAAGGAATCTGTCACGGCCGTCTCTAGACGGTGCATTCCTTCTACTTATCATTGTAGCTTATACTTGTGTGTTTGTTGTGGATTCATTCAGTGTTACATTAGAGAGCTTCTTGCTCTTATCATTTTTCCACCTGGCAAGTTTGAAGTGCCAGAGAAGGCCCTGCACAACAAAATTCTCACTGTGAGGTCGTGATGGAAGAGTGAGGCTTCACAAACCTGAGAACAGGCATAGCTTTCACACATTATTGGTGATGCACTGATATGAACCAGTCATAGGGTTAGCCAGGGAGAGCAGCCTTGATACATGTAAATAAGCCAGTGATTGGCAGCATGTGATGGCTCCTCCACTGATGAGCTTCACAAAGCCTCATTCTCCCGTCTCTACTGAAAGTGTAAGCGGTCAGCTACTACACAGTTTGGGAAAGGAGTGATTTTGTGTGGTTTTTATGAAGTAATATTAATTAGGTAGTCTGGTGTCCTGTTTTCTTATATTTCCAAAGAATGTCTGGCTGCTTGTTGCTGCGGGGTGCTGAATTAGTCTTTAAGTTCCCAGACACGTGAGAACTTTGTGGTTATTCAAGTGTTTTCTCTCCTGTTAAATGTGTGAATATTTTATTAGTCTCACGGTGCAGTCAGCTGCCAGCCCACTCTGCACCTGCCTGTACTATGCAACTAACGAGACAATCTTTATCTTTACATACACATAACTAGTTTAAAAGACAAAGTGTTACTGAGTGCTGAATGCAATAACTTGAATTACTCTTTTTATGTTACGGAAACACTAATCTTTGTATTTAATTATTGTATATTGTTTTTGCTATCTCAAATAAAGTTACATGTGGATATGTAATCTCTCTGCACCTCTGATTTGTCCTTTTTTAAACTTTCACCCTTGGCCTCAGGCTTTAACTTCTTAACCCTTAAACAGGCTATGTGCACCACAGGATACAACTTCTTTGACAACCTGAAGAGGGCAACAGTGAATGTGCAGACCCAATTGTCACATCTTTTATTAGAGTTTGGTCTGTTCTGAACTTTTGAGTCACATGACTTGGTTCTAGTTGGCTGTGGTCGTCTAGTCAGCCTGGCCAGAAACCGTCATGGTAGCCTGTACTGCAGGAGGTGCGGATGATGTGATAATTAGAGATCATACTGTCATGTACTTTTTAAATAAAATATTATCCATACTCATTTATTATTAATTGTGAATAGTGCCCTGACATGCTTATGTAGAAAATTGGTGATTTTTTTTTTTCTATTATTCTATTATTTAACAGACTTTGATTTCTGTGTATCCCACAGGATACGTTGCCAGAATGAGGGTAGAAAAAGTCTTGTTTAGTGGTATTGGGAATGTGCATGTTTTTAGGGCTGAAATGGATCAATGCTTAGTATATTTTAGTGAAATAGTTATAATTATGTATTACCAGTCCTGATAGTGCTTTCTAGTACTTTGAAGAATATCACAAATATAAGTATTTTTCCCCAGGGAATCTCCACTAGTACTTTTACGGTAGATGGAGAGAGGCACTAAGAGTGTTAGTGAAGCCCCCCCCCATGTTTTTCAGAGTAGGTATATATACATACACTATAAGGCTAAAAGTATGTGGACACCCCTCCTAATTATTGAGTTCAGGTGTTTCAGCCACACCGATTGTTAACAGGTGCATAAAATCAAGCACATGGCCATGCAATCTCCATAGACAAACCTTGGAAGTAGAATGGATCGTACTGGAGAGCTTAGTGACTTTAAATGTGGCACTGTCATAGGATGCCATCTTTGTCACAAGTCAGTTTGCAAAACTTCTGCCCTGCTAGATCTGCCCCGGTCAACTGTAAGTGCTTTTATTGTCAAGGGGAAGCGTCTAGGAGCAACAACAGCTCAGCCACAAAGCAGTAGACCACGCAAACTTACAGAGCGGGGCCGCCGAGTGCTGAAGTGCGTAGCATATAAAAACTGCCTATCCTCTGTTGAATCACTCGCTACAGAGTTCCAAACTGTCTCTGGCTGCAACATCAGCACAAGAACCGTGTGTCGGGAGCTTCATGAAATGGGTTTCCATGGCGGAGCAGCTGTACATAAGCCCAACATCACTATGCGCAATGCCAAGCGATGGCTGGAGTGGTGCAAAGCATGCCGCCACTGGCCTCTGGAGCAGTGGAATTGAGTTCTCTGGAGTGATGAATCACCCTTCACTATCTGGGTTTGGTGGATGCCAGGAGAGTGCTACCTACCAGAATGCACAATGCCTACTGTAAAGTTTGGTGGAGGAGGGATAATGGTCTGGGGCTGTTTTTCAGGGTTTGGGCTGAACATGGAATAAGAATCTGGTCCAGGACAGTGTTTGTGTTTTAGGCCTCTGCATATTTTGATTGCTCGCTATGACAGCTGGCAGTCAACTTGCTGAAACTGACAAAATGTTGTTAAGGAGTCTCCCTTGTGTTTAATTTTAGGGACTTCAGTACATGATCTTCATAAGTGCTCTGATCACTCACTTATAAGTTCTACTGGTGTTGCCTGAAAGGGAAAGCTCTCCCAGTGCAACAGCAGTATTTCAAATCAGAGGGTAAATGCCAACCAATACTATCACAAGTATGAACACAATATTACTTTGCTTACATGTTATGGAAAAATCTGTCCATTCATTGTTATGTAGTATCATCCCAGATTTGTCTTTGCGAAGCAAATATAGTTATTTAGTAAGTTGTGTCTCACATGGTCGCAATGCTCAGGTCATCCCACTCTCCACCGTGTATTGGATATGAGACCAATTTCAACACATCTGTGTGAACCACTCCCAGGTTTTTTTTCTTCCCACTGATGTGTATTGACACATTTTCTGAGCTCGGTAGGCGGGGGTGGAGGAATTGCTACACTAGGCAGGGCCTCTGTCTACACCATTAGAGTGTTAACTATGCCAATGGTCAGTCTAATTAGAACTAGACCTTCTGCAGACCTCTTTTTCTGGCTGTGTGTTCACTAGAGGTAGCTAGCATTTATTTCTGGACAAACGCAGGAAATAGACCCAGGGAAAGTGTTTTGCACCCAGCTTCATGACTCAGTCCTGCTTCCTCTTTTCTGCCTGTAATAGTTTCCTTATAATACATGTCAGGAAATGCTGAGAATGATTTGAAGCTCGTACAAATGTGTGTGTGTGTGTGTGTAAAAAGTACAACAGTGAAAGTAAAATTAACTGGCGATATATTTTGGGACGTTTGCATGTAATTATGTGTCCTGAAGGAGTTGCATCAATGAATGATGATGGGATTTTAAAAAATGGAAGTTGCAATCAAGCCTCTTTTCATCAGCCATGATGGCAACTGAAAAAGTAAAAGTATCACTAATTGCATTTATTTTAATTTGGCCTCAAAAATATGGTTGATTTGATGTCTTGGCAGAGATGAATATGATCAATGTCCTGGGCAAAAAAACACGATAGACTTTTCGAAGGTGGAAGTGAAAATTAATTGTTTTGAGTGTGGGTTATTTCAAATTTTTCAGTTTCAGTTCAGAGTTTTCAGTTTTCATTTTCTTTTTGTCTTCTACAGGTGAGTAATGGAATGAAAGCATTTTCAGATGTATTCTATCGCTTCAAAATGAGGGAAAAAGGTGGGTTATCTATTGGGAAACCCTTCGATATGAAAGGTTGTGCGGAGCGTTTCGTCAGCTCCGCATAGTGCTGAGGTGTTCATAATGTTGGAAGATAAAATTGCACTTACGTCTGTAATGCTTTGGAGCCACTAGGGCGCAGTACCGAGCCATCTCACCGAAATTTTAGAGAGAAAAAAAAACAAGAAAAATTGCTTAACAGGAAATAAAATGTATATATACTTGCTTTGCTTTCACTACTTTCACGTAATATTATGAACCAAAAACATCAAAACTGATGGAAATGTTTGTTTTCTTGACACCGATTTAGGAGCGCAGGTTCAAAACAAAATTGTGACCACATACGTAAACCTGTATTTTTACATAAATTGGATCATATTTGCATGTGCAAATGAGTTAGCATACAGCCAGCGCTGGTGGAGGTCAGTTGCATATTTGCATTTTTTTTATTAAACGATAGTTAGGGTATATACAATATCGACACAGGGATTTAATAGTTTTACTAGAATTTAAGGAATATTCACAGTCATATATATTTCGTCTACAAAAACAAACAAACACAAACAAAAAACAAAGAGCTATACATAAATCAAAATAAAAACATTACGACTGTTATCTAGGGCAAGGTTAGATATAGATCCCATCCGTTGATTGTGAAATAAACTGCTTTGCAAAGAGTGGTCTAACTAAACCGCTGCCTAAACCAAGAAAAACTGAAAACCGCGTTTGATTCAGTAACATTGGAGATCGGATTGATCTAATACGAGCTCACATTGAGAAAAATCATGAAATGCATGTGATGTTACTATTTCCAGAACAATATGGATAGACTTCATTCAAAATATAGTCATATATATATAGGATACTATTTCTACTCAAACAGTAATGCTAAAATGGATATTTATATAAGCTTATATTTCGCGAACGATTATTAGTAATATTACTGTTTTACATAGATTGTTATCAAATATAATCAAACAGCCGCAACAGCGATAACGGTAGTAATGATTACAGCCAAGAGAAGTGACGAGAAGCTTATAATGGTAATAATTGTAAGCAATTGGAAAAATTGGGCTGTACCGTGAGACGAGATTTTTAATTTTTCAAATAAACACTTGATATCATTAAAATCATTTAAAATATAATTATTTTATCTATCATTAAAATATTACTTTAATAGTGTACAATTATAAGTGTTTACCCATAGCCATATGTCTGAATTAGACTCGGAATAAGCAGGGCTGTTTTAGTTCCTGTGACATGTTGAATTTTATTCGTTCACTTCCACTGATTTCTCAATCATAGTATAATTGGTATTACTTTTATTTATTTATAATGAGGTGAAATAAGATGGACACAATATAAAAAGACCTCAGAATCAACCTTTGCATACTCCCAATTAGAATTGCGTCAGTGTGACAGCCTTCAGATTTGCATACGTGCTGTAATTATTCAACCAGTGAGTGCTGGACAGGAATTCTGGAACTTGTTGCTGTCACGGGGCGGGCCTTGTAGATGTTGTGTGCTTAGACTGGGGGGTGTAACTCAGGGGGCGGAAAATCGGGTAAGGGAGTGGGAGCCCCAACGCGAGGCACGCCAAGAGATGAGGCTGGGCTTTTTTCCTTGATCTTCCTCTTTTTAATTACTAAAGAACCCACTGGAGTTTTGCTTCTGAGCGCCGTACACAATTGCGTTTCTTGCCTGAGGAAGAACTTAAAGGGGCTTTGAGTGAATGCGCGGTTCTCCGGTTTGTTTGTTTGTGACCGAGAGTGTCTGCAAAGAGGGAAAAGAAGGCTAACCTGGGAAGAAGGGATGGTGGACAATTCCGGTAGCAGCAAGGCGCAAATGGTGAGTATCGTCACCCCCCCACCCCGTTTGGCGCTGTGCCCTAGTGAATGAGAAAGCCTAGCTGTGGCTCAGCGTTTGTGACACAGCTTTGCTGGCAGTCATCTCCCCACTTTTTATGATAAGCCATTGTGTCGAAAGAAATCAAGTGAGATACTGTTTAAACGTTTAAATCTGTTTACAAAATGTTTTCGAAATAATCCCAAACAACTTCTTTTGACGTGTATACGGTTACCATTGCCTCGCATAGATATCCCGATAGGTACTGTACACGTTTGCATTTAGATCCACAATCGATAATAAGAGACAAATGTAGCTACTTTGACGAAGATGAAACAAATCGAATTATGAAATGCATGGATATCCCCGCATAAAGCATAGTAGTTGTTTGACCTAAATGTATGGGAATTAATTTACACATCGCTCCTGCGGTGGCTAGATAGCTACAGTATGCTATTCAGCTATTTCATTCATTCGTGTTCTCTGGAACCGCGCCATATGTATCTCTTCATCAGGCTAATACAGTAAATGCTTTGATCGAACTTTCACAGAGCTACGCGCCTAACTGTCTGGATGAAAAATGTTTTGTATGTGATTGTGCTATTTCGGATGACTTCTCTCGTCATTGGCGTGTTTTGTAAATAACACAGATAGCTATGAAAATACTTTTAAAATCAAAAGGTTATTGTTGGCTAATCAAGAAGCTAGCTAAACCAGTTTGCTACGTTGCTGTCGAGTTGTCCACATGAAAATACCCTGTGGAAAAAAACTATGACTATTACGTGGAAAAGCCCTTCGACAAAGTGCACTGAAGTCGATATTTACACTATCGCCTGTAATAAATTAGAGTACAGTTTTCTTTTGGCTTTTAAATGATTATCAGGATAGTTGCGTAACACACATCTGAATTTGCAGTTACCGCTTGCGGGTTTGTTTAATTATCCGGCGATACTGGATTCCAAGCGGCGCGGTGGTCTTTTACAAGTAAAGTATTAAGACTAAGGGGTGGGGAAGTGAGATATTAGTTGTGCCTTGTGTGTTAAAGGTTTTTCCTTTCTGAAGTTGACCACTTATTTTAGTGTGAATATTTGAACAGCCTGTAAATATATCACTGAAATATTTAATACATTTTAATATGTAACCCCGTCGTCTCTTTACACAAAGTGATGTTGTAGTAAACATTTAAATTATAGGCTAGCTTTTAATTTAAATTTTACTTTTCAAATCTAGCGTTATGCTAAAGAATTCTTATCAATGCGCCTTGTGTATTAACCAAGACCCATTTGGTTATTTGTTCTTTTGTTTAAAAGATACGCCTGCACTATCCTCTCTGAGGAGATCAGCTTTCACGCCTTGTGTTCAAACAGCTGTTTGCTAAATTCCACATTCGGCAGGCTATATTGCCTACGTGAAGTAATTATTTGTTTCTTACTGTTATCCCCCCTTGTTTCATGCTATGAACTTTTGGCTGAACTTTTTATTGTTTGTTTGCGGAAAAATAAAGTTAGATTACTTTGAAGATACTGTGTAGTAGGAAATACCGGACAAGGTTGATTAAGAAAAACCCATAGACCTGGGTGTACAGCACATGCACATACCTGATAATCCAACCTGTGTTGCTTATCATGTTGTGGTGGTTTGAACTGGTATCTACAGGCATGTGGATTCTCAGGATCTCATTAAACCAGGCTGAAGTCTCCTTTGAGGCGTTAATGTTGCCTTCGCAACAGTGCGTTGTGCTGTAATTTGATGCTGAGTCCGTTTTTCGCCTCTGTATTTGTGTGAGCTTTACAGAATGGCCAAGGTCTGTCCCAAACTTCTATATCGAGGTGGCACACAACTGGGCGGCAGTGTAGGATAGTGGTTAAGGAGCAAGACTTGTAACCGAAAAGTTGCAGGTTCAATTCCCCGCTGTGGCACTGCAGCTGTACCCTTGGGCAAGGCACTTAACCCACAATTGCCACAGTAAAATATCATATCATATCCAACTGCATAAATGGATAACATTGTAAGATAAATAAATAAACTGTAACTGACATAAGTTGCTCTGGTTAAGAGCGTCTGCTAAATGCCAATAATGTAATGTAACGTAATGTAACTCAGGCCAGCGTTTGTCCCAGTAGTGGCAGGTAAACGGGCTGCCTGTGTGTAACCTTTTTTCCCCTCATTCCCTCCTCAGCCCAGCTTGTCCCAGGAGGGCGGCCTGGGCAGCGGGCTCAGCCAGGGGGCGGCGGCGGGGGTGAAGCTGGAGGCGGTGATGGAGCAGCTGCAGCGGCAGCAGCAGGCCAGGCTAGAGATGGAGCGTAAGGAGAGGCACCTGCGCGAAGCCCACATCATGTACGCCCAGCAGGTGGCTGCCCAGCAGGCCATCCTGGCTGCCGCCCGGGCCTCGGGGGCCCCGCTGGGGGCCGGCTTCCCGGGCAAGGGCCTGGGAGCTGGGGCCCCGGGGGGCGGGCACCAGAGCAGGGTGTCCAACCAGAGCAGCGTGGACTCGGAGCGCGAGGACGAGGACGACCGCGGCCGGGACTCGGAGGAAGAGGAGGACGAGGAGGAGGAGATGATGATGGAGGGCGAGGAGGGGAGCGAGGAGGAGGACGAGGAGGGAGGCGCCGGGGGGCTGGAGTACCTCCGCAAGCAGACGCTCGCCCTCCAGCGGGGCGCCTCGCGGCTGCACCCCCGCCCCTACCCGCCGTTCTCCGCCTCTCTGTCCGCCCCGGCCCCGCAGCGGGCCCCCTCGCCCCCTGTCAGGGTGAAACAGGAGCCGGAGGAGGACAATGAGTCTCCGGCGGGACCCCACTCGTCCTCCTCGCCCAACGGACAGGCCGACTGGGGCTACGATGAGCAGTTCAAGCAGGTGAGACCGCCGGCGGCCGCTGTCCACCTCACGATGATCTCATGCCATGCGCCGGCGCGGCTGTCACGGTTAGCGGCTTGATTAAACGCTTCCTTTAAAATATCGAATGGGATTTCACGCTCATGACATTTGAGTTTTGCCTTTGAGGAGGCAGACGAGTCCAAACTGAGGCTGTTTTTCCCGTTTGGCGTCATGCACGGCCGTCAGCATGAACTTTGAAAGGCGACTGCGTTTATCCCCCTCTGCGAAGGGCTGTGCTGACAGGGTGAAAATAGTCTCGCAGGAATGCCGCCTTCCACGGAGGGCTTCAATGATAAACTTGTCCGACTGCGGAAAGGTTTGCGGCAGCTTACAGTATCGCGCTGCGCCGTGTTACAGTAGTGCCCTCGTAGGGGGGCGGGAGAGAGGGAAGCCTCTCTACGTTCATGCCCCCTTGTTGATGCCTTGTCTGTTTTTGTCTGATTCTTAACCCGCCCCTGCTGAGAGGCGAGGGCTAATCTCTGGAGAGGGGCGCGCGCTGTGTGCCACGCTTTTGGTTCTCCGGGGGAGAGCTGTCATTTTGCTTTCACAGCCTGAAACTCTGGAAGCATGTCTTGGCAGGCGGCCAGCCAGGGAGAGTCTCCCGCTCACTGTGCGCTCTCACTTTCTGCCTCTCCCTCTCTCTCTCCCTCTCCCCTTCTTTCTCTCTCTCTGTCCTTCTCTTCTTCTCTCCCTTTCTCTCTCTCTCTGTCCCTCTCTCTCTTTCTCCCGGCGCTTCCAGGAGAGGAGCTGTTTGGCAGAGCAGCTGGTCTTGGCGCAGGTCCAGGCGGCACGGCCGGCAGGATCTCAGCCGGCGGGGGCGGGGGTTGGGGGGCGCTGGAGTAGCAGAGCACAGTGCCGAGAATACAGTAGCGAAGTTCCCACGCTGCAGCGCCCCGCTGGCCAGAACAGCGTGATGTCAGCTTCCTCGCCAAGCGCTCCTTTCACCGAAGATAAATATTGGCCGAGCCTCCCCCTGCGCGTCGGTGCGCCGCAGAGCCGGCCAGGGGCGCGTGAGGCCCGGCCGCCTCCGCGCGGATCCAGCGGGGTTTCTGAGCGCTTGCGCGATTGGCGGCGCAGAGAACGCCGAGCTTATAGTGTCATTGCTTGTATTTAGGGGAGCACGGATGTTATGGCTTTTCCTATGATATGATATGTTTTGAGAGAGCCAGCTTGGTAGCTTGGTGCTTTTGGCTCAGCCGTTTGCAGGCACTGCAGGGACGGGCGGTTTAGCAAAGCTACGGCAGGGGCACCACTTAAGGGCGGAGCGTGACCGCAGAGGTGTATCGCGCCAAACTGACTGCGGGAGGGTGGAGCGTTATCTTCAAACCGAAACGTGACTGAAAGAATATCTCTACAGCAGACGAGGAGAGGGCGGTGGTGGGGGGAAGTTGCAGGAAAGGTGTAGCATGGTCAGGAGGGGACGGGAGCGGGGGTTGGGCACGGAGGGTGGTGGGGGGTGTGGAGGAGTCATTGTGTAAGGAGAATCTGTCTGCCGTTTTTATTTCCTTCCTTTTATCTCTCCTTTCTTTCTGTCAGCTCCTCGGCGTTTAATGACACTCGTCTCTTGTCGTGGTTTCGGGTTGCGCTATTAAAGCGGGGGGAGGGACCCAGAGGCTGTTTTGATGACATTGTCAGCACAAGGGACTGTGGAGAAGGGCAACAGATGCCACAAATGTCATTCTCAAACGAGCGGTCGGGGGGGTTGGCTGGCTTTGTGTGCGGCCGTGTGTGTGTGTGCGCGTGTGTGTGTGACTGTGACGCCAGGCTCTTAGTGCCACATGGGAAGTGAAACTCTGTGTTATGAATCGCCTTTTTCCTTATGCTGTAGTTATGACTGAGCTGGAGCTCTGTGAAAAGAGCCTCACTGTAGAGGGTACAGAGCAGCAAATCCAACACACAGAACCCTGATTTCTCAACTTGCCCAGTAAAAACACAGCAAAGACTCCAGCATTTTAAAGCCAGTTATGAAATATTCCCTTCATATCAGGAACATTTCAAATTAACCTTTAGAGTATGTACCCTAATGTAGTGTAATCTTTGTAACATAGTGTAACCAAACACATGTATTTCAGTATGTATAATATGCATATAGGCATATTTTAGGAGTGAAAATCCTATGTTCGTGAACAATAACACAGGAATAATTGTATGAAATACTCAAACAGGTTAAATCACAGGTCAGCATGTCTGCAAATGTCTACACCCATTATGTAAACCACAGCTTCCTTTATGAAGCATAATTCCCTGAAACACTGTCAGAGTATCAGGCCATTTTATGTGCCAAGTGTTTTGCTTTGTTTTCGCTTTGGTTTATTTCCGCATTTGCTTGGACATATTCCACACACTGACAGAATACAGTTGCATTGCACACATTCCCAACGTCTGAATGTAGAGTGGCTCACCCAAACAGTGTGTAAATGCAGTGTTTGTATGCGTAAGGACTGGGAATGTCACATTTTTAAAATACTCTCTATGTTGTAATTATGAAAAAGAAGGCTGTCTGTTGGTTGTCTCTGGAAATAATGAATTGTTCTGCTTTCCTTTGTCTGGAGAACAACACCGACCCAACCGACCATTTTAGTAGGTGGATAATCATTCAGAAAGTTCCAGTGATAAAACCGTCAAACACGCAAAATTGAAAGTTGTGAAATGTAACTCCTCTGCCGTCAAAAGGACACGTTTGCAGAGGTGCAAATCAGGCAGGAAATGGGGACAGGGGATGGTAGGAGTTTTTTTTTTTTTTTTTTTGGCATTGATGTATGTCTTCTGACCTTGCCCCTGCCCTAAACAGCAGAGTAAATAATTGTCAAACAAGGGACTGGACAAAGAAGCCCGCTGGACGGATTGTCAGGGAGGGTCAGCGGCTTTCGGTCAACACTGCGCGGTCGGGTCTGAAGCGGGACCAAGAAAGGCATGATGACCCCTGTAATCCCCACCCCCAGCCCCCATCCTCCCGTCCCCAGGGTCCGCGGGACAGTCCCCTCTCTGGGACGAGGTCCCCCCCCCCCCAGCCAGCTAATCCCAGTGTGATTAATGGGGTTTTAATCACGCATGGAGGGTGGCGGTCCGCGTGTTTGTCCCAGTAATGGCCGTTGCACGCCGGGGGGAGCCCCGTCGAGAATGAATCGGCTGGACTCTCTTTGTTGCGGAGTAAGCAGGTGGAAGGGGGCTGGTTTGGGCCGCAGCAGTTGAAATTACCTGCTCCAGTTGCCACGTGGCACCTCTGTTTGCTTTTTCCCCCCCCTCGGTTTCCCCCTGCCTCCCTCACAAAGATGATATAATAAGTCAAGATATTCAACGCAGTTTGAAGACGCGCTTTTGCTTGGTGTTCCTTGTCGAGCATTGGCGCGGACGCGCGGCGTTTCGGAAGGTGGGGCACCCAGCGGGGAGGGTCGGCCCCTCGCCGCTTCATTAAACTGGAAACCTGGCCCTGCTCGTGCATTAGGGCCTATTTGTCAAGCGCTGTTGCATAATTTAGCCGTGGCCCACCAGCACATGAGCGCGGAGCTTATGAGGGGGGCCGGAGCGGAGCTGCACAGCTGCGGGAGATCGATGGCTATTATGTAAGCCTTTAAAAGGGGAGCGATCCGTCTTATTTAAGTCTTATGAATTATGAATACGGAGGAAATTGTAATTTGCGAATGCAGTGTGGCGTCGCGCGGAGGAGCCGGCCGCTGGGCTCGGGTTGTGGAAACGCGTGAAAACAGCCGTCTCTGACTCACGCTACGGGGGCGGCTGTGGTTTTGTGTTGAGGCCCCCGTACCCCCCACGCAAAACAGGTGCAGCACCCAGCATCGTTTCGGGTTTTAATAACGTTTCTTCAGGTCCGCATTCACCCCTCCCCCCAAAACGAATGACTCACTTACCCTGCACTGGCAACCCTGTTGCTGTTAGTGGGACAGAGTTGTGTATGAGCTGCGGGGCATTTTCATCCAGGCGTGGGACAGCTGTCACAGGACCTGTCAGCTGCCATCACAGGCATCAGATGTTTCGAAAGAGATCTGAAAACGAGAGGTGGAGTTCCATGTAATTTGTCCCCGGAACGAAAATCCTTCAGCAATTAATTTACGTCACATCGTATGTCCATGCCAAAACCGCAGAGTGATTACTGAGGTAGTCTTCGGGTTGACCGTTGCTGGCACTGTGTAGCTAAGTGACGTGAGCGATCAAACCATGGCGGGCAGTTTTGCAGAAGGGAAACTTGCGTTTCTACCCATTATCTGAGTGTGCAGCTGGATATTTACTGGAGCGGTAGGAGCTAAGTACAGCAGCAGGGTCCAGCTCGTGAATCAAAACCTTTGCAACCTTTGTGTAGCCAGCCTGTCTCACTTTTTTATGGTTGTTAAGACTTAGTGTGCAAATTCTGCCTGTAGCAAAGAATTTCCTCAGTTTGGTTTCTTATTTAATGTCACAGCGGACATTTTAAAAAGGACCTCTGTGGGTGAATTTTCACCTAGCCTGTATTTATTTTACTCCAGAGGGAGGGGTCTGGTTCTTTATTTTGGTAACAGGATCTGGGAGTCAATGTAGCATTCCCAATTCTTTAAACAGGCTGTAGGCTCCATATGCATACAGTAGTTTCACATGTAGCATGGCCGCTCCGGCGGGATTTTCTATGTGTGTGGCTAAATGCTTCGCGGGCCCTTGTTTTGGCTCATTAACAGCAAGCCCCAGCTAGCACGTTTGGGAGGTGGGGGAGATATTCCTGTTCGAAAAAACTTTCCAAAAGCAGTCCCACAAAGAGAGTGGGGTATTTTAAGTATTTTTCGGTGTGAAGGGTGTGTTTTGCTCGCCGTCGAGATGGAAACAAAGCAGGCTTACGTAAGGCTTGTTTTTTGGCCCCCGGTGCGCACAGAAGCATGTGAAGAGGACGTGATTTGGAATAATCTACATAATCTACGGGGATGACTCAACCCGGGGCGCGCTTGTGCTATCTTGCCTTCGACTGCAAACGGAGGGGCTAGACAATTGTGAAAGATCTCCAAACCTGGAATTAGAGGTGTCTAATTCAACACTCAGTTGGGAGGGCCTGAGGTGGAAGATGGGGAGAATTGAAAGGGGGAAGGGAGAGGAAGGGTGGGGGATGTGTGGGGGGTGGTGTTGCTTCTAGATTGCCATGCCCCACCCAAAGGAAACATTCCAGACGGAATTAAAGAGTTAACTCTTTCTGATTGTGAGCCCTCCCCACGGGGGGGGTCCAGCGAGAGCCGGGAGGGAGTGTCCACCCTCTAGCCGCTCCGTGATTTGTGATCTTTTAATTCATTTCACCAAATGTCGCAGGGGCCGTAAAAGGAAAGAAAGAAAGGGAAGAGGGTGGAAGAAGAGGTGGTGGGGGGGGTGTAGAGGAGACACTTTTATTTATCTGTCTGTTTCCTCCTCCTTGACCAGCCCGAAGTGGCCGAGCCCCCTGACTCTCACATCTGCTCTGTGTTTGACTTCCCAAGGTGTCTGAGTCTTTTTTTTTTTTTAAGGGAGGTGCTGTTTGTTTTGGCCTCCTCAGAGCCGAACCTCTCTGTGAAATGGGTTCACAGTGTGGTGTTTGCCAGATTGGGGACCAGCATGTATCTGTAGGGAGTGGGAAAATGAGGGCTCAATTTGGCTTCCTTCCCCCCCCCCCCCACACACACACACACACACACACACACACACACACACACACACACACACACACACACACACACACACACACACACACACACACACACACACAGGCACGCAAACATACACACAAACTGCCATTTCTCAGCATCTTTTCGTGCGCCATCGCAGATTGGATTGTCGAGCGGATGGCAGGCTCCCCGAGGTCTTCTTAGAATCGTCACTTATCTCTGCGGTAATCTGATCACTCAACAGTCGCCACGGCGCCCCCTCTTCCCCCCCAATGCAGGTGAAATCCATCCTGCCTCGGAGTCCCTCCCGCTCAACACTTCCCAACACCTGCTCTAAACAGTCAAGCGCAGCAGAACGAACTGATGAAACCACGCCTTCGTGCGCAAACCATTTTCACAACACACAGCACGTACAGCTGCGCAAACAGGCCCCTTTGCGTACCCTATATGCTTAAAGCAAGGGGTTGTATCTCGTGTGAAGATATAGGGACTTGTTGAACGAGACAGATGAGAGCAGTCTATAATCTGTTTCACAGCACATTTTGTGGCATGGTTAAGTAGTTACCTCCTTTAGATGGTTTGTGCACACAAATATACTCTGCAAAATCCTCATAAAAAAGGATTGATTTAGTACCTTGAATGTAATTTATGGCCAAATTCGATTATATGGAATTAGGTGAATAGTGCCTCATCTTTGTGTAAAATGTTTTATTTAATGTTAAATGATGAAGAAACAGACAGTGAATAGTAACAGATAGTAACAGGTCAAGTTAGCTACCATAGGTCTAAAAAAAGGTTTGCACAGCTCAGAGAGAATGCTGGCTTTCCCTAGAAGTCTGGTGGTGTTAAAATCATACGGCTAAATGTTTTGTTTAAACCCTAGCATGCTATTAACAGGATGTTTTGTGTTGTTTGTGTTGCAATCCACCTACATTTCATATTATGGGTTACGGCTCAGAAATGCAGTGTGTTTTTGTGGCATTTTTTCCTCCACCTCGGCAAACAAAATGCAGTTTTCAACTGAATTTTGCTTTTTAAAAAAACTATTAAATTAGTTAAACAAGCACCATGTTTGTTACAATAGTGGGTCTCATTCCAGCATGGTGGCAGCTGTACCCCCATCCCTAGTGTTGTCTAAAGTCAGTTGTGCTCTCCCCTTCCTGGCTGCTGTTTCTTTGGAATTTTACGGTGTAGTGCAGGCCCCTTCCCCAGAGTCCTTAGAGGGAAATTGTCTGTCAGTGGGGCAGGGCTAATTGCCAGGGAGATGGAAATAGTGCTGCTTTGCATGATGGACTTTGTAGTTTGTTTGCGTGATGCTTGAGTGTATAGCAAGATTGAAAGGAAATCAAGTGAATGAATTATTAATGATATTTATAAATGAATCTGTTTGTGGTTTTGTTTATTCTGTTTTCTCTGAAAAAATGTATCATGTTTTTGAATGTATGGCACACATTGCTGGGAGGGGGGATTGCCTTGTAGGTGGTGGATATGCGTGGCAAATACTTGGTGACGGCGGGTCTTGCGTTAATCCCAGTTAGGTGACGTCAGCAGTGCGTTCCCCAGGTGTAAAGTGCACTGAAGCGGTGCCGAAAAGCACTGCCCTGTCTTTAGCTCGGGCTCTGCGTTGGCTCTGGTCCAGGGTGGCGGCAGGCCCGGAGGTGCGATGTGACCCAGGGTGTCAGAATCCCCTATTGAAACACCACCGCCGGGAGGCCTCCCCCCCACCCAGGCCGCCGTCTGGCACCCCGCCGCAGAGGGGGGCAGCGGACGGGGTGCGGTTTCACCCCCACCAACCACCACCACCGCCTTCTCGGAATTCATCTACATCGGTGCGAGATGTTTGCACGCCAGGCTCTCGTGCGGAGGCTCTTTTTAATCAGCGGGCCTGTCAGCGCTAGCCTCCCGCGGTCACTCGCGTCCGTCAGGGCGAGTCCTCTAATGGACGCGGCGCTGTATTAGCGCCAGTGCGCCGGAGAGGTCGTCCGCTTCCACGGCCGCATTGTTAGCACGAGACTGCGGTCTGCCTGAAGGAGAAAACGAGTTTTGATGACGCAGATATCACCCTGGTGACCATTATTGCTTCATTTCCACGCACAATATCGCAGCGCTAGCTTTCACGCGGCTCTAGGTCAGGGCGGGTTGTTCGTGTTAGCCATGGTAACAGCGCCTCTCTCTTTCCTTTCTGATCAACCGTGTTGATTGTTGCTGCAGAACCATAGATTTTATCAGGTACTCCAGCTGTGAAAGGCCTTACAATAAGCTTTTGTTCCTGCACACAACTGCCTGTTTTACCAAGCTATGAAGGAGAATTGATATCAATACTCAGAACATGTCCAACTGGAAATGAAAAGGCATCAGGTTAGGGCATCTCACTGGTTAAAAAAGATCTAAAAATAGCCTTATTCATTTCTTTTTTTAATGGGAGAAATTGTAATTCGTCACATGAATCAGTATGTAGTTATGTACGACACAGATATAAAATGGATGAACTTTGGCTTAGTTAGCAGTGTGTTGGGCCCTTATGATTGTATGGTCTTTCTGCCTGAAGGCAGTAAGTTAAGAAGCGCTGCTCGCTAAGACTGAGTGAGTGTGTGTAAAAGATATCCAGCGTGTGAGAGACAGTAGGGGTGATGGTCTGCTTATTTCCTCTGTGTATTTTGGTGGTATTGGGGGGGGGGGGCGAGGGGCTGCTTTCGGAGGGGGTGGGGGGTTGTCTGTGTATGGAGGAGTGTTTACACCACCTGATTCTTTGAAATTTGACTTTTCCTGCCATTTTTTGACATTGTATCCTCTAGTATGTTTTAGCTCTGTGGAGAAGCTGGCTGGAGGCTTCACAAGCTCCCACACAGAGAGCGTTTAAAGCTGCATTCTTAAGCCCGCATGTTCAGTAAGCTCTGTCATGGTTAACTGTACACGTTTAGCATGTTATTTAGGTCATAAAGATGATGTCATTTTCTGACCCCGGCGTCTAACCGTACACCGTGTCACACAGATGCGTGTAGCAATTGCGCAATGTGAATCGCTTTCCGTGATTTCACTGGTCCAGCTTATTTCAACACTCGGTCTTGCTCAAGGAGGGCGCTTCAATTGAGCGGTATATGTAGAGCACTACACCCCCCAAGCCGACCCCCCGCTAAATCCCGAAAGATCTTATCCAGATGTTTGATGAGCCGGATAGGACGGGGGAGCGTTTCAGTTCCGTCAGTGGGAATTTAGCGGCGTCCCCCCGAGGGAGTGGATGGGGCAGAGGAGGGCGCGGTCGGTGCCCCTGCTCCCTGACAGCAGTTAAGAGCAGTGCATGCAGTGGTATTGAGCACAGAAAGGCGATACCGTTGATGTTCACAGCGGAGGGTTACATTTAATTGTAAGTGTGGGGAAGAGTCTGGCTTTCCAGCAGTTCGCAATGGCTTACCGTCTCTGTTTATGTTTGGGAAAGCGAGTAACTGGGGCAGCAGTGTAGCATAGTGGTAAGGAGCAGGGTTGTAACTGAAAGGTTGCTGGTTCAATTCCCCGCTGGGGCACTGCTGCTGTACCCTTGCGCAGGTACTTAACCCAGAATTGCCTCAGTAAATATCCAGCTGTATAAATGGATAACCTGTAGAAGTGAAACCTATGTGAGTCGCTCTGCATAAGAGTGTCTGCTAAATGACAATAATTTAGCGTAATGTAACTTAAGCAGCCAAGTCCGTCTGGGCGTCCCCTTGGAATGAAGCCAACACTGCAGCCAGGCCTGGCGTGAAGCTGGCGTGCTCTTTGCTGCAAGTGCCTCGCAGCAGGCATCGTTTTGAAGACACCCCAAAATAAAAATATCTCCCTGCTTAACAATTCTGCCCAGACAAAGCTTTCTTTTTTTTTAACCCCGGTTTTACTGCAGGGCAAACGCTATTGAATGCCACCCAGTCGCAGAACAACGAGAATGAATGCGAAAACCTATCTGAGCCAACCGATGCACGCGGTAGCACTGGTGAAATGGACGCTCACTCCGCGAGAGATGTGAGATATGCAAGGTATTTTTAGCTGAGGCTTTGATCCATGAGAAAAGAGGCTAATAGTTTTGTTGACCTGAAAATAACAGGGCAGTTGTAGCTCCGAGCAACCGCAATCCTAATGGGATCCTAATAAAAAAAATAAAGCGAGTGTTCCGCTGTCGATCAATTTGTTTGATTCGGACAATAGATGTGTATCAACAAGAGGTGGCACAGATTTTTATTTTCAGTGATTGTTCAGGCTTTTCTGTTTTAAGAAATTCAGGCAGACAGAATACCTGAATTATGGCTCCGTTTAGGCCTCTGTATCTTTCCACACTCTTCCCCTGCTGAGGGCATCGGCTCAGCTCAAGGAAGACTTTGACCTGCGCTCTAATCTAATGTTGACAAATTGAATTCCTGGTTTTGCGGTTATGGATTATGTAGCATAAAACACTGATAGCTGAGATTCTCGATTTGTGATTAGAGAGCATGTGGAGCTGCGATCCATTTCCACATCAGTGGGGTTTTAGGGAGGGGTGTACCGCTAATGTGATTCACCAGTTGCTCTACACTTCGATAGCAGTTCTGCGGTTGAACTCCCTGCCACACCGGCCTGCTAACGTTGCGTCAGCATTGGAGGGGGTGGGCTAGAGAAGCTGTGGGGGTGGGGGAGGGGGAGACTGGGAGGGGGGTTTGCGCTTTCAGCCTGTGGAATGCGATGTCTTGGTGAAAGGGCTTTAGCAGAACAAACGCGGCTAGTTTGTTTGGCTAGCCCAGAGCTGCCAATTACCAGCAAAGCTGTTTACTTTGGCTCCCTGCTCCGACATGTTGATAAGCCCTTTCTCCAAACTTCTCATTCTGTCTTTGGGGGGCTTCAGTCCTCCCTCCCTCCCTCTCTCTCTTTCTGTCTCTCTCTCTCTCTCTCTCTCTCTCTCTCTCTCTCTGGAGGAGTGCAGGCAGGAAGGGGTGAAAAATCCATTTGGTCAGTGTTTCCTCTCTCCTTCCTTCCTGGTTTCTCCCTTCCCCTCTTTCTCTCGGCTCTCGGACATCGTCCCTCAGTAAAAACTCAGATGGGGTGAAAGAACTCTCTCTGGGTTATGAGCTCGTAATGGGAGTGATTGATGGGGTGGGGGGGTGTTCTTGCCGTTGCCTGGGGCGTGGCTCTCTTGAGGCCTCTGTGAAACGGCTGCGCGGCGGAGGACGGGCAGGCAGCCACACGCTCCACTCACGGACGCTCGGCCCCCCGTGCGCTCCACTCCACCCCGCCCGCTCCCCTACTGCTCCCCTCAGACGCCCCTCAAACGCAAACCGACGTAACCTGCGTAGCGTGTGATGCCCCTCTTCACAACGGTGATACTGCAAAAAAGTCCATTCTCAGGTTGCTGTGGACACTGGATTTTTTTTCCCGTTGTTGTCCGAGGCAGGAGTTCAAAGGTGAACAAAACTATCAGGTTTGAATGCACGTGCATGCGGGAGCAGGTTTCTACGGTTACCCAGCACTGGGAATTGCACCGGGGGGGGGGCATGCTGACGCAGCGTGTGGCTGGCTCACCGTAAGATCCTTTAAAAGCGTGATCGGATAAAGAGCCCCACCCGCTCGTGGCCTCCAGTACAATGACGATCCGTATCAATGATCCCGCAGGCGTGGAGGGGGGGGTGGAGGCTCGCAGCCCAATTAATTGGTTTGTTGGATTAAAAATTGTGAACCTCCCTCCCCCACTGTGATTGTTTGTCTAAGCGTGCCGAGAGCAAGTTTCACTGAGACCATATCCTGCAGCAAGAGCCCGGCACCACCCTGCAACTCTAAGTGGCCATTCAAATGCAAGACACCCTTAAGTCTTTAACAGTATATAGTCTTGATATTCGGGGTAGGAAGTGTCCCCTTATCTTTCTTTTTTTAAAGGGAGGTGAGGCATTGTTGAAAGTGAGGTAGTTCCTAACTTGGGTGTCACTCTAACCCTGGTGTAGAAGCGCCAAATTATTTTAGTCATGCTCTTACTCAGAAGGAGCATGTAGGTATTTATGAAAAGGATTCATAAGATGCAAAATATAAAACAGGTTAAGAAATTATACACAAATGGGCTGCAAGGGGGAAAAGATATTTTTGTGTGTAAACTTTGTACATGAAAGCAAGCAGCCACACTCTGAGTGCTCTTTTGCACACTGCTCAGTCAACAGGGTCATGTGGCATTTGTATGTGTGTCAGCTGTGACTCCAGTCTTTCCCATGATAGATAGCCCTCTCCGTTGTGGCAGCCTTAGCCCAGAAGTAACCTTGAATATAATTAAATTACCACTCCCCGTGTCTGTTTTAGACATTTCTGTTAGCGTCTGCTAACTGACAACTAGCAATTTTGCAGAAGATGATTAGTAAGGGTTGTATCAAGAGATGGGTGGGGCGCATGGATGGCAGTACCATTATTCCACAATCCTCTGCGTAAATATACACTGGAATGTGGATTGGCTGAGTGTTTCAGCAAAGCCACCCTCCAAGCTATTGTGGGACGGGGCAGCGGTGGGGGGAGAGAAAAAACAAGTTGTAAAACGGCACTTCAAAAGCCCTGATTTACAGCTCTCTCTTCCCAGAGCCAAATTGTTTTTGAGTGTTTTGATACAGGGAGTGTCTGTCTTTGTGTCGGGCCGTGGGCACGGTCGTATCATTTGGGTCGAGTTTCCTCGAGCTGCAACAAGTTCCCTCCAAACTTTGGGTCTCCCTCAGAAGGGACAGGTCTCACTGTCGGCCTTAAAAGCGCCCCCGCTTCCCCAGAGTTGACATGGCCGGGGCAGCAAACGCCTGAAGATGAAGATGAGTATTGACACACGCTGGTAGATTGCATCCGAAAAGGGTTGGGAAGAAGGGGAGGGGGGGACTCGGGTGGGGGGATGTGGGCGGGGGTGGGGTGTTCATGTTTGCAGATCCAGGGCTATTGATTGGACCACAGTTCGATTCCGCGCTGGCCTCTGGGGAAGGACCTCCAGCAGGAAGCTCTAGGTTTGATATCCAGGCCTCTATCAGCCCCCATGGAAGTGCGGTGGACCTTGCTCTCTGCTGAAGTGGCGGACGTGTGTGCTAGAGCCAGGCAGTCTGCATCTGCAAAATCAGGCTAGTTTTATTAAACCAAAGCGCATCCTGTTATTTCGCTAACAACTGTTGGTTAGCCAGCCAGTAAAAAATAAATCCAGCTAGCAAATTATATTCACTCTACCGTACAGTCCCACTATTTGCATGTAACATTCTTAATCTTACCCAAAAGAATCTAGACCTCATGGAAACGCTATAATTTAGCGTAGCCAGCAATAATTTAGCCTAGCATCGTGACCGCAGGGTGCCAGTGCTACAGTGAAAGGATTCCTCTGAACATATGACCAAGCAGCCATGAAGTTAGGCAGGGCAGAAGGATGTTTGTCGTTTGAATGCTGAAAAAAGTTGAAAAATGACAGCGCTGTCACCTTTTTTCAATACGTGAAACCGTTTGAGGTTGTGTTTGTGGTTGCCTTTCAAACAGCAACTTGGAATGCAAGGCGAGTGGATCTCGGAATAAGAGAGATTGAGCAGAATACATCACGATACATGCAAGCGTAGGCATATAAGGAGGAAATGGGCTGTTCTGTCGCCTACACCTCAGTGTGCCTCTGCAGAACTCCACCTTCTGACTCCAGCGTGAACTTGCAGCAGGCTCCGCCCTCCCGCAGTTGGGGCGTGTGAACTTGCTTCATTTCAGGTCCATGAGCGAAAGACATGCAGTCAACATCAAGGCCTCCCTCATGTACTCGCGCTGTACCCCCTGTCCTCCAAACGACCCCTGCAGCCATTTTTAAAAAAATCTACACAATTCACGTGTATGGTTTCACAATATGAACACTCCATTACAAACCAGGCATTAGCTCAATCTAATAAGAGCTGCTTATCAGTTTAGAGAATTTCTGTCAACATCCTGCACTACCAGTTGTGCTCTCAGTCACTCTGCCGCCTGTAACCCCCCCCCCTCCACACACACACACAAACACACACACACACGCACACAAGCATGCACGACAGGAGAGTCTTATTCAATCACCATCATACATTACCTCAACTATTTTTAAAGAATTTTTGAAATTCAGTTTGTGTATTAGATATATAAATACTCATACAGCAGTATAAAGCGGTATTACGCTCTCCCATGAATATGATAATCCTACAGTTTTATCAGTCTTGTAACATTTGTAGACAAATCAGGTAGCACCCCGTTGAAGCTATAGACATACAGCCTGGATTCCCAGGAGAAAGAGCCGAGACTTCCCTCATCACAGACAAACTGCCATTGTGACAGGGTGTTAGTTCCCGTTTAAGGTGCTAGCCACACTGATAGTAGGTTCCTTATCAGCTAGGCCACAAGAGATGTCAGCAGCGTGACATGGATAGTCCTTGACTCTGTTTATGGCTGACAGACAGCGATCCAAGTCTGGGTCCTTCATGACAGAGTCTATTTTTATGGGAGAGGGAAGCTTTCCCCCCACCACCCCCCTCTCGATAACCTACTAACTCAGATGATCACATGATTTTTTTTTCGTTCTTATCCCTTATTTGGCTGTCCACCAATCAGTCAAGTATGGCCATAATGTGATTACCTCTCCCATGGCCTGGCCAATAAACCTGCTAACAGCATTAGTCAGTGGGGCAGTGGGGAGAGCAGGGTCCCGCAGCAGTAAAACCAGCAGCGGTGTTTATCGTCAGACGGCCTGGGTGGGGGTAGAGCACGCTTTCTCTGAGGTATGGGGGTGACTCAGACCAAAGCTTTTGGAGAAAGCAGCGAAGCTGGCTGCATGAGAAACAAAATTGTTTTGACATTCTTCGCCTAACCGGGTCGCCTCCGCAGGTGCGCACACGCCCGCTTACGAGCAGCAGAGAGCGCCTGTATGTGAGCACTCCTGGTCACATTCGAATTCTCTACACAAGCCCCGTGCCTGGGGGTCGGGGGTGCCAAAAACGAAGTGAGAACAGCAGTTCCAGGATGACCGCGAGTTGGGGGGAACCCCAGCAATCCTGAAGGGAGAGGCCTCGCCCCGTTCGGTGGGGCGGTGGTCGCGCGAGGCGCCGTTGCCTCACTCAGTACTTTGTCCCCTGTGCCGTCGGCCGCCCTTTGACCCGGCCGTCACAGCGCTCTGTCCGTCCCTCTGCAGAGAGCGCTCGCACCCCGCCACGATAAGCCACGCTCTCACAGCCCGGTCTCGATAAGCATTACATTCATCTGCAGCGCGGTGCAGTGTTTATGGCACCCAGAGAGTGCGGCTCTGCTCCCGTTCAGTGATAATAAGCGGGAACAGTTAATTAACTAATGGAGAGATTGATTCCTTTATCTATCACTGTATCATAACCCCAATCACTCACAATAATGTGATGAAAAACGGTACAGTATTCACCGGATCAACATTTTTTTGTACTTAGCTGTGTATTTTAAGATCTGATTTGATTCTAGGAGGTTGTGAAAATAGACTGGATTTGTTGGAAATGACACATCGGAAATAAACATGAAAATGGTGACGTTTGTGTCACTGGTGTCTGTTCACACTTCCTCTGCCGCCGACTCAGCCAAGACTAATGAGCACAGTCAGGTATAGTGTCAGGAGCAAGAGGAGAGGTTTATCAAAGGCTGGCTTCAAGGAGGGCTCTGCAGGGGAACTGGACCCCAGAAAAAATCCATCCCAGATGAGGGGGGACAACCTAGATCTCAGATGACATGAACACACACACACACACACACACACACATATACAAGCAGTGCAATAGGTGGCAAGTCTTCTTTTTTTCTTCAGTCAAACGCACACACACACACACACACACAAGCGTGCACACGCACACACACGATGGCCCGCAGCAGACCGTTCCGCCCGCTTGCACACACCGCCCCTCTCTCCTCCGCGCCACCCCCCGCCTGGTGTTTGGACACACCGCTCAGCTTGGTGCAGCTGGCCTGTGTTTGCTGTAAACAGAGTATGGGGGCACGTTCCCTGACCCTGCCCAGGAGAGAGCTGGGAATAATTACACACATGGAGAGGAGCAGGACCTCAAAAAAAATTAAAGCGCTTTAAACTCTTCCATTTAAATGAGCCCAGCATTTAGCCCAGTCTTCTAACTTG
Source organism: Megalops atlanticus (assembly GCA_019176425.1). NCBI lineage: Eukaryota > Metazoa > Chordata > Actinopteri > Elopiformes > Megalopidae > Megalops > Megalops atlanticus. Next base: position 9,693,882 of record CM032885.1, on the reverse strand, counting down.
TTGAGGTCTACAACGGTGTTATTTTAATTGAAAGTCGATACTACGGATTAGTTTGAATGCATGCCTATGCCTTCTGTCATACTGTAATGGAATTAAGTACTGAACATCATTGGGGTATATGTAATCAAATCAGCCGCTGTCAAAATTCTCCACACAGCTACAGTATGATTTTTAATGGGCGTAGGGGCCATGTAGAAATGGTGCCTAATTGGTATGAAATAGTTAAATGTCATTTTCATAAGGGGGCTCTGCAACCTTTGCCCCAAACAGAGGGGTTCTCCGGAGGTGCCCTGGCCGTCCGGGTTTTTTTACGCCACCCAACCAATCACATTTCAGATGAAATGGGCTCATCTGTTTTTGCTGTAACTGCTCTTTCAGAACGAATTGTGTTTTCATTGTTGATGCGCTGATAGGTGTTGACTGCAGTAGACATTTATGTCCGGTCCATACCTTATACACTCTTAATTTCCAAAGCCTCAGTACTGTGGAACCGTTGACCGCCCAGTGTCTGTTCTCAGCCATTCAACCTGAACTTTGGTGCCTATCACACCTTCTACACAAATAGAAGGTGTGACTTTTGCTGGCTTAAAAAAACTCACATTCCTTTGTAGTCAGGGCTGTCTCCAACCCTGCCCCTGCCATCACTGTGCATCTTTCTCCTTTCTGTGACATCGCCCAACATGATGCAGTTGTCTGCTCACTTAGTAGTGTTTTACCCTACCAGGATAGGAATCCGTCTAGCAAACTTGCCGACCAAGCCACTGACCCACCCGCCCGAAACACAATTCTGGGGAAGGACCACAGGACTGTTGTTGCGTACGAGCTTTGGTTTGGAGATGCCATACAGCTGGGTTAGACTTAAGGAACGGGGTGACAGGGCCAGGGGGTGGGGAGTTGGCAGATATCGTGAATAGAGGAATATCATTAGCACAGTGCCCTGAATACTCCGTCTGTACGTTTGCTCTTCCCAACTCTGACTTACTGTCCCTCGTTCTCTCCCTTTCTGTACAGAATGGTGGTTCCTCCTGGGCAGACGAATCAGACGGGGGTAGAGGCAGAGGAGAGGCATCCAGAGACTTCGCCAAGGTAAGCCGTCTGAGCGCACATCTGCTGGGCTACTGCATTGCCCACGGTTTGCACATGACCTCAACACACAAACATGCTGCGGGAACAATGATTATATTGCCATATTACACTGGCTGTATTGGTGTTGTGGCAGGGGGTAATGTTGGGGTCAGAAGTGCTATGAAAGATCGGAATGGAGATTTACCTAATCGATTAGCAGTGCGAATGACATCACGTGCTAGGATTTTTCCCAGCATTAGTGGAGATATGGTTTCTTATGCCCACATTCTTCACGCAGATATATCGACATTAAATCCTCCTTAATGTCATTCTGCAAATTGCACAAGTGATTTGTGTGCGCACTCCCATGTACTGTATCTCTCACACATGTGCTCTCTCTCTCTCCCTCTCTCCCTCCCTCTCTCTCTCTTTCTGTCTCTGTGTCTGTCTGTCTCACTTTCCTTCTCTCTATCTCTCCTGCACCCACACACACACACACACACACACACACACACACACACACACACGCGTGTGCACTCCTATACACGCTAACCCAGTAAAGAACTGCATCTCAACAAAGCTGACACTGCTGGATTGAAATATATGGTAAATGTTCAGATATGAAGAAGAGATATTGACATGATGGTAGTAAGAAAACCAAAGAGTGAGCTTAAGAATGATTTTTTTCCCTGTTCCCAACAGCTGTATGAGCTGGACAATGACCCAAACCGGAAGGAGTTCCTTGACGACCTCTTCACCTACATGCAGAAAAGAGGTGCGACTACAACTCTATCTCTACCCCTCCTCTCTTTTTTTTCCCATTCTTGCCAATTTTTACTCCCTGAAATAGTCTGATCCGAATGCCTTTGATAGAATTTGTACAGCATTAAAGAATTCAAATTCCATTTGCTGAAAAATAAATAACCCTCCGCTTAAGCCATTCACAACAGGCGTTTTAGTCCTGAAATCACACTTGTGTCCACATTGCGGTCATTGTTGCTGCTAATTGCTGTTAGTTTGCTGCTAACGTGCATGTATCCAGTGAAGCTCCTTTGAGAAGATGGTTTGTAGTGGATGTGAACAAGGTTAATGCCTGAGGTTTGAGTGTGAAAATGGTTTGGTGTCCCTGGCAGACCGCTATAAGGTGCGCAGCAGGGAAACCCTGCTGCTCGCTGATGTATTGCGACCCTTCCTTGCCCGTCCCGACCGCGCCGATTGTGAGTGAGTGAGCGCTTGGTGCAGCGGTGACGGGGCGATGTAATCATCCCGCCTTGGAAGCGCGGCATGTCAAAGCCTAGATCTGACTCCCTCTGACCCCCTCCGCTCACCGGCTAATCTGGGTGCTGAAAAACCGCCAGCGAGCTCTGGCTCTCTGCCAGCCCCCTGCTTGCCCGCCAGTTCCCGCCGCTGCCGCGGTTTACAAGCAGATCATTCACCAGCCTGCTCACTCACACTGCCGCGCGCCATGACAGCGCTGCCCGGTGACACGGCAAAACTCGCACACAGACCACTCTGCAAGAACAGGATGCAGGGTCTCAGTGTTCACGCTGCTGTTGAAAATCCATAGGGGTTCTTTTTTTTTGTTGTTGTTGCGCTTCCCTTGAGGTTGTCTCCGTTTTAACTACAAATCGACCGTCCTTTAAATCACACTGATAACCAGGTCAACCTTGTTCAGCCTTGGTAAACCAAAGGATACTTGTGTTTCACAGTGCTGTTGACCTCTGTGAAGGATTTCACTGAAAGCTTTCCAGGAATGGCTGTTCTGTGGGCTGCGTAAAGGACAGGCATCAGCAGTAGTTTTGTATTTGATCTGATTTGCAGTTTGTTTAGTACAACTGTAGCCTCTTTGCCGAGATAGCTGAAGAGCTCAGTGGGAGCAGTTCCTGACAGAGCTTGAATTGGGATCTCAGCTTGTGCTATTATAAAGAAGGCTCTTTCCCCGCACGTTGAGGTCTGTGTCTGTCTGTCAAACGCCTATCGATGTTGCTAATGAGCAGACCTTGCGTAGCTTTACACCCAACTGACTTTTATTTAAGCCCTCGTGCAACTTAAACTTGTGTAAAGTGCATCACTTGAAGTGTCGTGTGCATTTTTTATTGTGCGCTGTCCTTCATAAATTAATGAACCATTAAGAAATTCATTTCCCTTTGCCCAGTGAACAGGGTCCTCAAGTCTACCCTCTGTTGTCGGAAAGAAAGTTCCGTCAGTCAAATATGGGAAACCTCCAGAATTGTCACGTTTATCCAAAGCAATTTGAGACCCATTCTTTTGCAAGCAAATCACAGGGTGTGTACACCAGGCTGGAATCAGCTGTACCTCAGCGCGGCTGTGGTTTCTGGTCACTTTTACACTACCTCCCAGCTGTACTGTGGCTTGGGCAGGGGCCAGCCTCTCTCAGCTCGCCTTGGCAAAAAGCAGGTCAACAGGAAGCATGCTACACGCCATTATCTGGACATGCAATGATTCAGAAAGTTTTTGCTCTGCCCTATACAGCCTTGTGTCGAAAGGGTATCCCTTTTTTTATTGCTCTACAGCGAGAAACATTAAAAATCAGCAGGACAGGAACAGAGAATAGCATTGTAATGAATGACATTTCCCCAAAAACAAGAGTCCCATAACTAGAATTCATATCGGTGGAAGTGCAGATTTAAGAATGAGAGAACCATGTGCTGCTTTTATAATCAGGGCCATAGGAGCAATGCACCAGAAATAACAGGCAAAAATCCAGAAAACCCCAGTGCTTTTCCATTGCGTTTCCTAAACATGAGCTCCTTGCCCCAGACGTCCAGCACTTAGTCCGGTTCATTTATTTCAAAGCATCCACTGTCTGATTGGAACAGGTTGAAGTCGAGTTCGCCAGCTGAAAGATATGCAAGACCACCTAGAAGAATGCGGAGGCTTGTGCAGACTGGTGTCTAGACCGCTGCTGTTAGCGCTGACGCTGCCGGCTCTGCTTCCTGCAAGCAGCTAGTGACCGCGTTGGGGAGATGGATTGCAGTTTGAAACAGAGAGGAATTGTCACGAGCCCCCCGTCAGTGTCTGGGAGTCTCTTCATCACCAGTGCGCCCGGGGGAGGAGTGGCGGGCTGACCCCTCGCTCCCCCGGATCGGATGGGCGTGTTTGTCAAAACGGAGCGCGGCGTTGGAGGAGCGGCAGGTGAACAACCAGTCTGTGTTTTGTCGTCGGCGGACTTCTTCACGATCGGCGTTTATCAGCCTGTCGTCTTCAAGCAGCGTAACCAGCTCTGGCTGTTTGTTTCTGCTGAAAGAGAGGGCCAATTAGGAAGCGTTTAGCTATGTCAGTGTGTTCATTCAAAGAGGGTACCATGGTGGAGAGGATGTGAGCATAGGAGACTGTTGCGGTCTGTGTGGGATACTTCCTCTGCTGTTTGTAAAATAGCTAGTTTTTGTAAAATCCTCAAAAACCGCATTGTGTTTTACTGGTAAGGACCGATGGGCAAAGACAGATTTGTTCCCAATCCAAAAACAGCCATGTAATCGGGCAATAAAATTATTAATGTTTTCTCATGTAATAGTGCAATAAACAAGGGATTATTATTCACATTCACACAGGAGTTACGTCTGACACAAATATCTCGAAGCTAATTGCACAAACGGTGAGGTTTTCCTCCTCCTTTAAGCACCAGAAAGTTAACCACCAGAAAGCCAACGGAGGTTAATCCTCTTGGCTCAGTGTTGTTCTGTACCGACATGGCAGCCAGCCTGACCTACCTGGCAGCGCTCTGGCCGTAAACGTGGCCTCTTACGGGCCTGAGTCAAAGGCGCGGTTTCCTAACCCCTGCCCCACCTCCAGAAATAAGCGCCTCTTGGCTGACCGCCTCCGTCCCATAATCTGGGACCCTAATCACGGCAAATTGCTTGGCAGTCTTTCCACTGCACTGTCAGAAGCGTGCTGCTAGCTCCAGCCAGCTGCAGCCCAGACAGCGCGTGAGGCCTCCAGTCCCGGCGTTATGTTTACAATAAATCATTAGCATCAGATGGAGGACAGTATCGCAGTGCTGCTATTTTAAAGATTTATCAACTGCCATCTGCAGTGCTTCTCTACGGGGCCATGATTATGTCTGTAAATCCTTGTTTACGTAAATAATTTAGTCTGCTTTCTTCTATTTGTGTTTGTAAAGGATCATCAGTCATGCCCCCCACCCAGCGGGACGGGGGTGTGGATGCTGATGGATAAATGTGCTACAGTCCGTGCTCGCTATGCTGTTTCACAGGTCATGTTTTACTCCCTGGAAACTAAAAAAAAAAAAAAAAAAAAGATCGATTGAGAGCATTAAAGTGAAGAACTGCGCAGCGCTGAAACTCAGAGGGCGCTAATCCTCTGGCCCCACAAACCCCCCAACCCGCCCCCATGAACGACCCGAAACAGCAGGAGCCCCCTTCCCACCCTGTGCGCTCACCAACGGGGAGCGTGTGTTCATCTTTGAGGAATTTCGCCAGCTGTCTGAAGCTGTGAGAGGGGCTCAGATTAATGCTTTTCAGGAGAGAGGCGGCCTTTCCGGCCGCCAGGCAGATCTCGGTGCGAAACAGCACACGAGTAGTTTTAATTTATCGGTCGTCACTGGAACACGGGATAAAGATCACTGTGATTTATGCTCCCGTGGTTGGATCCTGAAAATCACATTCCCACCGATCCATGGTCAGTGTGTCAAGTGAGAGGGGCAGCGGACAATAGCAGAAAAGCAGATCTGTAAATGGCCTCATTGGATAGAGCCATCAACCCCCCCCCCCCCCAAAAAAGGTTTCAATTAGGCAGATGGGAGACCGTTTGCGTTGGCCAGACCCTTCCCCCCATCATTCTCATCCCTGTGATGGGGGGGGCTTCAAGTAAGACTGTGGGCACTTTATTACTCAGGGTAAAAACAGCTGTCAGTGCTGTCCAGTGGAAATGATTGATGACCTTGCCTGTGATGGACACATCGAGTGCGTGAGGCTTCAGATGTAAGATTGAGGGTGGGGGTGGGGTGAGGGGGTGTTGGGGCAAAAACATGTCAAGTTGGGGGGCTCACAAGATGTTGAGGTTAAGTCTGTCAATTTCACGTGGGGAACACATGCACTCAGCTTCAAGTGGCAATATAGCTGCAGCGTATAGGACGCCAGGCTCATTTAAGCAGTTATTATCATTATTATTATTTTTATTACGGCTAACTTCACTGAAATCTGAGAGAGTGTTTCGGGAAATCTTGGCACATATTCTCGTTCCTCAGTAAGAGGCTTCCTTCATCAGGAGGATTGGTGGGGAGGTTAAGGCCGGGGTGATCGGCCTGGCTGTGTAAGGAGAGAAGAGAGGCCGTAATCTGGCCGGGTTGACGGAGCCCACACTCTAATCTGGACCCGACCATAAGGGAGGGGGGGAAAAAAAGCCAATCAGCCCCTCAGCAGAAAGCCAACCACATCCTGGACCGGGTGTTGGCTGTGACCTCTTGATATGAATTATCATAAGGGATTTTTTTGCCTCTTTTATGCCATTTGTGCTTTTTTTTCACTGTTCCCAGGCAGTCTGGAGTTTTTCTTGCCTGCAGGGAAAGCCGGAGGGGAAGTGGCCATGTTGGCAGAGGCGTGGGAACAGTGGATACCCCGGGGGACTTAGTACAGCCCAGCAGGGAATGTGAGGAAGTCTTTAAAACATTAGAGGAGCACTGAGACCGAGGGCTCCGTTCACACCAATTAGCCCATTCAAATGGATGCACTCTTGGGTGGGGGGCGTTGTTTGCATTACATTACATTACAGTATTCGCTCAGGGCGATTGATAGTTTTACACCTCTACTTTTTCACATTCTGTGATACATTTAAACAGCTGTGTTTCTTCTTTAAACCGGAACTAATTGCGTGAAGTGCCCTGTGCCTTTAAACCACGCCGTCGATCTGACATCAGAGTGTAAGGTAGCACACTCGTTCGTCTTAGCGTCTTGGTGCCTAGCGCTCATCTTGTTTATGGTAAATGTAAAACGAGTCATCTGTGTTTGCCTTTGGCTTGAGTTCCGCCGTTTCTGTTGGCCTTCCTGCGCTGTCAAAACAATCTGGGCTACCTCCCCGGACGGCGGCGGCCTGCCCTTCGTGCCGCTGAGGGGGCGCCCTGGCTCTGCAGGAGCACTTTGGCAATCCGGGAGTGGAATTTGGGAAAACTTGCACTGCGGCGGAGGAACGTGCAGGAAAAAGCAACACTTCCCCACGTCTTCCCTGCGTCTTCCTCCCTTTCTCTTTCCCCCCTCTGTTTATTGTGCTACAGTGGCAGCCACTGAAACCTGATAACACTGCAGGGGATAGGGGCCGAGGGGAGGAGTGTTGGGGTTGAGGGGGTGGGGGCGGCAGGGGGGGCAGGGTTGGATTAAGGGGCCTCCTGTCCTGCAGCAGATGATTAATGATCCCCTAAAACTCGGAGCCGAGCCCTTTGATATAGGGAGAGTGGCGGGCAGCCGACGTGGAGAGAGACCGCCGCGTGTCTGGAAAGGGGGAGAGGGGGAGAGAGGGAGAGGGAGGGGAGGGAGGGCGCCAGGCCACAGGGATGGAAAGACAAGACAAGGGCGAGCCGGAGGGGGGGGGGAGAGACGGGGAGCGGAGGGAGGCAACGGTCTCGTTTGCGCGGAAACAAGGCCTCAGTCTTTCATTTCCCGCTGGAAGCAGGCCATCCATCACGGGGAAGGGCTCAGGCAGACAGGCAGGACCTGCTCTGAGCGGCAGCATCCAGCACTGCTGAGCCCCTGGACTGGAGCCAGAGCCCGTCGTTTCTGTATTTGTAATTATCACTGTTTTAAAATGTATCCTTTTTTTATCCAGTTTTGTTCATTTATTTGGCAGACACACCTGGCAGACACACCTGCTGAATCACCTGTAGCAACTGACTGTACCCAAGAAAAATCCAGTGCAGAATGTAGCAATTTCCAAAATGGCAACCAGAGTAATACATTTACAGTAGCTGTTATTTACAGTCAAGCCAAAGTTCACAAACTGTTATATTTACATTCCATTGTCATTTAGCAGATGCTCTTATCCAGAAAAGCGTACATAAAGTACATTATATTTGTATTGCAAATGCGATAACTAATACAAGCCCTAGCAACATGGCTAGCAGTGCTAAATAAACATAGTAAGTTGGCTAATAGCACAAGCGAAACAGCAGGCAGGGTGTTTCTGTACTGAGCCCAGGTGCAGTCTGAATGCACAAGCATCCAGAAGGGGACGGAAGGCAGCAAGTGGATCGTTGCATCGCCAGGGTCCAGGCTTAGAATGAGCAGGCCTTCGGCACACTGGTAGAGCCTCGCAGAGGATGGACGGTCAGGGGACCAGGAGAGGAGGCACAGGGGATGCCTGCTGGCCGCTCAGGGAAGGTGATAAACTGCAGTGTGGGGAGTGCCTGGTGCGCAGCGGAAACCGAGGCTGCCGTCAGCGCTGAACTCGGGGTTCCTCGTGGTCTGGGACGATGTCGTACAGGATCGTCAGCTGAAGAGATGGGAAGGTGAGCGAGGTCAAGGCCTGCTGGCGTTTTAGTCAGGCAGCAAAGCAGTTCAGCCTGAGGCAATGGGTAGTCACATAGTTGGAGACAGAAGCTGAGGTTTCTGAAGAGACCTGCTTACCATTGGGGAGGTTGCTTGCTTACAGTGGCTGCAGACGTATGTAGACACCCAACAAAACATAGGCTTATTTGGTACTGCTGGCTTTCATTTTTGGCTGTTCTTGTTTTTGGTAAGGCCTCCTGTTTTGTATACAGTGATGACTCTGTTCTGCTCGTTCATAAAGACCAGGCACGCACATACAGAATCTGTAATCCGAATCGCCTTTTTAATTGCAGTTACTGTCCGCATTCCCATCTGTTTTCAACTGGTTTAGCGTTCACATATGCCACAGAGTTTAATGGCGGTAGAGGAGCCACCATTCTGTTGGTATTCTGTGTCTGTATGTGAAAGGTCCTGTAGTGCAACTCCTCAGCTTCAGCTTCTCTCCATATTTGACAGGTCTGCAAAAATGTCCAGTGTTTTGGTGGGGAGAAAATCCGTTATGAGGCCATTATGAAACTCATGTACTTCAAATGCAGTTTGGTCTCCCCCTCCTCCTCTGTTTCCTGCAGTAGCGAGCTGCAAGTGGACTGGGTTTGTGATCACTGGGTTATCTGTTCTGCTGTAATTACAGCCATACTGTGTAGGGATTTTCTTCTCCTAAGCTTCAGAGCTGGGAGGAACTTAATCACAGAGCCCATAAATAAGTGGGACGAGAGGCCTGATCGAGAGGCTTGATAATGTTCTCTCTGTGTTTGTCTCCAGCTCAACTGGAGACTTGTTACCACAGCCAGAGGTTTCTGAGTTTAGTAAAATAATTTATTCTGCCCAAAGGAGGAGTGTTTTGTGGCATAGAATGGCACCATGCTCATAAGCGTAGCAGAGCTCCACATTAGAGTGTGGAGTACATATGAGAATATATAGCACAGTTTCAGTGATATGCATAATTTATGTAATTGACCGATCTTTCGTGGCCAATGAGGCTCATGTTGGCTCCTTACTCCTCCCTTGATACTATCGCTCATTAAAACCTTTCTCTACCCGCTCTCCCCCCCCCACCCTCTATCAGTCAATCACAAATCAAAAGGTACTTGTCATTGCAAGCTTCTCTGACAGCAGACTGTCAGATCATGGTGAGCTGGCCAGAGTTGACGGGGCACGGTGTATCACAGGCGTTGCCAGTTGGGACGCTTCCTTCTCTGCCCCCGCTCTTCTGAAGCCCCTGCCCTCACCCCCGGGGGGGTTGCGGTCCCAGCCCAGGACTTCTGTCCCACACAGCTGCTGACGTGGGCGTATTGATTACCCTCGCGGAGTTAGAAATGGCGCTCGCGAGCCAGTGGCTTTATCTGTCAATCTGCATGCGTATTGATCCCAACTGCTCGCAGTGTCATAAAGCAGCAGGGGTGGGGCCCAGGGGGGAAGTCCCCCAAGGCACCGTCAACAAATGCACCTAAATCTTGGCCAGCGGAGAGGCCCTCTGTTTACCCTGTGAGAAATTTCCATTCCTGCTCCTCCTTGCTGTGGTATATGCTGGAGTGATGATGCAAGGGAGGTAATGAGAAAGACTGAAAGCCTGGGTGGAATTATTGGGGTTTCTTAATTAGCTATCGAGCCTTGACTCAGATCCTGTATGTTGGGAAATGAACGCATTCAAGTCAGAGCTGGTGACCTCCTGTTGACGCGCCTTTGTTTTTCTGCTTTGAATTTGAATTCATACTTAAATTTGCCTTCAGTCAAAGCAGCAGTGTGATAAACACCTAAATTATAGTCAAATGGTGATGCTGTTTTGTGTTTACCCAAAATAGCTGAAGTAGACCTTTGAAATGTGTTGGTTGTGGTAATAGCTGTTTGTGGGAATGCACATTCTTGGGGTATATAATGGCAGTAGGTTATCAGGTTTTTCAGCACCCCCTATGCAAAGTGTGGCATTCTATTCAGTTGTTTATAAAAATAGTTCAGTAATTACTTAACATTTAATTGATTGTGTGTTTTATTGCTTTCAAAGGACAAGGGAATGTTTTGAAGAGAACCCATTAGATATCTGCACCTTAGGCTTTCTTCCCTGCTTGAGAGTCCATGCCTGTTTCTGGATTTAGCCAGTTTGTTTTTATACACAGCGCGTAAACGAAGGCAACGTCTTCGTAATCTCCATCAATGCAGTTAATTGTAGTCTTCCCTTAAGTAGCTTTGCATCATAATCTAGCCTTAACCCTCTTGTGGGGAAGATTTGGAGCAACGGCAACTGCCCAGGGTGTCATGTGCTCGCCACTGTGTGTGTGTGGCTTTGATTTCAGTGGGCATCTCTTCCTGTAAACGAGGGACTTCCCCCTCCCCGCGGGACATACGCGAATGCGCTCGTCCTTGCGTCTGGTGCGGGTGTCATCGGGGGAGTGGTTTTTAGGGCAGCGGGCGAATGAGATGATGGCAGAGATGGTGATTTGTTAACTAACAAGTGTGTTAGCTAGAAAGCGTGTATAGAACGGAGTTGAACGTCAACTGCAGACAAATTTGGACGGGATCCATTGTCTCTGGTCACTTCAAAGCGTCTCGTTTTAGCAAGGTGGGGATGTTGGTCTCACTCCATTGGAAGCCATTCGCCCACACCCTCTCTCTTGATGGCTTCCTATTACTTTTGATTTGTCATGTTAGGCGAGGCCTACGCAGCCTTCAGGTACAAAAGAGTGTCAAGTTTCTGTCAGAGTGGCTGTCTCAATTTACACATGGTCCACCCTTTTCTACCCCCCCAGGGTGACCCATCTTTATGATCTGAGAGAATGGAGTCACGTTTCCGTGGCCGCCGTGTCTCTTGAATCTGGCTGTTTATGTCGTGCGGTCTTGCAAAGAATGTAGGGTTTTGTTCTGTTTTTTCTTACCGTTTCCGACATGGTGGGAGGGCACGATTTTCCGACAGAATCTGGAAGTGGTCAGGACAGTTTCGGCGAACAGGCTGGGTTACGTTTGAGGGTTAGGGGTGGTGGCTTCATGTTGGAGCCTGTCTGTCCCACACAGAGCTAGAGATGAGGAAGCAGAGACCAGGCGACCCCCAAGGAAAAAAAAAAAAAAAAAAAACATGCAGGCAGCCGCAGCGGCACACCGAGCTCATTGGCCGACGCACTGACATCAGAAGATTGCACTTTTCCTATCTAGCCAATCCGTGCTCTTGGACTCAGTTCCACTACATGTTCAAGATCCCACAGTGCCCTTTGGAGAGGCCAAGTTTGTCTTTGATGGGGGACTCGTAGGGCACACCCCTATGCTCTAAGGAGAATTTAACTGTCAGATCAGCAACTGCAGCGTCTAACTGTCTACTGGCGACTGCCGCGGTCTCCGCCAGACAGGCTAAATCGAGCGTGTATACACCCTCATTACCACTTGATATGAAAGGAGAAGTGGTCATGTGAGTGAGCCCCAGACTAAAGATAGCGAATTCCACACCTTCATCGCGCCTTACCTTTTACGTCCCTGCCACGGCATTAAAAATAAAACAAACGCAGCTCAGCGAGTCCCGGCTCTCGACAATACGCACCCCGCGCACACGGACGTGTAAACCGAACGGGCCACAGCCATGGGAAGAATAAACACGCCGGGCAGGCAGTCTGTCTCTCTCACCCGGAGCCTGCCTCCGAGGCTGGGACAGAGCTGTAGCGTAGTGTTTGGGGCTGAGTTCGAGGGGTGAGCAGCGAGGCAGGGGGAGGGGGGGCAGCGAGGGTGGGGGCCCGGGTTAGCCAGACGCTGAAAGGAGTCAGACACAAGTGCGAGGCTGGGTCGTTTGTGTTGGCTGACACGACTCTTACGGCTGTAATCCAGCAGTCTCCCAGCTGGCCGTCCGCTCCCTCGTGCCCTCCCCCGAATCCCCCTTTATAAAGCTCTGCTCCATCGAGGAGAGAAAGGCGTGTCAAGCCCACTGGTTTTTGTCAACGAATCAATCCAGCTATATTTACACTGTAAGCTCAGGCGTTATTTAGAGCTGCATCATCAAGGGGGCCGGGGCCTTTTCATGGCGTTTTGTGGGGCCTCTTGCCTTTCTCCTATTCAGCTCTGTGACATTGCAGCGAGATGTGGCTCTTCCCCCTTCTCTCATTTTCTCTTCCCTTCTATGTCACCTTTCCTCCTTACTCCCTACCTTCCTTTTTCCCTTTCTTTTCACCTCTTTCATGGAGGAGACAGAGGAGAAGAAACGTGGTGAAACCCCAGCAGAAAGAGGGTTCTGCAGGCACGCCTGCTACAAAAGAAAAAAAAAATTAATTTCCTGCGTCCTCTCTTCAATCTCCCGTCTTCAGGAAGGCTGTCACTCTCTGGCCCTTAATTATTTAAAGAATGCCAGTAATGTGAAATCAGCCATATTTGATTTACCACAGTGGCGTCAGGGCTGGCCCATTGATTTATTATAGAACCCTTTAATGTCGGCAGCTGTTTTACTCTAAAAATAGGTCAGGGGTCAGATGTAATGACCTTGTTTTTACAGAGAGGAAGGGTTTGGGGGAGGGGGCAGCTCTTGGTGGGGTTAAAACAATGCCTTTATTAGCTCTCATCAACGTTTTTCATCCACCTTTATTCGGTTCCTAAAAAGTACGGATGATTTTTTTTTTTGTTTGCTTTATTTTATGAAGCCATTAAAATGTAGGCTTCTCTGTTGTGCAGCTGAGTTTGAGGTCAGTTGCCATTAGTGCACTACTGTATGGTTTTCCCCAGTGAGATGAGAGGTGGCTGACTTCTGCCCCCCCCCTCCCCGTTTTCTTGTACCTCCTCTCCGGCCAGAGTGAGTCCGAACATGGAGCTCGTGTGTGTCCTACGCTTTAAGCTGCTGGGGGAGTGGTTCGGAGGGCCTCTCCACCACCATTTCCCACATCAGTGACCTTTGACCCCAGCGTGCCATTAATCACTCTGTTCCTGATGGCTCTGTCCCACAGGGAAAATCAGTCAAGGGCTAGGGATGATGGGAGAGGAAGCTTGTGGCCAATTAGAAACCATTTCAGTGTTACACACGCTGATCTCCTGCGAGTGTCAGCCAATAGCTGCTCACTTAAGCCCTGTGCGATCCAATACCTCACCAGCAGAGTCCTGCAGAATAAATACAGAGTGGTTCTGTCACAGCCAATGTTTTATAACACAACGACCTTTACTGTTCCACAGCCGAGCCTTCCAGTATGCCTCGGTAAGTTCCACGCTTGTGGAAAGGTCAGAAGAGCAAAGCGGCGATGATGCAAAAATAATCACACCTCGATAGCGGAATTACAGATAACCTTTATCTTTAAGGAATGTGTGACTGCTAATTCTCACCTTTAGGGTTCTTCCTCATTGAGTTTAGAAAAACACCGTTCCCACAGACAGTTTTACACAGCTCTGATGTTTACATCACATTGATTTAAAAGAATATGCCTTAAACTGCATTACTGGAGATATTGCATAAGTGGAGAAATAATGGATTAACTGATTACTATCATCTGCAGTGTTGAATCATCATATTTTTTTCTGCAAAAGTCATCTCAGAAAATACATTTGTTCCCTCTTTTTTAATGTTTTGTGTGCTGTACACTATGTGCTCGCCATATACATTTTAAAAATCTTTAGACTTTTGGCTAGATGATTTTTAATTGTTCTTCCTCCATCAAAATGCTGTTGCAGTTAGTTTTTATCATGGACTGATACAGGCCATTGGTTAGCATGTGCCAATGACCGCAGGCTTCACAGTCACCCCCCCCCCCGGGTTACTGAATTAAAACTAAAACGCAAGGTCCGCCATTGCCGATCCTTTCTTTTGTGCATCATCTGTTTCGCCCCCTTTGTCCAGAGGGACGAGTACTACTTTATGAAAACATCGCCGCGCTATGCTTCCTGCTGACCTGCACTTTAATTCATACATCAATAACCTCTGACTGACCTCCGACCCCCGGAGTTGCGCTAATTGTTTGATGTACGATTGATGTCCAATACTGCATTAAATAACTGTTGTTTCCAGGGCAGGTCTTTCAATAGGCATTCCTGGGCCTCAATGCCCGCTCCGGAGGCTTTTGGGGGTAAATCCGCCTCGGTTACCGGGTTAACAGGGTTTGCCGTGCCTGTTAGCGGCGCGCTCGCGGCGCTAATGAAACACGCCTGAACACCACCCCTTTTGAGAGGGCAAATATGACTTTTCTGGATGCTGTTCGCATGGAATATTAGTCAGCTTTGCTCTGTTAGCCAAACTGTCATACTAGCCCGTCCGTGTAACCAGCCGAGTGTTGATTGCAGTAACAGCGCTGTCATGAACGATGCTGGCCTTTGCTGAATAAATTGGAGGATCCTGGGTGATTTTCCACTGTGTGAGGCAAACTGAATTTAAAGCCAGGCCCCGCGTGGGAATTGAAACCAGCTACCTCAAGCATTTACAAAGCTGAAGTGTTTACAGAAGTGTCCCCCAATCAACACATGCCTATCGCACTGCAACACAACTGAGAACGTTTTTTTCTTTTTCTGTTTGTTACTTCATCAGAGATCTTTTCTCTCTTGTCCAGGGCAAGAGAAGACCATCATGAAGCAAGTTTTTTCCTTACCCCCTTAGTGGGACTGCTTCCTTACCCAGTAGTCTGTCAGGAGGGATTTAAACTTTAGTTACAAGTTGGGAATATTCTGACCGTGTTGGATGTTTAGAGTGGGTTCAGGGACTGGCAGAATATGCCTCCCGGAGCTTAGTTGTGTTTAAGATGAGTGAATTCTGTTGACTTTGGAGGAGCCTGGTGTTGGAAAGTTTTTCTCTGGTTTGTATGCACTGACCAGAGCTGCCGACTATGAGGAGGGGTGTTTGCTGTGAATCTTGATTTAGCTGCTACTTGGCCAGATGACTGACAGCAGGCTGTCAGGTTGTGTGTGTGTGTGTGCACGTGTGTGCGTGGGGGTGAAATCCATCCCCCATATTGTGAGTGCACCATATAGAATTTCTTTCCTGTCATCAGACCCTTACTCTACTGCACCCCCCCCACCGCGGTTCCTCCTCTCTGCTGTCAGGCTAGCCCTGTTCGGCCACGCTCAGACACGCGCACACGCCTGAGGCCCGAACCAAGACCCGCGGCGTAATTAAAGGCAGCGGGGCATTTGGGCGTCGCTAAATTAAGCCATAAAATCGGGTAATCTCAGCCCGAGTGCCGAGCTATTTGAAAAAAGGCATTAATTGGTTTTGTTCCAGGTTTGGAGCAGCCTGGTGGGGATGAGGGATTGGCTGGCATTACCGCACACAAAGCTGACCGCGCCCCCCTTTCCCATTCCCGTGCGCGCACACACACACACACACACACACACACACACACATCGGCACAGCCTCAGTAACAGCAGTGTGGTGTGGATTTACTGTGCCCAATCCCCCTAAATGAGCTTCATTATACAGGTCTATCCACGTGCCCCCATCCCCCTCCCGCGGCTTCATGGATTAGGATCCCAGCACAACCCCAGCACCCTGCCTCCATTGGAGAGTTGCACATAGCACTTTTAATTCTCCAACTTCACCCCCTCCCCTCACCTTCCACCCGCTTTACTTTAGATAAGCTGTTGACAAGATTAATGCATCTGTATCAAACTCGGGGGGGACTACGGGGAGGTACTCTGGTGTGGCGGCGGTTAGCACTCGCTCTCCAAGGCTTTTTTTTTTTTTTTTTTTAAACCCAGGTCAAAGTACATCCAATCCAAAGCCTCTGCATTACATCACATTATTTCTTTAGCATTATTTAATTAGCGCCCTTATCTGGCTGGGTATCTACCGAATTTGCTAACATTAAACACCTCAGGAGAATGGTGGCGGTGCCCCCATCGAGGGCACAGCTTTCAGGTGACAACCCCAGGTCCCTAACCTCCGTGTCACACTGCCAGCGTTGAGACTCGTGGGCCTTTGGCCTGCGCCCCATTTGTCCCTCTTGTCTCTCCTGCAGCCCTTTAACACCCTGCCATATTTGACATGAAGGTTCTTACCCCTGACGCCTTGTTCTGTCCCTGCAGGAACCCCGGTGAACAGGATCCCCATCATGGCCAAGCAGGTGCTCGACCTGTACATGCTCTACAAGCTGGTGACGGAGAAGGGGGGGCTGGTGGAGGTCATCAACAAGAAGATCTGGAGGGAGATCACCAAGGGCCTCAACCTGCCCACCTCCATCACCAGCGCCGCCTTCACGCTGCGCACGCAGTAAGGCCCCGCGCCCGTCCTGCCGCTCTCACCCCTCCCACCCCTCCTCTCCTCCTGTTCCTCTCTCTGCCTGTTCCATCACACACCCGAGAAGCCATCTTTGTAGTTTAATGTTGTTGTAAATCTGTAAATTTGTATCTGAAATGCAGGGTTTGAGGTAAGAATATTGTATCTGTCCATTAAGGCAGGCAATGTGGTCTTATATCTGCAGTCTGTAGTGCTGTCTGCTCAGGATGTCAGGGTTAAGGCAGAACTCACCTTTTTATGGCACTTTAACGGTTACTAGGCAATATTGAGCAGTTCCTCTTAATCTAATGGGTATTTGTCTCTTTAAATGTAACATGCTGCACAGTTGTCTGTAGGAGAGTTCTATTCGTACAAAAGGAAAAGGAAAGGAGTATAAACGAGCGTATATACTTTTTCTTTGTAACTGTTTTTTGGCACACCCAAGCAGTGACGGTGACAGTGACGGTGCGTGCCCTGTCCCCCCTTCCCCGCAGGTACATGAAGTACCTGTACCCGTACGAGTGCGAGCGCATGGGGCTGAGCTCCCCCGGCGAGCTGCAGGCCGCCATCGACAGCAACCGGCGCGAGGGCCGCCGCCCCAGCTACAGCACCAGCCTGTTCCGCTTCTCGCCCTCGCCCAGCGCCGCGCCCCACATCCTCTCCCCGCCCAAGATGCACCTGCCCTCGCTGGCGGGCGCCGCCGCCGCCCACAACGGCCTCCAGGCCTCGCCCGGGCCCTCCCTGAAGAAAGCCGCAGGTGGGCGCGGGATCCGGGCCCCGCCGCTTCGTTGGTTCGGTGTTGCATTTCCGCTCCCTGTCTCTTTAAAGGTTCCGCAGCAAGCAGGCTGAGCATGTGGTCACCTGCGTTAATGTAGCCTGGTAATTGATCCAATTACCCAATTAAGGGTTCAGATGGAGCAAAGACCAGACACATCTACAGCACTCTGGGACCAGGCCTGCCTGCCAATACCGTAGTGTAAAAATACATCAAAAAATGTCCTTATGCTTGCACTGATCCAAGATCTAAAACATTATCACAATGTCTGTGTGTGTCTTAGTGTATGTAAAGAGACTGCATTTGGAGGACAGTTCCAAAATGGTAAAATCACAAGATACTCAAATGTCTGTCAAAACAGTTAGAGAATAGAGCACACTAGCTGCTGACTCTTTACATTGCTTCATTTGGATTTGAAAAGGACAAGCATTGCGCTTGTATTCTGCAAAGGTTCCCAACCTAGATGAGCTCCAGGGTCACCTCAGCATTTCTCTGAAAGCTCACTTCCAAATTCCATTTACATCTCTGACCATTATCCGATCCTGCTCATTATTTGATGCATTTCTTTCTCTCATCTGAGTCTTTCTGAAGAGAGCACGGCAGTGTTAGTTGTCTCAGAGTGCCCTCTACTGTACTGAGCTGGAACTACAGCTGGAATCTGCATGGTCCATGTAGTACAAGGCTAGTCTGCTGAAGTTGCAATCCATTAGTTTTCACCTAAAAACCTCATGCATTCTCACAACTGTAGAAGGAGAGCAGTTAAGTTCATTCAAGGCAATCAGTAGTTGAAATGGGTGGATAAGTTCATGACTGGAACAAAAATCTGTGGAAACTGTAATCCTCCAGAACCAGACCTTGTGTGGGCCATACAGAAGTATGAATGGTGTATGAGTTAAGTCATAATTCAGTGTAGTAGGACAAAAGGTTATTATGTCAAGTACTTGCCTTCTGTATGTTCTGGGTGTCTGACTCTTTTCCCTCCTCTCTCCTCCACCGCCCTGTTTCCTCTCTCTGTCGCCCTCTAGAGGAGAGCTCTCCCTCGAGGCTGTCGAGCA
The DNA here is from genome assembly GCA_019176425.1 of Megalops atlanticus. Taxonomy (NCBI): domain Eukaryota; kingdom Metazoa; phylum Chordata; class Actinopteri; order Elopiformes; family Megalopidae; genus Megalops; species Megalops atlanticus. Next base: position 9,675,318 of record CM032885.1, on the reverse strand, counting down.
GGCTGCCCATGGCCCTGGCGCTGGGCCACCAGCAGGTGGCGGGCTTGGCGCGGGCGGCCACACTGGAGCAGCTGCGGGAGAAGCTGGAGACGGGCGTGGCCGACGGGCCCGAGAGGAAGATGGCGCGGCTGGCGGAGGAGCAGCAGCGTCTCATGCAGCAGGCCTTCCAGCAGAACCTGCTGGCCATGGCGTCCCAGGTCCCCGCCAACCTGCGCCTCGGCACTGCCCCCCGCGGTCAGTCCCCCCTGCCTGTTCCAGCTCGTACCCTTTACCCCCCACACGCTGGTCCACCCTCACCCTCACACACTCAGACATGCATGAGCAGATAACAGCTGGGTCCCACATACACCAAGCCGTGAAGATCATAAAACATTAAGGCTTATTTAATCCATCCAGCAGATGTTACCACATGTTTATACACATTTTAGCTGACAGTGCATAGATAAGCTGATTTCAGTTTTGTGTTACGCTCTGACAAGAGAAACAAAAAGACTATTAGGTGGTTGCCAAAGTACAGACAGAAAACCAGGCCAACGGTTTTGAACTTTGGTAATCCTCGTAATGTAGTTATGACCAGGGATCTGGTGTCCTGCTCTTTTATGGATCTTATTCAGTGTCAGCGACAGAGACCAGCTGAAAGATGAGTGACCCATTGGAGCAAAGTTCTCTTGGCTGAGACACATGCTGTAGAATATGACCAGATCTGGGACAGATGCATTTTGAGTGGTAAACGGCTGTCTGATTTCTGTCACCCTTGTTGACTGTCGCCTCTGCTTGTTTTTCACACTTGAGGTTATTCTGGGTGCACATGTCTAACACTTGTAGAGTTGGCACTAGACAGGCATTGGCCATCTGTGGGAAGAATGCTGGCTGTAGGAGGCAGTTACACATAGGGCAATGCTTATTATTTAGTATTTCTTGCCTAATAGATGGGAGGAATTATATTTCCACATTTTGCCAACTAAGCATTGCCCAACTAAGGTTCAGCTAAATATTCACCATTAATATCTACTCCATGGAGCAAGGAGAAATATTCCCCAAAGAAACACAGAAAAGCAAAAGACTGCCATGTGCTACTTCTTTCTTCAACTTTCTGTTTTACAACATTGGAATATTAACGTTTCAGTTCACAAGCTTTGTCAAAGGTGTTTGATGATTTGAGTTAATTACATTTTTGTACCCACACTTAAGTTGTTTGTGACACGTTTTTGCTGAGTCCCTCTCTGTCTTCAAGAAACATCTGAAGACACAGCTCTTCCGCTCTCGCCTGAGCACCTGAAACACTAACCTCTAAAGGAATTTCCTATGTCTCAAACCTGTTTCCTACTAAACTGTTAAAAAATGTAATCAAATGGTTTAATGCACTCTTTAGCTCTATCAGCTAGCTTATACCTTGTCTGGCCAACCATTGAAACCTGGTCATGCAGTGCTTCTAATATTGTTGACTATAATATTGTTGGGGGGGGGTATTACTCTTATGTTAATCAAGTGATTGGCTGCAGTCATGTGATCAAACGTCTAGTACCTTAGGGAAGTTGATTGTGGCCAAGATGGCTGATGGAAGTGGTAGTGAATTTACATACACGTATAAATCATCACAACTAAGGAGTGCATGAATGGACTGCAGCTGCATTGGTATTGTTAGGATGCACATCTTTGTGTATTGTGTTTTCTGTCACAATATTCAGAAGTGTAATAGCAGCCCCCCGCCTGCACCATTTGACACAGCTGTTGGTATTCAGTGGTCAAAATATCTACTTAGACCACAAAAGACCACATTACCGAGACAATGCCATTTGCTAGTAAAACAGGCTGACACAGCTAACTTAACCAGCATAATTACAAGGGATCGTTTGATTCGTCCACAGGATTTTTGTACATAACGTGCTGTGTCAGGTTTTCATTTAAGTAAATGTGCATGTCATTGCATAAATGTTCACAAAGTAAGCTCCAACCACACACGTTAATTTGCACATTCATGCGGTCAAGTGATACTCAGTTCTCATAACTCTGTCCACATCGTCCTTAAGTGTGCGTACGTGTGTGTGTGTGTGTATACTGTATGTGAGAAAAGCCACATCTCCCAACAGCTCTGAACCTCGAGTTAGACAAAACCCGAGCTGACAGTCACAAAACATCACAAGGCCAAGAAAGCAGAAAACACTCCTGTGCAGTGAGGCAAGGTGTCAATGTTTGTCCGTGTGAATAAAAAGCGAAACAAAAAGTTTGGTTAACAGCGCTGAGGTCTGCAGTCACTAGATGTTTTATTTTGCTTTCTGCAATTGATGATAAGACTGTCAGCTGTCTTTTTGGCAATGCCAGTACAGATTGAAGAACATACTTTCTGTCTATACTTAATTTCTCCTGTTCTTTTTGATTGTGATTTTGTGTATCCTGATGTGTCCTTTTGTCTCGTTCTAGAAGACAAGCAGGACTTGGCCCTGACCATCTCCACTAGCGGAGCCACCAGTATCAGCGTGTCAGTGGAAGTCAACGGCACACTTTACTCAGGTGAGTGTGGGCTAGGTTGGCTGCAAGGGGCACAAAATTATCATTGTAGCTCCCCTTTTGAGAATATTTAAAGCCCACCTAAAACAAGTTAAGTCATAACTGTTCTAACTGGTATTTGCAGTTGGACACGGCTCACATCCTCATAGTCAGACAGGTTTTCGGAACTTTTTTCATCTCTTGCCATTCATCTCTGAATTTTAGCATGTCTGTAATGAGCTCACTGTCTCTCTGTCTTTCCAGGAATGTTGTATGCCCAGAAGTCTGCTGCAGCAGCAGCAGCAACAACAGCAGCAGCAGCAGCATCTGCCACAGTGCCCCCTGCTGGTCCTAGCGGAGGGTTCGGGATCCTCTCCTCCGCCCACAGCCCGAGCCCCCCCACCTCCTCCTCCAAGGGCCCCAGCTCTGCTGAGCCGTCCACCAGCAGCTCGCCCTAGCTCCAGCCACCCCGCCACCCACTCCCCAGGCTTCTCCAAAACCCCCGGGCCCCAGCAGGGATACAGTTCATTAATTGATTGATTTGATTGATGGAAAACAAACTGTTGCACAACAAGTACCTCATCACTCCTGTCGACCTTGGCTGTCCACAAACACACATGATTTAACTGACATACAAACACATTCTCACGCACATAAACATGCATACCCACACACACATATGCAAGGAAATTTACAGAAACGCAACACATCCAACATGTACAGCCAAACCTCTTCGGCAGGTGTTCACAACTGAACTTGAAGATTTTTATTTTGAATTTTACATGTGTTTTGTTGCCATTGGTTGTCTTTTGATTTACATTCTAGTATAAATCTTTTTTTCTTTCTTTTTACATACCTCAAATCAAGTAATCTGCAGTGGTTTAATAATAACAAGTATCTTTACCTCAGGAGCTGTAGTATACTTTAGCTGAATTAACTTTATTTTTTATATTTTGTTATCTTGTTCAAATCAGAGGAATTTTGTGCTATGTTGTCAGAATCTAAGTTTTCTTAAAACATCCTTAGTTCACTGTGAGGGTGAACTTGCCAGCTAAGCCTATTACATTGAACGATGTTTCAAATCTAGTGCTGTTCAATGGGTCATACACCATACGAGCCTGACTTGGTGAAGCTGTTGAAGCTGTTTCATTTGTCCTGGGTTTTACAACCCTTGCCAGACAAGTCAGATGCTGGCCATTGTGTCCCTCAGAATCCACAGCTGTTGCACACTTTATTCCAAAGCCTCGAACACAAGCCTCTTTCAGACATGTTCCTTCAGAGAATTGTGCCTTTGCAGGCTGTGCCAGTGCTGTCACACCCTCTGGAGGAATACAGAGACCAAGGCTCAGTTCTCGCTGCTACCTTTACAAGTTCCTTTTAGTCTCTGGACAGGTGACACTATTCAGTCAGATAGCGTGCTGTGAAAGCTACATCGTCTGAGGTTCAGGATGGCCATATTATAACTGTTGTCCTTTACTTTCCCATCCAGAAGGGGGCAGGGGAGTATCCATCTCTAAAAATTGGTTTTAATGAATTTCTAAACATCCAGAGGCAAAGGATGATTAGTGAATTCTGTGCAAAAGCACTGATTCCTCTGGTCTGAACAGGGTGGAGAGGCTGGCAGGACAGTGTGGCACATGGTCGGGGTCGGACAGTCGTCACCACCTCAGCTGTAGCAAAGATGCCTGTCCGAACCCCTGTGTGACCATATTTGTCCATTACTGTTCCTCCCCCCAGAGCATCTGTCAATCAATATAAAGGGGCAGAGGAACCAATCATGGGCTCAGTCAAAGGAGCTCCTAGTAGTGCGTGCATTGTGGTGTCACAGGTTTGATTTACAGGAAAAAAAGAGAAGAATCTTCAAAGAAACCAACTGAAATGTACGAGCCAGATAAGGATCTCTGTTTTATCACCAGTGCAGAAGGACCAGATGTTTTGTGACACGCAGTTCATGTTTCAAACCTCACATCATTTGCCTTTCCATATTGGAAAGGGTCTTTCTCAGGAATTACAGAGGTGTCTCCATGGACTCACTTCATTGTAAAAGACTTCAAACCAAAAAAAAAGAGAAAAAATGCACAACTCTGAGACTGTTCACATATACCTCAAGGCTCTCCGATGGAGAACTACCACCACATACCTCATGGAATCGAGCGGATGTGACCTGACAACCTCATTTGGGGGAAAAGCCCCAGCACGGTCGGCTGTCTGTGGAATCGGCATCGCCGGACTCTAGGCCAGATTCGGCGTTCCAACAACCTGCTTCTGTGTCTAACAGATACCGAGCTGAAGTGGGGAAAGGTTTGCCTCTTCCTCCCCTTTTTGTGTAGTGCGTTTAGTAAAAACATCCTGCCAGGTACAGGAGACCAGTGTTCCACACCCTACTCTTCCTCCTGACCGTGTCTGTCCCAGATTGTCGCACAGCTGAATACCAAAGACTGCCCCAGTTGTGCCTCTCAGTTCCCAGTATGCAGCCCTGCCGATGCTGGATTGTTGTCATCGTTCAGGGTGGAACTGAAGCGGCGCAAGTACTGGCTGACAAACCCTTGCCAGCTAAGCCTATTACATTGAACGATGTTTCAAATCTAGTGCTGTTCAATGGGTCATACACCATACGAGCCTGACTTGGTGAAGCTGTTGAAGCTGTTTCATTTGTCCTGGGTTTTACAACCCTTGCCAGACAAGTCAGATGCTGGCCATTGTGTCCCTCAGAATCCACAGCTGTTGCACACTTTATTCCAAAGCCTCGAACACAAGCCTCTTTCAGACATGTTCCTTCAGAGAATTGTGCCTTTGCAGGCTGTGCCAGTGCTGTCACACCCTCTGGAGGAATACAGAGACCAAGGCTCAGTTCTCGCTGCTACCTTTACAAGTTCCTTTTAGTCTCTGGTTCCTCTAGTTTTTGTCCACATGCATGTCTGTTGGATCACTTTCCATTTCTACTAATAGTGATTGGAATGAAGAGAGAATTTTCATGATTGTAATATGTGTGTGCTTGTAGTTTGAAACTCCTTTCCCACTGGTCTTTCAGCATGGATGCCTGCCAGCTGTAGCCTCAGTGGTTCTATTGTATTACCTGGAACTCATTCTTTATGAACCTGGTTTTGTGGACCAGTTTAGAGGAGGTCCTGAACACAATATCAGAGATTCTCTGTCATATCGGTAACTGGTTCTTTTCTCCTATGATATTAGATGTAAGACCCCATATTTCATATAGATACTGAAATATGTAGCTGCTGCCTTAACTTTGTAACCACTGGTGTATGCCAGTATTTTTCCTGACCTGTTAGTTTTGATGCTCCTTTTTAATATTCATGTGTAATCATTTGAAGATGAAACATTTCTGATATTTACAAGTCTGTGAAACAGTTGCACAAGGTAAAAGTTTTTAAAATGATTTTTCTTCCACTATCCGATAGACCTCTGATGACACAGAAATGCTCTACACAGCGCCTACTTGGTGTTCGCTTCTTCTTATGAAATGAGTTGGAAGAAACTGAGACTTTTGCTGATTCTGTTTTTACGCAATCTCTGAAGCAAAGCCTGGCTTCCCATGAGAATTTTTGACCCTGAGCACTTTCCCCACAGCGTGTCTGACTCTAGAACTTTCCATTGAAACTCAGGTGTAAACTCAGGGAATATTCAAATATGTCAAACACAAATGTGAGAGTATACTTTTTTTAATCAGACGTCTGGCTGAAGGTGGGTTTGCATTTTGGATCTGTAACACATTTTACCCTTGTCAGGCAGAAATGAATCAGTGATGTGTGAGTATCCCACTCCACCCTAACTCGACACTCATTGTGCCCAGCAGATTGCCAGACGCATGAGCTGGAACTCACATTGTGCTGTAATAAAACACCATGTAATTGGAAATGCTTAGACAATGGCTATCTCAGATTAGCTGCCTCGTACATCTGAGTCCGGCTCCCTGGTATGAGTGATTTCGTATTAGGTTTCAAGCCTAATACCTTTCTGGATGTAGGTTGTGGTGGCATTTCCATGAATGCACGCTCAGATTTCCCAAAATGTCAACACCTTTGTGAAAGCAGTCCGCACCTGGGAAGGAGTTGAGCACGGTGGACACCAATGCCAATCGGACAGCTGACCCACGCATAACCTCAAAACCAGTGTGGTCTTGAATTTTCTGATTCTCTGATTGTCATATTTAAAGTTCTATCTTAGTAATGTGTGAGTACACCCACGTCTGTGATTAGTCAGAACGCTTCAGCCACAGTGGGTGGGGGATGTTAGACATCCACAGTAGTTGTGGTTTATAAACCATTTAAGGAAATATAGAAACTTATGTGAAAACTTAGGTCTGTACATGCTCCTCCCATTTTTCTGGTGTGAAGCAACACGGGGGGGAGACAGGCAGTCAAAAGGGGGTCATCCTTTTTTTGGTCAGGAAAGGACAGTTTCCTAATACATTGACAGCAAGACTTTGTCAGGGGTTAGAAATGAGAAAATAAATCCTACAAGAGGTTTTTAAAATGAATGTGACTTCCACCCTCTTTCCCTTGTCCTCTAGAGGCTCCTTGGCCAGGGGTGGAGCACCAGTGGATACATTTCTAAATTACCAAAACCTATGCACCCTCATATCTCAGGGCAGAGGAGAATCACTTGGAGATGTTTTTCAAACAAATTCTTACATTGAGCTGCAGCATGCAAACATGCCAGCAAGTCCTAACACAGGAGAGAATACCATTCTGATGCAAACCCGTGCTAGCGTGTTGGGTGCTTTTTTTTGTAGTTTGTTGCCTTTCGCCATCTGCATTTGGAAAGGCACCATTGCTCAGGAAACAGAGATTGTAACACTTTGCAGAACCTGGTCTCTGGCTGGTTTGGATTTATTGTTTTTAAAAATTTCAGTTGAACCTGATCTGTGTATTACAGGTGCATATGCAAGTGGTTATTGAATACCTCATTTATCTTTTTTGTTTTTTTTGTTTTTTTTGCTCAAAATTGTACAATGCTCCATTTATAAAATCAATCTGTGGGGTTTGTGCATATTTTTGTATTGTTATTAACAACAACAATAAAAATATTGATATTACTGAAAATCTTGTCTTTCATGAATATGGCTTTTATGCCCTAAGGAGTATGTATGGTACATTATTATCATTTAGCAGATGCCTTGGTTCAGAGCGACCTACAAAGGGCGTCTGATAAAGTGGCATGCAAAACAGGACACTCCTAACCATATATGAACAAGCCTCAATGCGAAACAGTGCTAAGATCTCAAGTGTGTTCCTAGATCAACATGTGTCGACACGATATACATGATAGAGGGACGCTACCATTTCAAATGAAAAGACTGACGCATACCCTTAAGTAAACCACCACATAAATGATTACACTTGACCCTGAAATACACCTCCACATATATGGTATGATCACACATAAGGCAGATGAAAGATCAGGCTTGGGTAGTGGGCTGAGGAGTAGCCTGAGGAGGTGGGTCTTCAGTCTCCAGTGGAACATGGCCAGCTTCCCCGCTGATCCCCCGCTGGTGTGTAGGGGGTTGATCTCACCCGCAGCGAAGGCGGGGAGGGAGTTTCATTAGTCTCTGCAGTAACGAACCTGGGCTTAGACGAGGAGATGGGTTAAGTAGGTGGTGAGGAGGGGGTGGATTCTGCTGATGTTGTATAGGAAGAATATGCAGGTCCTACTGACTGTCTATGTGGGCCTCAAATGTCAACTACACTTTCACACAGCCAACTATTTTTCACAAAACAAATGAATTGCGGATTGGACACCAAGGCTAGCATGGAGTAGCTGCTACCCCAAAGACATTATCTGAGCAGTCCACAGGCACCTGACAAATCACGGCGCCTGAAAGCAGCGAATCGGGGAAGCCCTGGCCAACCTGCCCACCCCTACCACATAAGGTATGAAGTCAATTTGTTCCGCCGCTGTGGGATCCCAGCACTGTAGGCAAATGATGTGGCCAGTTTCAAGGCCTCGGTACTGAGGTTTGATCTGCATACTACTAGATTTCGCTTGGCGATAGGTGGTTTCTGGAGCAGGCAACTGAGAAACTGGGTTATAATGAGTCAAAAAACCCAGTAAACCGACAAGGGTTCACTATGTGTCAGATGGGAACAGCAATACCAACGGAACCGGAGAAAGAAGACTTGCTTTGGAGGCCGTCACTCACTTTCTCACACGGTGGCCCTAAGTTTCAGTTGGCTTTCTCATTAATGACACTTCTGAAATATCAACACATTAACTGTGCAACCTCCTTTTCCTCCTCCCCCTCAGCTGAAACTGGACATACTGCTAAAACCTGACTCTCAAAACATTCATTTCAGATGAAGAATCTTTTTTTTTTTTTGCTTCCAAGTTTTATGTTAAATATCAAGTGTCCAGGCACAGACTGTGGAAAACATGGGATCTTAAACAAATGTCACTTTTCATCATTCATATAAACAGAAATAAAGTGCCTAACACATTAATATGGTAAGACAAAATATATTTATCCAAGCTATGCGCAATGATTATATTCCAATGCAAGTATATAAAATATTTACTCATCTGATTCTACATTTACACAGTAATGTTACATAAATATATCTATTATATATATATTCAGTTCAATTCAGTTCTATACATTGTACTGTATATACATAGAAAAATACAGCTGTGTTTTAAGAAATCTACTTAAATGTCATGAATGTGGAATATTATGGGCATAGATCTGAAATGAAATTAATTTTGCATTTCACTAAATTATACACTGTTTAAAGAAAACTCATTTGTATTAAGGCTCAGACATGCAAACAAGCACACTCCTTTTGCAACCAAATACACGCTATAAATACATGCACACAAATGTATACACTTGCATACCTTGTCCACTTTTACCATACAACACAAACATCCAGACTAACTTTATCATCTTTCATCCCCATTTAACATAATGTAACTCCAAACCTAACTACAACACCACTGCCATATCTGTTCAGTAGCATGAAAAGTGCATTCAGTTACATTCTCTGTCGTTATTCCCTGAGAAGTGAGTAATTGGAAAACATCTGGTTCACTTTCACAATGGATGAAGTTGTGGGAGAAGAATATGTTTGTCAGGGTCTTTGGGTGGGATTAAATTCAAACTTACATTTCTCTCCTCATAAATGACAGACCTCTCACATAGACTGATTTGACCTATGGTTAAGACATGCAAAGCACAGCCCATGAATGTATGTGACAGTAGTATATGGACAAAAATCAATACAGTTAAATTAACACTGTTCTAGGGGTTGCATCCTTGGCCATGCCTACCGTGCTTGCATAGTGCCAAGTTGTAATTTCATTTCAGCATTTCAAAATTATTTACCTAAATTTCAATTAATTCAAGCCCTAGAATTTCAGTTAATCCATGCCCAAGGAATTACTACAGACAGACTGCGTTTCTCGAGCTGCATGCCTGCTAACCAAGGTGTGAGCAGCGCTTCACATTCGGTGTGTCTTCGGTAGGAACGTGCTCAGCAGGGCGCTGGTTGTTGCCTGGGTTCAGCCGCTCGATTCCCTCAGGGTGCGGGTGGAGGGCTGGCGCCTGCAGGCGTGTCGGAGGCGTGCGGGACGGGGCGGGGCCTAGCCGAGCAGCGCCAGCAGCAGCAGGAGGCAGGCCGAGGCCAGAGGGGACGCCACCAGGCCCCCGGCCCCGCTCTCTGTCTCCAGGTCATACTCCACCACCGTACTGGAGTAGCCCCCCTCCGAGGATACACACTCATAGCTTCCATCGTGCTCAGGGGTCATGCTGTCGATCAGCAGCAGGCAGCTGCCCTCAGTGCGCACACACTCCTTATCAGCTCCATTGTGTTTCCACACGTACTGGGCGTGGCTGGAGAACATGGGGCACTCCAGGTAATGCTTGGACCAACGGAAGATTTTCTGGGCCTTACTTCGTGAGGGGCTTGCCACTCCATCTGGAAAAAACAGGGTTAATTACATGGTTAACAAAGTAGGTTACTAAGGGTCAACTGAGAAAAGCTGGCACAGCTTTGCTCATTCGGCTATGGAGCCACTGCCTTTTTCATCGCCATCAATGTCATGGTTTCCGACCGCAAAGCTTCCATCAAGTACTCAGTCAACCCCATACAGGTGAACCAAAGGCAACATTTGACAATTTGCAGGTTGAAATTAATTTAATCGGTTAAATGGTTTGTCTCGGCCTGCAGCTGAGGAAGCAACAGAGAGTGGAACATGCTCCACATAAATTATTTTCATTTTGAAACCACAGCATGTGTAGTGAACATTTAACCAAGGTGTAAAGCCGTGTGGTTTCCTCTCCTCTTTATCGTATCTTACTACTGCTATAAACATTGCTCACTGCTGCACTTCACAGACGTTTCCAGCTTTGCACAACTTTTTCATTAGCTCTATGTCTAATAATGGAGCTCTGTTGATCCAGCTTTATTACCATCAGGTTATGATGATTTATTACACTTGTAAATATGATTTGAACAAAAACATAATTTAGTGGTTGCTACTGCCCTGTACCCTCGGCTCTGTTTATTGAGCTGAATAAACTAGTTCTTTTACACTGATCTTACAGTCCACACGGTAAGATTCAGTCATTCAGGTCAGTGTGCAAAGGGCAGAGTAAATCTACAGCTGAGCTCTAGTCTGAACTTATGCATTTTAGTGATCATGATTTTTTTTCTTTTTAAGAGTAAGCAACAGCATTGCATATTGCAAATGGGACAGAGACAACGGGAGGTTTAGCAATGGATTCTGGGCATTTGGATCAGGAATAGAGTTGGCTAGGTAACCATGAAAGGACTTCAAATTAGTTAATGTTCTCATTAAAAGAAAAATCTTTTCAAGGAGGCTATCATTAAGCAAACATTAAATTGGCGATTTTCAGTGAAGTCGTCCTTTGATACGGTTTCTGGCTAATAAGACCATTTCACCTGAACTGAAAGCAAACCTCTGAGAGAAACATTACCTGTATTTGTGCACACTGCATGATTTCCTTGCTCCACATCCTGAATTCCATTCCTGTTTAAAGACAAACACAAATAAATCAATTCAAGTGTTTCCAGCCTAAAGTGTGTACTCTGTAGCTTGTTGTGGGTGGTCGTGGGGGGAAGGAAGCCATGCCTGAAACCAACTGCAGGAACTGAGAAGGCTGCACTTCTTCCAAAGCACCGTGGGAGCAAAGGTTGCCAGCGTGCGCCATTTCAACGTGGTCATGGCTAACTTTAGTTATTTCCATCGGAATCATTTCCATCGCCTACAGTCTCCCCCACCAAAAAGGGACTGGAGCCAACAATGCTCTCAAAATTCCGGGCGCCTTTAACATTCAGCGAGCATGAAAAGCCCCCCCAAAATACCCACAGTGCCACGTGAGGTCATTTCAGTCTCTTCATACGGGAAGCCACAGCACACACCACAGCGAGCAAGAGTTAGAGTCAACATCTTTATGCAAACATGCGACACGTACACAGTTCAGTGGGCTGGGGAGGTGTGACAGGGGGAAGCAGAACTAGTGCAGTGCGAAGTCATACCTAGAGGCTGAAGTGCATTGGGTCCTGTCCCAGCTGCAGTAGGGGTCTCTGGCCTGGACGCAGGCCACACACTGATCGCCATAACCCTGGCAGCTCTTCAGGTCCACCTCCACCACCTCGCTGCTGGAGGCCACATACAGCTTCCTCTGCAGGGTCACAGGAATGACAACATTATCATTGTTGATGACAGTAATAGTAACAACACTGATCACCCTCACTATCATTCTAGCCATTAGATTACAACCTGTACGCTGTGCCAGTGTCATGGTGCTAGGTCCTATTCCCCCTATTCTACTGCTGCTGAGATGTGTGCAGATATGGCAGAGCTGCTTCCTGGGGAACTCTGGGACACACCTGGGAGGACTGCAGCAGCATGTTCAGGATGCGAGTCTTGTTTGGGAAGGGCTGCAGCTCGGCGATGATGAAGGCCTCTCCGTCGTGGTCCAGGACCTTGTGCACTCCACCACTCTCTGCATGGAGAAACCAGGCACGCACGCACGCACACACACACACACACACACACACACACACACACACACACACACAGGCACGGGATGATGACACGGTCAGAAGTCATGTGTTACATAATGGTTATGCAGGAAAGCACTGGACTCACTCTCTGAATGTCAGAGTGAAACATCCAATATCCCCACAGAGCCAGCAGCAACAGTGGTGGGAAAAAAGATAGCGAGAATGATACAGTTGGATTTATATGTGATGCTGATATAATCCCACAATCGCTTTTGTAGTTACTGAGAATTCGCTACAAGTTATGGGTGAATTCCTTGAAACAATGAACCAGTCCTTCATAGGCATAACATTTATTTTTAAAAGGCCAGTCAGTACTTCACTACTGACAGGATATTTACAGAAACCAGCTGCAGTCACATGAATATGATCTTCCCCTTTTCTCTCAAGTTCCCCTTTTCATTGGTATTTCCTAGCATTTTGTTCTGATAAAAGACTCAGGGCGTACTCACACTAGGCCCGGTTGCCTTGTACCGTGCCCGAGCATGATTGTCCCCCCTCCCCACTCCCCTGCTGGCCTGAGTTCACACTGTGCTTAACGTTCCGGGCCCGAACATGCTTATGTCATCAAGATGTGATTTTTTTGTGTTGAGGAAAAGCGCTGTCGCACAGCACAACAGAGTTCATGATTGTACTTACTTTTTGGCATATTTGGAGTCGTTTTGGCCGCTGTGACACACGGCCCTCTCACATGCCTTATAGATTTATCGATTATGCAACGCAACGATTTTCAGTTAACCGTGCTGCAGGTATAAGAAGATCTTTACGGAGGCAGCTGACGTTTCAGTCAGCTAAGGGACAGACCAACATTTTGTGTCAGATTACAGTAGCCTAATCACAATAATGTTAGCTAATGTTAACCAGTTAGGGCTACAACTTGTGTGTGCACTACTGTCATCATTACAACAACAAACATTTTCTACTACTACTTGGATAGTACACTTTTCAATTCATTATCGATTCATTATTGATGAACAATTCACGTTCATAGTCGGTGAGTAAAGCTCCAAATTCCTCCCTTAACATCAGCTGCCTCTGTAAAAATCTTCTTATACGTGCAGCACGATTAACTGAAAATCCCTGCGTTGCATAATCGATGCTAACTGGCTGGGGAGCTAATGCTATCTAGCGATAGATTTGACAAACATAGGTAGTTAGCTAACAGGCTAACTATCTGAACGATTGTTGAAGACTAGCTACTTAAACAGTTTGGCTGCTTCATTTGTGACTCTGACTAAGCCCCTGACAACAGCAATGCTTACATTGCCACGTAAATTATGGTTAGTTTTATTTCGCTTGCTAGCTAATGTGGGGATCCACAGAGTTATTTTTAGGTATAGATCTACAGAACTAACCAATCAAACATCATTTTGGAGGTAGCCAGTTATATTTAAGGAAGTCAGCTAGCTAGTCAAATGATGGTTTAAAGGATTTATTATGACTGGGCGTGTAACTAACAGATATCCAGCTAACTGTTGCTATATACCGGATATATTTGTTAAATGGGACAGTCGCATCATTGACGTCATGTTCGTGTTCCGTGCTTGGGCACGGTTAGCGATCACACTGATGCGTACCGTGCCCGAGTCCAAGTGAACCGTGCCCGAGCCCACCTCTTCAAACGGGCCCGGGCACGGTACGTATCGATCATACTAGTCAAACGAACTGGACTTTGGGGGTCAAACGTGCTCGGGCATGGTACGGATTGCCTAGTGTGAGTACACCCTCACACTACTTAGTAAAGTACCCCTCTGATCTTATCAGGACCACTGACATCTCGCCACTTATTAAGTAGAGGTGGCTAAGGCAACATCTCATCCTCGACATGAAACTCAAAGCTCTCACACACACACCAGGGCATGCGCCTCTTTAAGCGTGAGGGAGTACAAACAGCTATCCATCTGCTCTTTGGTTCATTTTATCAGCTTAGCGTGTGTATGACCCTTCATCTGTGCTGCTGGTAACACTTTGCTAAAACACTGACTCTGACAGCTGACTCTCAGCCTGCAAGACTCCAAACAGGTGAAGTGCAAGTCAACAGTAATGTGGCACCTGAACTGCACACTCTCAGCTGGGCTGAAAGAGGCCGTGAGGGAAGCTCAACCGGCTGAAAGCGTCACCGAATGTCATGGAGGATCGGCGGCGGGCAGTAGTGCCGGTTAAGATACCCACCCAGGGACAGGAAGAGCACACGGTGCCGCCTGCCGTCGCTGCCTGTGACCCCGTCCACCCGGATGTGCCTGTAGTAGCGGTGGCTGACCATGAGGGGGCCCCCACCTCTGACGGGCTCCACCGGGCTCTCCATCTCCGGGTGGTCCTTGATCAGCCTCAGCACTTCTGAGGGCAGCTTCGTGCTCTCTTTGACGCACTAAAAACGGCACAACCAGCAAACGGAATTCGGCCAGAGCGTCGACACAGTCCGGAAAAACAGTTAATTTTTACTAGAAGAGAACAGGAACGAAGTGGTAATGTGAAGGTCGTTAAGGGGGTGAAAGCAGGCCAGACGATCTCTGCCAATATGGCATTACTAAGCCACTTTAATGGCTTTATTAACAGCAATGATAAACGCTATGTAAGAAAGTGTTAAAGTGAAAAGTGCTGCCATTGAGCAAAGCAAAGAGCGGAAGCTGTTTTCTCACCACTCCAGGCCTTGCGCTGGGCAGATTGTCATTGTAGCCTCTGAACTTGGAGGTTGTGAAGATGCGGTCGATGTCGCCCATGGTGTACACACACACCGCACTCATTCCCCTGCAAGCACAGACGACACTCAGCACTGGTCTGTGAGCTTCTAGGTAACGGTAACTGGTATTTCTGTCACATTTCACAGTATGGCTATGTCGAGGGACGAGGGGGGCGCTTACACAGAAAGCTATTTGTGTCTTGAGAAACGAGCGTTTATCGCTAGAAACACCCTTCCCGCTCAGAGGATGTTAACGATCACATATTTCCTTACAAATACCACAGAAACCTCATCAACCTGACTGCTGTGTTCTATTTGTTATTTTTACTTTTAAATTTTAGCTACGGGATTTGTGAGAACTATATTTTCAAGAGTGCTTTAATATGTAAATTATGTATAATTATGTATAATAATATAATATAATTATTATATTATAACACTGTGGCGGCTGACAACTGCTACATATGTCCTACCAACAAAACACTACAAGAGCGGGAAGGGCAGTGGTGTCTTACCAGCTGTTGTTGAAGAGTGCGTACACCATGCTGTCGTTCCATCTCTCAGCCTTCAGAACAGCCACGTCCACCAGCCGGTTAAAGTACATCCTCTTCTCAGGGATTCCACAGGACAGACGGGCGCTCAAGCGGGAGGTCCAGCTCTTCTGCAAAATCGATTTGGTCCCCCCCACGTCCGCCTGTCAGAGGGGGCCATTGAGACGCATGGTCAGGACGGCTCAGACTCATGACCACCCCCCCAAATTTGATGCCACACCCCTCCTTGCCAGCTGATGTTTACCAGACAGGTGTCCCCTGGGCACTGTTTGCTGTTCTGTGGACCCTTTCATGCAGTGATGCTCACAACCACCAGGTTCATGTAACACTGTACAACCCTTAATCTCAGCACCAGCTGGCTACTCTGATGGAGTTAAGGGTCGTAATCTGGGATTGAGATGACCTGAGCAGTGACATCACCAGTGTGCCTGTTCCCCGTAGGCTATCTGACTCCTTTAGGTTAGTCAGTCCAGCACGTTATCTGCCCTCAACCAGGAATGTCATGAAGATACATTGTTTCTGAAGGCCCACTTCAAGGTTTAAAATGCTAAAAATGAATTTTATTGGTTGACTGGAAGGGCATCAGGGCCTCAGGAGACTATATCTCGTGATGTTATGGGGTGCTTTTTGTTTTCATCAAGTCGACACACTGTTTCTATGCGACTGCAATCTGAACAGATTCCCTCTGGGTTCTTTGACTGTCTTTTATTTTACCACCGAATGATTTTGCCTCATTTTGTTTATACCCTGTTAATTTCCCATTTTAATGCTTTTAAATATTTTTTTTTATTCCCTCAACTTTATGCTTTCATCTATGCTTTTATTTCACCAATTGAAGCCCCTGCTATGCAGACGCAAGAAGACTTGAATGGAACGGAATGTTGAATGGAATTCTCTAATTGAAATTTGGCAAGATCACATTGTTGTCCAGAAGGTAATTTGTTTACGCCTGAAATAATCTTACAGGATGCTGTCCTTCCCACAGTGGGATAAGAGTCAGGCCCCCTGACATTTTACTGTTCCTGTTATCCCGGCCGCCCGATTGGGGTAAAGGGCACTCCATTTATTTGGTGGTTGTAATCTGTTGTGCCACATGGCTGGGCAGCATCCGGGCTCTTGCTGAGACCGCTGTGCTTACCGCGCAGACCTGGGTGACCCACGATGTCCAGATGTCTGCTTCTGGTCGTGTATCCGAATTCCTCTCCACCAGGAAGGTGTAGACCCTGTCCTGTACTGGGTCCTCTCTGGGTCCGCTCAGCACCATGCTCACATACCTCTGCTCTGAGGAACAGGACACAGGCAAGACCGGTTATCCAACAGCAGGCTCAGACACCACATCAGCAAGGTGAGTACAGAGCACACCGCCATCAAGCAAGACAGATTCAGACAGGGTACAGATACGAGACGATGCAAACATCCTTTGTGATCCCACCTCCTAATCAATTCATATTTTGTGCTTTTCAGCCAGAAAAGGACTGATATTACTTTGTGGGCAGCAGCATGGCATAGTGGTAAAGAGCAGGGCTCATAACTGAAAGGTTGCTGGTTTGATTTATCCTGGGGTACTGCTGTTGTACCCTTGGACAAAATTGCCTCATTAAATTCCCAGCTGTATAAATGGATAAAAATTGTAACCTACATGTATGTAAGTCACTCTGTATAAGTGTGTCTGCTACAATAATGTAATGTGTGCCCAATAGCGACTCCATGTCTTTTACCTTTCTTGTTGGTATCTGGCCAGATGCTCCTGAGCCCAAGTCTGCGGATGGCCAGTGAATTACCATTGGCATGACTGTTTGCAGCAGCGTATAACTCATTCCCTGAGAGACAAGATGCAGACAGTGTTTACAACATCCACTGACTGAACTCCCCAATGTTCATTTTCCTTTACCATGACTCCTTAGAGCATAATTCAACCACAATTCCATAAATGTATATCCACACTGAAGAGCCGGCATTTTTTCATTATGCAATAAAACATGACAATCTGAAATTCTTTTGAGGATTCGTGACTAACTCTGTGATGCCTGGATTCTGCTACAAATCCCACAATGCATTTTTTTTTTTTTTTTTTTTGTCATTTTTCCATTTTCTCCCCAATTTTGGAATGGCCAATTTCCCGAATTTGGAATGCCCAATTAGTCATTGATGTTCGGTCCCATTGCGCAACCCCCACTGTCAATCCGGGAGAGCGTGGACAAGCACGTGCCCTCCTCTGAGACACGTGATGTCAGCCGCTGCTTCTTTTCGCTCTGCGGTCCACAAGCCAAGCTAGCACAGAGATGAGTTGGAGGAAGACATTTCATATGCAGCTTTTGCCACGTGGACCACAGGCGCCCGATCGACCAGCAGGGGTCACTGTTGCTAATGGGACCGAAGCCCCTGCCGACGTACCCACCCCTATCCCCGGCGGAACGAAGCCAATGTGCTCCGCCTGTGAGCTCCCGGTCACTGTCGGCTAGTGACACGGCCGGGATCGAACCCGGGCCGTAGCGTTCAGTCTACACTCGGAACGAGTGCTTTTACCGACTGAGCCACTCGGGAGCCCCCACAATGCATTTCTCATCAAAATACAGAGAAGCAGCTCAAACTGCCTTTCTAATCCTGCTTGAGACTTGAGACAGAGAGCTGTAATGTTTAAGGGATCACGTTGCATTTCAACTGCAATGAAACAATAGCATCCCCATCAAAACTATAAATGAATAAAGTGGTCAGAGGCAGTCACATAAATATGCTTTGAGGGCTCAAACAGAAATTGTGAATAATAGTGAGTTGCTGCAAGGAGTCAGAGCACCGGTATCAACCAGCTTCTCACACCCTGGGGCAAGGAAATTCTGTGTGCTGACACTTAGGTGAGGAGTTCTCTCCTGTGAGCATGTATATGGCACAACTTCCTGTGTGCTCTTTGGCAACTGACTCACCAACATACACGGATGGCGCTCGCTCAGTCACAGAGAACGGGGCGATTCCTTCAGCCGCAATACTTTCGCCAAAACTGCCAAATGGCTTTCTGTTCTGTTGTTAGAAACAAAGTGTTAAAGGTAGATTCGACTTTTGAGAAGTCTCTCAAGAGCAGCAAACTCTGAGCAATCAAAAAAATCTAAGAATTTTAAGAGTGAGGAGATAAAGATTTTGAGAGGACATACCACAAAATGACACTGTGGATGATATCCGTTGGTTCCACACACTAACAGATGGCTGTCGTTGGCTATGTGCAGCGTGGTGATGTCATAGTCACAGTTATTCTGAGTCAAATCAAAGAAACAACCAATTGATCAACCGCTGATTAGGTAAAGGTATCCACTCCCTCAGACTCAGACTTTACCTCCTCTACCCACTTCTTTCTTACATACTTACCGATGCTGTTGGATTCACGCTACTCTTTTTATCCCCTCTTTTAGGGAAGTCCACCTGCAAAAATAAAATAATACAGGAGAAAAAAAACCTTCAGAGTGACATCTACACACTGCAAAAGTCCTTAATGTTTGAACTTGATGGGTTAAAGCAAAGACTAGGGTGGATTCTTTCACCTGCACATTTAGTATAAGCCATGTTAAGTCTGTCACCTCCATTTTGACAAGGGGTAGGAACCCCAGGTTCTGGAGTATCTGAGATACTCTGAGTTCTGTTCCGCCTGAACACTAAATCACACACTAATATCTATTTCGCTCACACAAACAGCCTACCTCCTCAGGAAGAATGGATGTGTCGAGCTTAATGTACAACAGCTTGCCATGGCCGCCAACATAAAGGCTGTTGCCTTGAGGACCTTGGAGAAGCTCCGTTCGGACGGTATTCCCAGGCAAGCCCCATTTCCTGAAGTTGACCTCTGACAGAGGAGCAGCAATCATTACACAGAACATCGTTATCGCTCTGAACAACACAACACAACAAGACCAAACTAAGCTCAAACTAAGCATCTACATTAAGCCTGTTGGGAGCAGTCCGAATGACCAACGTTTAAAACAATGATTTGTGGATTTTTATGTCTAAGCACATTTATGCATTTGGCCTGATTTAAAATGTCAAAGCTTCTTTTGTATTTGGTTATGAGCCTCTAAAACCCTATGAACAAAATAAACAGACCTTTGTTACATATACATAATTTTGTATAACAGTAGAACAATGTATGTACAGTTAGTACAATATTCTGTTCTTCAGACTTCCTACTTACCATGTAAACTATTTACAGACAGCTGGTAGGGTTAACAGAATGATTTTGCATTTCATTCACTGGATAAAAGCACACAGCTTTGTTAACAAATGCAAGACAATGTCTTATCTGTTTGGATGTTCAGAATGTATTTCTAAATTAGTCACATAGTTGTGCAATTGTTCTGCAGACAAACAATACCGATTTTGTTGGAGAAAATCCTGAGTCCTGTCACTGCCAAGGCAAACACAGTATCAATTTACATGAAATGCCGCACGGTAGTGTGATTCTGGAAGGGTTGGGTTGAGGGTTTGCGAAATTTGTAAAGATGTAAAGACAAATGACTGGTATGTACAAGAGACACACGTCTGACACATATCAATACAATGATAAATGCACATTATGCAACAATTGCAAACAAAAGCTAACACACCCGTCGGGCAGGTTTACGTCATTAGGGTGAAGCTTAGCAGCAACATCCTGGTACCTTGTTAAGGATGTGGATCATAAAATATTTTGTAAGATCACTGCAATGTTACGTGGGGAAATAGTTAAGACAAGATCATTTCCTGGCTCCTGCAGCCTTTGCCTAACTCATTCCTGCTACAGCAATGCTGTAACATTTCAGCCCAATCAGGCACCCCACTGTTTGTTGCATTGGCACACCCTTCATGGACCCAACAGCAGCACTGCATTTCAAGGGGAGGCTCTTTCTGATAAGTGCAAGAAAAGTGCTCTGTAAGAAACTGATAAACACACCAGATGTCTTCGGGGGCCTGAATTCAAATTCAAGGCCAGAGAAGATTGGGAAGAGCAAAGCTGTACATTCCCGCCAAACAGCACTTTCAGAAAAGACACAAATGGTATGACATAAGTTTTCAATGCCAGGCTGAGGGCAGCCATGTGGCAAGGTGGTGAGGAGCAGAGCTCGTAAGCAAAAGGTTGCCAGTTTGATTCCCTGCTGGGGCACTGCTATTGTACCCTTGGTAAAGGTATGTAACCTAAAATTGCTTCAGCAAATATCCAGACGTATAAATGGATAACACATAAGAATTGTAACCTAAGTAAGTCGCTCCAGATAAGAGCGCCTCTTAAATGACAGTAATGTAATGCAATGGCAAAAAGCTAGCCTCAGACAGGACACATACAAACATGAATTAAGCACATCTGAAACTGCTTCCACTCCACTAATGGCTCATGGTTCATTTTGGTACAGAGAAGATACACACTCTATATTTCACCTCTACATTTACTGCTCAGTACTTCCTTTCCCTTAAACAATCGAGTTTTGACAAGGATGAAATCTGTTTCTTATTAGCAGTGTCTCATTCTCAAGAAAAATTATCCCTTTAAATACAATGGAAATGCCTGCATGACTACAAAATAGTAATATACACCAGCTTCTCTGTCCCTTTATACGCATAAAATGAGGCAAAACACAACTTTCACTAGAAAATATTTGTCTCTTCCGGTGAGAGTTGATAGATGAGTGGCCTGAGATGGATTAGCCCTGTAAGTACAATGAAAATGCTTGTATGACTACAAAATAACCATCTGCCAACTTCACTGCCCATTTAGACAGGCAAAACACAGCTTTGTCTCCAAGATAATGTTTGTCTCTTCAGGTTGCAGTTGGTAGATGAGTGGCCTGAAATTTACTTACCCCTTAAACACAACCAAAACGCCTTTGAAACATTCGAATAGCACTATGTGCCAAGTGTCTATTTAGACAGGTCAGATCATTTTGAGCCAGGCACAATACCACTTCCCCAGGTAGATTATATAGTTGTCCTGATAGACAACTGGCTCGCAGTGAATTAACCACTTAAACACACTGAAATTGCTGTCTTAACTACAGTTTTCAAGTTGGCATCTGCGCAGACCTGATCTGAGCGTATAAACACATATCAATTGGTAAAATTGCCGATTTTGAATTAAGCGTGAATAAAAACACGTTTTCTGTGCAATGACCAGTTTGGATTACATTATTACATAAATAACACATATCAACTGAATAAAGCGCTGCAGATAAGAAGCCAACTTAAGCGCCAAGGAGTATCGGAATTCCAAGGCATAAAACCAGCACATCTGGAAATACTATCTTCTGCCATCTGCTGTAAGAATGAAGACACTTGTTAGAGAATTAGGGATATTGATCAGATAGAAGATAGCCTAAATACGTACAATTAACGTTAGTTCAAGAAATAAAAGAAATACGCAGCAATCATACTATTGTTGTTTTGAAATACTGTATTTAGCCAGGCCTAAATAACTTATTTGAATGTTACTGACGCACACACCCTAAAAGACGAAAATAACGGATGCGACTAATTATTCATCTTGCTTTTGATAACCACTGTTTGAACAATTTCGCAGAGAACGGTAAGGCTTCATGCTATCTATAAAAAAAAAATATTGCATTACAGTTAATGTTTTAATGAATTCTACGCAGTTTTAGCTATTTCAGTAACACATCGATTTTCGTGTTACCGTTGCGAACTAACAAAAAATGGCTAACTGTAAAAATGACAACACTTCTATGATAAGTAAGATTTTACCTTTCTCAGTCAGCCTCACCCTCGGTGTAAGGTTGGAGTCGGCGGCTTTAAAAAGGAACACTATCGTCAAAGAAATCCACACGTAGAAGCGCACCATGTTAGTATTATTTGCTTATACTACTGGCGAGGAGTGTGATCGTCACCAGTTGGCCAGGCTATTTAACTGTGACGTCTTGTGTTCCGCAATTACATTGGCCAATCTAGTAAACCATACGTTTTTTCGGGATTACCAGGTACAGGTACAATTGCTTAATGTCGCATATATCGTTCCTCATATTTGCAAACACATACAGACACATACTCTGCATGGTATGTATGAAGTTTTGTGATACTTGAAAATAATTTGCTCTCTTTCTTCTCTATAAAAAGTGATCGATATTATTTGGGATAAATAATAAGTCCAGTGCTAATAATATGTTTTCCGTAGGCCTATTTAGAAGCTTACGAGTTTGTCCTGTACACGAGACTGCCCAACACTAAATAAATATACAGACGGAAATATGAAGGGAAAGTGTGTATCGGAGCTCAATCATACAGGCTTACGCTCCTTCTCGGCCGTTACGTCCCTCCCAGGAACGTCGGCTAGCATTGCCATCCCTACACACAAGGCAATCTCAGTCCTCACATGTAGTTCCCCGCTGGTGGAATGAGATACCTTGTGCCATAAGAGCAGGGGCGTCCCTCTCTATCTTCAAGAACCTCTTTAAGACCCAGCTCTTCCGAGAGCACCTCCTCTCCTAAACACTTCTTACAACTCCAACATAATTTCATCTCTGCGCACTTTTTTCCTCGCACTTTTTTTCTCCTGTAACTATTTGTTTGTTTTCACCTTTCACCTTGTTTTACCTTTGTTTTCTACTTTCCTTGACTTACTTAGTTGAGTTTAGTTGTTTTAGGCTGCACTTAAAGCTTACGCTAAGGTCTTCTACATTACTGTAGCTTGCTTGCTGTTCCTCACTTGTAAGTCGCTTTGGATAAAAGCGTCTGCCAAATGACCTAAATGTAAATGTAGTTGAAAGAACGGCGGGACATAGTTCACAAGTATTTTAGTGCGTAAGATTATGTCTACTTTGTGTAGGTTACTTGAACTGTGTCCTAATAGCATATTTGATTGGCAAATAAGAAGAGTTACGCTTAATGTACATCATTAATTGCTATATAGATATTGCATGAGTCTAAGGACGAATAATGTAAATATCTGTAGCATGTGTTTTATTGTAAAACGTTAAGTATGTTAAAGTAGCATCGTGACCATGTGACATTACTTGTACAGCATACTCCCTGTGAATACGTAAGTACATGCTCTGTATTTCGGCTAATGTTCAGGAGACAGGAGTAGATTTTAGGGCAACTGTATCGTCTATAAGAGTGTCTCATGCAGGAACAACTCCCTGCAAGTTCGCCATTCCTCAAAATTAAAATGCATTTAAACTGCAGGCATGTCTAAAATCCGATCATTACAGTATCCATACAGCAATGTCGTGGCCCTTCCTCATTGTTACTGGGGTTTCAAAAAGGCAAACTGAATCAATAAATTGCATGTGCAGGAGCTGAAATGAATTGAATTCAAGGCCTAATGAAATTAAATGTGTATCGAAAAAACTTTGCTGTATACCAATGATTTGCCATCACTTGGAGAAGGTCTGCATGTCCACAGCAGATGCAAAAATTAAAGCTGAAAGACCTCAGAACGTCTTCTTCTGTGCATCATCAGATGGTCACTCCACCTCAAGTCTTTTCTGACCAGCTAAGTCATCTTTAGCTTCTTCCTCTTCCATGTACAGAATGCAAGATGGAAAAATCAGGCTGTAGTTTAGAACAAAAGGGACAAGTGCATAAGTTTATTGGATGGTAAGAATACAGCAGAGGGGCTCACAGTTATTTGACAGGAGCCCAGGACATAGCTGAGCTGAAAACACAGTACACAGCACAAATAAAGACACAGTACAAATAAAGTATCCAGCTGTTACAGTACACTATTTACCTTGCTGCTAAAAATATTTTCAGATGTTGTATGTTGGCAGATTTTCATAAATCACTGTACCAGTTACCAGTCTCTCTTCCGCCCATCTTTTTTCAGAGTTTCTGCTCAAGGTCCCCCGAGACACACAACAACCAATGAACCTGATGAGGAGACCATGCATGTTAAAAAAAAAAGTACATGTTGGAAATCCTGTGGTTGTTTCCGTAATTAGGGCAACTAAGGTGGTTTCCTTGCTTGTAACTACTTTGCATTTCTTACTGGGTGAATATGGTTCCCAAAAGTATAACAGCCTAAGTCTGGCGAGCTAAATCTAGTTGAAAGAGAAGCATTGATTCTGCCCTTGATTTTACCATTTCAGTGATGATGGATACACTTGATATGCTCTGTAAATATTTGATGCCATATTGCTCCTGTAAGGTGTGATGGCAAAATATGTAACTGTAAATTTCACAGAGGTTACTTGATCCCTGCACTCCCGTCACTAAAGAAAACGCTAGCCACCTTGCCAGGCCACAGTCAGCTGTAACCTGGAGCACCTCTGGTTCCATCAAATCGGACGGTGGAAGGCAGTGGCTCAGATCATACATCAGATGTGGTTTATAGCTCCTTTGAAGCTAATTTTCTCCTTGCTTTGTGGAAAATGTGTAGTAGGACATCAAAGACACCTGAGTAACTGAATGAGTAACTAAAAAATGACAACAAATGAGCTACAGCTACATTTGCAAATGTTTGCTAATACCCACATGATATGCTGGAAGGAATTTCTAAATGAAAATATTACAATTTAAGGAAGCATTTCAGACATTGACATGTTTTGTTGTAGAAAATAGTATATTTTCTGACAAATCAAACCTGCGTGCAGTGATATGTAATTTCTTCTTTAGTGATCTTACTCTGGAGTTGAGGTGTATGGCATGTCCAAGTTCTGGGCACCAGGGTGATGTCTGAACAGGTATATGACATTATATGGTAACAGTAAGATACATGAGGCAAGTAAGCCATTTTACTTGGTGTAGAGAATTGTACTGAATTCACTGGGACAAGAAATTCCAAGATGGCTGAAAAGAATTTTAACAGTATTCACTAGTGAAAAGTTCAGCATTGTATTATAGGGAAGCAGGTCAGCTGGTACCTTTGGCTCAACTTGGAGTCCAGTCATCCAGGGAGGCAAGTACATCAGTGTGGCTGTAGGGAGACTGAGAGACACCCCTGTGGACATTCTAGATCGGAGAGGGCAGGTCCTGGCCGAAGGATAGGACAGCAGGACCCTGGACCCAACCAGGGAAAGAGTCACAACCAGGTGGCGACAGTGACTCAGGAGGTAGAGCAATTAACTGGGGTTTGGAAGGTCCCTGGTTCAAATCTGGCTTGAGCTGGATATTGAACCCTAAACTATTCCCAGTGGCCAGTTGGTGCCTTGTATGGCAGCCTCTGCCACTGGTAGGTTGATGTGAGGCACATAAGTGTTTTGAGTACTCAAATGAGTAGAAAAGCACTATATAAATGCTGCCCATTTGTTTACCATTTAGGTGGCAGGCCCTTGAACACTGCCCCGGATGGAAACCTGCAGGTGGAAGGTGAGGAGCAAAAGACAGAGAGAGGGGAGGGAGTGGGGTTCGCAGACAGCTGATGCAATCGGAAGGACAGTTTAGGAATCAGTTTACATGGATTGATTTATGGAGAGTGGGTGTGGATGTAGGAATTTTTTGTCTTGAACTTAAGTTATTAAACTTCCATTATTAAACACAGTGCAGGATATGTATAATGATTGCGTACTATAGTATGCACGGGTGGAATCAGCAGAAGTTAATTTAAATGCCTGATCATAATGTCAACCGCATGGTACACTGAGTCCCGGGGATAGGGGGGGGTTTGTCTGCCAGGGCTTCCCCATCTCACCGCTCTCAGTCACCCTATGATTCGTCAGGCACCTGCAAGTTACTCAGATGATGTCAGCGGAGTAGCACCTTCACCTTCTCCAATGAGTGCCCACTCCAGTGTAGTAGACTGTGTGGTCCGTGGTGTGAAAGATATCCATTGGCTGTGTGCCTCACAGTCATTCCATTCGTCTCGCTCAGCTGTCTGGTGACAGTGCAGAGGTTGTTAAGGTGAGACAAGCTTAGCATACAGTGGGCAATTCCAAAACAGGTTTGCGTGAAGGGGGAAACTCAGTAAAAATTCCATTTAAAGCAGACAGGCTTTATATTGCCAATGAGTCATGTGAGTAGTGAACTATGACCGTGTATGTTCTGGTGTGGCCTTCAGCCATTGACGTTACCATTTTATGCACATATTATGCCACTGGAAATGTACAGGGGTAATTTCTTCATGAATGCACATCTGTCTGCTGCTATGTTCCCTGTGATATAGAGGGTATTAAGTTCATACTTACTGAACAAAGGATGGAAAACCCTGTAAATCTACAGCACTATGCTGCAATGGCTCCCTTAAACTTTGGCCCTTGAATGGGAACATTGTTTGTCTTAAAACTTTCAAGATCATGCATTGTGTTTGCATGTTATTTCCAGTTTCAGTCTAGGCATATCACATTACAAGCCATTAACACTGGCAGCACGGACCGCCTGAGCGATCAGTTTCGCCTGACCGCTTGGCTGAACTTTTTACACAGAGCTGTGTGGTGTTTAGCTTAGCATGGGACACCACAAGATAACAGAGCACATGACTGCAGAATTTTGCCTTCAGCATTGGGCCAGGGTAGGGCTGAAACTCACTGAAGCTTTGCATCTTATCTTTTTCACAGGAACTTGCAGGGGCGGGCCATCTGAGCCAAAGTGTAAATGTGGGCTGCAGTTCACTCTGAAGACATCCTGAGGTCTCTGTGGGCCCCTGGACTGTTGCTCAGTGAATTTCCATAGAGTTGGTGTGGTGCATTTGCCCTAGAAAAGGTGACTGCTGTGAGTCGGCATGTCTGAAAGAGGACATAAGCCTGTGGTCAGTCTGCGTGGTGGGAAGTTGCTTTGTCGCCTGTGGAAGACTCTTGTCAGAGTAAGGGTCATATAAGAGTAAACACAATGTGAAGAAATGCTTATGAATGCATTTCCATTTATAGGCGTTTTGCCATATTAAGCAGAAGTCACTCAAGATCATGAACATGACTTTTTAGAAGGCCAGGGGTTATGTATGACCCTATTATTTTTTGTGGTTGCTATTTGTTTGTGTTATGCTTTTTCCTCTTTTTTATTTTTGGCATAACTTACAGGGCATCACTTAGGACCCTCAAGGAAATTGCAGATGATTCATATTCACATATTGCAATGCATTGTTTGAAAATGCAATACATGTCATAAGGCCTACTAGTCAACTGCTGCCATCGAAGGGGAAGCCGCTGAAATTTCTGGGGGCCCTGGATGGGCCTCTCTGTTCCTCTGGAATCACGGCGTCTGTTTTCATAAACAGGCATGTTATCTTGTGCTTTTATGTCTGATTGTTTAGATGTATGAAACCCACCCCAGTATAACACTGTCAGGGATGCGGGGTGAGGACTCACACGCAGACCCGGAGGTGAATGGCAGAGTGACTTTATTCCAGACCACCACAGGAGCAGACAAAGGCGAAGTCAAAAACAGGCAGGAATCGATACCGGGGAAGTCAGTCCAAAAACAAACAAAGAGCAAGGCACGTGGTCTGGACAGGCGAGGGTCAGCAATGGGCAGGCAGGCAGCGGGGCAACCAGAACAGAGCGGCAGGAAGGCCAGGCAGGGGTCACAAACTGGGCAGGCAGGTCCGGAGCAGGGCAGACGAGAAGCGGGGAGTGAAGTCTGGGAAGGGGCAGAACCAGGGAGACCGGCAACAGGGAGCTGGGGCAGAACCGCGGGCAACCCAGGCAGCCGAAGCAGAACGGCAGGCTGGTCCGGGGCTGAGCAGGCGGGAAGCAGGGTCTGGACAGGGGCAGAACCGGGCAGGCCGGCAACAGGGAGCGGAGGCAGAACAGCAGGCGGCCCAGGCCGCCGGAGCGGAAAGGCAGGCGGGTGCCAAGGAGACAGGAGCAGACTACCACAGACAGGGAAACACAAAGACAGGACGAAACAGAAAACAGACTGACAGAACAGTGGGCAAATACAGAGACCCAGGGCGGGAGACAGAAGACCGCTGAAAAACCGGGTAACAGATGGCAAGGACGAAGCAGAATGCTGAGACGAACTGGCAACAAGACAGAGACAAGCAGGGCAAATATAGGGTAGGGCTGATGAGGTGATGGGAGGCAGGTGTGCAGGCAGGCAGGTGGAGATGATCAGGTGGGCGGAGACAGGGCGGACAGTGGGGCAGGGCTGGAACACAAGGAAAAACAAAAGCACATGGACAGGGGAAGAACACAAACACACAGCCAGGGGGGCGGAGTACTGACAAACACATACAATCTCTGAAAGTGCCCGCTTTAAACATGATTTCACGGCAGGAGGCTGTCAACTTAGCAGCTATATTGGAACATGTTTCGACATCCAGCAACAAACCAGTTCGCTTGTTGTCACGAAGTACATAGGCTTTCACAAGCTCTGTCGGTCATATCACAAACAAGATAAGACAATATGGTCACCTCTGAACGATCAAACTAAAGTTCTTCAAATGTGTTCACCTAAGCAGTTTTAAGTCATGTTGTATGACAGAACCAAGGGAGGAGTCAGAGCTCTAGTGTTGGATTGGAGATGTATCAGTGCATAGTGGCTTCACCGCGGACACTTTGAGGGCAGGGTGCCTGGAGAGTTACTGGCGTGGAAGCCCCGCCCCTTTGTTTAGGGAATTACCTGGCAGTAATCACCTGATCCTGTTTAAGAGGCTACCATGAGCATCTTTCAGCTGTGTTAGAGGGACGCTGAAGAACACTGGGCAGTTGGAAGCGACTTTAGATTGTAAACGCACCCTTCTGGTGGATTACTCTAACTGTAAGAGAATCTTATTGGCTTTTGACCTTGGACTGACTGTCTGGATTGCTTTTACATAAAAAATGTCCTTTTTCCTCTGGTTGTAAATGTGGGAATAAACAGGTTTGAAGGCCCAATGATATTTCAGTGTCTTGGTTGGTCATTTTATGCAGTATTCACTTACCCGTGGTTGTGCAACAGTCTGCTTAGTATCCATTTACAACTATTTTCATTGTAGACACCTCACATTCATGAATCCGTACTTAAAAATGGCATTCAATCAGCTATTATCATCATAGTTTCATTTATGTGCTAATGAAACAGGATCTGGGGAGATGCACGTAATACAGCACTGAACTTGAACTTAAAGAAGTTTCAATTCTGCTAAAGCTGTCGTGTATCAATTTCATCTGAAAAGAGAACCAAACCACTCACTTTTATGGAACAGCTCTGACTTAAATACTCCCAGCTGATGGAATCTTTTTATTTCATGGGGAAAAAAATCAATTGATAACTGCTCAGGTCATGTCTCACTTAAAAATTCAATATTAACAGCAGAAAACAGCTAGCTTGTTACAGATAAAGCAGCACTGTAAACACTGTATACTTTCTGAATCCAGAATCCACACACTTGGAATGATCTTGTCTCAGCACTTTTTACAATCATTTTCACACGTGTTTCAATACCATGTCCACTTTTTCAAAACACTTAACACATCCACCATATCAGTAGACTATGTGAACTAAAATGTGTATACTTTTGCATTGCTTTGATACAAAATGCATTCAATCACCACTTCTTCCGAAATTCATGAATACCTCTCTCAGTCAATGTTCACCACTAGCAAAATTCTGTACAACTACAGCAAATTTTGCAGACATTAAGATACTCTGTTCAAAACAGTTAACTTTTACTTCAAAACCTAACGAAATTTAGATCACTGTAGATGGAAATATGCTGCATTTTGACAGACAAATTAAACTATATGCTTGAAATAAGACAGATTATTCTGATTTTAGCAGAAAGTTTATTCAGTTTTTTTGTTTCCAGCCTTGTTACCACTTTTGTGAGAGGTCATATTTGCGTTGAAATTTGCATGTATATAGGCAAAATATAGATGTAGTTGTCGCTGAAGAGATTTTTCCACTATTACTGCTGTGTATGTAAGTCATGGGCTATCAGTGAGAGAAGGTGACCCAAGAATGCAACTACAGTAAATTTACCACACTCAACAGTAGTATCTAAAGTATTGTGACAGGCAAAACAACAGATCAAAAAGTTTTTTTCTTGGTGTCATGATAGTTACTTGGCTTCAAATATGGGGCAAGGGGGATTGTAGGGGTGGATAAGATATGTTAAAGATTTTTTTCTAAAGGTTCAAGGCAAGGGAGAATGTTGCAGTAAATGTGAAAATCATAAAAATTTGACCCAAAATACAGAGTACACCATGGATCAGCATTAGGGCTACAGCAGACTTCTAGTGGTATTACTGTGGTATGCTGTATCATGTGTTGTTGTTTGTAACTTAATGCCCTGGAAATGAATACATAACATCCGCATGCTTTTTGTTGTGCTGTGGTAGGCCTATACAGTAACAGAAGTTTTAGCATATTGCTGTAATGAAACATATTGCAGCATTTTAGAATTATTTGTTTGGTATCACAATATGTACTCTAAAGAGGTGTCATTCTTTTTTTCTTTTTTTAAAATGAAACACTACAGTAATCTATGCTAAAACAGAGGATACAGCAACACACAGTCTATGCATTTTGCAATGCTTCAAGTTGTTTCTGTTTTTCAGTCCATTGTACTTTGAGTGACAAAGTAGTTTGCTGGGAGAGAGCATTTGCTATAGTTATGGCAGCACGAGTCACTTTTGGGTGAATTATGAAGTGTTTTGGTGGTTGTAGTGCATTTTGCATGAAAGATTAACTGATGTGCTCATATGCATGGCTGTTAAGCACACAGTGTTAAGAGTTTTGAAAAAGTGGCCATGGTATTGACCTAAATGTGAAAACGGTTGTAAAAAACTGTAATATTAATATGAATGTGTCCCCTGTTGTGGTATTAGGTGCCATTCAGGAATACTTGTTCTTTGTTATCTCTCCACTGTTTCTACCATTGTGGCCTTGGCCATTGCCTCTTAATTCTAAATTGTCAGTAGTTCCACATATGTTTAAAGAGCTCTTCTATTGCCAACTGACCAATTAGACTGGCCTGAAAGCTCTGAATTAAAATATTCAAAATTGTTCATCTGACCCATGATTGAGTCATTGTCAGAACAAGGGAAGAGGTCATTGAAATAGTGTCAGTCAGTGTCATTTATGAAGACTGTCAAACAATGTCTGACCAATAGAGGATTTTTGTCTCCTTTAGGCAAAAAACTTCAGTTTCATCCTCACCTGAAAAAGTGCTTTTTAAAGCAAGCTTAAAAGCAAGGGAAGGCAACAGTCAAATACAGAAATAAACAATATAGCTTTTATTTAAAATAGTGTAAAAAAATGCAATGATACATTGAATGGACCCCACAGTTTTTTTTTTGTTCGAGAATGCACTTTACCCACATCAACCTCTCTTTTACTCTGCTTATTTCAGGTTAGGACACGGGACTACATCCTGAAACACGGAGGGAATGAGGGTATATTTTTTGGACTCGCAGTGGAGCGGAGGGAGGGAGCTCATGCAGATCAGGTCAACCCCCAGAGGGCTGAGAGGACCGAGTCCTATTGGCCAGGGCCATCCTGTGGGTGGTGCAGCACGGAGGGAGCGGGGGAAGGACCCGTGTGAGGGGGGGTCGCGGCCGAAGCCCGGCAGCTCACCTGTGCCAGCAACATGAAGATCCGCAGGGGCAGTCGCAGCCCACTGTGTCAAGTGTCTCGGCCACCACTCTGCTCTGAGTCATCTGGCGTGCCACAACAAGACAGGCGGCAGTGTAGCATAGTGGCTAAGGAGTAGGACTCGTAACCGAAAGGTTGCTGGTTCGATCGCTGGGACACTGCTGCTGTACCCTTGGGCAAGGTACTTAACCCACAATTGCCTCAGTAAATATTCAGCTGTATAAATGGATATCATTGTAAAGACCTGTAACCTATGTAAGTCGCTTTGGATAAAAGCGTCTGCTAAATGAATAAATGTATATGTAAGACCAGCTCCACCATCTGTGAGGAGGGTAGAAAAGTTCTTCCTGCACAACCTCCCAGAGACAAATCATGAGACCACTCATATCCCCCGTTCTTGCGCAAGCTGTGCATTGAGGCCTGCTGCAGCGTGATTCGCGGAAACCTCAGCGCCCCGGCCGTTGCTCCTGCCGGCCTGCAGATCCACCTCCGCGTTCAGGCAAGGAAGTGGGCACGCTGCAGTGCACTCGCAGCGCCTCCTCCACCCACAGCAACGCCCTCCAACGCCCACCGCAGTGAAGCCTGCAGCTCTGCAGGTCACAGCTGAGGCGCAGGAGGAGCACGTGATACAGGCGCTGTAACAGACTCACCCCCCCCAGTCTCGGCTGGCTTGCGCACCCCGAGGAGATCTTAGGACTGGGGTAAAAGCATGTGACAGAATTGTACGTTTCGCAAGACGCGCTGGCTGACAAAAGGTGACACACAATAACTACACTTTCATGCTGAGAGAAACAGGAAATACAGATGCAAGCATAAAAACAGCTATTCAATCGAATGAACAGTGATGAACCATGTGAAATCTTCCAAAATCACTGAAAGCAGCTAAAAGAGTAGGAAACAGTTGCGTTTAACAGCAAGTCAGATTTGTATTCTTTGGCTGGTGGGCAGCCAGCCTATTAAACCGCTTTAAAACTGGACTGTAATCACACCACATCTTGATTCACTTGCTGATCCAGGTGTTAATTTGCCCATAATCTCTCAGATTTTGAGAATACGTTCACACACCACAACTGGATATCCATACATAGAGCCTGTCATGTTTTCGGAAACTGCATGGTTCTATCTTTTGACGAGATTTGTTTTTCAAATGTCACAGAATCAGAATGCAAAGAGAATAATCTCTGTTGCTGTTTTTGGGTTCAGTTACTCAGGGGTTACATGGTCCTACAAGACATTTTAAACATTGTGTCTTTTTAAACCTGTTGTATCTATAGAATTGATAAAAAACATGCATCTGTGTTGTGAAAAGTTTCTCTGTTTAATTGTATCCCTGGAAAGACAGAGGTTTCACAAATGATTCAGAGTATGTGCAGGAATGGGATTAGTTACAGGAAGTTCTGCTCAGCAGTGTGCTGTCATTGGTTGCCAGGTAGCCTATTGGCTCCCGAAGGTTGGTCACAACATCAGTAGACTCCCCTTATCTCCCTCCCACTCTTCTACCTTTCCTCCTGTTGATGTTCCACACAGAGGTCTTTGTATTCCAGTGCCCCCAAACCTCTGCACTGTTTTCGCAGCAAAGTAAGGTATCTCTGTGTTTCTCCTCTTCATCTTCTGCTACTGGCCTCCTCATTGATTCTTCAAGATACAGCTCTGAGAACGCAAGTAAGAGTGCATGAAATGGTCTTTGTTTTCAGTTCTGTTTTCCCTTTCGCTGAAATATTGTTGGCCTATCAGAGGTTGTGGTGGCAATCAGTTTCGATGAATTTGAAAATATTCAAGATGGAGGACCCGCCAGGTAGCAGTATTAAATAATGAAAAGACTAATTATTTGGTATTGCCTGACTTATAGTTCAACATGTTCTCCACACTTGAAAATAAGATCTCAATGTGTGAAGACCTGAAGATTCTTTTGTTACAGTTTTCCTCGATTGTTTACGCACATTGTTTGAAATGTCTCATGTTCTCAAAACTCTTAACACAGTGCTCAAAACAGTGTGTTAACACAGCAAAACCTCACAGATCTTGTGCAAAATGAAACTCTGGCTTCAAAAACATGTTACCGCCCATGTAAACACTTGCGTCACATGTGACACACATATGTCATCATATGAATAGCTCTCATTTAACACCAATTTCACACTGCAGTTATTGATGGAAAACATGTCCATCAGGCAAACTGTACATTTCTGAAGAACAATGTGACCAAATGGGGCAGAGAAGAGGACAGGAAGAAGTGGTTGAAGAGGAAGAGTTCAGCCAAGAAGATGGTAAAACTCTCCCAATGACATTTGTGCAACGCTGGTTGGTCATTTCATCACCCACGGGTTGCGCATGAGGGAGGAGCATCAGCGGGTACAGCCCAGTTTGAGTTATTTCACTCTAACCTTCATAATTTGGACATTTAGCAATGAGAATAGGTAAGGGAACATTAGTCAGGTCCCTGCTATGCTATCTGTTGTATTCTTATGTGCAGTATTGTACAATATGCAATACCACATGTAAGTGGGTACAAAAAAGTGAACTGTTACAAAGAACCATCCATATATTTTGCCTGTGTGCAGAACTGCTGGCAAATGACACAATTAGAGAGACATTAAAAAATGATCCATAATATGATATAATCAGGCCACAAACACATCAATCCTGATGGTAGTGTTTTTTATTTATCATTGCAGTGTGAAATTGGTGCTCAGCAAGAGATTTTCATATGATGATATGTGTGTACTGTTTGATGCAAATATTTGATTTTTAGGGGTGTTCATATAGTGTTGAAGCTAGTGTTTCATTTTGCACAGGATTAGTGAGGTTTTGCTGAATTTTGAGACCGCAAGATATTGTTTCAATGAAAAAAGTGTATTAACGCTAATGCTTTGACAGATAAATGAGGGCAATTAGTAATTAGAGTGTAGCGTATGCAGTCATATTTTTGCTCTTTGAACACAGGAGATTATATCAGGAACACTGTGCTGTTAGACCTTCATGTGTTTTGCAAAAGAGTGAGCAGGAAATGCAACATGCGTGAACATAAGTTAAATGTGTTTGGAGTTTTGCAGAAGTGGTTTAAGATTTTGAAACATCATGGTAAGTATAGTTGCAATGAGCAAACATTTGAGTCTGCGTTGTCTCACCGGCCAATAGATGGCAGTATTGTTACATTTAGGCTAAACGTTTACCTGCAGATTTTCTATTAGGATATGCCTGCTTATGTTTATACAAGGGCATTAAAGATAATTATTCCAGCCCATTACCCTCATATTCAACTGCCAGCTGTTAAAGTGTGGATATTATTGGATTACACGTGTGGGGATTGTCAAGGGAGAGCTGGCTTACTGTGGTTATTCGTATTTTTTCTTGAAAATTAGTAGTAAAGGTATTAAGGATCTTTCGCTCAGGGGGTGTTGAGATCTGGCAAATAAGCCAGCAGTCCTCCCAGCAACATGGAGCTGATTGTAAACCTTCACTTAATCTTGGTGTGCCTACCTTGCTCTTTTGGTGCCTAAAGTCAACACTGAGTCTCTTGTGGAGCCAGGGACTCCGAAGGGACACTCACTCCTCTAAGCAAAAGCGCAGCAGTTGTCTGAGGTAAAATTCAGGTGCTGATTGTCCCTGGCAGAGAGAGTGCAGATCCTGAGCACTCTGGCACCAGTCTGTCTGCAGCAGACAGAGTGATGCTCCTGGATGCAGGCTACTATATCTGCAGCTGAGTGAATGCCCCGCACCAGATTGCTGACTGTGAACCTGCTAATGGAAGTGACAGCTTGCAGGTCGCAGAGGGTGGGGGGAAAGGAGATTGTATCGATGGAGGGAGGGAGGGTGGGGGGTGGAGGGGGTGCGGTAGGGTACTGGGATCTGGGACGAGACTGCTGTTCCTGGTGGTACATGACGAGAGCTGCGGGATGCAAAGTGTGTATCTGCGCCGCATGTGCAAATTCGCATTCCCTCACTAAGCGGCTAGCCGGCAAGCCTCTCTCTCACAGCGGGGAAGGAGGGATTACTGCTCTGGAGAGAAAGACAGATGAAAAGGGAGAGAGAGCAAAGAGGGAGGCAGCAGGATATCCTGACTCGGAAAAGGACTCCGGATCCGTAGACTGCCTCGGCAGTACAGGACAACTGGAACTTTGATGGAAGGGAAATACTTTCAGTGAAGCCTTCGGATGCTGCAGCACTGGCAGGCCAGTAACATGGGGTGGGATAGCCTCCTGAGTCATGGCAGAACAGGCTAATGTGTTTTTGCGTCTCCGTCGCTTTCTCCCGAGAATGAGCGCCGATCAGTAGAGGGGCACTTTGACATTTTCACAGGAATGATACTTCGGCATGAAGGAAATTAAAGCTAAAAGCAAATATCCCTCCGAGTTCTTTATCAGGTTAACAATAGCGTGACAGAAATGATTGGGAAAAAAAACACAATCCTGTCCTGCCAAAAGGATTGTTAATGTTGGAAATAGGCAGCACTGAGGGAAATGTGTGGACTTTCACAGGGAGCTTGAAAGAGGAGGCTGGCGAGGACAAAAAAGCAGAGATCAATAGATCAGAGAGACAATAAATTGCTGGAGCTGAAACCAGTGGAGGCAGGTGTCTGAGCTGGGCAGAAACAGGCAAGGTCACTGACAGGAGGAGAGAGGGAAGGCCAGGGGCTAGGTGCTGGTTGTTAGTATGAACCACGGGAAACAGGATCCAGTCCGTACGCTCGGATTGGGTCAACATACAGAGTGAGGGAAGCTGGAATGATGAATGAAGACACAGTGCAGTAGAGTGCAGCAGAGAGAACATTACCTGTGAGAGGGGATTCAGAAGCTCTGCAGAGGGGCGTCCCAGGTTCCACAATGCCTTACCAGGATGAGGAGTACCCCGGGCAGCCGCTGTGGCAGTCAGTGCTGTTCTTCTGCTGCAAGGGCATGATCGAGGTGATCATTGTCCTGCTCTTCATCTGGCTGCTGGTGCAGGTCCTGTTCACCAAACACCTGGAAGGTACTGACTCAGACTCAACCAGTTCCTCTCATAACTCATCACCTGATGCACATCCATTCTCTCTCAACAGGAACTTTTTCCCACACTCAAATTTACATCTGTTCTCTCCCTATATTTGTGTTCTCATACAGTCCCCCTGGCATCCACTCTCATCCGTTCTCCTCCTAGATTACTGTTGTCAACCCAAAAACCATGCCCTATCATTTTTATGCACTCAACCATGCGTCCATTCTTTCCCCATGATATTGTTCTTATTCCATCCACCTTGCCTCTGTTCTCTTTCCAGATCACTATTCCTGTACATTTGTATTCAACTTTAAATGCATTTTGTTCATACAGTATAGCAGGCCCGGCACTATGGGGGTGCTTAGGGGTGCACCTCTTGTTGTCTCCTTATATCCCCAATAACTACATAGTATTTACGACTTTTGTGCCCCCGCACCCCTCTGTATTTTCTCCTTGTGCCAGGCCTGCAGTATAGTACTGTTTTCATACAATCCACCTCAATTCTACTCTCCATATTTTGCCCTTCCTTGCTAATTCCAAATTCACCACATTTTTCATTTAATTGGCTGTCTTGCTCGGGTCCACAGAATACTTTCCTGCAGTGAAATGAAAAGTAAGGAGGCACATTATTGAAATGGTCTTTTAACATCCCTCTGACATTAACCAACTCCTTCAATTGTTTTGGTGGAAAGACAATGTAGTTATATTTGGGTTCATAGTTTTCTGTTCTGAAGGGTTCAGTTAATAATGCATTCATCATGTGCAGTAGTTTTCTGATGAGTCAAACTGAGATTTGTCTGTTCAGTGTGAGCCACTGCAGTGGGAGAGAGAGCATAAAACAAAGCAATGAAAGTTGAATAGTTAAATAGCCAATGACTTTCACTCTGGAATGCACTCTACCACAGGAAGAGGTGCTCATTGAGACAGGAAGTTGCTGCTCTACAGGGCTTATTTCCCCTCTCTCTCCCACCTCTGGGCCAGGGACACAGCAGGTCTCTTACTAGCCTGGCCTGTTCACCCAGAGGTGAAATGAGTGATTGTGTGTAATTGCAGCATGGAAAATGAAAAACTGGAAGAGTGTGCACTCGCTCATTGATTTCAGTCCAAACTGCTGTGAAATCAGCTTAGAAATCAATGCACATGCTGAACAATATTTCCGTCAAAATAATTGTTCAAATAAACATTTTTAAAATTTGCTCTGTTCTGAGTTGTCTCCAATGCTCAAATTATATTTTAGGGTTGAATTTAATCTTTCAGATATTTACAGTATAGAGGCCCTCCTGACTGACACTATGGTTTTGCTGTTTGTTTTTGAGCCTTTTACCTCTTAATTTATTTTTACTATTATTTTATTAGCTGTAGTAGTAGTGGTAGTATATCAGTAGTAGAAGCCTTATTAATATTGTCATCATATTTATTCATTGAACAAGGACACACATGTTGCACCTTCATTGGTGCGTCAGTAAAATTCTAGCTTTGGCAATAATGACTGAGTAATACAATCTTTTGGTGGTGTGGGATAATATGCACAGCCAGTTCATCAGTCACTGTATTGAAACATTGGAAACCAAAGCCAAAGCTTTGGAGGTTGGCCACAGCCAGAGAACATTCATCATTTTTTGAAATTTTCTTGGAGGCACCACATTTCTCAGAACAATCCCATTTTAAATCAATATCAATACTGATACAGAAGCATTTATTGGAGTAAACAAAATATATACGCTTAATAGAGCAACATCCTTTTACAGTTTTTTAATTGCTTGGCAACTGTAGTCTAAGACTGCAACTTCAGTGATCCACTGATTACAACCTCAAATGCAATCACTGAACTTTTAATGATTTTTGGTTCCTTTCATACAGTTCTCTTCACTCTTCACACAGAGGTCACACTGAAAGCTTGTTTTGCAAAACATTTACCACAAATGCAGTCCGGGAATATAAATTTAACCTCACAGTCTTTTTCTCACAATATTCTCAAGCTTTTTCCACAATTGAAGGAAATCTGTTGCAGCAGTGTTGGCTCATTCACCATGTGTGAAAATGTGGAGGGACAAAGCTTGATTCAATGACCAGTCTAAAGTCACATGTGAAGGGACACATCAGGTTGGTCCCCTATTTCGAAGAAAATGGAAGCAGAGGAAATAACAGAGCCACATGTGACAGGTTGGGGTAGGGGTGCGTGAATGCGAGATGGGGGAGTTGGTCAGACTTTTCAAAGGAGAGAGATATGTTACAGATTCCCAAATAAGGGCAAATCGTGTAAGCAACAGTAAACTGATGTTCAGCTCAGAAGTGATGGAGGGGCAACAGTTGCCCAACTTTGTTGTCACCTGGGACAATGTGAGATTCCACCACAGTGTAGCGCTTCTGACCCCACCACAGAGAGTATCTCCCACCATACTCACCTTTGTTCAGTGCAACTGAGGACTTGTTCAGCATGGTGTTGGAAAGATTGTGATCATAACCATTGTGTGTAGGTCATACTCATTAAGGCTATGGACTATGGACTGTGATGATGTCACCACAGAGGCATGAGATTTGCCAAACAAATCTTTCTGTCTGAGGTGTCTGACCAGGGAGAATATTACAGCAGGTGTGATGTAGATGAAAATCAATGCCCTGATGCAAATGACAGGCAAGATATGGGATAGTAAATATCCATTCTTTGTAGATAGCCTTAAATATTTTGTTAATTTTATTTTCACTTTTTTGTGACTAAATGATTGTATGTTTAAACATAATTTGACTAATTATTTTGATTTGATTTTAATTATTTCCTTTTTTCCATCTTTGATGAAGAGTTTTTTATGGCAGCATGTTCTTCTTAGATACCAGATACCATTATACAATTTATTGGTGGTATGTACAGTTTTGAGAGCACAATAATATTTTCAGCATGCATTTGCTGTTTTGCAAACTGAAACATAGTTTTGTTGATTCTGTCACCTATTCACAATGTTAGCATTATTGTTTCTAATAGTGCATCCGCAATCGAGAAAAACTGCAAGTATCTGGAGTTGCTGCAGCAATAGCAACTAGATGCACAGAATGCAGTGATGTCAGGTGCATTTGTTATGAAATGTCATTGTGTGTAGTATAACTAATTGGATTCATTCTGTTCTGTGTGGAAAAATGAGGAGGTCTGGGCGCACAAGTAAGGAACTGTTTCAGTGATTAGTCATCCGCATTTCAACAGATTCAGGCAAGCGTGTCCACAGACAAAGAGACAAGATGTGTTTGTTGCCCGGAGCTCAGATCTGTCTTAAAATAGCTGCTCCTCTAAATTGTGTCCTAACAAGCTGTTGAATTAGCGATTTGAATTGCTGATGCACAGGGAAATGAGTGAAATTACACATCCTTCTTTACTGAGTTTTCTGGGGGGTTTTGCCCATCTAGCTAGGTTCCTGAAAATACAGGGGAGATGCAGAGGTGGAGGAATGAATGCATGTTATAGTTTGTTTCATTAATCCACTTTGTTTTTCCCTGCAACTATACTGGGTCCTCTTCAGTTGTGTGTGTGTGTGTGTGTGTGAATCAGAGAGAGGGGGAGCAGAATAATGCTGATAATGGGAGATGACAGTCTCCAAGTAATGGCTACCATGTGGGCGGCATGCCTGTGCCATTCAATAAAGAATTAGCAGAGGAAAGATAGAGCCGACAGCAGCGTCTGAGCCCAGTGCCTCAGTGTGAGTCAGACAACAGGGGGTAGGCTGGGCTACATTTTGTGGGTGTGTGTTTCACTGGCAGGGGGTATAAGATGTACATAATGACCCTGACATAGAAATAACTCTGTAAACCCTGAGAATATCGCTACAGCTTTATTCATGTGAGATAAGCCATGTTTGCCACAATTATTATCAGCGTAAGTAGTACAGACTTTGCGCTTTTGAGGCCCGGCAAAAAAATGAGTGGAAAAGGAAAGGAACTTGTGTTTGAAATAATAATTGTCCTGATCTATTTTTTTTATCGTTTTCATGACTTACAGGAAAATGAAACTTTCATCAGCAACTCTTCCATTATTCTTGACCGTGTCCAGAGTTGTACTGGATTACACTACGTTTGCGCAAATCACATTTACGTTACATTTCAACATAATGAGATAAGTAGTGATACTGCATTGCATTACATTTGATGACTATGAATCGGAGATCGGTTTTATGTGCACTGCTCAGCAGTCACACTATCACATTCGATCAAATGAAATGAAACGGCGAGTAA
Organism: Megalops atlanticus; assembly: GCA_019176425.1. Lineage (NCBI taxonomy): Eukaryota > Metazoa > Chordata > Actinopteri > Elopiformes > Megalopidae > Megalops > Megalops atlanticus. Next base: position 9,633,952 of record CM032885.1, on the reverse strand, counting down.
TTGCCGAGTCTTGTTTGTGCTGGCATGCTCCTTAATCGTGTAAATCAAAAAGCGACCCGGGCAGGCGTGTAATAGGCAAAGGGCACGCTCTCATTCCCTTATTTGTTGTTAACGACCCACTACTAGTTTACGCACAGTTCCCAGTCAGGTGTACACACTCCAGATACTGGCAGTGATGCATAAAATCATTCGGTAATGTCTGTCCAAATCCTCGTTCCACAGGGTCAATCATTTACTTACAAATAAATAGCTTCTTAATCATTCTAATTTTCCTCTAATAGTTAAACTATTTAAAGTTAATCGCTTCAATAACTGCCCTCGGTAACTTGCACCCCCGCTAATAACGCCCTCATATTTTAACTGTTCCAAATTCCATTAACACGCAGTTTGGCGTAGCTATGCTTCACCTTGGTCCTCTCTCTACAGGCGAGGGTGGGTGTACAGATACACAGTGCGCCCTCTCATTGGCTCGACGTCAGTGAGGGTCTGTCTGTGAACGAAAGAGCCGCGGAGTAGTTCCCTATGAACAGGCTGTGCCGGGGGAATGGGCCAATTTCGAATAGCAGTGACGGTGGTGACACTGAAGTAATTACCTCAGTAGAATAAAAGAAATGTCGCACTTTGCGTTTGATGGTAAGGAGCATGACTTTTATTATTCTCTTCTCGCCTGTTTTGGTGCATTCTGCTAGAGGGCTTAAATTTGCTGGGGTGTTTGTGTAAATCAGCCGGATTATGAGAAACAGTAAGAGACTCCTGCCAGATGCAAATCTGTTCCATATTTTGTTTTGGAACAATCTCTGTTGATGGTTTTGCGAGCAATTAGGAATCACGTGACAAACAATTGTAACAAATTCGGTAATAAACACAGTCATTAAATTTAAGTTCAGTAAATAAATGCTCCATTTGGTCATGGTTGCTATTTTTTTTAATCACGGAAATGTATTTGCAACAAATTACAGACCAGTTGCTCACGAATTTAACACAAACCTGTTTTGGGACCATGTAAGGTATAGCAGGATGAAGCAGGTGTGAATTACAGACCCATACCTACTGTTTACCTCTTTGATATTTTCAGTTTGCGTTTCTCCTGTGTAATATGCCGGTCTTGTGACATTATAAGTGGTTTGTTATCAGTACATTGTTAACCATAGACGCACGTCAGATGTTTAGCTTTACATCCCAACAAGTTTCTGTTTGAAACTAGGTATGTTTATCTCAGCAAAGTGGTTGCCATGAGCAGTGGGCATTATTTTAGTTCACTGACATTTTTGTGTGTTTGTGTTATAGCGATTTGAAAAGGCATTCAAAAAGAATGGTTATTTATTGATGTATTTATCACAGACGTCCATGAAATGAAGGAGGCAGAGATGCAGTTTAAGAAAATAAAATCTATATTGCACATTTACCGAGATAAATTCGAAATGGGTAAACTTGGGTGATAAATGCTAATTTAGAATATTTGAGCTGAAGGATCGTTCTGTTGGAATTTTCGGTTTTCATTGGGTATAAATGGGAACTATTAATGCTAAAAGAGTGTTTGAAAGGGTGTACAGTTTGGAGATAAACGATTATCAATCATTTCTCTTAAGATGTTCATTTTGTAACATGTCTTATGAACCTTAACTAATATATATATATATATATATATATACACGGAAGTATGTTTCAGAGTTTAATGCAACTGAGCATGTGGAAGTTTACTTGCATGTATGTACATATTTCTGACGTTTGGTCATAAGTGGTTAGTGCCACTTAATTAGATGCACTGTGTAAGTTGCTCTAGATAAGAGCGTTTGCCAATTGACAATAATGTAATGTATATGCTCTCTAAATAACTCTGCTGACTTTGCTGACCAAAGACCAGGTTTTCCTCAAGGACTTTTACTTAGAAAAGATGCTGTATAGCATTTAATAAATGCTACAAAGCCTTTTACTAGACACAGTGAAGGCTCCAGCAACAATAACATAAAGGACACTTGGTTCTCATTATATTCCCCTAAGCAGCTCCACGGGACAAACCTCATCCTCTGAGATGAGTCATTGGTCACCTATTCTCTGCCCCTGCCTTGTTAACCAGCTCCGCCATCTCCGCCCACTTATTACAAATAAGATGAATTTCAATATCACAGCAACCTCTCCGCTGGTTCTCAAAGGGAGTGGTGATGTCTGGGCTGATTTGGGTTTGGGTGTTTTAAGATGTGTTGCATAGGCAGGTGTCAAGAGGGACTGGGCAAATATTTACTTGCTACATCTATTTTTCGGGGGTCTTTATCCTGGAGTAAGTTTATGCGGCATTGTTGAGACATGTTTGCAGGAGACAACATGGGGAGCTATGAGGCTGGTGGATTTGGCTATTTGACGTTAAGCATTGTGTTTTCATGCTGGGTGTTTATTCTGTATCAGCGACGTTAACTGTATTGTGACTTTCTTTAAAGGCCGTTGTCTCTGTCCTTGCCATCCTCAGATTTATTTTATGGCTTATTCATGTCTACTGAAGTTATATTCACTGGAATTGCATCGATTGTAACTGCATGCTTTCAAGAGCTGGGAAATACAGCCGCACCATGGCCATTCTGCTGGTCTGTTTTAGATCTGTGGCAATTCCTTTTCCAAAGGGGAACAATTAGCTCTGATTAGATCCCACAGATATTTCCTGTATAATCTGATAATGCGTTAGAATGAAGAGGGTACAGAAAAATAAGATAATACTCCTTGGGTTATATGGAGCTGAGTGCATGACAGTAAATGAGACGAATACCACATGATCTAATAGGTTTCTGGCATTAATTAATGACAGTCATTTTTCCTCTGGTGTTCATTCAGATGATAGTGACGTAATTGAAACAGTGACAAACAAAGTGAAGGAACAATATATGAAAGGATTAAAAAAGCAACATTAAAGGTTACATTGTAGTCATGTCATTTCCTTTATCAAGATGTATTTCCTGGCAGTTCACATCTCTTTATGAGGCCATTTCCTGTTTGTCACTTCCTGTGTAGTGCACCTACAGGTCCTGCTGGGAGTGGGCCTGGCTGTCTTCTGCTTCTGCCTGATCCTGGGCTGTATACTGTGCTGGCGCCGGGGGAAGTCCCGCCCTCCCGAGGACAAAGAAGCTGCCCTGTCACTTCCTCCGGCACCCGTCGAACACGTGAACCTGGCCCTGAGCTCCTCCCCTTCCACCGGAACCATCCCCATAAAACAGCAGTACGAAGAGCTGGAGGGGGATGTGCTGGAGTACCCCCCGTCTTTTGGCTGCCCTTCCCCATCCGAGGATGACTTCACCGCCCTGCCCTTCGTCCCGCGCCCACGTGCTGGCTCCGAGGTGAACGAGCACCCAAAATCCTGTTTCCCCCTACGCCGGCTCAGCACCCCTGTGGCCCCCTCCACGCCCTACAAGCCCATGGTGCACGGCCGGGCCTCCCTGCCCTCTTTGCCCAAGCTGGGCCTGGTCTCCAAGACGCGGCGGGCGCTGGAGCGCCGCTGCACGGTCACGGGCGACAGCTTCCTGTACGGCGAGCACAGCCGTCTGACCGGCCCCGCCCCCCGCTCGCCCTCCTCGCACTCCGCCCTGCAGTCGCTCTCCGCCCCCGAGGAGCCTCCCCTCCTCCACTACGGCTCCAGCTCCAGCTGCAGCAAGCCGCCGCCCCGCCTCCACTTCACCCTGCTGTTCGGCCCCGCCCGCGGCACCCTGACGGTTACCGTCCTCAGCCTGTCGGGGGCCGCCCGCCGCCTGGGAGGGGTCTTTGTGCGCGCCAGCCTGCCCCCGCTCCGCCCCGCCCCCCTGCAGGTCTCCGCCCGCCGCCGGAGCCTCAGCCCGGAGTTCCAGAGCCAGAGCTTTGTGCTGCAGGTGGGCTCGGTGGAGGAGCTCCGCGGCTGCACCCTGCAGCTGGCCGTCTTCGCCCGCGACTTCTCCGGCCTCAGGGAGGTGGCGGTGGGCGACCTGGAGCTGCCTTGCGGGGACATAGACTGGGAGCCCGATCACACCATCACCTTCACCAAGGACCTCAGGCCAGCCAAATACAGGCTGAAAAAGGTATAAAACCCTCCGAATGCCACACCGCCCTCAAGGCCAGCAAAACTATAGGCCCCTCCTACTACGAGACAGTCCACCAAATAGTGTCCAGCCATGACCAAACACTGAAATTCACCTGTTGAATTTCAACAGCACAACTCCTGAACAAACTACACCTGTCGCTCACACATGGCTTTGAAGCCAGCTCGTAACGCCAGCTTATTACTGAGTTTTCAATCTGCTTCATCCGTGGTAGAACCACGAGATATCGCTGTTGTTTATAGAGGAATTAGTCCAAAGACCTGAGCCAGGTTTCTGTTGCCTGTTCCCCAGTCGCTGGTTGACGCGGCGAGATTACAGCCCGTGAAAGGAGAGCAAACACGTGCGCGCCCACTGCGTGCCCTTGCGGAGCCGTGAGGCTCTGAGTCAGAGGGCATCGCGGCCATTCCGCCCGCTGAGAGAATTCCTCCGCTGTTAGCGCCTGGGCGCTCCGCCATGCGGCGGCCGGCGTGTGGGAGGCTAGCGCGTGGGAGACGCGTGAGCTGTCGTCAATGCGAAATATGCTTTTTAGCTAGCAATCCTGCACACGCAATCCTGTCCTGTCAGTTGCAGGGGAGGCTGCCAGCTTGACACTGCGACCCATTTGAGGCTAATGTGTTGAAACGCCTCTGCCACACGACTTCAGAACAGAAAGCCTCCAGCAGATCACTCAAGGATGTGGAAAGCTGCCGGAAACATTGCGGGCCTGATCTGGCCTTAATGTGTATGTTTCTGTCAGATTGCTGCTGTGCTGGAAGATATTCAGTGATGTAATGAGGGTAAAAGAGAACTATTTTAGATGAGCAGGGCATGGAGAACACACAGATTCATAGCCATTGTGACATACATGATACATTAATAAAAATAGATTTCAAAATTAGGCAGGTCAATAGACCATTTTTTTCGAGTAGTGGTCATCTATTGATTAAAATACTGAATTAGACAGGACAGGTAAAATGTGGTTTGGAGATGTAAAAGAGGGGCAAGAAGGCAGGGAACAGTGGGGGAGATGGTGTGGTAATGTGCTGGAGAGAGTAGTTATATGAAGAGGAGATAATATGGGAATGTTTTGTGAGAGTAGAGTATATGTATGAAGGGGATGCAGTGTTAGAATATTCTGGAGAAAGCAGCTGTGTGAAGGGGAACAGTGTGGTGATAAAGTGGTGTGAGGGGGAGACTGGGAGAGAGGAAGCAAGGTGCTGACAGGGCCAGGTTTTGGCGATAGGAGCAGAAGGTTCTTGAATTGGGTGAAAGCCTCCTATGTTGGCCCCTCACAGGGCTTTACCTTTTTAAGCCGGCAATCGCTCATGGCCCCCCAAGGCTTCCCCTGGGTGGGCATAGCTCAGTGATTCCCTCTGCCCCGTCACACTGCTGCCTTGAAACCACACATGCTCTATCCACGTCATGATGATAGAACATGAGGTGGCCATTGCAGTTATGTAACAAGCTTGCCATTTGGTATGCCAGCCATCTGTGTCCGTATTCAGAAGAACTTCAGCATAACATAATCTTTTCAAATAGAAACGAATATAAAGGAATTACTTGAGCAATGAGTACTATTTATAAAATTGTTCTTAGAAAAAAGTGATTTGGATTTTGGTCGTTTTTTTGGACATTATATTTAAGTCATATATGATAACATATTTTGCCTTGTTGAACCTGATTAACAGGCACACATAAACTTGCTAGAATGAAGCTCATTTATCAGGTGATGTGAACATACAGGCATGTGTTTACTGATTTTCTCAGCTATGGAAACACACGGCAGTGTTAAACTCATGCTTAGACCCAGTTAGTTCTAAGCAGAATCTGAAGTCCATTGGCACGTAGGGAATCGTTGTGGGAAATGATACTCCACTAGGGTTTACTGCTTGTGAACTGTATTTCATCTTGTTCCCAATTTGCCCCTCATTATGTAACACAGTGTCAAAATGGAGACACTTCTGTTTTTTCCCTGCAATAAAGGCTTTTTCCCCAGAACTCTCACTTCCTGTTTCTCACAGAGCCTGAGTTCCCAGGATTCCCTGAGTCGGAGGGGCTCTGCGAGCGCTCCCCGGGTCCTGGGTCAGCTCTTCGTGCTGCTGCAGTACCAGACGCTGGCGCATCGCATCAAGGTCATGGTCCGCAAAGCCGAAAACCTGGCTAAGCTGTCCCGAATGCCGGGGGCCCCAGGTACAGCAGTCCTCCCAAACTTGCCCTTCATTCTCACACACACCCAGTTTTCCTATAAACAAGTATGTTCTCTGTTTCCCATGGTCTATGGTTCTGCGGTTCACCTCATCAAAACAAAGTTGCAATAAACCACTTAAAGGAAAATTCTGATTTTTCAACCACTCATAAAACGTAGAAATGCATGACCAATAAAATGACAAAACAGGTACATTGGTTGCCAATAAGCCAAAAGAAAGCGACAATGTGTTAGTTTGTGTTGATTTGTCTTCTGCATGATTTATGGAATAGTTAATAATAAGGATTTTCTTTGAATTGCTTTGTAAAAAGAAGGGTTTACCCAGGAAACCAAAAAGGGAAGCCAGAAAGAGCAGTTCCTCAAATATTGAGCAGCAGTAGTTTTTGGGATGGAACATGATGTGTGCTGAGGGGTTATGCAACCCCCTGGGGCAGCCCTGGCTCTGGTTGGTGAGGTAGAGTAAGCCATAATGTTCAATCAAGGGGATTAAGCCTTTGTCTTACGGGATCCGAGGGCTCCGGAGGATCATGTCATTTTTTTAATAACGTTGCATTTTAATCCCGGTCTCACTGCTCACAGTCCTCCAGACGTTTTTCTGACTCCCTCCGACCCGGACTCATCTGATGAGATTGGTGCCCGGCAGCTGTACTGTAGATTCAGTGTTTAATGATGTGCGGTTGTGTTCTATAGTAGATGTGCAAAACTGCTGCAAACAGTCGCCTGGCACGTGCTTCTGGGAAATGTAGTGAGGCTCAGCAGCAGTGTGAGTGATCTGAGGGAATCTGCAGCAGTCGCTGATGTTTTGCCCCCCGCAGATCATTATGTGGTCATCAACCTGCGCCACGAGGGCAAGGTAATCGGCACCAAGGAGACCAAGGGAGCGGCTGGGTACAACGCCGTGTGGAACGCTCCCTTCCTGTTCGACCTGCCCCCTGGTGATGTCACTGAGCTCCCCCTCGTCTTGGAGTTCATCATCATGCAGGTAGGAGCTGGCCAGGATCTGTCTAATCTGTATGTTAAAGTAGCCAGTTGTCACTTTCAAATAGCATGGACTTACTTTGTGTGCATTGCAGTCTGCAAGATGCAGCTTTTTCCTCCGATCTCTCAGAGCCGTGATTTGTGTGAAACGAGCACCAGTGCGTCTCTTCCTGACAGGGGCGGATCTACACGAAGAACAGCGCGCTGGGCCGTGTCCTGATCGGCAGCGAGGCCCCGGAGTCGGGGCAGGTTCACTGGAAGGACGTGTGCAGCCGGGGGCAGGTGGAGACGGCGCGCTGGCACACCATCCAGCCCGAGCCGCTGTAGAGCGGGACGCCGGAGACCCCGCAGCTCCAACCGCCCGTTTCACAAACCCCATCCCCCACCCCCGCATAAAACTCTCCACCCCATCGCTGGAAGGGTAGGCCAGGAGGGCCCGCTGTAGGGCAAAGGGGCCGTGCCCTCTCCCAGTGCACGCGCGACCCCCAGACACCCTACCGAACCCTGCGCAACATGCGGGTCCAGATGCACCCTGAGCCACACTGGTATACAGAGCTCGGTCGGTACACCAGGAAGCCCAGGGTGCTCAGGTTAGGGACATGGCAGAAGGCAATACCGTGTGGAGCCAGTGCAGTGCTCAGTGTATCTGCACCTGCACTGCTGCGTCAGTGGGGGATCAGACAGAGCTAACTATCAGCACAGCCGCTGTAGGTCTGGCCCGCAGGACGCCCGAATGAAAAAAAGCTGGCACTGTGTGTGGGAGACAGCCTGTAGGAGCCTGTAAATGAAAGCTTTTAACACTATGTAAACAGGGTGTTGTTGGTGTGCAGAAAAAAGAACAGTGCTCTCCACTACAAAAATACTCTCTCACCTCAACCAGTGCCCTCAAGTCATTCCAAGGTAATCTGGGTCTCTCCACTACAGTGCTCTCTCCTTGCTTTGTCTTCTAACAACCGTTACTTGCATCCTCTTTGCATGATTCTGGTGTCTGCCAATTTTGTTGAGAATAATAGTCTTATTTGAGCACTACAGACCCTTTAGGTTATGTTCCACAGAGACTTCCTCCTTGTAAAGTGATTTCAATGGCCCGCGCCTTATTTCTGCAAAGGCCAAAGCATGACCCCATGACCCATCATCAGAGATATAACAGGCAGGCAAACAAGGCTGGACAAGACACATCCCAGCTTCAGACACACCCACACCATGGCCATTTGCTGCTGGAGACACACCCCCAAACCATCCACATTTCCTATTGGATGCTATCAAGGGATTTTTTAATGTTCTCAAGGTTATAATGTGTCTGGTGTTAACAAGATTGTGTGGAACTTGCATATTCTGTTCTCTGCTTTTAAATAGAATATTTAATATTTAGCTGAAAGTCAAATTTGGTTGTGTAATGATGTCTTTAAATTAAATTAATGCAATGCAAAATCTTGGTTCTTGGTTTTTGTTGATTTACTCAAAAGTTGTTCAAATATTACACACCAGCTTTTTCAAACATGCTTTATCACAAATATTAAATCAGAACTAAATCAAAGAAACCTTTTAAAGTCAGGAAACATTGCTACAGATTCTTACAAATTACAATGAGATTATGTAAGAGCATTCATTTTATTTAGGAAAGTGAAATCAGTGATTTCTTCATATTTGTCAAGGAAATGAAGTCATGTTAAGTTTTTGAATGAATTCAAAAGTAAAAAAGACCTTAAAGATACTTATGAATATGTCTGCATTTCCTAAATGCACTGTGTGTTTTTGAGTACAAATATTATGTTATTCAATACCATGGGTGCTCTCACATCAACTGAAATCACCTCCACTGAACGCAATGGCAGCAACAAATAGAACATTTGATAATTGTTCATATTAATGTTAATATCATGTTATTGGAATGCATTGCTGTGCACTATTTTTATATTCAGAAATCATCTCTTATGATTTATAAGCTTAATCAGAGAACCACGCACTGAACTGCATCAAATCAATTCTGACCGCTGACGGAGTCCATTACTGCTATAGGTCCCCTGGTGTAAACCAAGGGAGAAAATGCTATTTGTAGCATAGGAAAATTCATAATGACAAAGACATTTTAAGGACATGACTGTTAAGCTAAATACTGCTCAATATAAACTCATGTTCATTCACTGTTGAAAAGTACATGGGAATTGTGTGACACCCCTCACACACAGAGCTTCAAGTTTAGCAGGGTGTGTGCCTGTGTGTCTGTGTGTGTGTGTGTCTGTGTGTGTGTGTGTGTGTATGTATGTATGTGTGTAACCATGTTTAAATGATCCTGCAGTTAATATGAATGCATAAACTGGGGGCAATGTGCAAGTTAAACCAGCACCAAGCAACATGACTCTCAATAAGAGTGAAGACCTAAAAAACACACTCAGCACCTCAGATCAATATAACAGACAGACATCTGTACAGATTAGTCGGATCTGATTATCGCAGATTAGAAGAAATGGATGCAGGGCCAGACTCTCCCTGTGAGGGGCTACCGAATGCGTGATCATGACAGGAGCCGGCTCCTCATTCCAGCCTCAGCCCTTAGACCGCTCATTTGGGAGAGGGCTCCTTTTAAACCAAAGTAGATAGGGCTATATTTGTAGAAGCCTAAGGCACTTCTACGAAGATGGCGAACACAGGGGAAGTAGATTAACCCCCTGTGTGTTTCTGTGTGTTTAATATCTGCTCCTTGCCAGGAGAGTGGGGTAAGAGGCAGCATTATTTCCCCCAGAAGCAAGCGCTTCTCTGGGGGAGAGGGGTGTCATACTGGCTGACTCAGGCGACAGAGCACAGCTCGGGGGAGAGGTATCCGTAGCAGGTTAAGATGTGGATTGAGGATGGAAGGTGTGAATGGTTCTGACCTTGGGATGTAAGAGGGCACCATATTTCTGGAGCGGACAGGAGCACTGCATTACATTGCATTACATTAGTGTCATTTTGCAGATGCTCCTGTTCAGTGCTACTTAAACAGTGTATCTAATAAAGAGGCATCACAGGGACACCATCAGTGCCAAACACACTGCTGAGATCACTAGTGTGCACCTGATGCAACACAACAGAGGGACTATACCGTTCTAATGCTAACACACACCTTGAAGTAAAACGTCTACATGTAAAACTACACATGATGGGAACCCAGCAGAGAGGCCGAACTGCGGGATTCCTGCCAGAGGAGCGGGCAGCTCCGGCAACCGCCCCTACCTGTCAGCTCTCAGGTCGGCCTGTGGACGGGAAAGGTGTGAGGTGGAGTAGAACTGCAGTGATCTGTAAAACCAACTGCAGCTGTGCAAGGAAGGGTCTGTCAGTGACATCATGGAAAATTAAGAGTTGTATTTGAGATGACAAATGTACTCCGGAGGAGTTGCACTCCTAGTTCAGAGACAGCAGTTGGATGTGAGGGGTTAGCCATAGCCTTGTCGGGTTTTTTTTAATGCCCAGACCCCCGGTGCCCAAGACTATACTTTATGGAGGGCTTGGTTTGGTGGAGACACCCGACACCGGCACTACCAATGCACAGCTGAGTGACGCAGGAAGCTGTCCAGCATCTGACGTAACTCCCCGCGTTACAGATGCCGGTTTCCAGGGATATTTCTGATGTCACTTATCTGTGCTTTTGGAGCCAGTCTCCTGTCTTCCCCAGCTCCAAAGCCGATTACGCAGCCAGCGTAGTGAGATCTGGCCGTCACATGTGAGCTTATCATTCTCCTGCTCTCTGTCCGGGGGTCTGACCGCCCCTCCCTTTGCAAGCTGGGCGATTATTGCTGGCTGGGGGATTAATGATGAGTGGTGAGTGAGTGTGTGTGTGTGTGTGTGTGTGTGTGTGTGTGTGTGTGTGTGTGTGTGTGTGTGTGTGTGTGTGTGTGTGCGGTTGATGCTGGTGTGCGTTTGTGTGTGTGTGTGTGTGTGTGTGTGTGTGTGTGTGTGTGTGTGTGTGTGTGTGTGTGTGTGTGTGTGTGTGTGTGTGTGCGGTTGATGCTGGTGTGCGTTTGTGTGTGTGTGTGTGTATGTGTGTGTGTGTGTGTGTGTGTGTGTGTGAGTGTGTTTGTGTGTGTGTTTGATGCCAGTGTGTGGGTGGGCTGAACTGAGGGAGGTTCAATCCACAGAGCGTGGCAGACTTTGATAAACCGTAGGCGGCTCAGAGCCACGACCACAGAGCATTAATAAAGTCCTGTAAACTGTTTGGTCTCATGCTCTGCTGCTCTCCATGCATGGCAGCATGTTTCTTTATTGTGCATTGTTGCACATGTGTCGTATTTCGTTGCAAATACAATCATGTGCCCAATGAAAGCTTCATACAATAAATAAGCCTACAACAACAGTGTATACAAGTCAATATTTACAAGACTGAACATTCAAGACAGCAGCTGAATCAAACTGCAGCAAAGGGGACAATGCTGGTCAGACTGTTATTTTTATTTTTTAACTTAGTTTTCTTTTAATTCATCTGTCATGGATTCAGATGCCACTTAGGGAGTACAATAAATTACACTTATATCAAATGATCAAAAAAACCAGCACACTGGGTGCTCTGACATCCTGACAGTGGGAAAAGTGAAGTCTGAGTGCTCCCCTTGTCAATCTCTACTGTGCAGATCCTTCCTGAATTGAACCATTGCTCCCGTCATCTCTCACTCTGGATTTTCTGGTGCCCCCTGCTGACTGTTGGGAGTTAAAATTCACTGCTGCCCCCTGCTGGTGCTCCAAATCCTACAGCACTTCCTGCTACCTTGCCTAATGGCAGCAGTGTATCCAAAGTCTGTATTAGACACAAGGAGAAGAGATCATTAATGACATTACACTCTCAGATCAAAGGGGAAACACTTTGATGACCGACTCTGGGGACCAAGTTGCGTCTTCTCCTTGGGCTCTTCAAGTGAAAGCAAATTGATGACCAGGGGCTGAGTCTTGTTAAATTAATTGGCAGAGGCTGATTCTGATTCAACTTGATTAGCATTGGATTTGACACATAATATTCTGCTTTGTCTTAACCAATTTCATGTTGGTCATGGGCCGGGGGTGGGTGACCAGAGAGCCGTGGGACAGTGACATATACGCAGGAGAAAGACATATACTACACAGAATCTGTTCTGTGTTTTTTTTTTAGTAACATGTGTGAAGACAGTAAAGCTCCAGTCTGTCTCACTGGTTTCCTTCCTTCTTCTATTAATACCTCACAAGCAGAGACAGTGCCTGTAGTCTGCGTTGCTCAGTTCCCCCCATCGATCCACTGTCTGCCTCGTTTTCTTGGGTTGACTCAACGGTAATCAGTCGTCCAGAACTGTCACAGAGAACTTTCTTCATGACCTGCTCTGCACAGGTTTAGGGGGGCTGGTAGGGCTTGAGCCCCATCCCTACTGATACTAAAGTCAAAAGTGTCCTTTCCTGCCAGACCCACCATTGCTACCCCATGCCCTTTTTAAAATCTGAGACTCTGCCATCCAGAATGTCTGTCCACGATCCTGCTGTTCAGTGCATGTGCTACTGAGTTGTCTGCTATTGCTGTTTCTATTACATTTTCTGCCCACACCCTCATTGTAGTCTTTATGGTGTTCTCCTCAGAGCCCCCAGAGGTCCTTCCACTGCTTAACCCTTTACGGCAGAGTGGCAGACAGCCATGACCTTTGACCTAACCACTGTCTCTCCATAGCTTTAGACAGGGAAATGGACTGCTTGCTCTCCCAGCTGTGGCTGGGCAAAGCCTGTGCCAAGAACACAAACACCGATCGTGTTGTTTGTGTAGCTTTGAAGAAATATTTTCACTTCAGATACTCTCATTTTACAGTTTGTGTCTGCAACTCTGTCAGTTGTATTTATGCAGCTGAATGGGAATCAGGCTCCTACAAATAATCCACAGTTGAGTTCCCAGGCCCTTCCAAACCCTGATCAAAGAATATGTGTTTGTAGCTAAGCAGACTATATTCAGACACTGTGCACTTTCATAAGAGACCTGGTGCAGTATATTGTGCAGGTACTCCTTGTCTAATATAGGACCCTACAGAACCTACCCACCTCAAGTGCCTCTGAACCTGGAGCTGGAGGGTCAGAATATCAGTGCACCGAGACCCTCCTCTCTTCTGTGTCTGTCAGTCCTCCATCTTACCCAGCTCTACCAACCACAGCAGACAGAAAGGGCCTTACCCAGCTCCACCAGTCACAGCAGAGAGGGAAAGGGCCTTCCTCAGCTCCACCAACCACAAGCAACTCTGCAATTCCTCTTGCTTCTGCTCCAGCAGACAAATGCCCCGCAATAAGAGCATGCTCTACATCCTCTCCACCTTCATTAACAAATCTATTCAAAAAACAAGAGAGATTTCACCAGGCAATGTTAGAGTGGCTGAGTGACACATTGGTTTACCTTAAAACTTAAGAAAGAGGAATTCTTAAATCACACAAAAAAGTAAACCATGTCACTGAATTTGTGTAAGGATGTGGTCGTTTTTATTGTTGTTGTTGTTCCAAATGTTTTGTTTGTCAGCCATGATTCAGAGATCTTGTCAGCTTCTGAGATTCACCAGCCAGGAGCGTCACAGTGGGACGTGTTATGCGTTGGCTGTTTTCCATTCGCGCCCTAAATGGAGGGGGCGCAGATCTAGCCGCTGGGTAATTTCTCGAGGGGGAGCCTCTGAAACGTGCCTCTCGCCGCAGGTGGAGCGGGCGGCCGTCTGGGTCCGCCCGATGACTCACGCGCCTGCAGCCGTACGACCTTGAGCTTCCCGTGGAAACGGCGCACGCTGACATTTACCGGGTCTTTCTCCCGCCCCCGCGTAACGAAATTATGGACTGCTATTTCGGGGGCCGGTGGAGGCAGTCTTTCCACTGGTGCTAGCCTCACTCTCAACCCGGATGAGTCACCTGCCTCTGCGTCTCTGGAAGGGGAGGGAGCGGCAGTGATGGGGGGGGTCAGGGCTATCGATCGCCTTTTTGTCCGCCCTCGCGCAGCTGGGGATCAATACCGGTGTTCCTCTGGAGAAAAGCCTAGGGAGCACTGAGGTTGATGCTCTGTGCACATTTGATGAGTGAACCCTGGGCAACAGTCGGGTTTCGCAATTGCGGACAAGTGGTTCTGCTAGCACATGATGCACAAGCACATGATGCACAAACGCGTGGGCGCCTCCACCCTGAGCGCTGAACTCGACTTTTGGCTGCTGCCAAAACTGGCATCAAACATCCCCCACTTTTGATTCTCTGTCCCTGAGACAGGCTCAAAGCATGGCCTTTTGAATGGGGCTCAGGTGGGAATAGCTTGCGCAAAGCCCTCTTGAATGGAGGAGCTGCTTCTGGAAGGGGCCTGTTCAGGTCTGTCACGGGCTGGAGTCAAAGCAGAGGTCAGAGACCAGCTGCACCTTAGTAATTGCCCCTCTGAGTGCCTCTAATGGACAAACACTGGACAACGGAGTGACATCATTGACTGGAACGGCTGGGCTAATAGAAAAAAATCTCGACAATTTGCAGTAATTGCTCTGTTGCTCAGATTTACCGGGAGAAAGAGCTGGTCTGCGTGCGAAAGGGGGCGGAAGGCAGTCAGGGGCTGAGAATATTTCCAGGGATCGGCTCACCAAACAGTAAAGTCCATTTGTGAAATATCCCTCAGAGCACTCCACCTGTCTTTTGATCTGATGGGATTGTAAAGTTCTCCAGGTCTCCTCTGGGTATGGAGAAATTCTTGGGGTACGGAGTCCAACTTTCCCGAGTTTCTGTGACCAACGCTCAACGGGATCCTGCAGGGTTTGGGTGAGGTCCCGCTGGCTGCGGTTGCGGGACGGCCTCCGCTGCGGAGCAGGCCAGTCAGACGTCTCCTGCAGCGCAGAGAGGATGGAAAAGTCATTGAGGGAGAGAGCGAACGGGCTCAGATACATCTCGTGCATCACACACTGTATTGGGATGCCGCAGGCCATTGTTCGCCCTGATGAAATGTTCAGATGTATTGCGCGGTTTCCAGAAAGAGCCACGCTGTACAAACACATCCGCTGTAAAAGTTACTGGAAGAAAAAAAGAAGGAGGGGTTCATTGGAGGGAAAGTGAGGAGAGCTTTCTCATCACGCCCTGCCCACCCACGCGGTCCCACCGGCTCTCACGCTGAGCGCTGCGGCCAGATCAGGGCCCCCCAGGCCTGCTCCTCAGGGGGAACAGTCAGCATTTATTCCTGTCCTCTCTCACTCTCTCACCCTCAGTCTCTGTCACAAACAAGCGTCAGGGCTCCGTTTCAGCCCCATTGTTTCCTAAGTGACATGTTTTCTTGTGGCTACCCATGGAGACCACACACGCAGACTCCTTACTCGGTGTCTGTACCTCTGTGTCATGTCTGTATTGTTGTTAAATAAAAACAGAAACCACATATTCTCAGCAAGCCACCTGCAATATTTCTACAGTCCGTATTACACTGGCATGGTACGTTATAGTCAGTAAGTGTGAAAGCAATTCAGATATATTGACTTGTCATTCTTCAAAAGCACAATATTAAATGTTATACCAGTAGACTTATTAATATCACACAAACCACATAACATATAAAGTGTTATGATCATTGTGACATTATGGAAAGTACTGAGAAAAAATAGTATATATGGATTTAAATGGGTTGTATGTGGACTTGTTTTGAAAACCACTGAATATGAGTTATTAGATATGGTTCAAAATAAAGGCAGAGACAATGGCATGTTTTGCCTAACTTGTTGCCATCTCATCCACTAATTTATATCATTTTTGATATCATAATTTTAAAACAATATCAATATCCTGACACCATTTTTATTCTTATTTTTGATTTTTCAAGTTCTGATGGCAGCATATCAAGATAATGATTTTATTCATACAATACATTAGGCGTGTAACAGTTAAGGAAACATCTGAACAGCATTAATGTTATCCTTTACATTATATATTGTTATTTTTGGTGGAAGAAAGATGACAGACTTAACATATATATTCTTATTTTACACTTTATATGTTAAAATATTCCTTTTTACATAAACAATCATCAAACGTACTGAACATAGCTTGCCATACATATCCTTAGATTGTGGCAAGGGCTTTTCAAAGCAATATTAACCTGTACTTTTATATTAGGAGTGTATGTTTCAATTCCTAAGCAAAATCTACAGGAAATTACAAGTCATAAATCTCATTTATTACATATGTATAAAAAGCACACATGGATTATAAAATTACACAGATACTGACATATGTTTTTACCATACAATAGACCTCAAGTATTTGAACTTAGATGGATCTTGGTATTTAAGTATTGACTTAGGTTAAGAAATACTATTATAGAATGTGCTTTCTGATTTCATACAGTGTTTCATTCTTCTCAAAAGCTCATTCTAGAACTCTGTTCTATGAACATTATAAAAACGGTTTGGTACGTTTAGAAAAAGGATGAGTTATATTTCCCTCTTGTGGTCACATATTGTATAACATTTGTTGGCCCAAGAGCAGCCCAATGTAACAGGACACTGAAATTCCAGCCGGTGTCGGACTGACACTTTCAATCGCTGGGGACAGGTGCCTTTTGATTGCCAGTGTGTGGCTGAGCAAAGTCGAAGTCAACCAGTCTCAAAACAATTTTACTCGTGTTTGAACTGCAAATTTGTATGGGTAATGAATCGTATCGGGCTACTAAGATCTCGAATTTCTGAAGTGAACAGTAAGGTTCTGAGTATCCCGGGGGACAAGAAGCCGAGACTAACTTCATTATGCGCACATCACATCCAGGGCCTGCGAATTGCTATAACGAATGCTGCTCAGCACTTCAAAGTGGTGCCCGTCTGTTTAAATTTGCACCGACCGCCTGCGACGAAGTTCTCGCCCGTGGCTCGACTGCCCATTCCTCTTCATTCAGGTGAAGCTGACGTTTTCCCCCATTCATAAACCAGTGGTTTTGATTATAATAATGTCATACTTTAAGTCACGTTGAAACAAATGGACTCCTTTTCCTGCTTTCTCGGTTGGACCCTGCTTTCAATTTAAATGGCCTGCCGTGGATTCCAACATCTGGAGCTCAGTTCGTGTGCGAGGAGTCATTCCTCGGGAACACACGGCCCCGCTTAAGTCCATTTTGAGGAGGAATATGCAGATGTTTTCCCTCTCTGAGCGGGTCCATGAAATGATGATTAATGATTGCTCCTGCACGGGCAGCGCCGCGCTCACGCGCCCCGCTTGCGCACATCCGATGCTGATTTACTGAGTTCGGACCGCTCCGCTGCCTTGGGATCTTTCGCCGATTTTGGTCGGGGAGCTCTGTTCGAACAGCTCCGGGTCAAAGCGGAATAAATCAACGGAGGCCAGAGCAGGCGGCCAGCTGTCCCGTCTGCAAAAGAAAAAAAAAAGACTGGATTGAGCTGTAGATGCAAACGTTAGGAGAGGCCGTCCACACCATAACACCCTCTTGTACCACACAATGCAAACCAAGAGTACAGTGGACCTGGAGTTGCACGAGAAACAGAGCTGTCTCCTGGCTCACTCAGATATGCAGTCTGGTGCCACTTTGTCCACTGGGAACCCGACCTCGATGTCAGAGTCAGGCAGAATGTACACAAAGCCTTGGCTGGCGTGTTTTGTGGCTGCCTCCATCGTTGTCCCTTTTGAAGTTTTCCAAGGCTTTCAGCATAAACCAAACAAGTTTCTTTCTTTGTGAAGGATTGGTTCATGGTTCGCCTGACTGTGTCATTTCAGTTTACAGGATACAGGGGGACACTCTATTCGACGGAACGTTAAGGGGACGCACTTTGAATTGTTATTGATGGCTCTGCCAGCCTTACATTTGCATTCACACTGCCACTTAACAGACGGACTTACATACTCTACAGTAAAACTACAACATATGCTACTGTAAAACTACACAAAAAACTACAAATAACTTGAGCCTGATGGCACAGCGGGCTCCCTACACAGCTGTGAAGGTCTGTGAGTTTTCAGTCTCTTGCATGGGCACAACTCTCTCTGAGAAAAGCAGGCTAAAGCTGTTAAATGGACTCCGTTTCAAGACAGCAATGTGTTGCGTTTCTCTGCTTATTTGTGAGGAGAACGTCGGGTGGAGCCGAGCTTTCGCAGCCCATTCTCAGTTCGTGGAAGGGAAATTTTTACAAGGGTTGGCTTTAGATTTCGGCGGGCTTTCTCCGTTTTCTGGACTGGGTGCTGCGGGCAGCTCCAGCGCCGACAGTAACAGCGGCTGCTGGTTCTGACTGCCGGGCGCTAAGCGCTCAACCATATCCTGTTTACCACCGTAAGCTAATGGCCCGATGCCATCCTTCCCCCCTGCCTTTGTTAGGACTTCATTAGCCGACTGAATCACTCTCTTTTTTGCATTCTGTAAAATACCACAAATGCTGTGCCGCTTTTAAGTGAAGGTCGGTTCTTTACGCGTTTCCTCCCGCTCTTGCCTGTTCTGGAGCCCAATTAGCACATAACGGCAAGCAGCTAATTGAGCTGCGGGCTGTGTGTTAAAACGCGATGTGGTGCTGGGAGCCTGGTGGTAAACAGGTGCTTAGCATGGGAATGGTGCCACATTTCCTATGGCACTGCAGCCGCCCCAAGCACCATTCCCTTACAATATCGGCTACTGGTGTCAAGCATCCAATGGTAAGAGAATTTTCCCTGCCTTACCAACTCCTGGCCTTGTTGTCTTGCCAAACTCTGGGCCAGTTATTCTGCCTCCTGCATCAGTTGCAGCTGAAAGAGGAGGTCACTGGTGGTACTGCTGTATTCCTACAGCATTGTTCTAGAAGTGCTTTACACTGTGTGCGGTGCTGTTGTGCTCCAGCTCTTCTCATGTCTTGTGCCTTGTCCATCTCAGACTCTTGTCACTTTGTGACTCCACTCTACCACACCTCCGCGTCTTAAACATGCCCATGATCCTCTCCCCTCTACTGTAACTCCACCCACTATCCAGAAGCCCCGCCTCCGGCCCTCTGTGCTGATTCTTAAACTACCTGGCTGCCCAGGTCAGGGGCAACCCAGGGCCATCCCTTATTTGCAGTGTGATTGGAGCTGCTCCAGATGATTTCATAACTGTAATGGGCTTGCAATGCTATCAAATGACAAGCTCTAATTAGCCGAGTGGTTCTCACCACTGATTTATCGGCGCCTGTGCAGGTATAGTGTGTTGAGAGAGCCTCTGGAAGAGCTAGAAGTGATGAAAGCTCACAAATTATGAGTTTGGTTCCATCCTAATGGAGGGGGCTGTATCTTCATCAGATACTGTTACTTACAGTGATTGCACCATGATGGGTGCTGCAGAGACTCAGTGAAAGGTTTTGGCAGTGACTAATCTCCCTCAGAGGCTTGAGGGCATTGATTTCCTTGCTAATCACTGAAAGCACTGACTAAGCCCTTTGTAAGAGAGGATCCATTTTATTTCTTCACATCAGCACCACTTTATTCTCATGCCAGGAGAAATAAAAGAATTAAGCGAAACACACGGAATAAACTGATAATGAAAGGCATATGACCACATGACAATGAAACAATTAGGAGGATGTCTAAGGAAAACATGTGATAAACAGGCCAGCTCCAGTTTATCAACCGAGTAGAAAAGTCTAACTCTGGCAGACAGTGTCCAGCTGCCCTGCCGGTCCCACTGACCTGGGAAAACACTATCTGTCCATCAGTGGCCCCCATGGAGGGTCTCTCTTGTCATGATGGACAATAGAAGCTCTGATCGGCTGTTCTCTGGTCTGTATTCTGTCAATCTTTCATGCGTACTTCGATGAAAGAAAACAAAGGCAATGTCCTACTCCAGTAAGTACGTCATATGTGATTGAGCAACACAAATACTGTAAACAGACATGAGTACTGCCAATGGTGAATAATGTCCCATTTTTGCATGATGAGCCACAAGGCTTGGTTCTGATTTGTGAATTGCATTCTCCTGACTCGGTTATGAATGTTTCTCACTCTCCCTTCTCATTTCCTCCAGACTTTCACCTGGACTCCCAGCTGCTCTCATTCTCAGCTTTGTCATCCACCTTGGGCCCAGCTGCACTCTTGTGTGTCCAATCGGTGAGGGCTACACCTCTAGTGACACAATATGATTGGTGTGAATCACCTTTCCTGTCTCCAGCTCACGCAGCTGCCTCAATGCCACCTCCGGCCTCTGTCTCACCACCCCAGGTTCAGACAACATCCTCATTCAACCTGGATGTGGAGATGAGGCGCTGAGCATAGAACTATGGCTTAACTGACACACACATCACACGTCACACATTGTATGAACTCCTTAAATAGGCCAGGAAGGCACAGTCATGCATCTCTCCCTCTTCCTGCTCAACTGTTGAACTATTGCTCCATCAGAAATGTCTGCCAGTCCTGATCTTGGCGTCCACCAGCTCCCTGTGCAGCTCACACACCTGGTCAGAGTAGTCCTCTTATCCCTGCTAAGTTCTTTCCAGCTGCAGCTGCAGCCCCTGGACACACAGTATGAAAACTCAGCACAGAGGCATCACATGCAGGTCCCGGATATAGGTTACCAAAGCTGTGCCAGCCTTTTCAGTACTCATGTCTCCAAGATTGGCTCTAATCCGCTGTGGATCCATCTAAAGAATCAAATGGTAAAACAAGCTTTTATGGAAAGCAGTTTCAACACTGGAAGGGGAAGTTTGGGAATATGCTCTGCTCTCAGTGTAGCCATCTGCTTCTGCTTACTGCTAATCTATCTTACAGTTCGAGGCAACCACTTCTCACCCGCTTTCAGACAGCCACTCGGTCCTTTGTAATAAACCCAGACTTGTTAAAGGCCCTGGGATTTATTTACAGGCTGCGGTCCAGTTTGACTGGTATTCATTTCTGTTTCTGCTCGCATAAGAAAGCCAGCCGCTTGGCTTCCATGAAGCGACTCATTAGCATATTCTCTGCTTGGGGACACGCTCAGAGCATGTCTGCAGGAAGTGTTCCTCTGCTGACACAGCAACGGAGAACTGGACCTTCAGGCCCTTTCCCAGATTGTCTCCTGGCTTTGGACCTTTAGGAGACAGTAGGTCTCGTAGGGCAGTAGTATGGCGTAGCAGTAAGGAGCAGGGCTTGTAACCGAAAGGTTGCTGGTTCGAGTCCCTGCTGGGGCACTGCTTGGGCAGTTGGGTTGTGGGTTAACTACCTTGGGCAAGGTACCAAAACCACAATTGCTTCAGTAAATATCCTGCTGTACAAATGGATAAAACTGTAAGTCGCTCTGGATAAGAGCATCTGCTAAATGAATGTGCTGTAATAAATAATGCAATGTAATATCTCCCTCCCATGAGGTGTGGGAGATCAGTACCGTCACTATGAAAAAAAGCTGAGCACACACTCACTTTGAAGAGAAATTCAGCAAGGAGGACAACAGGACAGGTCACAGAGTGCATGTAGTTAGGCCTCTGTGTTCCAGTGCTTGTTCCAGCTGTCTGTGAGCCTCTCTCACCTGATCCCTCAGCTTCAGCTGGGCCCAGATGGAACTGAGTGTTTGACCCCTCACCCTCACTCTGTACTAAACCCATGCTGCTTCCCACTGATACAGTGTGCTCATAAGGGCCATTTCCAAAACATACTGAATTTAACTACTTCCAGGTCACGGGTGCCCAGCTATTCTTTCATTGTCCACTACAAGAATTTTTGTTCTGTATATTGTCAATGGGAATCTGTAAGCTTGGGTCAAAGAGGTGACCGTGTGTGCAGGGCTGGGAGGCTGACCTCGCGGTGCGTGTCTGATGAGGGTCAGATGCTCTGCCATAAAGCGTCTCAGCAGGAGCCACCAGCGACCAAGTTCCTGCATTTATCCAGAGTCAAAGATCGACGCAGGCTGCGGACAGGGAAGAAACCCTTTCAGTACCGGCCAACGGGCCTGTCTAACTGAATTCCAGTCCAGAGGGATGAGGCTGCCCCACACACACACACACACACACACACACACACGCACGCACACACTCACACCACTTGATTGAATCCTTGATGACTGTGGACATCTCCCACAAACTTGCTGGATGCTGCAGACTGAGGCAGTCAAGAGACAGGAAGGGGACCTGGCTCCAAACCAGCAACAGACCTGGGTGAGCGCTTGAGAAGGCCGCAGATCCTTGGCCACGTTCCTCCATTCGGGTAACCCCCCCACAGAGTCGGCCTTGTCACCACGCCATGCGTGAAACATGAGTAACGATGCCGATCTACATCTGAGAGAGAATGACGTGACGAATGCTCTCTTTCCCTGTCTTCCAGCATGTGAGTTCATTCGCTCTTCATCTTGTGCTTTTCTCCTTGCTCCAGCCCTGCTGTGGTAGGTAGGACTTCATTAATTAAGTTTAAGTAGTGTGCGATCCCCTCTGAGACACTAAATTCAAGGTGCCATCAGCAGCCTTAGCCTACAGTTTTCTTTTCGTTAGATATCTCCTTTCAGTGGGGGTATAGCTTGGGAAAAGTGGCTCCCTTGTGTCCTCTCTCTTGTCTTCTACTCCAAAGTCTAAGAGAGAGGGAAGGCTGGTTTCAATTACTTTCAGTTGTTTTCAATCATATTCCACCTATTAGAGCAATTTGTGCTTCAGGACTCAAGGTCCTGCACTGAGGTCAACCAGACACCTGGTAAGCCCTAAAAGAGTGACACTGCGATAAAACACCCTTCTACATTCACTGAAAGTCCATTTTAGAGTCATCACTCATATGTGCTGCAGAGGCCCTCACACGATCCCAGAGCATCCGTTTGGTGCTCTGCTTTTCCTTCCAGGGACAGGCTGTCCTTAACCCGCGGTGCTCATTGGGAATAATATTTAACCTGTTATGTGGTGGTCTTTAGGAAGCATGCAGTGTTTCTCATGCAAAGCTTTGAGGGGCAGCTTTGAGTGGGGGGGGTGACCGGGAGGCGGGGGGAGCAGTGGGCGACAGTGGTGTTGCGGATATCCAGAGGGAATGGATGGGGGCACCCCAGTAGTTCAGTGGTCAAAGCACTGTCTTTGAGCGCATGCTGAGCCCTGTGACCCGGGTGCGACCCCGGGCGTGTCATCAGCTGACAGTGACAGGCAGCCTACGGCGGCGGAACAAATTGCTGTCCTTGTGGGATTGGGGTGTTACGTCGGCAGGGGCTGTCTGTCCCACTGCTCTCCCACACCCTGTGACTCAACAGGGGCCTGCAGCTTGCTTACATCACATTAGTGAAACTGCAGCCATCCTGCAACTGGCACTCACTGTAATGCACTGGGCAGCCTTCAGTGTGAAAAATAGTTGCGGTTGGTGTGTGAGTGTGTCGGAGGATTGCATTCCCTACGCCCTCTGCTCTCCTGCATAAGTAGAGTGGTTGCTGCGGTGAGATGACCATCCAACTGGCAACTGCGAAAGAGCCGCATGAAGGAGAAAAGTCATTAAAAAAGGGGAATGGATAGGTGTTAGAATGGATTGCCATGGTGGACTTTGGAAAAACCTTGGTGGATTTTGGAAAAGGCTGAAGGCTCAATAGGCAGCTCAGTCTATGTGGCTTTTTTGTCTGATGCCATGCCTGCCTGCTACACTATACTGCAACTACAGTGATATAAACTGCAGAATCTCAGACTCTTGTCTTGTGCTTCCTTATCATTTCAGGCTCTCCTCCGAGCAGCACAGCTTTTCCAGATCAGCTCTGGAACGTTAAGCACCTCCAGCGCTCTGAGAGAGGGGCTATCGTTACACAGGGGGTCTGACACTTTGCTACTCTCACAGACATTGGAGGGAGAGGAGGTCATTACTGCCCTGCCACACAAAGAGAAGGAAAGGAGACCTGGCTCACGCATCACAGACAGATTCCACACCCCCCTGTCACAGACCAGCCAATCCCTCGGCTCCAGCAGCGGTGAGGTCATCAGCACCAGCTCCACCTCTGCACCTGGTCCGCCCACTCTGCTTCACCCCCTCATCCTACCTTGCCACCACTGAGGGTATTACATGGGCACGGCCATGCAGTACCATTAGGGTGTAGGCCAGACATTTACTGATACTGTCTCTCACCTGCTGAACTTTCCAAATTTACCATTCAAATTTACCATTCCATCACTACCAGTTGGGCTGAGCCAGCCAAGAGAGAGTGAATAGGAAACAGATTCAGGGAAATGTACCACAAAAAACATTGCACATTTTCTGTGTGTATTATGATCTGTGTTTTCTGGCTCTTTCCTTCCTCTGGAGAATCCTTTCCACTTCTCCACTGCTGGACCATATTCAGGGGTGACCCTGTCCTCTGGGAGAAGTGATTGTGGGGGTAAGAGTCACAAGCCAAGTTGCTGCTCATTCCTGGGCAGCAATGTCATTGTTCGTGCGACACATTCCATGAGATTGCCCTGAGAAGCAAGCCAGCTACGCAGACAACACAAACAGCACATTCGACAAAGTTATCCTGTTCTGTTTATAAAGGGACTAAGGTCATTCAACCTTCAACACTTTCTTCCATAAAGTAATAGAACACAATGAACATGAATCACTATTTCCTTTATGAAAAAGTCAAGTATATTAACAGTGCCATTGTAAGCTCAAGTGGTAGAAGATACAGCCCACTCAGTGGTCATGTTCTTTCTACCTCCTGATATGGAAAAATATACTCTTTCTAACACTGACAAAAAAGTCTTTGGTGACACAACCTTCCCAACCACAGAGTCACAGGTCATGGCCTGGAACAGGGAGGAGCAACTCTGCATGATCCCTCAAAAGGAGGGTCTTTGTCACACTGTGAAAAATGGGCATCTCTGAGAAGAAAGGTTACCCAAGGCCAGTAAAGAAGACACAGCATGTTTCTGGTTACCAACAGCCCCTAAAGATAATCCTGACTTTTACTGTGTATATAAAAAGTAAAGTGCTAAACCTCACTCTCCACTCTGTACCAATGGATATTTATAGATTCACAGACTAGATAAGCTATTAAATGCCAACTACAACATTTATCATGGTCACTGAAAAAATTGCTCTGTTTAATGATTTAGCTTTCATGGTGCTCGTTTCATTCTGTCCAGAGTGCATATCGTATATGTACTGCACTGCTGTTTGAAAGGCGAAACCCTGGTACATGTACGCTACCAGTGGTCCTGAATCGTACATGCTGAGAGTAAAACACTGCAGAAATCAGTGATGGAGGACAATGTACGGTTGTCAGGTTTTGCTCACAGGAGCTCCAATCCTTCAAATCTTCTTTGTAAGGCATAAGGAAAGTCACCCAGAAAATTGTCCTTCTAGGTTCTGAAATGCCCGCCACTGAAATGTATGACTTACAAAACCACTACAGACATAGAAGGACCTTATCAGTCATAGTGGGCCATGGCTAATACTTACAAGAATAAAAAAACAAAAGTCTCTTTCTGTACATGTATGACAATGACCTTGCTCTGCAGATGAAATGGACACTATGCACTATGAAATGGACACCAGGGTAGACAGGTTAAGCTTTAGCAGGTGCTGATGGTAACCCTTGGCTAATCCTGCCCACCTATGCAGAGTGCCACAAGTGGGCAAGGTTGTTTGGACAGGAATTCCACAGATAGAAACCTCTGCACATGATCACAAGGACTGACCTGCTGCTGCACCTACTCTGAATCCATTCACTCTCCTGACTGCTTGATCTCATTCAGAAAACCCCTGGTCTCGTAATCACACTGCAGTCGTATATGTAGTCATGTATATGGGCACAGTATGATAAGGGTAAAAGATAAGGGTTAAAACTATTGATTAAAACACTTCAGATAAGGGTTAAAACTATTGATTAAGTTGAAGTGGCTCAGGGCAGAGATAAGCAACTTTCACTTTGAGTCTCTGCTTCGTCCGGTTGCTTTACTCCTGCCTGGGCTTTGATTACTTTTTCATTTCTAAAATGCCAAGTCCATCTCGGTCCATGACACAAAGACAGATGTGTTTTTGTTCCAGTAGGAGTCTGAATCGTGTCAAATCCCTCTCGCCTGTTAGCCCCTGTTCCCGGCCGCTGGCAGCTCCATGCGCCTGTGGGGGCGGGGGAATTCACCCCCCTGAAGAGCTTCTGACATCAGAACAAATGCAAACAAGATGCAGAGGGTGGCCGGTGCCGCGGGGCATGGAAGTGCAGCATGCACAAGACCGGAGGTGCTACAGGAGCCAGTAACCTGACCAGCCCTTTGTGAGTCCAGCTCCTCCCGCTGCCGTTTGCCAGCTCATTAGCGGGGGCTGCCATCGCTACACAACAGTGCAGCGTCTCCCCCCCCCGGACTTTGCCTGCTCCGTCAGCTTTGAGATGCCCGTGATCCCAATAGGACCAGCTCGTGCCAAACCCTGCGCCTCCCAGCCCCAGCCCCAATTCAGAGCACACGGCCTGGCAGGGAGCCCCGGCCCCGCATCAATCGCGATACGATCGCTGAAGAGAAATGTCAATAAATCACCGCACTTCGCGCAAGGCCTCAGGGCCCAGCTGGAAGCCACAGGCCGAACAACAGCGTGACGAAATAAAAGCCCCATAAATCGCGCACGGAAATCAGTTCCACTCACAGGACATTTTTTACAAACCTCCATAAGTTCTGGTATTTATTAAAATAGAAAATATCCAGCGAAAAATAGCATTTCTCTGGATTGGGTTTCTGTAACTAATGCCTTTGTGAGGCTGTCGGTTTTATAAGCCTTCCCAGCACACAGGCTGTGTAAAGAACAGGGGTTGAGACTTGTCTCAGGCCTTGAGCTACATTTGTTTACTACCTCTGCACTGGATTAACCCCGTATTTAATGAGGACAATCAGGGCTAGATAGCGTGAGAGGAGAGTTTTCTGTGCCGTCAGACGAGGGCTTGTTTGAAAAATGGAGCCTCTTCCAAAACCGCTATTTACTCCCCTTATCATGGGGAGCGTGAAACAAAAGATCAGCAAAAAACTAACATAACCACCTTACTGGGCAAGAAAATCAACACAAATGTCACTTTTTAGTAGCTGTTAACAGGCACACAATTATCTTGACATAATAACAAACTTCTTTCTCGACGTCATGAGATGCAGGACATTGAGAAATCCCTTCCTTGCAGTCCTGTTTAGTGTGCCGGGGCAGGAGTGAGTCAGGTGTTTATTTCATGAAGAAGTAGGACCTTTCGCAGGGTTACCAAGCGACGCTGTCGCAAAACAAATAGAGCCGAGCTGCAGGAGTAAATCTAAGACAGAAGGGAAAAACATGTGCCGAAAGCACTCTTCAGTGCTCTTTTTTTCACACAAATATTTCTTCCTGGATGAAATGGTTGCATGTTCTATAAATCAAATAGATAACTGCTTGTATTGTGAGATGCAGCTGTGAAAATTGACCGCTAAAAATCTGCCTGATCCAATTTGTCAATCTCAGTGAGTGTTCAGATTTATCGCTGTCCTCAGTCCTCCCCTGGTGGGAAGGGTGCTCTGCTTGTCTGCATGTAAACTGTGCTCCAGGCTCCCACAGACTGATCGACTGAGTGACATAATGTTCCTTTTATGTGTTATACCACTCATGTCACAAAGCGCTGATGACATACCAGAACCTCCTGCTGACAAGAAGGCTAAATCCCACTCTGGCAAACACATGTTCATGTACCCCACACACACACACACACACACACACACACACACACACAAGTGAGCACACATGCAAAGTGCAAACTGTGTACACTCAGAGCACACACATACACAGAGTCAAACGTGCAAATGCACACACATACGGGCACACACACACCCACACTCTCACACATGAGGAAAGAAACGAGAACGCTCTTGCTTACAACACTGAAATCAGACCTTACCATTCGAGCACATCTGACATTTGAAGTCATCAGTTCCTCAGCCAGAATTGCTTGAAGTAAACTGTCTTCACTGGCAAAGGCACTGGGGGAGGTTTCTCACAAGCTGGATGTGGGAGTCGTTTCCATCGATGTGGTTAATTTCTTGGCAACCATTCAGGGAGCTGTCCTAAGTGTGAAAACAGAGCTGTCCTCCCATACCGTCAGACCTGACGGGTCAATTAAGGCAATTTGACCACAAAGATGAATGAGGACAGAGGGGATTCGTTCAGTTCACCATACTTGGGTGTGAGGCTCAAGGTGATCCTTCTAGAGTCTGGGCTTGTCATCGCACACTTACAGCAACAGCAAACATTATGCAATTATCATCAGGCTGATAATTCGAATGCTGAGTGAAACAGAATGAAACCATTCACCAGTCATTTTAAACGCATCTTTTCAAGGGAAAATGTAATTTCTTTTAGAGTGCCAGGAAGATCGTAATCGATATCACATTGTTAACTGCGTCCCCAGAGACTGATTTTCCAATCCGTCACCCAGCAGTAAAGTTCTTCATAAACTGTGAATTAATTAAGTGTAACTGTTTGAATCTGTTGTGCATTTGGCAGCCAGACTTGGGTCAGAAGCCAAATGCACAATGCGCACAAATGCACAAATGCACACTGCTCATTCTGCACAAAATGTCGCCAATAACAGTCCAAACTTTATATTTTTTTTCCATAAAAATGCATATCAGTAGTATCATATGTGGTCAAGGATATCCTGTATCATTCAGCAAAGTTGACCGTGAACTGAACATGCCACCTTCTTTGCCTGGAACCCTCGATGGGAAACACATTTGTTTCAGACTTTAAGTGAAATGACAAATAGAAAATAAATATCAAAACCATGCAAAACCAAAACCAGAGAGCTGGATTCCATGGGAAAACACTTTGAGAGGGAAAAGGACTGAACGGTGCGGTTATGAACATAACAAACTAGAAACTGCAATTTCTACAATTGTTACTCCCTGTGGTTCTTTAATAATGCCTCTATATATTTATGTATTCATTTATAGTGGGAATGTAACAAAAAGAAAACAAGGACACAGTCACTTTCTGTGTGTGTTGGGCTGAGGTGGGTTGGGGGGGCGGGTCATTAGAATGATTCATTCGTGGGGAGCAAAGCCATCTGTTGCAGTTGACTGGTAGCCAGCAAACCCACTAAAAAGAGCAGGATGCTTATACTACAACACGCATGCCACAGCCCTTACCTTATGCCAAGACCACAGACCCCTCTGCTGCCCACAGCAACAGCTTCTATTGGGCAGTTTTTGTCTTTTCCAGCTACTCTCTGGCCACAGAGATGAATCTATCATGCAAGCAACTCTCATTCTCTCCTTTTATCAGCTGCCTATGACAGTCCAAGCTTTCTCTGTCAGACAACTGTAAAATCCAGCACTATTCTTCACTCTTAGATTTTAGATTAAGATTATGTGCTTTCTTCAAAGACATACCGCTGCATTTTCGGCAAATATTAAATAATTTATCTTCTAAATGTGACCCAGGAATGTTATTATTTCAAATCTCAGACAGCAGTACATGCGAGACATTGGTGTGGCTTTAAGGTAAATATATGCTACATTAGGGTCAGCCAGAAAGTAATGCTACATTTTTATCTGGATCAAAATGCATTGGAAAAAAATGAAATGAAAACCTACCCATACAGATTTATTGGTTGCATACGGACTATTGCACACAAACCGTACATCTTGCAGGCCCGATGATTTGATTGTTTCACTATGCATTGGAAAAACGTGAGGCTTTATTATGTGGATGTCCGTGGAAATTAATCAGCTTTAATTTTAAAAAATACAGCGATGGCCAGTCTTTAAAAATCGCATATCTACCATCTGTTCCGCTTACCTGGCGTTGCATTCTTCTAAAACATCCCGCGCCATTTAATGTTTTAAACGTTGAGTTGCATTATTAACATCTGGATTAATCATGTTCTTTCCCCAAAATGGAAAGCAATACAGCAAAACGCTACAATAAGGGGGGGGGATTTATAGTCCTCTTAATAGCTACTATGGCAATTTAACCACTGCTACCGATATTCTGCCAACTTGTTTTCATGTAAGGCTCTGTACATAACGTACATAATGTACACTTTAATACTGCATGACCTCCATTTGTAAAGTATTTTAAGACATCTACACGGGCTTTGTATTTCCGAAAAAAAATGTGGGTGCGATTTTATTATTAATGCTCGATTTTTCTCTCATCAGAACAAAACTAAATGAATGAAACACAATATTATAGACTGTGAAATTTATTTTACAACTAACATCAGGTTCTACTGAAAGAATTTTACCGTTGATTAATTTAAAATTTTTGCGACCCCTCAATCAATGGAATGTTTGGCAAATTGCCATTGACAAAGAAATCAGTTTCGAATAAACCATTTGCAAATTTGATTTCAAAAAATATTTTTTTCATTCCACAAACAATCTGCTTAGACTTTGACGGGCGACATTGGGAATAAACGTATACTGTTTGTTTTATTCCAGTAGGGTTTTAGACTACATAAACCTTCATCAGGCAACCAATCCATTCATCTTTCGTTTTCTAATTGCGGGGACAGAAGAGAGAGGGATAGGAAACAATTAGTCAAGTAGTTTCCTTAAAATAAGTTTAGTTCTAAACATAGAAAACCCAGCTCAGTCCCATCTTCGTGTTTCCTGCCCGTCTTAAACGGGACCTTTTCTGGAGTTAAAAGGGATGGTGGATGGCTGTCGAATGAACTGCGAGGAGAGGATATAAGGGGGTGTGATGAGAAGATTGGCTGCGGATTTGGTCCACGAGAGGACGATGTAGAGGAATTTTTACGTTGTCAAAATAGGGGGTTTTTCTTTCTCCGAAGTCAGTGCTTAAAAGCAGGAATGCAAATCCGCTGGGGATTAGTGAGCGGACTCGCACTCATCACGACACATGGTAGTAAACCCGTCCAGCTCTGCAAAGGGTATCTGCTTCCAATGCCGCAATAGCTGAGGCTAGGAAACGGCTAAGATGCCTTACTCTTACCTCTAACATTAAGATATGATACAGGTTCGGGCTTTGAGATTCGTGTAGCAGTTAAGTCTACATTGTGAACTTTGAATCAGTAAACCTTTTACAAGTGTCAGATGAAATAGTTATATATCGTTTTATATTTTTGGCATCCATACCATTTTCTAGATAAGGATTTAAAGTAGGTACAGAATCCTCAAAGAGTGTGCAAAAAGAATGGATCGGATTTTTTTGCACGTTCTTGCCGTTTGCCGTTATGTACTGTGTTTTTCTTTGGGATTCCACCGTGAGCGCTTTGAAAACTCGATCTGAAGTGAACACTGTTGGGTAAGTTGGCGCATATACGCTTCTGCGTTCGTGTTTTAAACAGGGAATGGTCTGTTGTTGTATTTGCCGTTATCTTAACGAGAGGGCGAGAGAATATTATCCAGTCATGTGGAGGAATCACTAAGTGTTTCAAATTTTAACTGACCAGTGCTATATAAAGCCGCTCGTGGTCGAGCAAAGCTGTGCGTGGAAGTGATGACTAGCGAGTAACCGTCCGAACTCTGGCTATCCTACTTAGAACACATCATCTGTTAGAAACATTGTTTTAGATATATGTGAAATTATTTGCTTTGTGCGTGTTCTTGTGTGTATCTTACGTATGTATGTCCAAGACGCAGTGAGAGGGACAATCAGTAAAGAGAGAGACCTGAAAGTTCCAAAGTTTCCAAAGAAATATCTGCGGTCAAGGTTCCCTATCAACTTTTTGCTCGTGGTCTAAACTCATAAGATTTTGTAACACTGGTATGACATAATGCCAGTGACCGTCTGTGTAAAAGGACAGGTCTGAAACTGGAGTTTTGAAATCCAGAGGGGGCACCGCTGTGGTAAATTCTTATGAGCAGCAGAGTCATAGTGAAGGGAGGGAGATGAAGAGGGAAAATGCGTGAGGAGAGTTTTCGCAATTCTGTTCCGAGAAGCTGAGGGAAAGACCAGTTATCTCTATTGAATCGAAAATCTGTAGGGCAGCTGTTAACCCACTGCAGTATGCCATGGGTTTGTGGTCTTTGAGACTTGATATAATAATGTGTAGTCATCCTCAATTGTTTTGCGTAAGAAACCGTTTTCTTTTTAGTCGCTTTCAAGAAATGGAGAGCATGTATGGTCTGCTCTAGAGCCGTGAGAAAATTTAAAACCGTGAAAGATTACCGCATGGTTCAGACAACCTCTAAAATGCTATAGAAAGAAAGTGAACAAGCATCAGATTAACCCCAGCCAAACCTATTTTTCCCATGACTCCAGCAACGTCCTGTGACTGCGCTGTCTGCCTGTCACACACCACTACTGGGACGTCACTGCATCAATGTTTCATGTTATTATTACTTACACCTGGTGACCAGTAGCGTGAGACTGCTATTACAACCTACTGAGTGATAAAATGAGAAGTGGTGGCCTCTTGTGGGATTTTCCACTGAGTAAATGAATACAGAACTTCACCAGAGTGGTAGTGAGTGATCTACATACCTCACCCACCCTCATTAATTGTAGTAGCACCCCTGAAATCATTCCATTTCTGTAAAGTTGCATTATTTCGTTATGTTTATTAATGTCCAACCGTACATTTTTTTTAGTTATCCTGTTCACAGACAGAAAAACTGACAGATAGAGAGAAAAACAAATGGGAGATCACATAACCTCGGCTGCACCTCGTGACAGAGGTACCAGTTACATCACATTTCAGGGGGGTCATAACGTTGCTGCAAGAGTTGTCGGTGTAATAGGATATTGTGAAGTAATGCATGAGGCATTTCTCTCCCTCTGCAATGGCTCTGCTGATTTGCTTGCCCCGTTTCTCTCGGTCTTTGGAAAAGGGAGGAGTGTCCAGAGAACAAGATTTTGACCGTTGAGTACCGCTGCCTCAAGGCGGATGGCCAGAACAGCACCTGTCTCAGGTAAGAACCTCTCATCCCTATCACTTTTGCCCACCATGTTCCATAGCACTGATTTCATTCCTGTTGTGAGAGGCAGAAGCATTCATAGGATGGTGCCCTAGCAATCCACTCATATTAGAGAATGTGGGTAGGTGAAGGATGCAGCAGGCTTCAGAGTATGTTCCACTTGTTTACTGAAGGAAGAGCCATTGGACATACACACAGGCATCTCCCTTGCAAGCTGGCAGGATTCCAACTGCAAACATGATGTGAAATGTATCATCCAATAGGAATAGCCTCCAAGAATAAAGGTAAAAATAAATCTTTACGCTACATGTCCAGACAATATGGCGACAGTTAACCCAGTACCCAGGCTTGGTTGGCGGCCAAAAGATACGATTTGTTTACTGTCAGGGTTCAGCCAGGAATCCAGGTTGTGCCTTATGTGATTTGGGGCTTCAGAGGAGACATGCTGCCTGGTGACTCGGTTCGCCCTGTCATGGTTCTGGGGGGGTGGAGGAGGAGGGCGGCATGGACAGCCTTGGGCCAGTGAATCGGATTTCAAATGGCGACGATGGGTATAGATGAGCATCATTACTGTCAGCTTAGCCACGGGGTAACAATATTGCTCAATGCGGCAGGCTGGCCTCCCCACATTCTCTGCAGAGAAGATCACACAATGGCTGCTGAAGCAAAGCGTGGCTAATACATTGTGGTTCCTCCCTCGCAATCGAAGGTTTTTTGATGGTTTTTTTATTGTTCAAATGAAAGAAAATGAACTAAATTGTTTGTTTTCCTTTCCCTTTTGGAAGAGTTTGACGTGAGCAGCGCCAGCCCAAACATGTGGTTGTTTGGCTGGCTCCGTTCTAGGAGAATGGGCTGAGCTGTCACGTCACCATAAGGACGGTCGCCGGTGACAGAGAGAGCAGCCCGTGATGACGAGAGTTTATATTCAGGTTCTGGGGTCCCCTGCAGTAAGCGGTTTCAGATGGGCATGTGCGAGGAGATGCACCCGCGCCAACTCCTTCTCGAGACCACAGTCGCTTGGCCCCACTCGGCGCTCTTCGCTTCAAACGATCTGCATGGCTCATTACCCGAAGAATGAAAGGCTGATAAACAGCGCGCTGCCCTGTTTGAATTATTGAACGTTGCAAAACCTCAGAGAGCCGCTTGGATTGCAAAGCCGGGGGCGAGACCAGCATCGCGGCGGCAGATAAGCAGGCGATAGGACGGGCGGCCAGTGAAATTAAGCAGAACGGGCGGGTGCAGACCCGACCGGAGCCTTGCACTCTGCGGCGATCTGGATCTACTCACCGCTGTCTCCCCTCGGGTCACCGGGTCTCCTGAAAGACCGGTGCCATCAACAGCCACCCCCTTGATAGCGGGCTCTTACATCATTAATGCTAGTTTGCTTCACGGTCGGAGCGTGTGTTAAAATGATGGCGTGAGGCAGCCGTGTAGGAACGCAAGGCCTCTGAGGGTTTGTGTATCAAGCTGCCAACACGTGCGGGCTCTTCAGCACCTCTCTCTCAACTCTTCGCTCCTCCGCAGAGGACGAGGCCCCGGCTGCGGACAGAGAGAGAGAGAGAGAGGAAAGGAGGGAAGGTCTGAAATAAGCCTGTTTCCACTCGAGTGACTGTCAAAACTGTTGTTGTAGCACAGTGGCAAAGCCGGGTCCGCAGGGAGGGGGAAATATTTCAGACACGGAGCATTTCTTCCCCCCCCTGGCGGCACCGGCGCTGGGGTCGAGCTTGCCGTCGGAGCGAAATGGAGTTGCACAGCCGGTTCCCGTGTGGGACGGCGCGAAAGAATAACACGTCTCCTTGCCGTTAATGTTTCTCGGGTTTGTTTCCAAGAATATTCTCCATCTTTTTATGAAGGCCCTGGCCTGCATTGTTGTTTCCGGCAGGCTGCCTGTTGGGGCCCTTGCGTGATTATTTTGTTATGGATAGTTTCTGAAAAAAGATTATGACATATTTTTGTGTGTGTGTGTGTGTGTGTGTGTGTGTGTGTGTGTGTGGGAAGGAGTGGTGGGTGGAGAGTGGCCGAATTTGGCATCTCAGAACATAAAGTCCTTTTCTTCTGAAATGAACTCACCTGAACCCTTTGACATGGTCTTGCAGGCTGGCAGATACTGAGCTTGACTAAAAGGAAATCTTTTCTTTTATCTAAAAAGAAAAACTTCGATATTCATAATATTATGCAAAATATGTTCTCCCTGTGGATCACAACTACAGGCCCCAGTATGAGTCTGTGATTGTGATCGAAATGTCAGCCGTCCCCATTCCATGGTCTGGCTGTGCCCATTCACTGTGGTGGCCCCGTGTGGTCCCTCTGTTTACAGGAGGGTGACAGGGAGCTTGTGGGGGGATTTCAGCTAATACAGACTTAGAGGAAAGTGGAAAAGTAGACAAACCCCTGGATTCAATCAACGTTTGTCCTCAACTACGATTTACAGGTTTGCCAAATTGGGGTTGTGAGCCAAACAGGTGCATTTGCACTTGCATTTGCATTTGCAGGCTCTTTTAATTGTGAGCGAAAGCCGAGGGCGGCGGTTTGTGGAATTTGGGCCAGCACGTCCGAGGCTGACATTCTCTCCGGCTTGCGACGGTGTTGGCGGGGAGCTGCGCTGTGTGCGCTGCAGTGAGGGAGTCAGGCAGCCGGGGCTGCGGCCGGTCCCTGTAGACCTTCCCCTTGGCTGCCTGCGCGGGGATGGGCCGCCGCGCAGCCCCGCAGCTGTCTGGGCAGGCCGAGCGGACGCCTGCAGAGCGCCGCGTGCCAGAGCTCCCTGCCGCACACATCCCTCCCGCTTTATTTGTTTCCTTTCGGGCTCACTGCATTAAATTCGCCCCCACGCACCCCTTCACCGCTCCCCCCCACGCTTCCCGCCAGTCAACGGTTGCTGGCACAGCTCGGCGGTAAACGAGGTTGTGACACGCACCATGAAGAAACGGAGAGGAGTGTGTGTGTATGTGTGTGTGTGTGTGTGTGTGTGTGTGTGGGGGGTGGGGTGGGGGTGGTGAGTGTTTGGAAAGGGGAGTCATTTCTCGTCCAAATGGAGGAGGCTGGCCTCTGGCAAGCACTACGTTCCCCCTCTGCAGGGGGCCAGCTTGGAATCAACAGGGAGCTCCATAAAAACCAAAAAAAAAAAAACACAGAGGAAATAGCAGGAGGGATCAGGCTGCTTATCAGTCTCGCTGTTGGGTTTTACCGCGTGGTTTCCGTGCCGTGTGAGTGTGGGCCTCTGGCTAAGGGTTAGGGCTGGCACTGGCAGCATGTAGCCACACGTGCTCCCTTTGATGATGCAGATCCAGGGGCGAAAGGCCCCGGAGAGGGCCAGCTCTCAGCACCCGATTGCCTCCCTCAGGGCTCTCGCAAGGAGAGACGCACCTGTGAGCACTCGCTCACTAAGCCCTGTTAGTGCATATCGTAATCCAGGCCTATCAGCCTCAGTCCTGCAGGACGAGCAGCCGTGGGTAATGAAAGATTCAGCACCAGAACAGCCCCGCGGTTCTCACGCGCTTCTCTGAGCCTGTACAGTACGCAGCGCAGCAATCCCATCCACCTGGTGACCTTCCGCGAGGCCTGGCGGACTGTCAGCTGGGCCGGCCTCCCACCCCCAGGGGGAGCTCTGAGCAGCAGGAAGAATGCTCTAACCCAGCCAGAAGGAGCAAAGAGCCGGGGCACCAGTGAAGAGAGGGAGGGGGGTGCATGAAGAGGAACACACTATGGAGGAACATTTCTGAACAAAACATCCCCAACCCTCACCAGTGTGATTAACATGTATTATAAACTCTTCCAGTATACTACACTGTACATATACCATAAAGTATTACATGTACCACATTGCGGTACATCACGTTACGTCCATTTGCTAAAGAGACTGACAACTAAATTCGTCAGTAATGGGGGAAATTAGGTGCAAAGGCCAGTCATGTCAGGATTCAGGAAAGACAGGAGGAGTAATGGGAAGGGGCAACTTGATTTAGCTGCGTGCGCTGCGGTGTGGTAATGGGGAACAGATGCCCAAGATTACACTACATTATTTAGTACCTGTCAGAGGGGGCAGTGAGAGAGAGCCGCGTCTGCTGATGGGAGTTTGGACTGCGCCCCACACTGCGTCCCAGAAGAGCTGGGAGGGGGGTGGGGAGAGGTGGTTTCGGTGTACTCTGCCCAGGCTTTAACGAACTTGAAGCCCCTTGCTGCAGGACCCACATAAAGGCTTCAGGAGGCTGCCTTATAAGCCCTGTTTACAAGGCCTCTAGGTCGTCTTTGTCTTGGCGCAGTTGCGTCCGAACCCTCGGCAGCCAGCGCGTTGTTTGAAGCACGTGGAGGGGATGGCAGAGAGCCGGGCCTTGGAGAAACGCGTGGCGTCATCCATCCTTTGTTTCTCGCGGCCTCGCGGGCAACTTTGGGGGCTTTTCGGCAACACGCCGATGAGTAACGTTACGAGCTCTACGGAGGCACTGTCTCATTCTTTTGTGGAGCTTGTAAACCCTTGTCCTCCTTAATCATTTCCCAGTAAGATTGCTGAAAGGCTCCAGCGGTTCACTTTCTGACCAGGGCTAATGAAATCTGATGATTTATGTACGCAGTCTGTGTTTTTCTGCACCAAAAACCCCTGCAATCATCTCACATCTTTTCTGAGTTAATATTAAAACAAAAAGGCTCTGGAGGGTAATCACCATTTTTCATTATCGCTGTGGAAATCAGCAGCTGTTTCCTTCCTCCCTTGCTTTGGAAGTGCCGTCGCAGCTAGCATCACAGCAGTCAGGCACTGAAAAATTATGCGCCTTATTATTTAGAGGTTTTTATGTTATTGGCCCAAGTTGTTAGAAGTTAGGAGAACCCAGCTGCATGCGGTGATGATTTTTTACAGCCAAACTGTAAAGAAAAAAAGCAAGACAGAAATGTGCACCGCACAACCAAAGAGCCAGAGGCGGAAGTGGCGAGTGTAAAACTCTCAGCGACACAAGGAATTTGTCAGCAGTGTCGCTTTTTACGCCATTTCGGGCCTAAAATCGGGATTTTGGCTCCTTCATGTTTTATCATCCCATTAGCCTGGGCTGCAGTGAGACTGTGGACCTTGTGGGCCCTAACCTAAACACTCCCCTCAATAAAAGTCCTCCTGGCCTGGTTTTCTACTCACCATGAAAGCACTTAAAGCCACTTCATTAGCAATTGGGGGTCATTAGCCTTCACTGTGTCACCCCTGCTGTTCGTGCTGCCGTGTCTCTCACTGGGATCCGACCCCCAGCCTCCCCAGAGACGTCCCCTGAGGGTGAATCACTCTGTGAGGCAGGGGAGGCTCAAAGGGTGGCACACATCAGGGCTGACCACATTAACGTCAGTATGAGGAGATGGGGACATGGGGGGTGTTGTGCGGGGTGAGTCGAGGGGTCAGAAAATCCCGCATTCCTGCAGCGACGTGCCCTCGGCGGGGTCACCGAACCCAAACTTCTCCCCCTTTCGCTCGTCTTGTCCCCCTCTCTCCTCGGAGTCTCAGCAGAGCAAGGAGATGGATTCTGGATGTTTGGATTGTCAGTGGAGGGAAAGCTGTCAGTAACGGTAGCGGCAGGAGGTGAGGCAGAGTTTTGGGGAGTCGTCTTTCCGCAGCTCGGCTGGCCACAGGCCCCCCCAGCTCTGGGAGAAAGCGCGCTCTGTCTGCTCCTCTGATGTGCCCCCCCGGGGGGCGGCCGCTCTGGAAGTGTGCTGACAGGGTAAATAAACACCAGCTCCACACATTCACTCACGTTACAGATAACATCTCCATGCCCGTGATGAGAGGGAAGAAGATGGATGCCCCGTCCAGGCCTTCTCCAGCGTTCCAGTTTCCCTGCTAAGATTAACACTCAGGAATGCCTGCGTATGAAGACGTACCCCTTTTTTTGAAAGGGACATTTCAGAAATAATGTTTAGTTCCTCATCCTCTCTTTGGCCAACCATAAAAAAAGCTTTGAAGAAAATTATTTTTGATTTTTTTTTTTTTTTTTGAATTTCGGTTTATACATTTTCTCAGTTATATTGATACACTCACATACAGCAATCCCTCACTCAGGGGTTTTGCCCCTAAATACCCCATTGGCTGGCAGAGCAGTGGTTGGCAATAAGGGTTAATGACACCATGTCACACACTGGTCATTTGTTCACTAAACATATAATAAAATAGTAACAAATTTTACAATATTTGTTGAAATAGCATAAATAAATGGCAATAAATGTTCACGTATTGTCACTGTTCTCTATGTTTCAGACAGTGGACTCTAACTGCGGAACCCCGTAATGCACCCCATCTGTGTGAGCTTATCAACTGCTTCATCTTTGTTTCCACGGAAACCGTGATTTGAATTTTTAACTGCCATTTCACAAAGCAGGCATGCTAAATCACAGACATGTAAAACTACCAAGGGTGACACAATGGTGTACGAATGGGGAACCACAGACACGTGGAATCTGTGGCGAGTGGGACCGCAGTGGGGGTGAAGAACACTTTCACTCACACACTCACAAGCTCCAGCGCACACGTACACAGTCACTCTCTTCTGTGAGCGTTTTTTGGGGGTGGGGGGGTCAATGACCTCCTTTGCAGTCCACTTCCTGTGTTTCTGACCCCGTGGCCAGTCCTCTGTGTCTTCTGAGGAGGCGCCAAGCAATGTCTCTCTCTTAAGGACCGCTTCCTCCTCCTCCTCCTCTGCTACTGAATGTCAGCATGGACTCCCTTTCGTTTCCTGCTGGGGACAGCTCCGTCTCCATCACCACAACATGTCAGTGTCAGCGTCACTCTCGGGATGAATTTACAGTAGTCAATCGGTTGATGAAAGTGCACTGTCGCGGAGGCTGTGTCTCAGTCTCTGTGCCTTCTCCTCCTCCGTGATCTTGAATTTGGAAACCTTATCTGCAGACCAGCAAAACCCAGCCGTTCACCCGTTAATTGATTGTGGCTTTGGGCCTGTTTAAGGAAAACATCAACTTAATTCGTCCCTGTTTGGTTTGACTCAGCGACTCGGCAGACACAGGGGCTATAATGGATATCCTCCCTTTGTAGTACATTCTTGCCGTTAACGCACAAATAAATCACACTGCTGTAAATGGAAAACAATAACACAGGACGCCCCCCCCCTGCAGGGAGCCTCCCGCTAAAGCACATAATCTGGAGTGTAAGCTGATCCGGGGTCTGGCGTTCCTCCGCTCCGCGTCTGACGGCTCCCCGGCCGGCGCTCTGCTGCTCTTGGCAGCGGCACCCAGGACCGGGCCCCCGTGAGAACGCCCCCGCTGGACGGGACAGCTGACTGACGTGGCCGCCGCGGACCGCGGGGTGCGCGGGGCTGGGAGGGGTGGGGGTCCAGGCCGGTCCTGAGCCCTTCTGACCCCCAAGTCCCAAAAAAGCAGGTGGCTGGTGAGCGTGGCCGCCCTGCGGCGCCCCGTGTCGGCCCCGCAGCGTTAGCCGTTTAGCATTAGTAAAGGTCAATCATCGAGGAGCCGTCAGACGAGGCCTTGCAGCCAAGCAGCCACGGGAGGCCCAGAGCCTCGTCCGCTCGTTTTCCCTAGGTAGAAGAGGCCTTTCAGGGTTCGCGCGTATCTGAAAGTGCATTGGATTGAGCTCTGTGCCCTTAACTACACTTCCCTGTTGAAGCGCGGACACACGGTGTAAGTGGCGGATGTATGCTCAAACGCAGTCAGTTTTTGTATCATCTTTCCTGCCGCCTTGTCAGACACACTTTGTACTTGCTCTTACCACACTGGATAAGAGTGTCTGCTAAATGGCTAAATGTAGCTCTTGTCGTCAGCAGCTCAGCATTTCAGTGTTAATTTCAGCACCTCTGCTGGTGAGACTGTTATCATCCCAAGCATGCACAGTAGTTTGGCCAAGCAAGCTATCACAGCCTGGTGACTGTAATCATTTTTTTAACTTTTGTGTTGCGCCATATTCAATGTGAATGAGTTTTCTCTTAGTCTGCTCATCTTTACATAAGCTCTTCAAGTTTGGAAATTCTTTTTTCCCTTTCCTTCCCCCCCCAATTGCCTTCTTTATCTTCCTTATCGACCAAACTGTTGATGGACGTCATACAGACCGGCTATCTGGCTGCTGGCAGCTACAGTCAGCTGTAGTAAGCTGTTTCATCATGCTTGCGTGGAGTGGGTGAATTGCATGTAGGAATGTATACTTCTGAAAATAATATGGAAAGTGGGTATACCTCAGTTTGCAGAATTTCCCAAATTTCTATGATCTTCCTAGATATTACATCCAGTCAGGAGACAGTGTAAGGATAAGGACAGATGTCATGTTATAAATGGAAGTTATATGAAATGAAATATGATATATTCTTGTGACAACAGGAAAGGGACCCTGCTAATATGTGAGATATGAGATGTGATATGTTCCCATGGCATTGGGAGAGCTCCTGGTGTCACTCTCCCACTCGAGTGGAGAGACGGGGAGAACAGGAGGGCGCTTCCGCTCTGAGTCAGGGGTGTTTAACGAGCCCCCATGTGTTATGGGTCACTCTCATTAACGACCCCGGCTGACATTAACAAGCCGTACCCCATTACTCCCACGGCGCGGACTGCAGGGGCGCACAGTAACAGCCCGGAGGAGCAGGGGGGTCCTGTCCGATCGACCGAACACGTCCCGCAGAATGTCCTCACACCAAGGGGCGGGGAGCGGATCTCCCCCCCCAGCTGGCACGGTGACCCAGTTCGGCGCGGGGATCGCCAACGGGGAGCGTCCCGCAGACGGACAGGCACTCTGGCTTTGTTTGTGCAGGCAACCCGAGAGTGCCGGCGGGAGGCCGGCCGTGGGAACTCCCCACACCTCGTCACTCCGGGGCAGGCAGCAGTGCCCCCCCCCCTTCCCTGCTGGGAGCTGACAGGACAGGGAGATTGGGTGCCGGAGGGGGCAGGGGCACGGCAACACAAGACCCCCACACATCTGTTCCCCATTTGTCCGGACCCTGCCCCTCGCTTCCGAAGGCAGCGGGAGGGGGGGCAGGCGAGGGGCGGAGAGCGTTCCGTCCAGCGCAATGCCCCGAAAACTCGCAGATCCCAAAACCAGGTAGAGACTC
Source organism: Megalops atlanticus (assembly GCA_019176425.1). Classification (NCBI taxonomy): domain Eukaryota; kingdom Metazoa; phylum Chordata; class Actinopteri; order Elopiformes; family Megalopidae; genus Megalops; species Megalops atlanticus. Next base: position 9,592,014 of record CM032885.1, on the reverse strand, counting down.
GCTCATCAGCCCCCGACAACACGCAACAGTGACAGGCAGGATAAAGCAACGGGTCACCTGTCGTCAATCAACGCAGGACTGAACCGTTTTATTGGCTACCTTTCATTCGGAGAGGAAGAGAGGAAGAGGGACTGAACGGTCTGACTGGTGTGATTTAAGGTTGTGTCGTATGGGTGCTGCAGAAGAATAAAGCAGCCTGTCATCCTGAGAAAGACAAGGTACCATGCTAAATTCCCTCTGACTAAAGCGTGCCGTTTTCGAGGGAACGGCCTCCGGTTATTTTTGTCCTGTGATCCGATGAGTGTTCCAGCTTCCATTTCCCCGAACGTTTCCTCCGCCCAGTTTCCTCTCTAATGCCTGTAACATGTGGCGCAGTCGTAAAAGCTTGATGATGCGTTTCCTGTTGTTTCCAGGCATCGCTGCGAGTATGATATGCTTGAGCAAATGCAGGCTCTCTACGCCGTGAGGATGTATAGGCTGTAGGTTCAGGAGGCGGAAAGCCTGGGGAGAGATGAATGGGGATGGAGGTGCTTGGGCTGATGTATGATGGGCTGAGCAGCTCTCAGCCTGGGCTGCAGTAAAGACCGGGTCAGTGTTTAACAAGCAGTGATGTAAAAATTACCTGAGCACCAAACCGGAGTCTGCAAAAAAGGTGTGCGAAGCTTACACGTGTTTTGAACAGGGTATATTTCATTTCTAATTTCTATTATTATTGTGTACATTTTAAGATATTGCATTATCATAATGTTATTGGAATATACTTGCTGTGCAGCCTCTATTTATATTTGACCTTTGCAAATATGGTATAACAAGCAAATTTTTTTTCGTTGTTTTTTGCTGTGTGTTTTTCGCATATGATCATATTACTGAATGATCTGTGGTCTGGAAGACAGATGAATCAAATTAATTGTTCAAACATCTTCAGATCTTCAAGATCTTCACTGCCAGCCGTTGTTCACTAAAGCAGTACGGTGTTCACTAAAGTGAGAACTCTGCAGTTGGTTGTGAACATAGTTTCTCTGGTCAGGCTGCAATAACACCACGTCAGTTGATAAAAACACAGATGCCGTCGATCTTGGCTTTCTGCTGAGCGCACAAACAGAACTGGGATTGCTCACTCGATTTTGAAACAGCTGAAAACCCTCTTCTCTTTGAGTGATGGAAGAGGGGCGAGTGAGGGGCGGAGAGTCTTCATCCAATGCCATGTCTTGAAAGTAAAAATACAAACAACAGCCCTGCCCCTTTCACAAAACAGAGCAGTGACAGGCAGGAGGAAGTGTGGAGACTCCTCTCTCATTATTCACTGCTGAACTGGTCAGTTTTATCGGCTACATCTCAGCTAGGGGGGGGCATGTCAGTGTTGTCCACTGTTTATTAAGACCTCAATAAAGGTCTTCTCAGAACACTTCATAACGATCTGTCATGAAAGCTTTTTTGGCCAATTGGCAAAACAGCCATCAGTTAAGAAAAAGCAGATGTCATAGATCTATCTTTGTGCTGGAGTGCAGACACCAAACTGAGATTTCTGGTTCAGCTTTCAATCTGTTTGTATAGCAGCCAAATTATTTGTGCAGAGGATTTCAAGTATTGTGCAAGATACTATAGATCTTTCATACTGTAAATGAGGCTAACAGTAGATGATTTGATTCGTTACTTCTGAACGCTCAGCTCATGGTCCTTGTTGATCCATTTCTGTTTCAGGAGGAGATGTTGTGAGGGGTACAGGTTTGTGATGGGCCAGTGCATTCCAGAAAGTAGGTAAAAAATACAACTGCTTTGTTCACACCACCTGAGCTAACCCTGTTAAGCAAATGTATCTTCTAGAAAGCAGTTAAAGACAGAGAAACATATGGACTCATTTTAACTGGAAAAACCAAAAACAAACTGTAATGTGTGCATTTAAGAAGTATGAATGAGCAAGACAATTATTCACATTCATTGCAAACCTTGAATTTGAGAAGGTGCATGTTCCACAGCATTTTTATTTCTTTTACCAATTCCACCTTTGGCCACGTGGGGGCAGTAGCACACAGGAAAAAACCAAAAACTCGACTTTGAGCTCTGGCTAATATGATCTAGAGCAGTGTTTCTTAACCCTGCTCCTTGCGGCACCCTGTCCTGCATATCTTCTATCTATCCTTGCTGCTTGATTAAATCAGGTGTGCTGAGCTAATAAAATGTGCCACTGATGAGTTCAGTCAGGTAGGTAGAGCCAGGATAGATAGAAGATATGCAGGACAGGGTGCCGCGAGGAGCAGGGTTGAGAAACACTGACCTATAGTAATGCTGCAAGGGGATTCATGTGATGAAATGAATGGAGAACAACATGAGTGACAGTGTACAACATATTTATACAGTCCCATGTGACTGAATAGCACTGCTGTATGGTTCTGTGGTGATTCCCTGTTTTTGCCCTTGCTGCTACAGGTGTGGATGTGTGCGCTGGCTCGCCCTGTGAGCAGCAGTGCACGGATAACTTCGGACGGGTCGTCTGTACCTGTTACCCCGGTTACCGTTTCGACAGGGAGCGGCACCGTACCCACCGGCATCCCTACTGCCTCGGTCAGTCAGCCGTCTTTCCCCACAACAGCTTTTCAGAACCCTATTTCCTGAATCGCCACAGTCCATTTTTACCAAATCTGCACCATCTACTTGCTGTCCTTTATCCAATCAGTACTGCATTGCTGTTTTATTTCACCCTATCATCACTGTGTATCCACTCCTTCATCCAATCAGCACTCTCTATGTGCTCTCTCTTCAGCAATTAGCACTGTATTTCTGTCCTCTCACCCAAGCAGCACTGTCTGCCTTCTCAACCAATCAGTGCTGTCATTCTGCCTTCTCAACCAATCAGCATTTTCCATCTAATCTCCTCTTATCAAATAGTATCGTGCCTCTGTCCTCTCACCCAATCAGCACTGTCATTCTGTCTTCTCAACCAATCATCGCTTTCTCCTTCTCCCTCCCCATGTCTCACTCCATCAGCCCTGTCCTTCTCCTCGCTCGTTATTTCAGCATTGTCTCTCTTCTTTTCGGCCCAGTCGTCTTTTCAGCAGACAGTCGGCGTGTAGATGCCCTTAAATGAAAGAGGCCAGAGGTAGGTGACGTACACTGACCGTGGCACGCTGACCCCCCTGTCGCCCGTGTCTCGCCCGCTCAGACGTGGACGAGTGCGAGGAGTCGAATGGCACTGTGTGCGACCATGACTGCGAGAACACGGCGGGCAGCTTCCTGTGCCACTGCCGCAGCGGCTACAGCCTGGCCCCGGACCAGCGCACCTGCGTGCCCACCCAAAACCGTGAGTCGCCCCCCAACCCCCTCGCACCCCGCTGGAGGGCCGCTGTAGCACATTTTACACATCCGGAGCAATGAGCACGTCTTAGAGTGCTTCCCACGGTATGTGTTTGCATATGGACATGGAAGCGTCATACATTGTTGCCTCCTAAGTTTACACAGCTGAACATTCGCTGTGACAGTCTGGAGCAAGCACCTCGCCCAAGAGCACCGCAGCAGTTTCCCGCCTGTGCATTGAACTGGCAACCCCTTTGGGGTGCACAGTGTTGTGTACCCCTGACCGGATACACAACACTGCTGTGGGTATCCCTGTGTCTCTGTTTCTCACCCCCCACCCTCCCTGTGTGTGCCGTTCAGTGAGCTCCTCGGGGAAGTCGGACACACTGATGAGCGCCGGCTCCTGCTCGCTCACCTGCCAGGACTTTGTCAGCATGAAGAACAGCCTGCTGCAGCTCAAGCTAAAGCTGGGCGGGGCCCATCCTGCCAGCCAGGTAAGACACACACGCCTGAGCATGGTGTCCCCAAGGGCAGAGACCTCAGAAACAGATGGTGGCAGGGCTCTCTACCACACAGGCACGGCAGGTCCACACACAGGCACAGGTAACCCCAGAGGGGGTTAGGAAGGACTCTGTTCATGTATGATAAGCTTGTAGTGCACATTGAGTTTACCCCGGCTGGCACACCTGTGCCCCCTTACAAAGTAGCATATAACCTTAAAAAGCTTACTGCATTTACTATATGTATATTGTCAGTGTGAGAGAGAGAGAATTCCCCAAGAAAAGCACAGAGAACCCAGTGACAGCCTGTGACAGAGGAGTAACTGTGTGTTGGTGTGTGTGCATGTGATCTGTAGGCGCTGTCTCCTGGCCTGGCCAACAGCAGTGACAAGCCGTCCCACGGGCGGGGAGGGAAGGGGTCCGACAGCGCTGGCGTGCCTGGCCCTCCTGGCTCTCCCGGACCTCCAGGGTCCCCAGGTCAGGCCTCAGGGGCCAGGGTGCTTCCTCTCTGCCATATATCTATGTGTTAAACACTGACGTACAAACCTTGTCAGCCACGTCACTCTATACCTTCCCTCTCCTATGTCCCAGGACCCCGCGGAGAGCAGGGGGAGAAAGGTGAACCTGGTGCTAGGGGCCTGCCTGGCCCCCAGGGGCCTCGTGGAGACATGGGCCCCATGGGGCCAGAGCCGGACCTGGATCACATCAAGAGAGGCCGCAGGGGCCCAGTGGTGAGATCACAGTGTGTTCTCTACTGAAAGCTCGTCTGTTGGGGTATCTAAGACTGACGCAACAACGAAATTGAAGTAGAGTGCTTTAAAAATCTGAGGAAGCCTCTTTAGAATTTCTTTAATGTTTGTTCATCATCTTGTATATTCTCTTCCTTATTTCCTGTAACTGGCTGTCCTGTGTCCACAGGGGCCACCTGGTGCACCTGGGAGAGACGGCCAGAAGGTAATACTGTATGACATTTGTGTGTGCATGTATGCGTGCGTGTGTGTGCGTCTGTGTATGTCAGAGACAGGCTGACTTGATAGAGCGGCTGGCCTGCTCTCGAGTTTAAGTCCAGACATCCAGTATATCGACTTCGGGATTGCAATGGTGCAGGTGTAAGCTGTTAGGATCCTCCTTTAAATTGGGAACTACTATCTATTCCGTTGCAGAGAAATAATAGCAAACTCAGTGTGTGTGTTATGCTATGTGTCTTTGCTCCGTAGGGGGAGAGAGGCTTACCTGGACCAAGAGGCCCAGCGGTGAGTATTCACAACAGAGTTCAGCTCACTGGCAGCGTGTGAGATCCACCACTTCTCCTGCACCAATGCCTGGTTCATCAATCATCGTTCAATCTGTCCTCCTCTCCCCAGGGACCCCCCGGCTCCTTCGACTTCCTCTTGCTGATGATGGCGGACATCCGCAACGACATCATCGAGCTGCAAGAGCAGGTGTTCGGGAAGAGGCGTGGCATCTCCCTGGAGGCCCCACCCCCTTCCAGTGGGGAGGCAGGGCTTGGGGACTGGGGATCAGGGCAGGAGGACCACACATTGAACACCTGACCATGGGAGTTTCAGACATAGTGCCCTCTAGACTATATGAATTGCCAAAGGGAACAAGCAACTCCTGCACAAGCCCAAAGTAGACTCGTCTTCTCCTGTTAAGCATTATTTTTAAGTTCAAAATCAGGTCTGAAATCTCTCCTCCTGGATATGTTCAGCCAGACAGAATATTCCGTGACATCAGTCCCTTCTCTTATGTGACAGAGACAGACTGTTGAGAGAAAACAGCAACTAAACTTCACAGCACGCTGAAAGTCCCCCTACCACCATGTTGCTTCTGCCATTTTGGGACCACAGTGTATGTGAGCGTGTGCACTCAGAGCAGTTGGGCATTGTGTCTGCACTGGAGACAGCCTCCACTTTGAGCAGAACAGACGTGCTGTTCAGAGCTCTGAACCTCTCCCACGCATCAATGCCCTCATCCCCCTACACTGCACACTGAGCCAAAACCTCCTGCAGTGCCTTTTTTATGTAAGATCACTTACCTCTCATGTAAAACATCTTTCTTTTATGGTTTTTAGTTCAGAGGAGTTTGATGCTTCAGTTTCAGGAAGACATGAAGAACACATGTGTGCACGGAACTAAACCGTTCTGATCAGGATGTCGAGTGAAAGCCATTCTGTGAATGAATGGAGCTTTGAATGGAAAACTTTCTTACAAAGTCCCTGTACGAATGTAAAGATTGCCCATTGTCTTTGGTATTGTTCTGAGTGTCCCTGAGAGGGTCTTATTTTTGTGTGCCATGATATGCGGACCTGAAGGACTGGCCTGGACACCCTCTCATGCCGTCCCTGTTCACACCACTTGGTGCTTAAGGTTTTGAGGCCAGCATGTTGTCCATAGGCAACATGGGGCAGCAGGGCTCATAACCAAAAGGTTGTTGGTTCAGTTCCCCGCTGGAGCACTGCTGTTGTACCCTTGGGCAAGGTGCTTAACCCACAATTGCCTCAGTAAATATCCAGCTGTATAAATGGATAAGATGTAGGAATTGGTTACACTGTAGGAATTGTAACCGGTGTGAGTTGCTATGGGTAGGAGTGTCTGTTCAGCAACTAAAATGTAATGCAACAGGAGCTGCCAGTACGCCCACCATGCGGCTCTATCCCCTGGACAGGGGAGCGTGTGAGTGCGTGTGTTTTGCCTGTGTGTGCGCAAGTGAATGTGTGTGGGCTTTTTCAGTTATCTTTAATATCCATAAAAGACTTGCATCTTTGTTTTTCCTCCCTTGTTCCCATCAGCCCGGCATTAACATTAACCAGGTCAAGATGTCCCTGGGCCATACAGTCGAACAACATCTGCTAATCAGAAATAATATGCACCATTAAATTATAAATGCCAAGAATGTAAATAATTATAAATAGCAAATAAAATAAAGGAATCAAGCAAATAAATGTGGAAGCCCAGCTGTTTGGCCCGGATTGGGGAAGCAGGTTGCTTCTTGGAGGTGGTCTGCAGTCAGTTGTTCACGTGGAAATGCATTTTGTCAGAGTGCAGCCTTTGCATGTGTGGTATATCAATCTGCCTACCTCAACGTCTGCCTGTGTCTCTGTCTGTGTGTGTGTATGCGCTACCAGCTCTGTGTCGCATCTCTGTCCCTTGCCCAGGCCTCCTCCCTTACATCCACTAGGGGGAGCTAGGATACACTTACAGCTCTGTGGAGCTAACAGGTGGATTGAGCCTGACGCAAAGCAGTTCAACCTGTCAGCCTTGGGAACCGATGGTTTCTCTAGCGCAGTTTGTGATCCGCGATCTGCTTTCTTTCTATCCTGTGTCAAAACAAAGTAATTTGGATTACCGTCTTCCATTCCATGTGTCTCACTCTCCCCAGCAAAGGAGTAGGCAGCAGGTGTTAGTGTACATTTCGGAGGATTCTGGAAAGAACACAATCAAGGGTCCATGGGAAAGTGTGCACAGCTCTGAGGGATATAGGTGCCAAAGGTCTGAAGCTGAAAGCGTTTCAGTTTTGACAGCTGGCGCGAGAATTCGAAGCCTTTTATTGTTCTTGGTTGTGGTTAGACTTATTATAATTCATTTTCATGGCTAAGTTGAAAAAATGCGCTCGGTCAGAAAATCAACAACACATGTTGCGCGCTGGTGGCGGGATTAGCGCTCGGTTTCAGCCCTCCTGAGCGCACACCGGTCCGCGTACGGTGACCGAGCAGGTGGAGGTGGGTGTATGCGACATGCCTGTCATCTCACAGATCCGCCCCCAACCCTTTCCGTGCAGCCAGGGCTCAGTGTCGGCATGTCACTAGGTAACGAAGAGCTCTGGGAGGAAAAAAAAAGAAACAATCAAAGATCTGTGTAAACTTGAGAAAGAAATTAATCCCCCTTTTATGTAGCTTGTATAATTTTATTTCCTGGCCAACGGGTGGCAGCACTGAGAAGTTCACGAGAGTTTAAACAGGTCGGCAGAGTTTGTTCAAGGAGATGTACGATAGAAGAAAGAGCATACCAGACCTTATCTATGAGCTACCACATACGGGGAATGTTTTATAACTCAGAGCCCTCAGAGATGTTTTCTATCGTACAAAGAGGTAAAAATAGCAATGAGAACACAAGAACAAGTAGATGCACGCTAACTAGATAGCATTTGGACTTTGTCTTTCTACACTCTCTTTTCTCTCTCATCTGACCTGCGCTGCGCTTTTTTCTCAGTGTAAACTACTGCCGTTACATAACGTGCTCCTTTTCTATGAGCACTGGTGCTGCAGGTGAGAAGACGAACTGTCGGTAAGCTGGGGACGCAAATGCTGCAAATAACACAGCTAACGTGATCGTCCCTTAACCAGTGCTGCCAATAGTGCGATGTATCGATCTCCATTGCGATAGGCGTCCGTCGCCTCCGACACGGCCAGGGAAGCCCGTGGAGATGCACAGTCACGTATTCCGCCTGCACCTCCGAACAAAGCGGTGCCTTTTTCCAGCAGCACGTGGCGTGACTGCGCAAAGATACAGTAGCTGTGTAAGAATGCGGGTGTATCCTCAGCGCCGGCGTATCTGAACTGGGTTGAGGCAACAGAGAGGCATTTGCACACACCCATGCAGGGGGCCACGGTTTGACACAGGGAGGCCAACATATCACTCACACTGCCAACGATCTCCCAAATAACCTTGTGGTTATATATTTGTTAACCTTGGAGACAATACAGGCTTTCCATATTTGGGATCACACTCCTTGGGCATAGTACCTCCAGTTTACTGTTTACTTTAGAACAGTGATGTGAGAGGTCAAGCCACAAGTGGTTGGTGTTTTCCTTGTTGCAGTCTCCATAAGTACACTTTGGTGTTGTGTCTGGCACATAAACAAATAACTTGGCTCCTTGGCATTTTTATAGAACACATTACTTAGAGTGGTTCAAGTGAGAAGCCTACCAGAAGCAGGCAGCATGTGTTTTATTTTGCAAAGTTTTAATATCAGTAAATATGGGTGTCCTGAACACCTTTTTTGTCTTTGTGGCACCAGAGAGTCACCAGTCTTCACACTGGAGTGGGTTTCATCTCATTTAGATGAGCAATGGAGAGTTTAACTGGCTCAGCTCCACACTCGCAATATGATAAATGAGGTCTGGAATACCCCAAAACCTAAGAAACCACTCCTAACCGCATAACAAAACATAAACCTACAATTAACTTGTACACCTATTTTGACATTTCAAGGGTAGGTGTAAATATGTCACCAACAGAGTAAACCCATTTCACTGATGAAGGCAGAACACTAAAACATTTGAATCTGCTCTTCATCCAAAAACGATGACTGTGGATCTTTTATGAACCTACAAACTAAAGACTTGGCTACCGTCCCTAACATTGCTGTCTTGCTGCAGCTTTGAGTTGTCGACAGGACCACCTGTCAATGGGCCGAGAAGCTGAGAAAAATAATGAGCGCATCAGTGAGGTATTCGATGATATACAGGGGAATTTTCTCTTTTCTTTCACACACGCACACACACACACACAGACTCTCGGTGCGTGAGGCCAGCTTGCCTGCGAGTATTTTCCCGTTGACATTAAATCCTCCACACTTCCTTCCTGGAGTGTTTATATAACCAGCCCCTATCATATGTGTAGGTACGAGTGAGAGCCAGGCATACAGGTCAACGCAGGCCAATCGCATCGACCTGAGCGGTGGTTTAAACCTCCAAGTATGGACCATTAGACCACCAGAACCGGAACGACTGTTCCCCCGAGGTCGTCGCAGTTGGCCCCGCGTGACAACGCAGCGGTGTAAATATTTAGCGTGTATCCAGGGCTGCACAGCCGCTGCAGCAATCGGCGCTAATCGCAGGTGTCGATCAACGCTAGCAGGGAATGCCACTGCGTGCAGGAAAGCCGCTGTTCGAATAAAGCAGGAGAGCGAGAATGCACAAACACACGTACAGCTCTCACTCGCACGCACACACACACATAGACATACCCATGCACGCATGCACACACACACACACGCGAGTCCCCGCACGAAACACAGGCATGCCGCGGAACACCTGACAGGTGCAGGTGCAACCAGAACACCTTGACACGCTAGCTCATTCTTAAATCGCAGCAACCTGGCCACGGGCCAAAACATCTGAGCTCATTCTCTGCAGTTCCTCCTCCCTGTTGTTGCCCCGCCCCCCTACAGTGGTATATTGGCGCGATGGTCCCGCCTCGCTGCCGTGCCTCCAGATCCTGTGACTTGTGTGGAGAAAAGTGTCACGCTCGAGCTCCGTGTTGAGCCATGCACTTAGTTGCAGGGGGTGATGTGACCACCTGTTTCTGACAGGGCTGTTGTGTCAGTCAACAAAAATCTCTCTGTGGGTCCTGTACATTTAGCCGCTCAGCATAACGTTTGTGGATCGCGGTTCATAGCACTGTGAATGTCTAACGTCCCGTCCAGACACTTGGGCCACTTTGGCTTTAATGTCTATAATGTCCATCCACTTAAATTAAAATAGAAGGCGATTCAGTGCAATTTCAGAACGCAGCAAGTTCAGAAACTGCTACTGACGCTGAGCATGCAAACCCCCGACATTATGCCTAGTATCCGTTGAACACAAAAACATCTCGAAGCTGTTTTGAGGTCAGTGCAAAGGCTATGGGTTGACGTTTAACATTAAGCGACACTCTGATTGTGTAGTTTAATGAAAAAGAAAATGCACAGATCTGGATGGCGATTAAACTGTGTGGCCGTCTATGTGATAAATAATCGATCATTCATGGTTGCTTGTCACTTGGCCGGAATAAACTGACTAGAGCTCAGGTGAAAGCGGAAATATATATATACTTTAATCTCATATGTGACAGGTGTATAGGACACGAGGAGCGTTGCCAAAAAATCTAAGAACTTTTTGTCTATGGAATAGTTGCGCAGTATTGTTATTATCACTGGGTAAGGAAAGTAAAAAAAAATCTGACAGGTGGATTAATGCTACAGCGTTGTATAAACTCTCCTAGCCCCGGGCGTTCCGTCTCTACACCTCAGCTTCCTCTGTTATTTACAAGTTGCTCGCATGCACAGCGAGAAGCCGCGAGCAAAGAACCTGCCAGGCGGGTCGGGGAGTTGTTCCTAGGGGAATGTGCGTCGCCTCCAGGTACGCGGCTGCCTGGCTTGCGTGAGGACGACTCTTTTATCTCCTCAGTTCATATGACTTCTTCTCCCTTTGCCTTTGGCTGGAGACATTCTCACGGCGCTTTTTTTTCTTTCTTCCACACCATTGATAAAATTGTTTGAGCGAACATTGACTGGAACAGTTGACTTTAACTTCAAACCTGAATTTATGATGAATGTTTTTCTCTGCCTATATCACTCGTCAAAATATGAAGCATTTTTAATCTGAAAGCTAGCCTGTGATAATTCTCTCTGGTTTCGGGAAGCTACCATTTTATCAGCATCTTTTGTTTGTGAAATCAAATATTTCATTATAGTAATAGCCACGGCGAAACATATACAGCATGGGTTTCAATGGCCTGGCACCACACAAAAGCAAAGTTACTTCACATAAAAGGTGCAGCTTGGTCAAAGACCATTAGGGCTATTTTTTGCAAGTCCCTCTTCATGCTTCTCCAGATAGCAAGACCAGAGAAACATAAAACAAGAAAAGCGGCTTATTCGTTAAAGCGTTTGAACTACATACCCACTTTTCTTGATAAGTTATCAAGATACCTGAATGAAATCTGCGAAGAGCGTCCCACAGACATTTCATTTTGGGAGCGATGTGCACATTTGGAAATTGCAACAACCCCCAGGCATACTCCAAACAGGTATTTTATATTGTTTATATGTTGTTTAATAGTTTGCTTCACACAGCGCACCTTGAAATTCATCTCGCTTAAAAACATGTTATCCCCCGTCTGCGATGGCTTTCTGTCAAAATAAATTTGGAAAAAAAGAAGCGAATAAAAGATGTTTATATAAACGAAGGTTTAATAACGTATCGTTTTACAAGAGTGCCACTCTTTCTTGCACAAACAAGCAATAACATGTAGCATCGGCAGCATTCACACAGTTCCGCCATTCCTCGGCAGTGGCAGTTAATCTCTGACACCGGCGGTCCAATTAACTGTCATATAAAATTGACAAACAGCCTCAGTCTTCACGTTTCTTGAGCCAAGACACAAAAAGGGGGCATCGTGAGGGAGGATCACAATCCAACAAGCACAACACGGTGTGGGAAAGGGGCACAGGCAGTCTAGAGGTTTTATTGGGGAGTCCTTGTTTTTTAAGCTGGGTTGGGGGGGTAACAGGAAGCCTTCAGAAGCTGTGTATATTTCCAGAAGTTCCAGAATTCTACTGAATTTCTAAAATGCACATTGCTCGTGTAGTTTTGTATTCCTGGGAAATGAATCATGTGTTAACAATATGGTTTTGTTCCTTGCAATGAAATTCAGAAAAGTTCTTCAGAACGTACATTTATTTAGTTATGTCATGTTTCTTCTTGGCTAATCAGGAGTGTGAATAAATAGGGAGGGGGTTATACACGCGATGGGTGTGGTATTCTTTAAAAGCATTGTGGATCAATGTAGTCTTGGCAACCAAGACGTGTTGATGGCACCTGTGCGGTTGAGGTCCTGAAAGGGAACACTCAGTGTGTACAGTAGGCAAAGTACAGAGCAGTGACATTCACAGCTGACAGGGTGATGTGTGGCTGTGTGTCCAGCCTCTCGGCCCTGTGATTTAACTCAGGGTGACATTGCTCTGTTCCACTCTTCTCCCTGGGTTCAGATTATGGAGTGTTTTGTTCCCCCTAATGCCAGAGATGTTTGGATTAGCACACCGCTTGTTAAGGCTTAAGGCTTTGTCGATCTGAGTAATAATTCAATTAGGGCTTGGCAGGCGGAGAGAGCAGAGGGCGACCGGTGGGGTGATGGAGGAGGCTCCACCAAAACAAACGTCAGGCTGGGACGGGAGCGAGCCAGAGAGGCGAGGCCCACCCGCTGATGACCGCTCTGTATCATGGGAGGAGTGCCAGGCTCTTCGGCCCGGTGCTGCCAAGCAAGCCCTGGAGCCCCCTTCTTTCAGAATTCTGCAGTTGCACAACCCTGACAAACGATCAATCACGCTGAATGTATACACTGCTCCCTACACACACGCAAACACACACACACACACACACACACACACACACACACACACACCGCTTATTCTCTCCCTCTCTGATCAACACTGCCAGGGGATTAACGTGGAGCTGGGCATCTGATATCCCCCCTCCCACCAGCCCCTGCTGCCAGCTCAGTGTAATTGAATTATCGCTGAGTGCTGAGCGGCAGGCATTCAAAGCGCTCTGTCGCCTTGTACAAACAGCGGACGGAGGAGGCCGGTCTGGCTGCCATGCCGCATACCGGCCGCGGCCCCGAGGCGTAAGGGAGGCGCGGCTTCAGCGCTAACGCCGTCCCGAGCCGGGACAGGACCCCGGGGAAGGGGGCAGGGGGTTGAGTGAGATTTAGAAGGCCTGTGAGCAACTCAGGTGAGAGGGGCAGAGTAGAGTCAGAAAAGTGTCAGAGTACAGTCAGAGTACTGTCAGTGTACAGTCAGAGTAAAGCCAGTCCGAGACATAGAAGAGAACAGACCGGCATTTCATCTCAGGGGTACATGAGGGGAACTCAAAGCCGAAGGTTAGTTTCACTCCTCATTCTGCGTAGGAAGTTTTTCGGCCTGCGTGCAAATGGCAAAGGGCCTCTTTTCGTGTAAGCACCATAGCATGGGACAGGGAGACCAACAAGGGAGGACAGCAGTGCTCCCATGAAAATACATTAGAGACAGTTGAAAGGATGAGTGATTTACGATCCACAGGAGAAATTTGGCAGGGCTGGCGGTAACTGTTAGTGTCGATGTTTCATCTCCTCTTTGTGAAAGCACGGCCCTGGGGCCTGCAACATTTCCTCAGCATTTTTGCGCGATGACTTGACCTTGATTACGAAAAAGCGTGAGTACATAAACGTTTGCGTGAGACCGCAGCGGAGGTGCTGTGAGATTTTAATGGCTCTGATGTTTTTGCCTTGTGTGCACTGCTGTTACCTTGAAATTTCAGTGAAACTGACAGAAGAGCAGACAAATAGTTACATTACAATATTGTCGTTTAGCAGACGCTCTTATCCAGAGCGACTTACACAGGTTACAGTTTACAGTTTTATCAATTTATACTGCTGGATATTTAAATTAAGTACCTTACTCAAGGGAGCAACAGCAGTGCTCCAGCAGACAATTGAACTAGCAACCTTCGGTTTCGAGCCCTGCTACTTGCCAGTACACCACAATGCTGTCCCAACAAGTAGATTGAGGGAAAAAAACACAGATATGCAGGCAGGCAGATAGGTAGAGAGGCCAATCAGAAATATAAAGATCTTAAAACCACACCACCCCGTCAGAAACAGCAACACTGGCAACAGTACATTCACTGATCATAATGGGCCTTGACAAAACACAGAGGATGTAATTAAATACAGCAGCAACAGTCAACATTCTTCTCCCTGAGCATCCTCCTTGCACTGTCAATATAGGTTACATTCCTTATTGTATAGACATAGTTCACTTACATAAGAGCCAGCAGATCACACGCACACCTGTGATTTAGATGAACAGGGGTGTTGCAACTGCCTGCTTTGAGGCAGTTTCCACATAATGACAGCATCAAAGGATTCAGAATGTTGAGCTAGCCTTGGGTTCATACAGAAATGAATTATTATTATTATTATTATTTATTATTAGTATGTCAGTGAAATGAAAGGATTTAAAAATGTAAAAATGAGAATGATATTAAAGTAACACAATTAATACTATATGATGGAATTACATTTATTGAATAATTAATTTCATTATTATAGCACTTGTCAGTGATTTGTGCAATTTCTGTTTATTGCATTGAGATCACTGAGGAATTGTACTAAACCCTCCATCTCTATCACCTCAACTTTAACCACAGTGAGGAGGACTCCTGAACAAGAGTCCATGTTGAAGAGGCAATCTGAGGTCACACAAGATATTCAATAACACAGCGTCTCTGACACGCACTGGCTCCCGAGAAACATACATTTTCCTGCTCGCTCACACACGCACGCTCGAGCACACACCCTCCCTCACGCACGCACCTCCTCTCCCACACGCACCTGCTCGCCCTCTACGGGCTGCAGCCGACAGGCAGCGCGGTGGCGTGAGAAGCCGACGGGTGCGGGTCACGACAGCCACTTCCTGTGTTTCAGGTAGACGGGAGGGAGAAACTGGGTGGAGGCAGCGCGGGGCTCAGGTAGCCAGAGCTCCAAGGAGAGAGAGAGAGGGAGGGAGTGAGAGAGAGAGAGAGAGAGAGAGGGAGAGAGAGGGAAAGGGAGGGAGTGAGAGAGAGAGAGAGAGAGAGAGAGAGAGAGGGAGAGGGAGGGAGGAGAGAGAGAGAGAGAGAGAGGGAGAGAGAGGGAGAGAGAGAGAGAGAGAGAGAGAGAGAGAGAGAGGGAGAGAGAGGGAGAGGGAGGGAGTGAGAGAGGGAGAGAGAGGGAGAGAGAGGGAGAGGGAGGGAGTGAGAGAGAGAGAGAGAGAGAGAGAGAGAGAGAGAGAGAGAGAGAGAGAGAGAGGGAGGCTCATTTTGTGAATGAATCAGAACATGTGAGCTATAGACCATTGGCAACAGTCAGGGCCTCCTAGTCCTCACAGTCCACAGGTACACCCGCTGCTGCTGGCCTTGCTCAGTGACTTCTAGTACAATCACAGGTAGCGACACTGCCATTCACAAAAAGAGCAAATCTCAGCTTCAGCTTTTTATTTTTTTGGTTATGGGAGTGCCCTCCAGGCTGTTTACGCAGACTCATCTTTGAAGCTCTTGTAAATGGAACTGTAACCGCTCACACGCCTTACTATCGCATGGAAAGGGATCACGGTGTACAGAGGACTGAGAGAGGCAACGCCGAATGAATGAATCCCTTTCTAACAACTTAATCTCATAATTGCAAACCCGCAGTTGTACTCCCACGACCTGGCAGTTTGTTGAGTGATCAGAGAGAACCAATCACGTCCCAGGACCGCTTCCCCTTGCAGCAGGGCGTCACATGCGGCTGTCAGTCTCACATCATGTATTTATCAGATTCTCTCCTGAGTAATGCGCCTGTTTTTATTCATCATTTTAGAGGAGCATTTGGGCCATGTAATGTGAGGGTGCACAACAATATAGAGCTGTGTGCAGAGCTGTGTAGAGCTGTCGAGTAATCACCATGCCAGTGTGTTGTCAAAATGTTAAACATGCTCAGACAAGTGCTTTATGTACGTGTGTGTGTGTGTGTGTGTGTGTGTGTGTGTGTATGTGCATGCGTGCATGCGTGTGTGTGTGTGTGTGTGTGTGTGTGTGTGTGTGTGTGTGTGTGTGTGTGTGAGTGAGTGTGTGTGCGTGTGTGTTTGCACAGTGCAGTTCAATCAAGGTCAACAAGACACGCAACAGGATCTGTGCAGCATGTTTTCAGTGAATGCTTTTCTAGCTCTTTCTGCATCTTTCTTTCACTCCCTCCTTCTCTCTCTTCTCCATCCCTCCCGCCTCAGGTAAGGTTTCGATGTAGCATCAGCTGTGATTGTTCTGCGCCAAGGCTGAGCCGATGTTTGAGATGCTCTCTCGAGGCATTATTCACGGGAGAGGAATTCGCCCACCGCGTGGCATACCTGACCATTTAGTCAGCATTTTAGTTAGCGCCGTGCGTACCGAGAGAGACAGGGAACAGGGCGATCGCGGTGAACTCCGACGAGGCCGAGAGGCGCCCTAAGCACAGCTCCCTACACCCATGCGTGCCTTCCATCCTCACAGCCCTCGCCCTCTCCAGCGCCCGGGGGCCTGTGGGGCCACAGCTCAGAGCGCGGCCCACCCCCCTGCAGATGAAGTTACCCCGTGCCCATCGTGCGGGCCAGCGTGCGCCTCTCTCGCATGGCCACCCATGCGTCGTGGACTGTGTCAGATGACTGATTGTCTCTCCAGCAGCGACAGGCTGCCGCCGGTTAGCCACAGGAGCAGTCCTTCGTGCCGGTCTGTCGCTCTCCGAGCGGGAAGGCTACTTGACCGCGCTGAAACGCGAGAGCGGAGCAGACGTTGCGTGAGAGTCTCCTTACAGTGCTGTCACGGGTCCGCAGTTCCGTCACCCTCGATTCCGGGATCCTAATTATCTGCTGACTGTCACGGCAGTTACATGCTATCTGAGACTTGCTGTTTCCTGTTGTGCTCGATTGCCTCACCTTCACCCCCGCTCCCTGCGTCCACTAGCTTACCTGACTAATAGAGGGTCTGGCATCAGGTTGCCCCGATGCTGGTCAGACATTATGACAGCTCATTACCTACCCCCAAGGGTTGGATCAACACTGCACAGCCCTGTACATTACATTACATTATTGTCATTTAGCAGATGCTGTTATTCAGAGTGACTTTCATAGGTTACAGTTTTATCCATTTATGCAGCTGAATATTTGGGTTGTGGGTTAAGTACCTTGCCCAGCTCCTTGCCGCTACACCACACTGCTGCCCCTGATACAACCTGTATGTCCGGATAAAAGGAAAGCAATGCCTTTACAAAGTGTCCTAATTGAAATAAATGTGGTCCCTCCATCTTCTTTTCGGTGTATTTCCTGCTGCATTGGAGAAAGCACAGCTTTTTACTCACACTTCCACTCCAAGGCCAAAAATGTAATCACTGAGTCAATACACAGACAGGATCTCTCTCCATCCCTGACCTGGCTTTACCAATGACAGTGAAAAAGCACTTGACAAGCGTGCTGCCTCTCCTATGGCCAAATAACTATGCTGTTTGCTTTAGTTTCATTGCTCCAGCGTTCCTAATAAAAGTTTTTGGCTTGTTTCGTTATTTGTTTACTCTGTTGTGCAGCCGGTTGGCAGTGCCGGTCAGTGCCGGTGCCAGCTGATCAAGGAGACTTTTTTTCAGGACTGAGCTCTTTGAATTCTATCATAAACTGCGAAGCACATAGGAAACCTGATTCCAGGTGGGTGCGAAATTTCAGCCCTCTTTTTTAATATCAATGGCTACTGGCCTAGTTCAGCCCTGCATTCAGCCTTCCTACAGATTTCTCAGAATTCTCAGAATGTTCACAGAATGGACCATTCGTTGCACTTCTGAATAATGCGTTCCAAATGGCCATATTGTATATGCCAAAATCCAGATGATGTGACAAATCACTTGACACTTGATTACATTTTGTTCAGGATAAAGCAAATATAGGGGATTGATTCAATTGTCCCCAATTGTCCAGAGTGAGGGTGCTGTCTTCAGTGAAGTGTGCTTGGCCCATGCTGTGGAAGATCATGACTTCAGTCTTTTTTGAAATGTCTGTGGAGGCCCCTCCAGATCCTGTCTTATCCTGTCCTGGCTGGCTGTTCAGACTCCTTTCCTGGTCTGGGGAGGTAATACCATCTTCTGCGTGACAGCCTTGATTTTGTGAATGACTCTGCTGTTTCTTTAAGGAGTAGTGTATTGGACACAAAGGTGTCCTCCTCTTTTTGTTTACACACTGTCTCTATGTAATCCATTCATCATCATATGCCATTACATACAAAGTGCTTCCTTTTTAAAGTTAATCTCTCCTAATCTTTGTTGTAACCATTGTTTTTCATCTATTAGAATTTTTGACTGACTGCGCTCCAATGCCCATAAATAATATTGGAGATGGGATATCTTCACATCTGCACATAAGGTGAGGCAATTTTAAGATCTGTTTGTCATGCTGGCATGAATATCTTCCAGATTTTTTTTCTTTATAACAATAGTGAATTTGGACAGGTGGATTGAAGCCTTCATTCCCACTATTAAAATAAACGATTTCCCCGGAAGACATTTATTTCCCTTAATGACCTCACCACCATATTCTGCAGAGAAGTAAATGTACAAAAAATTTATCTGACTAGGAAAATGGCCAGAACTCAAACAGTCTACTCTCTAAAGTCACACGTCTACTGGATGTCTGGGTTTACCAAGCTTTAAATAATGTTGTCATTACTTTTGGGTTTAATAGAGACACAATAAAAACACAGAGGAGAGAGTAGACTGGAGGCTGTTCAAACTAGAAATAAGGTGGAAAGAACAGGGAGGTAGTGTTTTGGTGTTTTTTTTTTTTTTTTTGAAAAAGAGGTCCCCTACCTCTGGATTCAATCAGCCTTTGTCCTTTGACACCATTTAAATGCAAGCAGCACTTTTCTGAAAACAGCTTAGAGAGTTCAAGGATCACCAAATTTAATTAAAAAAAAAACTGTATTTAAAAAAAGTCAAGGTCAAGCAGTAATTGAATATGGGGGTTTGCTGTTGTATAGTAGCACAGGGTCAGGACTTTGCTCAGTATAGCTAACAGAGCTCTACCATGAATGTCAGAGCACAAGCACCACAGCTTTTACACTGCAAATAATAACAACACGTGTAAAGGTGAGTCTTGAGAAGGGGGGGTGGTGCTGCTGATGTGTGGAGCTGAGGGCCTGTATGGGAGGGGGTTGGGGTGAGGGGTGAGTATGTGCCACTCCATCGCTGCCCGCCCCTATCTGCTGTGCCATTTCACCTGTCATGCAGGATTTAACACCACTTCATGCATGCAACGCATGCCCCTCCCCGGAGAGACACAGCCGGCTGCTGCAGGAGGCTGGGTGCTCCGTTCCCCATGCAGCAGGAGGTAGTGTGTTCCACTCTGCGGGCACCAGCAGGCCGGGTGTTCCATTCCCCATGCGGCAGGGGGAGGCTGAGTGTTACATTCATCATTACATTTTTGTCACTTAGCAGACGTTCCTAGCCAGAGAAACATACAAAGATGTAGATGCCCATGAGGTAGTGGGTTCCATCCTGCAGGCATCAGGAGGCTGTGTGTTCCATTCCCCCACCCAGGGAGCTGTGTTCTGTTCCCCATGCAACAGGAAGAAGATGGCAGCAGGACAAACCTGTGTGCTCCATTCCTCAGGTATCAGGAGGCTGTGAGTTCCATTCCCCAGGTATCAGGAGGCTGTGTGTTCCATTCCCCAGGCAAGAAAATGGCTAGTATGAGGGTCTCAGGTGGCTCATTTTGAGAAGGCTTCACTCAACAACAAGTCAGTCAGGGGAGGCACCAACCAAACCTCACGCTGTATCCTGCAGCTGAACAGAAGCAGAGAGCAACTTTTTCAAGCCCTTAAATTACAGTTGCCGTTAATTATCAGTTGGGAATTGGCTGGTACCCAAATAGGTTTTCGCTGTTCACACCTGACAAGCAAGACGTTGATTGATTTATTCACCACCTTGTTTGGATTTCAAGCAAAGTGCGTCACTGAAAATTGTGGTGCAACAAGCACGCTGGAAGGGACTGATGTGCAGACAGCGCAACTTTACCACAAGAGTCCATAAATCCTTGACTTCTGCAGTATTAGAGGAGCTCTGTCCTGCAGCTGCAGTCCCCATGCATTGCTGCACTTTCCCTCATTGGTCAAAACATACAGCGCCTGAACGATGCACTGCAGCATTTCAAATGTCTGCAAGCACTCTGCAGCATTTCGAATGTCTGCAAGCACTCTTAAGTAGCACACAAATCAACACTTTAATTGAATTTATTCATTCCTATGTCATCTAAAAGATGATTTGAAGCGAGCCTGCAGGGAAACAAGTGGCTATGACAGGAAGCCAAGACAGGGATGAAAACAGACGTAGTGCTGTGAGAATCAAATCTAAACAATTGAAACGTTACTGCAACGGGAGAGGTGAGCGCCTGTGCCAACCTGGCTGCAGGTTTGTTTTTCTTATTTGGGAAGGGTGGAAGGGGAGCAACACAGCTGCCTTGGGGAGACAGTAGTTTATTCAGGACAGGTAACACCCAGAGACATCACCGGGACAGAAAGAGCTAGTGTTCTTGCACGCATGCACGAATGCAAGCACATATAGTACATCACATACATACATACACACACCCGCATGCATGCTCACATTCGTAATGCACACACATACACATAAACAAGTTCATATGCACATGTATGCAGTATACACACATGTGCATATGTGCATGCATGCTTATATGCACAGTACACACACACACACACACACACACACACACGCAGACACATGCACACAAAGACACACAAATATGCAGACATAAGTATACACACATGCAAACACACAGATGCAAACACACACACACACAAACAGCCCACTCCTGCAGCATTGAGCCCCACATCAGTTCCCTGCAATGAGGCCTTCTCCCTGCTGGTGGTACAGTATACATAACCTCTTCAGGGTACAAGGAGCAAGGACCATGGTGGAACATCATAGCCTTGAAAACTTTTGAGTGTTTGAATGTACTTTACATTTACTATAAAGAGTATCCATATTTACATACTCTTCATATATTACGATAAAATAATCTTCTTTCAAATATTCAGAATGTATATTGATAACGAGCAGATCATGAAATGTTTTCATTTTCTTGTAACCCACTTCAGGCTATTTAACCCTAATACAAAAAGACAAACATCAGATTGAAATTTGGCATACTTTGATGCAAGCACTCCAGTGCACATGTGCTGTCTTGGCCTCATGTAATTCATTCAGCAATGTTTCACAACAACTCAGACTCTCTTACAAATGCATGCCACATGTATATGAGTAAGGTACAAAAACAGCACACTGGGAATGTATGTTGTTGTATGGATAAACAAGCAAAAAGCCATAGACTACTGCAGTTTGGCCAACCCCATTCTATTCTTAGTTCCACAAACATCACAGTCAAGACTACTATTTTACCACTTAAATGTTATGACTTATTGCGCAAGGTTTAACAGCAGCAACTGGAAGAATGCTAGAAAAAAGGCACATCAGTTCACCTATGACCCTATGAGGAGGACAGCATATTCAACATCTCAAATATTTGGCAGTAGGGTGATGTAAACAATGTGTAAAACGTAACAGTGCTTAAAAGAACATAAAAATTACAATATGACTTCAATAAATCAATGAAATAAAAACTCATCAACATAATACACATGTAAGTGGTCACCTTTAAATTCCATAAGGCACTACATGGATCTATGATAAAGACAGGAGCAGAACATATATGCCAGAGGCTTTTCTGTGAGCACAACAGCAATGTTATGACCTGCTCTTACAGTTTTTTACAACTGCTTTCACACGTTTTCTGAAACCAGGTCTCATTTTTTCAAAACTCTACACACAAATCCAAAAATTGTACATGCAAAATGCCTCATATCTCCCGCAAAATGAAACACTGCCTTCAAAATACCATAAACACATCTCGAAATCAAGTATTTGCATCAAATGGCAAACACTTTTTTCACAATAGTAATTTTTTGGATATACCATGTACACACTGTTGTTCTAAATCTAAAGCTCTTCTGTCTTTCATAGGATTGTATTTACATTTCCATACACTGTTCTAGAGTGAAAGTAATCTGCTGAGAGGGATTGAAATGTAGACAGTAAACACCAATGCAATGTTGAAACAGAAAATATTTATTTTTCCAAAACATTACTGTTGTTACTGTAGTACAGTGTTGTATGGCATACAAGAAAACAAAACCATATACCATATGGGAATTTGTACAGAAACCATAAACATATGTAAACCAAAAGTAGAATTTTTAGAGGAAAGAAAAAATTATTGGGGGGGGGTGGCAAATCACCAGTGCTAAGCTGCATTCCCTCCTCCAAACAGCGAGGGAAGAATCTCCTAGAGTGGCGTATCCAACCTTGGACAGAGGCAGCGTATATGTCCCCACATGCCTCCTCCAATGCCTGGAGAAGCGGCATGCAGGCATAGGGCTGACGATCATACACTTTCCAGCACCACGTAGAGAAAAAATCCTCAATAGGATTTAGAAAAGGTGAGTATGGGGGGAGGTACAGGAACTGTGAACTGTGGATGGGTGGCAAACCAGTTTTGGACCAGAACAGCGCGGTGAAAACTTACATTGTCCCATATTACCACAAATCTGGGCTGCCCTGGATCCGAATTTTTATGTGGAACAAGCATATTGT
Organism: Megalops atlanticus; assembly: GCA_019176425.1. NCBI lineage: Eukaryota > Metazoa > Chordata > Actinopteri > Elopiformes > Megalopidae > Megalops > Megalops atlanticus. The sequence goes on along the minus strand of CM032885.1, from coordinate 9,569,228 downwards.
GAATTGCTTCCAGAAAAGTGAGCATATGGGCAGTGTTGTTAGGACCAAGTGTGGCATGGTGGTGGAGGACACCGTTCTGTGTGATGGTAGCACACATGGTCACATTTCCCCCACGTTGTCCAGGGACATTGATAACAGCCCTCTGTCCTATTACATTTCTCCCCAAGCGCCTGGTTTTGGTGAGGCTGAAGCCAACCTCACCCACGTAAATATATTCATCGAGAATGGCATGAGCATCCATCTCCAATATTCTCTGTAACAGACAAAAGAATATACAGATCAGTAGATATGGTACAGTCCAATACTCTGGCTCTGTAGCCAGATTGGTTAGTGATCAGTTAAGCAATTAGTGTGTGCACATGTGAGGAGTGGGTGTGAGACACTGGTGAATAAGTGTAGCATTTTGATTGGTTGTGTTTGGAAAAGGCAAGCAAGTTACTTCCTGTTTGATTTTTGTGTCTTAGGTAGGGAATTGTGTGTAGTGTTTTCCAAAAAGTGTTTTATGAAATTGAAAACTGAGTGAAAGGCTGAGAATTAGCTTATAGTTTTGCAGACTTGGTGTGTGGTTTTGCTCTTTGAGTGACAGGTTTCAGAAATCATGTGACATGTAAAGATTTTGTGTGTGAGCAGTTTAAAAAAACTAAACATATTCCTTTCATGAGCCTAGCTAATAAAGTAATTTATCTGAAGAGTGTGGACACTATTTGTGGTGTTACCTTGCCAGCCAATCAGTTGGCTAATAAGAGGATATTTCCAGAACACACAAAGTGAGGCATGACTTATATCCTACAGTAGGTGAGTAGTTTAAGGAAGTGACACAGAGAAGCTACCCAGGAATTTCCCATTTGCTTTCTTTGAATATACACAGTGTATAAAGGAATCTTAATATCTAAGGCAGCACCCAGCAAAAACATTCACCAAACTCCTTGTTCAATGGCTGTGACTTCCAAAGGTAAAACACACTTAATGCAGGAATTGTTTGGTCACCCAGAGAGTCAATGAACGAGGGATGCGAGTGCATTTAAGGCTGCCTCCTCCAGTCGCATCCAAAATGAACACACCGTGAAAGTGCAATGCAAAATAGACTATCCTGTTGTCTTGTTATTTAAGGCTACGTAGAGCTTTCCAGCCAAGACGAAGGATGGGGGATAACTTTGGGCTTCATATCAAGAACGATTCCAGAGGGCAAGGGAACCTTGTCAACTCTCAAGATAGATTTGCGCCAACTTAAAAGAAAGAATCCGAGCAATCCCTGGCTGTGCCAGCCCAAGGTCCGAGGGCTTTCAGCACCAGTGAACAGATACACCCCTCCCTGGCTGGGGCTAGCGTGGTTGAAATCAAATGCAAAGTGAATCAAATGCTACCATTCAACAGGGCCAAGGATTTTTTTTACAGTCATGTGTGCTCTAGAGACACCTTGTCAAAAAGGGCTCACTGACTTGATCCTGAGAGTTCAGAAGACTTTCACTCCAGAGGAAAAGAAAATATGTTGACATTTCCAATCTGCTTCCAATCCGCAGCAAAAAGATCAAAACATCCTAACAACAACAATAATGATAAAAATATTATTTAATATTTAATATCAATAAAAACATATGGCAAATAAACATTCAAACATGCAACAATACCTTATGCAGAAGATAATAATCAGTTCCACTTCTTGTCCCCTGCATGGAAAGCACAGCCCTACCCAGGGCCTGTAGTCCCATGTTCCTGCTATTGAGGGAGCCATGGAGGGAAGCTGCACCTCTGTGGAGCGGATGTGAACAATCTCGACACAATGTGCTGTTCAGCCAGCTGAAGGGGCTCTCCTTATTACAGGCGTGATGATGAATTTATGAATTCAGCGGGATTTCCACTGAAAAAATGTCTGGATTAAATGGCCTCAGAAGTAATTTGCATGCAAGCACTGATACAGGTTATCTCAAGGCCCACATTCATCTATTTGGCATAGTGCATGCGCGTGCACACACACACACACACACACACACACACACACACACACATACACACACACGCGCACACACATGCGCGCGCACACACACACACACACATGTACACACACACAATCACAGTAGCATGCTGTGTCGGATGTCCTGTCTCTCTGGGATGAAGGAAGAGGCTTGTTATGCTTGAACCGGGTTCAGTTAATTACTCAACAGGGCCTGGGGGATAATCCAGTTGTGCTGTCCAAGAAAAACACTGGATGGTGCAGATAGATGCCTGGTCTTCCATACAATACACCCTCCTGCCATCCCAGAGCACTGTCCCGTGATAAGATAGCGGACTGCATAATACCGCTGTCTGTCTCAGAGAGCCTAGAGCTGGGCACGCACAGGCCAAAATATTTTCCAGTCTCTCTGTCTTTCTCATTTTGCAGTCATGTAACTCTACAATGATTCATGTGCAGCAGGTCTATGGAGGGGTATAACGTGTTGTTATTCAAACAAGACTACTGACTGCAGGAGAGTCTGCTACATTTCCTGCCTTGTGCTCAGCAAGCCAAGTCCTTAGAGTGGACAATGAAGAATTTCATTTGTGTATCCTCTTGCATGCTTGTGTCTGAGTCCACATTTGATGGCCAGGCGATTAAGTGCCAATCTATACTATACGCAGGTTTGAGCATTTCCTTAGTACCAGGCAAGAATTGTTCAGCCAGCATGTACCCTGTCTCATACATCGAAGGCCTTTTTGGTCGTTTTGGTCATTGATCGCAGTTGTCTCTGCTTCAACATGTAAAATTGACATCAGCCATTGGTCACACTATTAAACAAAGATTTTCAGGAGACATTAACTGACTATACTATTGAAGCGCCTCTACCCACCATCAGGTGTATATATCCCCACCTTTAATGAAAAATATTATAATATCTAAACAGTCAAGACAAGACAACAGTCAAGAAATTATAGACATTTCACAGATACCTTAGGTAACTCTACAAGGAAACCAAAAGCTCTGTTCTAGATGATCTTTCAGTTTCCCACATCATGCTCTCGTCTCCTCCCTCAAGAATATCACCCAGAATTCTGAATATCACTCAGAATTTCCTCTCAATAAATACCCTGTTTTGATTGATATCATAAATATTTTCATGAAGTAAGGATTACTCCTTAATAAATAATTACACCAAATCAGGAAAAAGTTGTCTTACGCCTACGATCTTTCCAACCTACATCTCATTTTCAGTCTTGTAGTTCTCTCCACGATGCGAGAATAAGGTCTGGGACACGTTCTGGGACATTTATCAATTGTTGATTAACTCTTTAAGCAGATGTTGCTTTCAACTCACAGTATTGAGACTTCACTCCCAATTGTGCCAGGAAACCTTTTTGAAAACATATACTCAGATGATACTTCCATAGACCTACTCCTTGACATACTACCAGCCTTTGTTATTGTTAATTATAAACCATTGATGAAATGGCAACAGTACAGTTTTGGAATAATTTAGCACAGGTTAACTTGTCATGATTCCTGAATGGTGTTGTGCATGCAGTTGAGGGTCTGGAAGTGTTGTTAACCTGGCCTGTCACAGTAGCTCATATAGCTTGAATGGACATACTTCTGTTCTCTTGTGCTAGAAGTTGTTCTGGATATAAACCTCAGCTGAGAGCATGTAATGCAATGTAATGGAATGGAAAAAACAGAAAAATTACCACTCAGTGATTAGCCTTTGCACTTCTGGTCGTCTTCCTTAATACAATCAAACTTGATAGGCCATGGGCTCCAATGCGTCTCAAGAATGAGGCGGCAATCTTGCAGCTACACAGGCCTTCACCTTCCCCATATCAGAAATTTTGGTTCATCACATTCACAATGGATCATCCCTCTTAAACAGACAGCTTTCTTAAACATGGTCAGCAAGGTCATTATGGGTTCTCCCTCCAGACTATATCAATCCCTCCTCAACCCTATTCCATCTGAAACGGAAAATCTGCTATGGATTGTATCATTCACTCACTAGTCTGGCATACACCCATATCCTGTGTAAATTAGCATGCAGTAAAAGTTGGAGTACAGATAAGCAATGAAAAGCACACAAGCAGGTGCAATGTAACTTGCATTTTAACCTATACATGTGCATACAATTTGTTGTTTATTTACTGTATAATGCTCCAATACGTTCAGCTGAGTGGCATACAGAAATTGAAATAAATGAATAAATGATAATAAATAGCCTATGTATGCATATGTACTCTAGATTTTTTCTTCTGAATGGTGATCACACAGTATAATTGGTCTTTGGGGCATTATCAGCCGGATTAAATATGTCAGATAACAGATGCACTGAAACTGAGAAATGTGTTTCAAGGATCAGATAACTGTGTGTTTAACTGATGTTGCATTTAAAATAATGTTTTAAAAGCAGCTCATGGTTGCCAAGCCTTTGCAAATCCGTCTAATGTTATAAGTATAATTTGTAAGTTATAGTGGAATTTCTGACATAAATGGTGGGAAAAACTTTGAAATTGTAGATTGTTGGTGCCAACTCCTGTATTTACACAACAGCAGGACTTCCAAAAAACAGCCAGTGATTGTTTTGATAAAAGGGTGACCCGCAAAGCTTGACGATGCCCCCCTCTGCTCTCTCTGTACACAATCTCGCGACCCTTGGCACGGCCCGAGCAAACACAGTCTGCACGCAATGCAGCGACTGTGGCACAAATCATTAACCCGTGCGAGCGCTTTGTGTTACAAACGTTCCCTGCAACACTCTGCTGCATAAATTGAGACGGGGTAAATGGAGTTAATTTGTTTTAGGTCTGGCATATTTCGCGTGTCAAGAGGAGACACACTTTTCACCCCACGCCTATTTTCGCACACGCGTTTTTTTTCTTCTTTCTTAAACCGTTTTTGTTCTCGCACAGTCTGAGTCAGCGAAAAGAAAGCCTTTTGGCACCTTCGTGTCCGAAAAGCGAGAGGTGACAGCGAGATGGATGACCGAGATAGAGGTGTCCGCACGCAACCATTGTTTACACGGAGAGCGGAATGAAATTGGCTCGCAGGGGGAGGGAGGCTGGGCGCAGCTAGCCCGCTATCGAGTGCGCACACCTATCAGAAGGGAAAATTGATATAATTGCTCTGGACAGGCACCCCAAAGCGCGTTGTGAAAAACTAGCAGGCGGTCCGTTTGCTACTGAATTAACCACCGCCGCTTATTGATTCTATTGCGTGTTAAAGTAGGCTATAGTATACGGCAATACAAGAGTTATCAACTCAATATTGATGCAAGATTGCGGACCTCATCCTCCTTTTCGAAAGCTCCGATCCATCCTCCGTCTTCGTTATCTTGCGCGAGTATTTTAAATCTCTTCCTTATTCTTTCATAGCAATTAACACTTCCTTTTTGGCTTTATCATTTTTCCAGGTACCAATTTCCGTGGACAAATTAAATATTAACACAGTGTCTCAGGTGCTCTCTGGCTCAGACACATTGACTAATGCTGTTTTGAATGCGATCCAAACAGTTACAAAACTAGCTTTAAGTCTGATTTATTACACACTGAAATTTGTAAAGCAGCGAGTGAACTCTAGTGGTGTCTGTTCTAGGCCGTGGGAGATGAGGCCATTAATGGCACGTGGCATTGTGCAGTTAACATTGATTAAGCCTGGTGTAGCTTTTTACACACATCTCTTGCATTTAATGAGCCGTATCAAGCTGTGTTGCTTGATAAGAAAATAACTTTTTTCCATCCATCCTCAACACTTCAGAGGTCATCACTTCTGACTAAATCACATGAATAAAACTTTTGTTGAAATAGGCATTCTGTGTTTATCAACTTATATATGTCAATATAGATACCTAACTACAATTTTAGATGATTTAGTTATTTTTCACTGTGTAGTTTATAGCGTGTGAGCCAGATCGAAGACCCTCACGGTGGTACACACCCTTAAAAGTATTTTCATCCCAGAAAGCTATGGAACGTGGTCAAAAACCAACTGTCCTTGAGAAGCTGTGGAAATTAGCCAAAATATACCAATTCTACAGTTAGAAGAATGCCTAAATTTCTTGCCAACTTGCCATTTTGATATGAATTACTTCAAGTCTAGCAATATCAATGCGCTTTTATCGCCATCAAGTTTGTAAGCGTATTGGGTTTGCGCAGCAGGCCCACTACCAAAAGCCACTGGTGACTGCTGTCTGCTGGCTTGTGCAGACAAAATCATGTGTCCATGTTCACTAAATATTATAAAATATTAATGTATCTCAAACAATTCTATCTTAAAAGTTGTCTAACTGTGTGGGAATTTGACTTATGCATCAATGAAAAATTAAAATATTATGCCAGTTCTTGGAAATGTAAATGAAAATGTGGCAGTTCTTCTGAACCATTCACAGGTACTGATCAACTCATCAGAGCAATTCACAGCCGATTTTTCAGACAGACCATAGGAGAAGACTCACATTCATTAGTGAAGAAAGGTCAAGATGATTGGGCTGCTTAGGATAAGATGCTCTGCAGGATTGGTAAACTGGTAGTGGGGTGATAACAACCACTGATATACATTTTAATTTCACTGCTATGTTTCATGCTGGGCTTTCATAGTAAACTGGCTGCTAGTGCAGTACAAAGACTCTGTCCAACTTGCAAGCTTGTTCATCTGCATGACTTTAAAGATGCGTGAACTTTTCATTTATCCTATAGAGACATCACATTTCATGTTCCCTTTTAGCAAGAGCACTTTGTCCTGCAAAAGTGTTAGCTATTTAACTGACACTTGGTAGCAGTATCTTTGAGAAACCTAACTGGCTCAACAGCCAAGTGTAATAGTCGTCTTATGAAGTGAAGCATCCATGTTTATTATTATTATTAGCAATTAATTTCTTCCCATTTAGAGCATAACAAATTATGCTTGATTGTTCCAGCTTGCATTTTATTCTTGTATTTGCATTTTGACATTTAACAGATTTCCTGAACATCTTCCAGTTTTAACAGCAGGCATGACATCCATCTTTGTCCCACATACTTAATATTTGTACACCCTCTGAGTCATTTTTCATCTTCGTCAGTTCAGTAAGGTTACTCATTTGCCCATGTAAAATCAGAATCATTACTATGTATGGTTACAATCCTGATGAATACGCTTTCCTTTGTCACATTTGAACTCTGACACCAGCATGGACCAGCGAGTTTGGTTCCTTTTTAGCCTGTGTGAAAACTCTTTCATCTCCTTTCAAAATGTTTTTTTTTTCTTTTTTCTTGTCCTTCCCACAAATTCTTACTACATTAACCTTGATCGGATGCATGAAGCAAACCTGGTCTCTATATGGGTGAGGGTTCCCTGCTGTGTTTCCTGTGATATGTCAAGTCTGCGAACAGGGTCGGTATGAGGTAGTAGCAGGTAGGGAGTGTTAGTGTGTGTGTGGGTGTGTGTGTGTGTGTGTGTCAGAGTGCGTGTGTGTATGAGGTCATGACCTGTTGCCCCAGATAATCCTATTAAGCCTGGCTTGATGGGAGCACACGCGAGGGTACAGGAATGCAGACGGCAGCCTCGTCACTGGCCTCTGAACATCTCACCCCTCTCTCTCATCCACCCTGGAGCTGAAGCTAGTTCCCCCGCTCTTACGCAGTCTGCAGGACCTCCATGGTATTCCTGAACACATCAGTGCTGTAGCGGTCAGACCACTGGACTCCAGGGACTAAAATCCCAGGCAGAGCCCTGCTGATATGTTCTAGAGGAAGATATGCAACTCCAGCTGTTTAGATTAATTATGTGTAAGGTGATCTGAAAGCACTCTGAAGCCTGCCAAGCAGACGAATTATCAGCGTTTTAATCCAGTTGCAGACTAGCTGGCAGAGTCAACTGGTTTTTTTCAATTTGGTGGTACTTCTGACATAATTCATCTGAAGAATGTTCTAACTGCATTGTAACTGATATTATTTGCTGGAGTGATATCCTTAGTTAGACTGAGAAGTGGTACAAACATTATGGCTTCACCAAATATGCAGACAGTACAAAAAATACAATGGGGGTTTCCTCTTTCTCTCATATCCTGTCTCGGACTATGCATGGATGGAGTGTTTTCAGAAAGCACAGGCACCATGCTGCAGAACCATTCCCTTTATGAACATAAGAAACAATAAGACTGTTTAATGTGTCAGTGCAGTCTTCCATGCAGGTAAAAAGTCTTATGCCTGAATGGCGTGTGAAAGTTAGGCTATAACCATGCCTTTCTCACACACACCTCTTTGGGAAAGTTAGTGTAACAAGTGCTGGGAGATGTTGTGGCTTCAGCTGCCTTCACAGCCCTCATACTTCTGTTCATCTTGCACACCAAAGGAAAGAAATCCCTTAGGACACCAGTGCAAAGGGCGAATCAATGTTTTAAAAGCTTGTGTTTGCTCACGTGTGCAGGTGCGTAAGGGCTTGTATTCTGATTGAGATAAATTTCCCCACTTGCCCCACTTCTACATTCATCTTCCCTGGAACACACTGGTTACTATATCATCTTTATCTGATTGCGCACATAATTCAGGGTTTCTGTCTAAAGATGCCCTTTTTGAAAGTCCAGGTGGTGGCGGACGAGGTGACCTGATCCCCCTTTTTTCCTCTTCCGTTAAAGGCAATAGTGTGGGATGAGCAGCGCTTGGGAGTTGTGTAACAGACTGTAACAATAGAGTGATCACTTTTTCGTCCTCAAGCAGGTGACATACAAGCTCACCGCTGATTGCGTATGGATGTTCCCACCCTGTGTGTCGCACGCTACCATTTGTCTTCCACAAAACTAAGATGTGCCACATGCAAGCAATCCACCCCTCTTTGAATGAATTCATAAAGACTGAATGACGTGTTTTAAGCACTTGTATGATTCTTGACATGAGACCAATATGTTTACTATCATTCAGCTGCAGGAGCATCTGTTTGAAGCAGCCTCTCATGTGCGTCTTGTTTCTGTCCGTTTATCTGAGTTAAAACAAATATATGAGTTTAAAAGGGAGGGAGTATACAGTATACATTATACTTAATTGCAATATTTCTTTAAAGGAAATGGTTTCCTGTAACAGTTGCGATTTCTGCTTGACTTATCAAAGTACTTGCAGTGGCAGTACCGTGTCTTGAATCAGCACGAACTATCGTGCTGTGACAGTTGACTTCAGCCTATAATGCCTCCGCGTGCATGCTACGTGAAGTCTGAATGACACATCGCCTGACTCCAAAGCCCAAGATCCTTGCGTTTATAGTAGCTGTAGCACTGAAATATGTGCAACTCCAAGCCCAGGAAAAAGTCTCACGTCCGGCGGTCTTTGTTCTGCGAGCTTAAGACCCTTGTGTCTTTCCAGGGACTGCTGCCGCCTTCGCGTGACTGACCAAGCAGATTTAGGATTGTCCCGAAGAACTAGCCCACCCCCACAGGGCAACGGTAGCTCCGTGTTCTCACGCAAACACCAAGGGCAGAGACATGCAGCACGATGGGGCACGACGGGCAGGCGACGGACTGAGAGCAACACATTCTTCTACTGACACGAATTCGGAACGGTATTCGGTGTGTTATAATCCGATTTGGAGCTAGCGAGGGATAAAACCCTCGGTGTGGTTGGTGTATATATGCGTCAGTTTCCCCTGCCTTTGAGAGTTTCACACTGTTCCTGCACGCAAAAAGAAATCATTTTAACATTGAATCAAACAAATAAGCCGAATGTAATGAAATACTTAATTTTATGCAAAGGAAAACTTTTTTTTCATCCGAGGCGTGATTTCACCAATAAGGACTGACCAAATGTAGACTAACATATTCAAAATAAACTTTTTGTATTTTTTTGTATCACACTTGTATCACACTTAGTGAATGGCTCGACGAAGTTATACTGCAATTTGTGATCATCTGTTTCATTGATAGTAATGCAATAATTACTATTATAATGTCATAATAATTGGTACTGGTCCAAAAGTGATGCACGGTCACGTCGATTCAGTGTTATTAATCATAAATATCCTTTTCCATTGCTGGTATAACATACCAGTGCTTTCCTAAATATTCAGCAATGATACTTGGATGTCTGGTGCTTACTTAAAGGTCTTTTATACAAGTCCGTGCGCCAAAATATCCGTTTCAGCTGTTGACTAGCGTTAGCCCTGTGTCGTCGTATTTTCATACATATAATTTAGCTATTGCAGACGATTATAATCAAGTTACGAAAATATTTTATCAACGATATCAATGTTGTTTAAAAGCAACCCATTGTTATTACAGTGTACATAATTGTTGACATTCGTGAATCTAGCCGTTTCCTGTCCAACAAACACGCAACTGCGTACTTCAATTAAATATTTTGTTCTTACACACGTTTTCTTTTTACAAACGGAAATTAAACGATATGCGTGCGTTAATACTGACAAGTAAGAGGGCCTTCAACGCTATTGGTTTTGCTAGCTATTTAGTGATGGATTTTCTTTTGCGGTTAGATTGAATAGACCTCTGTTTGACTGACTGTAAAGTAATTTTGTATAACTACATTCATCAGTCGGGCATGAACTAGGATTTTCACACTGTGTGGCGTATCATAACTGACCCGGCATTGTTCATTTCTATGTTCTATTTATTGTGTCCATTGTTAGATATGTTTCAGGACTCTGTCAGATACAATATCTTAAATATGTCATGATCTAAATTCTGTAAACCCATGCACTGTATACAAACAGCTTTTCTCATGTCGCCTAAACGTGTAACACGTCCCATGCAGTCCTTCTGATATTCGTCACGTTTTGAAAATGTAGTACATAGAATTATACCTCACTTTTCTGAAGTCTAATGGAAACAAAAATGAATTTACTCTCTCCAAATGTTTCCGTGTCTTTCTTTGGCCCTTCGAACCATTTTTTCAAAAAGAGAAAAATGGTGCAATGAACTCGTTTACCCTTTCACCCGTGCAGTGCTGACGGAATCATTCAGCCCAGCATCCTTACCCGGGGGTTGGGGGAAGGGGAGGCACTGCCGAAGCGCTCTCACGCAACTTTGGCCAATCTTTAACCCGAGCGCCAACAGGTGCACGCACGCGAAGGCGTTTGACAATGTTTATTTAAGTTTTTAAAACCGCGCCCCCATTATCGAGAGCTCTGCGAGAATTATAGCAGTTGTGGATGATTGCTGTTCAAATTATTTTATTCTTATTTAATGCACTTTCTTAGAACAAATCAAATCGCATCCAGGATATTGCTGTCAGTCTGCACTAACTACATAATACATCTAAAACTTGACAAAAGTGTTTTTTTTTTCGTTACATTGTGGCAGAATGATTATGCTAAAAGCATACATCTATTTTATTTTCACTTACTTATTAGACTATTAGACAAACCAAAATGTAATTGAGCAATCATTCAAAAAGTGGCGGTGATTTCCACTTATTCCTAATGCTTTAGAGTTACACTCAAAAATTACACCTGTTGACACGGCAAGTGGGATTTAACAGGCTGTCAAGTCCCCTGATTAACAACACTAGGGCTTGTTTTTCTTCCCATACATCCTTGACACGCTATTGAATCCTTAATGAGCACGGAAGCAAAGTTTGCTACAGGGAACATAAATACTATCGGATTAGTTACTTAATACGCGGAATAAATGACCATTTGAAGTTTTAGCTCTTTAAGTTTTTTTTTACTTTAATTCTCAAGTTAGCGAAAGGGCTTTGATCAGATCCAGAGTGAATCAAAAAGCATGAGATTCCTTAAGATGAAACTATATAGCCTTCTGAATAAAAAAGAAAATGAATTCTATTAATTATTGTAGGCTATGAATATCGTACATGAAAATACGTGTCATCGTAGGTTGGCCTATTGTCTGTACTTACTTAAGGAAAAAATAGAATAAGGGCAATCAGCCGTTTCTTCAACCACGTGAAGATTATAAACAAATCTAAATTATAGCCTACACAGTATATAATAGCATGTAATTGTGACTATTAACAGGATTGCTCATTATAACTCTCCTGTATCTTATAGGCTATGTATCTTACAGTGGAAAAACCAAGTTTACACAAAAAGATGAAGAAATCATACGTCGAAGTTATAAGTGATGATAGCGCATGCTTTACAAATTCACGGCTCAGCTGAATATTTTTACATTATTAAGACATATTTATAACACAATCAAGTAAATATATTTATTAAACCATCATGCATAAACCATCACTATTGTCTTTGAAGGTTAATATCATTAACTACAATTTAAATCTTGCTGGCACAACTGAGAGATCTGTCATGTCTTGACTATTCAGGACGAAACGACGTGTATGGAATAATTCTGTTTGCTTGTGTCTTCATAATTCACTCGTTTAAATTAACCCTTTCATCGCCTGCCTGCAAATGAACACAGTATAAAGACAACCCTGATTAAGAGAAACCATGTTTAAACATGTTTATACTTAAGCATTAAGCAGGATTATCAAAGATAGGGTATTCACGTAACTGTCCATTTTGATTATTGTCATTAAAACTTTGCATAAAAATGACAGGCAAAATGTGTGCAACAAGTGAGTTTAGAGATTATATTCCGTAACATTCAAATATTTTAATCATCGTTGTTATGAAACAATTAGCAAGTGCAAAATATTAAGATACTTCGTGATGGTAAATTTATTGATGAATCTAAAAGCTATTTTAATTCATTTGGACGTTTTTGCAGGTCTTTTCTTTACATTGTTCTGAATACTCGTAGTTCTCTGTAGAAGTGTAGATCGCAGGTTGTACAACCTTTTTTTCTGCCATCTCTGCCCTAAGTTCTTTGATTCGCTCTAATTACCCCTCTAGCTTGAACATTTCCCCGCTGCGCCGCCGGGCGTCCAAATACTGAGAACTAACCTGTTACGTCACTCCGACTGCAGGCCAATAGAACCGAGAAGCGCTCTATAAAAGAAGTGTCCGTCCTGTCGTCAATTCACTTCGCAAGAAGAAAATAGAAAGAAACACGACTTATCTGGTTTTTCTTCAACACACCTCCTTCGCTGAACACACGGTCTCTCAGGACTTGAGCTGAGGAAATCACTGCTGCATTATTAACGGTAATTATTGCTCGAAGCTCATGTTTTGCTCATGATTCCTAAAAGTAGGCAGTAGTAATGATGAATTGGTATAGTTACAGTTGAATTAGTGGGGCTTGTATCAGGTCACCCGATTAATTATGTTTGGTTAGTTGTTTTACTGTCAAGTTAAAGCTGAGGTAATAATACATCCTAGATTTATTTATTATTACTACTATTTATTATTATCATAATTATTATTATGATGTACATTACAGCACTTAGAGACAAGAACTGATGAAGCAATTTGCTCCCCTGTGTGAATGCAGTAAGTGTTTCCAAAATGTAGCCTAGAATAGCATTGCCATAGCATTGAATGTGATGAGAAGCTTTCCATGTGTAACACCTAAATGAAATAGCTTTCAAAACAGACATGTTGAAAACCAAAAATCACCCATAGCTGGGGGGGTGGGTTTGCAGGCTGAAGTTTATAATAGCAGATTACTTCGCATGCATAAATTGCAATCCGAGTTATAAACTGGAAAAACTGCTTTTGGGCTTTTCAATGGGCCAGTCAGCATCACGCAGCCCTGTGCAGACAGACTCCAGCTCACGCTTTCGCGGAGCTGCACTGATTATGCAAAAGCCTTGGAAGCCTCTCACGGAGCTGCATTTGAGCTAAACGTTCCGTAAAGTTATGCCTATAGCAATCGAACACATCATCGGCGCATATTCAGCAGTTGTTTCAACCCACTTGTTTTTTTGTCAGAGTGCCATGCTGAAGTGAGTGCTGCACTCCTGGGTTGTCCCTCCCCCATTAATGTCATCAATTCCATTCATGCTGAAACAAGATTCTGGCAGCGAGAGTCGCACAGGAGCAACGTGCTTTGTGCATGTGGAAACGCAGGCTTGTACTTCTCCAAATCTTTTATTTTTCTTATTTTTTTTCTCAATCATGCTTTCAATTGAACAGGTTCTCCTGACGTGAGCAGCTGCAAACAGCAAACAACAGTCAGACGATGGCGTTGATGATTCTGCCGGTGGTGGGCCCGGTCTCTGTGTCCGAGAGCCTGGTGGCCATGGTGACGATGTGCGTGGTGTACCTGGTGTTCCGGCTCCTGCGCTCCGACATCCCCGAGGGGCTGCGGCGGCTGCCGGGGCCGAAGCCGCTGCCCATCATCGGGAACGTGCTGGAGGTGGGCGCCAACCCGCACCTGAGCCTGACCGCCATGAGCGAGCGCTACGGCCCGGTGTTCCAGATCCAGATCGGCATGCGGCCGGTGGTGGTGCTGAGCGGCAGCGAGACGGTGCGCCAGGCGCTCATCAAGCAGGGCGAGGAGTTCGCCGGCCGGCCGGACCTCTACAGCTTCCGCTACATCAACGACGGCAAGAGCCTGGCCTTCAGCACCGACCAGGCCGGCGTGTGGCGCGCCCGCCGCAAGCTGGCCATGAACGCCCTCCGCTCCTTCGCCACGCTGGAGGGCAGCAGCTCGGAGTACTCCTGCGTGCTGGAGGAGCACATCAGCAAGGAGGGCGAGTGCCTGGTCAAGCAGCTCAGCACGGTCATGGAGGCCAGCGGCAGCTTCGACCCCTTCCGCCACATCGTGGTGTCCGTGGCCAACGTCATCTGCGGCATGTGCTTCGGCCGGCGCTACAGCCACGACGACCAGGAGCTGCTGAGCCTGGTGAACATGAGCGACGAGTTCGGGCAGGTGGTGGGCAGCGGCAACCCTGCGGACTTCATCCCTTTCCTGCGCTTCCTGCCCAGCCGCACCATGAAGACCTTCATGGACCTCAACGCTCGCTTCTGCACGTTTGTGCAGAGGATCGTCAAAGAGCACTACAAGTCTTATGACAAGGTCAGTGCGGAGAGACCCCCACATATTCATTTTCAGTTTTGTGCTTTCTGTTATTCCTGGTGTCGTTGGTGTCTATGATGTTAACCGTTACTGAACTTGGTTCCTTCCAGAACAACATCCGCGACATCACAGATTCCCTCATTGATCACTGTGAGGACAGAAAACTGGATGAGAACTCCAATGTCCAAGTGTCTGATGAGAAGGTTGTTGGAATTGTGAATGACCTCTTTGGAGCTGGTATGTAAACATTTCATGAATAGATGATGAAAATCTTGCTTGTGAGATAGCTGGTATTCATCATTTGTACTATGTAATGCAACTTAGACCATTTACAGTTTTGTGTTTCTAGGTACTGCTAAGAGTTTTTAGAAGCAATCCAAACAAATTTTGTTCTCTTTCTCAGGATTTGATACAATCAGCACTGCTTTGTCATGGGCTGTCGTGTACCTGGTTGCCTACCCTGAAATCCAGGAGAAACTCCACCAAGAACTGAGTGAGTGAAAATGCCTTTTCACCCTAATAAGCATCTCATACTACTTAGATTTAACCAACTTTATCCACTTCCGAGTGATCTTCTAGGCCAAGCCTTAAATGCAGTGTTAGCAGGCCCTCACTTTGGCACATGCAAATGTTTACTTTTGCTTTCTGTCTGTAGAGGACAAAGTGGGAATGGAGCGCACCCCCCGCCTCTCTGACAAGTCCAGCCTCCCGTTCCTGGAAGCTTTCATCCTGGAGATCTTCCGCCACTCTTCCTTCCTGCCTTTCACCATCCCTCACTGGTGAGTCAAACATTCTCACATGAAACAGTCACACAATCACACAGTTACGCAGCACTGGGGGTTACCTATGGCATGTGTTCTAAAGCCCTAATAAGCTGACAAGCTGCTGAAACAGACGTTTCAGGAGTACAAAATAACATTATTGAAGTCTTTGACTTTAACCCCTCCTAAAGACATGACTATATGACATTGTGGGAGACAATCGATAGATGGGATGTTACTACTTGAGTCAAAACTCTTTCTACTCTTTTTTTCCTTGCCAGCACCACTAAAGACACATCACTCAATGGATTCTTCATCCCTAAGGACACCTGTGTCTTCATCAACCAGTGGCAGATCAACCATGACCCGTACGTTCCATTTATCAATCATTATGACCGGATGGTGTATCATGAAACATTTGATCTAATCACAGTTACGAGACAGTTAATATCACTGAGAATCCCCTCTTCCCCTCTCTCCTCCTGTGTCGTACAGGGCGCTGTGGAAGGAGCCGTCCTCCTTCATCCCCGAGCGCTTCCTGACCGCCGACGGCACGGCCGTCAACAAGGCGGACGCGGAGAAGGTGGTGGTGTTCGGCATGGGGAAGCGGCGCTGCATTGGCGAGGCCATCGGCCGCTCTGA
The DNA here is from genome assembly GCA_019176425.1 of Megalops atlanticus. NCBI lineage: Eukaryota > Metazoa > Chordata > Actinopteri > Elopiformes > Megalopidae > Megalops > Megalops atlanticus. The sequence goes on along the minus strand of CM032885.1, from coordinate 9,553,006 downwards.
GGTCTTCCTCTTCCTGGCCATCCTGCTCCAGAGGCTGCGCTTCCACGAGCTGCCGGGTCAAACGCTGGACATGACGCCCGAGTATGGGCTCACCATGAAGCACAAGCGGTGCCAGCTGCGTGCCAGCCTGCGGGTGCGAGACCAGGACTGAGACGCTCCCTCTCCTGCTTAGCGCTCGCGCGCTGAGTCTGACACATTAGTTGGGCTGAAGTATGTGTGGATATGAGCGCAGTCCAGATTAACAGTGTAACAAGGCACACTCATATCTGCTGTTGGGAGTCCAGAACCTAGACTAATGGCTTTCCCTTGTACGCCTTACATTTGGATGGAAATGGAACCAATTCAGGCGGCAATTCAATGGCAATCCAATAAAGTCAATTAAAATGTGGCAGGTGCTCTTAAAAGAAATTACAAAAGTTAATTCCAGCTGACTGTTAACCTTTTCATTTTAGCTATGGTACATCATACGATTTAAACATTTTCAAATTGCATAGCAAAAATAACATTTTAAGGAGAGGGACTGCCACTTACACCTCAATGTGCCTTTTCTCATCAATTGCTATACTGTAAATGAATGCTAGCTGCTGCAGAAAGTTGAACTCTACATCTTCCATAAGACTTTTCTCAGTGAAAGACCTTTTAATGAGTGAAACTGTCTACTGTGGATTAAATCATTGAAGCTATTTTTTGCATATGTGACTTGCATCCCATAATGTGATTCATAGCATTTATATTTGTTTTTACATTGACACACTGTTTGATAGTTATCAGTGCTTTATATAAAATGCTATTTGTACAGAGTATAATAAAAATGTTAGAAGCAAATACCTTACAAAGACTCTATACCATATAATTTACCAGATCACTGTATGATTTGTAATGCTAGCACTGGTTATTGTTATCACTGATATAGTTTTTTCTTATATCAACATTCTACTTGTGTATGTAAGTCATTTTGACATGGTAATGATGAAGGACTTTTTGTTACATTTTCTGTTGAACTTTGAAGAACAAAAAAAACACTATGATTACTTCCAACTGTGTAAACAAGCTACTACTACATGTTATTGTATTTATATATACAGTTTTATTAAATGGCATACCTTCTTTTTTGGCTTTTAATAAAAACGTGTCTCTGTGAGATACTAAAGTATGTGGCTTAAATCCCGTCTCTTATGTGCTTTGTTTTTACAAATTCATTTTCTGTATAACTGTATAGCAAAAATAAATGAAATTCAGTTAAATAGTTACGCACAGAAAACTATGTCTTTGCGCAATTAACGCATTGGTCCATAGAGACAGAGCACCACCGTCCCATTATTCCTGATCTTGACAACACAACATTTTCTTGCTACATTATTTACTAGTTGCCTTGTAAGCCTGTTTTCGCATCCTTTTGAGTTGCCATAATTATTTAGGTACCCGGTAAAATACAGTCTGTTTACCATGGACAATATCAAGACATGGTCATCTCTTGAGTTTTAAAAACCACTCTGAAATGAAAGTAACGCTTAAAACAAAACATCAGCCTATCAGCCACCTGTTTAATTCTTCCGCACATTGGCAAGAGCAGAGAGTCGCAGGAAATGACGTAAATGCCTTTCAAGGATACAGGATTGGGCTTCAGGAAATTGCGTTTACGTTGGAATACATCTCGCGCTGGGCTCGAAAATCCACCGTCTCAGAAATGTAAACTAAGCCAAAATTAATCAGTTTGGAGAAAAGTGAAACTTCTTAAAGATTAACATCGGGTGATTTGGCTGGAGGTATGTAGCCGGCTAATTCCTCGTGTTCAACCAGCCAGACAGATTAGTTACTTCGTCACCCAACCAGAATACAAAGACCGCATATAGCTAGTCTGCTAGATAGCTAACTAACAGCGCGGTCGCCGCTAGCATAACAAACGTCCACGAAAAGTTAGATTGCTAAACTAAATAAGGAAATGGGTAACTATCTGAGGAGTTTCATTTTTGGCATCGTATTTAGGCAGCTACTAGCTATGTCAGTCAACAGGATGTTGACTTATTAGCCCGTTAGCAGTCGATAGCAAATGAGAGACAGCTGTTTAGCTGCAAGTATCCTGTTAGCTAGTCTGCCTGTTTGTTAGCTTGCGAACTAACTGTTCACTTCAGTTAGCTAACCACAGCTTTGCAATACGTTTAGCCCGTCTTAGTAACGTAATGCAATGCGATGTAGCCAAAGCTTTCTAACTTGCTAATGTGGCATGTAAGGCCTCAAACAGCCTCGGCTAGGTAGCTAAAAACATTAGCTAGTCTTAAGCACTCAAACGAAACCCAGGCCCTGGGAGTGTTGCGCGGGAACAAGCTAGTCAAATTATAGTTTATCACTATATTTAGTATATAGTATATTTCATGTATATAAAACGTAGTCAGCCTTGCCTGGTTAGTTTGTATAATCAGTAATGTATAGCGAGCAGGCAAGTTCGGCTGTCTGAATTAAACTTTGTGTAAATGGTGCGCTGTCTTAATTAGCTAAATCAGCTAAATAAACGCTCGTTTGAAGGATTATAGGGAAAACTGAATGAGCTTAAAAATGTGTGGCCTATAGCAAGCAGCCTCTCAAGCAGTTCAGGTGGACTTAAGTAAATAAACGCATCTAACGTTAGCTGTGTTAAGATTACATGAACTGTGTTTGCAAGTCAAAGGACTTAAGTGGCTGATTATCCGACCCTCCCTGCCGCCCAGGAAGAGACAGCATGGCCGAAGACTGGTTGGGGAGTCTGGTGTCGATCAACTGCGGGACGACACTGGGCGTCTATCAGGGAAAAGTGTCGTCAGTGGACCAGGCCACCCAGACCATCTCTCTCAGGCAGCCCTTCCACAATGGCATCAGGTGTCCTGTTCCTGAGGTCACTTTCAGGTGAGAGCTGTGCACGTCTTCACATTACTGTTGTGAAGTGCTGCCACAGAGTGATGTGAATACAGTAGCAAAGATGTTCACAGTATCCCTGTGTGCCACACTGAATGAATTAGGAGTTAAGTGAGTCACTGAAAGACTTAAAATGATTAGTCTGTGGCACAGCTGTTTTATACAAAGCTGCTGGGATTATGTTGGAGTGCCCATGTTTTTTGTGTGTGAACTGGTCTGCAGTGCCATGGACATCAAGGAGCTGAAGATCCTGGACATTCCGAACGGCGTCAACACAAGCAGCAGCCAGGGGGGCGGGCTGGACCCAGGCTCCTCCTCCCTGGGGCACAGTGGGCGGAGCGTCAGGAGTGGAGGAGGTGGAGGCCCTGGTGGAAGCGCTCCGGTGGCAGTGCCACGCAAAGGTGAGATTGGCTCGCTGGAAGGGCTGCTCTCCCAACCCTCCAGTATTCCCAAAAGCTGCAGAGAATGCCACCTCCAAGCATCCCATAGTTGAGCCATCAGTTTTTGCCCTCTGTAGTAGTACAGCCACGTGGCCTGGCTCCAGTGGTCAGTGTGGAGGTCAGTGTGGTGTCAAAGAGGAGGCAAGTATATAGAGAGCATCATGATGGTTTGATTCCCAACAATGCTTGGTGCTTGCTAAGTGAAATACAGTCATTGATCTTTTGAAGAGGCCAGTTTGCAGTTAAATTTGGGAAGGCTACAGCAAATATGAAGTTTATTGCACATTTCAGCCACTGACGCTGTCACTGAATACACCGACACCTGTTTTCAAATTTTATATCAAGGTCATTTGTCACTCGAGTCCCCTTTTGTTTTGTCAGTCAGGAATCAGTTTTACCTGTAGGTCCAAGCAGTAGCCATGGTGATGACCTAGGATGTTACAGTTTAATATATTATCATTTAATGTTTTTTTATTCATCATTTCTAGCTTGTAAACAGACTTTTTTCTCAAACCAATTAATTTTTGCATTTATGTTTATCTTTGTTTTATAGTAACAAAAATGGTAGACTTACTTGTTTGTTGCATGACTAGAAGTTATGAATTTCTTTTGTTTGTGGCTTTTCCTTGTTCTGAATGGGCAAAAATCTTTGCCACAGTCTGGATTAAAGCAATTTGGAATCGAGAAATAGCAGTGCATACATTTCCATTAATTTTATTTAATCACCTTCACTAGAAGCTGCAAAGGTGCACATTTCTACTGTCAAGAACTGAGGTATCACAGTAATGTTAAACACCCCCATTAGATGTGGTAATGGCTTACCTTCAAATATAAACTGTGCACATAGATTTCGACTCATCTGTGGATACAGCAATAATCCAATTATGATGTCTTTACGCACTCAGCACATCCATTCACAAATGCATTGCCATCTGAGACTGTGAAAGTGTTCAGCATTTATCTTTCGTTTGTTTAATGACATGAGGAAATGTGAAAGCCTGTACATTGCTGTCACTTGCAAGCTCTTTCTTAAGCCGCACATACTTTAGGTTTGTCAGCAGTTGTTGAAGCTGAGCCAGGGCAGTGGCTTTGTCCTGCATTCCTTCTTCTGTCGATCATATCACCGAGACTCTATGGTCCCAGTGCAGTGGCATGCGTGCGGTATGAGGGGAAAGAGGACTTTTGCTTTTGGGAGTTATGTCACTGTTTAACAGGGTAAAGGATGCAAGACTACAAAGTGTAGTCTTGCAGAAAAAAGGGGAAAAGTCCACACAGTTACAAGAGCTTTTTGTGAGACCTTGCAGATCAAGTGTAGTAAACTGTAAGCTATATAACTGACCAAATGCATTTGACAGTAGTGCAACATCTGTCTTTCTGTGTACAGTTCAACATTAACCTGACCACTGTTTATGTCTACACTACAGTAACCTTCACATACTCACTATGTTATGTGATCTTCCTGTGATTACGTATTACAGTAAAGTCTTGGGCAATTCTCAGACCTTCTAGTAAATCATTTACTCCCTGTTTGCAACACTAACTTTTGAACTCCAGATCACTGTTTGTTTGAGAGTCACTGCACTCCGCAAACAGTGTCTGAGCTGCTTAGATTTCACTCGCCATTCCCAATGCGGCAGTTGGTGTTCGTGATTCAGTGGGCAGATATGAATCTACATAAATCTGAGTTAATTGCAAGGTTGGCCTAGCGAGGTCACTTCAGCTGCATAGCCGCAGCCCTCGTATTAAGGGGGACGCCTGAAACACCCCAAAATTTGCCGTATTTGGCGCAATCCGTTTTTGCTGTGTAACTGTGGGTGTGTGGCACACTGAACCAGCTCATTCCAGAGCGGCTGCCGGTAGCTCTGGGCAGGAGGCACGGACCCGGGAGCGGGTTGGGTTTGCGCCGTAGCTGCGACTTCCCCGGATTCCCATAGCGTGCTAAAGGCCTGTACCAAAGTTCCTCTTTGCAGTATGTGTGTGACTAAAATCAATAAACATTCCATTTTCCACCCCCCTCTGCCTCCCCCAGCTCTCTCCTGCCTGTTCCTAAATAGGAGGTTATGCAAGGCCTGTCTTACGTGCCTTAGTGCCCCTCCACTCTCCCTTTCTCAGTCTCCCTCTCCCTCCCTCCCTCTCTCTGCACAGGAAACCGCCCGGCCCCCCAGCAGGAAGTCGCGTTGTCCCCGAGCGCCCGTAAGTGCAGGGTATATCAATTGTGGAAGCAGTGTTTACCTTTTCCACTTTCTATTTTCGAATTCTTGCTCTCGGGCCAACGGCTCGGTTGGCGACGAGCTGTTGCATAAATTGCACGGGGTTGAGGTAGTCTACAAAGGAGGGGTGGGGGGGGGGTTGGAGGGTGACCCTTTCACACGCAACGCAACGCTCCAATCCAGCCTGGCCCCCTGGCAGGAGAAGTGGGGGAAGTGTGGCCCTAGTTATGCAAGATCATGCACAGATATTTTTGCATGAAGTCATTATCTCATGCCGATCTCTCGGGACAGCAGGGTGGGAAGGCAGACAGGGGCTGCATTTGAAGTGATATATGGGGCCTCGGGAGGCGAATCTGTTTCCCTGACCCAAGCAACAGGAGCTATGGCAAAAACAGACGTCCCCATCGGAGCCCATGGCTTTAAAACCCTGTTTTAGTTTGAAGAGGCTCCTGGCTTTCTGCTCCTGCCGCATTAATCATCATCAGCTCGCTCTTCCCCATAATGCCTGTGCCATGTCACGCTGTTGTGGCTGACTGACAGTGTTTTCCTTCACAGCCTTACCTTGCATGTGAACAAATTTCCGCCCCAAAACCAACCGATGACAAGCCCGACGCGCTGTCACAACACGCTGTCACTCAAATCCAGCTCTTGTTTACTTAACTGTATCGCAAGCGATTAACACGTGGGTCAACATTAATGTCGACATCAGATTTAATGTTCTCGACATCATGTGTTCAGAGCACCCCTACACCACTCTAAACCTCATTGACACGCATCCCTAGCATGTTGTCTCAGGTTTCCATGCACTCATGCTTTTCTGATGAGTCCTATGTAAGCTCGGGGCATTCAGAGAGAGGACACTCAAAGCTGTGCAGACAACACATACTGGTCACATTTCATTCCGTCCACATGCCCTCCTTTCTGTCAGATTCACGCAAATTCATTTCTCAGTCGAGCCTGCGTACTGTTTGTGATGTCATCGTTTGCTCTAACATTTACCCATTGAGCAATGCGTGACGTACTAGTCACAGTGCCCTCTGTTGTCAAGTGCTAGTACTGCTGAGTGGTTATCAAGGGTTGTCCACTTTCAGACCCACCCTGGGTGGAGAATGGTCTGAAGTAGAATCAGCCCTGACCTGACTCAGTGGTATGTAGTCCATTTGGTGGTTGTGCCGCATTTGCACGCATTATGTAAGGAGTAACTCCCAACGCCCTATTCTGCTGTATTTAAACAAAGATTAACTTACTGGCACTGGTAAAGAACCATATGTCAGTATTTGAAGATATTGAAAACTGTCCTCATAGCCAAAGCTGTTGGGAATATTTGATTTGGCTATCACAAGACTGTTAGTGTTTTATGTTTAGTTGTCTTGTTGATCTCATTAAAAACTCCTTTTGGGTTGTATTGCCAGGACAGTATTATCACTTAAGGGTTTATCACCAATGATGCAGCCACCCAATCAAATGCAGTGTAGCAGAATTTCTGCATTACCTCTGTTTACTTATTATAACTATCTTTGCAAGGGTATAATTATATCATTTCAAACAAGCATGGCTGGCAATTTCACCTAGATGTCTTTGTCAACACATCAGTGTTGTTTCTGTGCAGAATAGAAAGTTATCTTTTTGCAAGTATTTTATGTGGATTTTGTGATATGAGGGAAGCATGAAATGATGGTCTTTTTTCACTCTTTTTCATTGGAAATGCAGGCCTAGTTCTGTGGGCCCGCGTTAACTGTTGAATCCAGACAAAAAGCACTTCATACAGCAATAGCCAGATATTGCATCTAGCTAAGTCAATACTCAATTTGGCCGTTTTCAGTTCACATTCTGCATAGAATGGAAGGTATTAGCCAAGCTAGCAACTGTAGCTAGATCAGTAAATGATTCTATCATTAAGCTCTACCTGCTGCTAGAGCTGTCACAGACCAGGTGTGATTATCTCGTGCCAGTAGAAGCTAACTACCAGGCTAAGCTGGATGTCTCTCTTTTGCCAGAAAGTGAGCATGCTGAATGTTTTGGCCACAGGACAGGTTTATCCATGATATTTTATTCATCTGTGTGAAAGGGCCACACATTGTCTTGTGTAAGTAATACAGCTAGCAAAACATCATATTTCAGTCCTTATCCTTTCACACATGTAAAATTAGCTTGAAACTCATCTGTATGGTAATTCAGTGCATGTCTGCTGTGGTTTGTTTTAAAGTTTGAACAAAAATAATGCAGTTTTGTATTGTTGTTGTTTAAGCCAAAATGGCCAGCCTTTGATGCTGCAAAGCACATTTTTTACTAGTTAAAGTCTCTTTGCTGCCTGCATTTCTTAATTTGTATGATCTGTTTTGATGCCTAGCTAAAACCTAATAGCCCCTGGAGCAGCCATGGCCTCAAAACATGTCCTCACCTGACAGACCACCTCCAGTCCCAGACCACCTGATCTGGCTTGGTGTCTTGGCCAAACGTGACTCCAGATCAGAAGCGTGAACTGGCCTAAGATGGCTTGATCTGGTTTACATTTGCCAGAATGAATAGCGCTTTAGAGCATAGTCCCTAATTACTGATGACATGACCAACAGTTGTAACTAAACAGAGAAAAATCCCTGGTAACTTACTGATTACTTCCTAATTACTCACAATTACTGATATGTCATATATGTTACCCTGTCATATATATATATATGTGTGTTGTTGAATCAGTTGCCCTATACGTTACATTAGCGCACAGCCCCGTTAGCGCAGTGGAAGGCAGCGGCCCGGCCGGGGTCAGTCGGGAGCGCCGGCAGGGCAGGGGTTCGAGCAGCAGCTTAGATCGGAGCTGCGTGAGAGCGGCGGTGTGGAGGCGTCCGTGCCCCGCTCGCGTGTGACTGCGCCCCTCTCTCCCAGCTAGCGTGAGAGCTCAGCGCGGCCAAGGGTTGAACGCCAGGTTTTTCCAGTTTCTTTTTTTCTTTTTTATGTTGTTGTTCTCATCCCAGTGCTTTTTTGTTTCGTTCTGTTTTTTTTTTTTTTCCTCTCCCTTTCCTCGTGAGCGCCGCATTTGTCAGGGAATTGTGCAGCAAAAGAACCGTATCATCTCAATCAGGTACCTTATTTTCTTTTAACAACTGTGGAGCCGGTGCTTATGTCCAAGTGGCTTGTCATCATAGCAGCATTGCAGCCTGGAGGGAGGGACCAAAGCAATTTATTCTCATCAGTGTTCCGAAGCTGCACATTGTTAGTAGGCTATGGACAATACACAAGCCGTATGAAGGCTATGGACAATACACAGGCCATTACAACAGCAGTGCTATTCATCAGTCAGGTCAGAAATCAGTGCAAACAGGGAGTGGGTGGAAGACTTAAAAGATAAGCATGCTTTCTCTAGACCCCATTTCAACATATCCATTTGCTGTCTTTTTTTATGGTTGCGTGAAATCTCTCTGCACACGCTATCAGTCTGTCTGCTCTCCAGTGTCAGCCGTTTACCAGCACAGCAGGTGGGGTTTTGGCACATGCCCAGTGCTGTAACATACTCATGTAGTAGCTACACGACAGATCCAGATAAACTTCAAACTCCGAACGCAGGCAGCGAATCAAATCCGTGCCGAGAATAAAGCTCCGCGGACGAACCAGAGTCCAGACAGCAGCTTGGCAGGGAGGAAGATTTATGGTCTCGAGACGTTCGCGTGTATGGAGCAGGGTTTTGCATTCGCTGCAGGGAGAAAAATGACCCTTTGATCTCTGATGTTGTGCAAAGTGTATGGGGAGCCTCCCAGGCATTGTGTTTTCTTTTTCATCCTTCACCATGTTGTTGATAAGTTATTTGTGTACACGCCCCCTTCCTCTTCGCTCATCCTCCTCTTCCTCCATGTCTCTGTCAACCCCCCCCCCTCAGGGGCGTCCAACACGCGAGGCATGAGCCAGGCCACGCCCAAGAAGAACGGGGTGAAGAACGGGGGCGGGCCGAAGGCGAAGGACGACGAGTGCTTCGGCGACGGCGCCGACGAGGGCCTGGACGCCGACTTCGACTTCGAGGGCAACCTGGCGCTCTTCGACAAGGCGGCCGTGTTCTCGCAGATCGACACGTCGGAGCGCCGCGGCAACGGCCCGCGGTCCCGCAGCACGCCCGGCGAGCGCACCCCCTCCCGCTACCGGCACGACGAGAACATCCTGGAGGCCAAGCCCGTCACCTACCGGCAGATCACCGTGCCGCAGCAGGGGGGCAAAGAGTACTGCACCGGTGAGAGCCACTCCTCACACTCCACACACTCCGCACACCCTGTCCATCTGGGTTATGCATCCATGTCACCCAGCCACAGGCCTGCCCTAAGAGCCACGTGCTCTGTTTAGAGAGCAGGTCTGTTTGCAGCCAGCTGGTGTTGTGCAAACAGATGCTACAGTGAGGAAGAGCAGCACTCAAGGTTTTGCAGGTTGACCGTGCAGGTCTTGGTTGTGGTCAGTTCTGGCTGTCCAGCTGAGGCCTTCTCAGCTGCTTGGGGGGGGGGGAACTGTGCATCTCAGGCCAGGGGGGCTGGAGAGGTGAGGAGTCGAGCTGTCTTCCGCGATGGCAATCACTGTGGGCTGTTCCCAGAGGAACTCCACGCCCCACACTCTCCCAGCCTAAATAAACAGCCCCCTCCTGCTCCTGCACCGTCCACAGAGCCAGCCTGTTTGTTATTCTTTCCATTTTAAGACACAAACTTTTTTTTTTTTTTTTTTTTTTAGCTCAGATAAGAAAGTTCAGGGGTTCTTGTCCGGTGCCTCTGCATCCCACCTATTCGGGGAAACGCTAATCGCCTTTACAAAAAGACCGACAGAGGGCGTGGCTGAGTGCAGGCAGGCGAATGAAAACGGGGAGGGGGCACAGTTTGTTTTCAGGCTCTGCGTGCGCGATTCAAGATGGACCCAGCAGGAACCTCCTGCACCTGCAGCAGCAATGCGCCCAGTTACTCTTTCAGCACTGCAGTGAATCGGCGTGCAAGAACAGTGGCCGTGCGGGCAGTGGGCGATTACAGATGGGGGCCCAACACACACCCTCACACACACCAGAGGCTCGGAGCAGGTTGTCAGCGGACAGTGTTGCATAAGCCTCTCTGGAACTAAAGATAAAGCGAGCGAAGCGCTCGGCTTGGAGTTCAAGGTGTGAGCAGAAGAGCGCCAGTGGCGCCGTGATAAGATGTGCCGCAGAAGGTGGAAGGGCGAGAGGCGAGAGGGGCGGGCCCGGGTCTGAGCGCTCCGCAGGCGTCTCTAGATAAGCCCGTGCCTCCTATTCACACGAGAGCCTTGAATCTGCTGCGCTCAGACCCAGCAGAGAGCTGAACAAGGAAGCCAGCGCTGCTGCTCTCAGAAGCACGTCTGTGCCTGAGAGCTGTAACCTTAATCCCCATCCTCCACTCTCGAGTGCCTGGATCCTCCGCTCTGTAATTACCAGGCCGCCCCGGGTCGGCTCTACATAAACAGCGCGCCTCCAAACTGGTAGAACCAGAGACGGGCGGCCTGCATTCTGTGATTACCGTAAACAGTCAGATCAGCCGTTCGATTCATGAAAGGCTCGGACGCCCGCGGTCTAACATTAGGATCTGGCGCACCTTAAAAAGAGTGTAGGTACAGCAGTTTTTAGAAAAACAGCCTTTTTGTGCCAAACGACGCATGTACCAGCACGAGGTTACGTCATGGCTTTGCAGTCATCCAGGCTGTTATTGTGCGGTTAATAGTTAGCCTCACGCACTTTCCCACTCTCGCCTCTCCCTTCACGGGGACTTTGAAGGGTAATGCACCGGGATGCTGTTTTGTTTCTGTGCGTATACAGACAGACACTGACGCAGCTTCCATACAGACGCAGGGAAGTTAACGCACATCGTGGTGCATTTGCGTGGGAGTTAAATACAATGTTGTAAAAGCGGAAGCTGGCGCACTTTAATGGCAGGTAGTGAGCTGCACTCATTCCGGTGCTCTGGAGGAGTGCTACAGTAATTCTGGGGAATGGTTCCATGTCACTATCGTTCAGCATAATGGTGGATATTTCTAAATAGAAGTATAGAAAAATCTAGCAACTTTTGAGAACGTGTACAAAAATACAAGCACGGCTGTGGTGGAGACAGTCCTGTGGTACAGGAATGTGTGAATGTGGGCACTGGGTATCCAAAATGGCAGCAGCAGCAGCAGCGACTGTTTCCTCTGCTGTCCCTCTCGTTTGAGCCGTTAAGAGTCCCGCTGACTCACCCAGGACCGCTGTGTCACTGACAGGGCAGAGCTCTTCAGCACATCCTCTCGGGGTCACAAGTTTTCAGCTCCCTTCAATACAAAAAATGACCTCCCTCCCTTAATTCTGCTGCCATTGTAGTGAGTTGACTGGACTCAATCAATCAATCAAGCAAAAAAACTCTCAGTAGTCTTTGCAGCTCACATTCCATATAAACAATTAATGAGATGTCAGATTGTTTGTTTGCTTTTTGCTCTTTGACTTCAGAGTAAATAGATAAATCATAAAGAGCCAACCCACACTGACACAGGAAGAAAACGTGCAGATATCTATCTAATAGAGGGGTGATGTGGTTATTGTCAGCAGGGCAGGTCCCTGTCACGAACGGCGGCACACGTTTAAGCGGGCCCTTGCAGGGAGGCTTGTGAAATCTTACTCTCGCATGTTCTGTGCCAGGCATAATTGGATATGGCCCCCGTCCAACACACCCCCGGCTCCCCCCGCGCCTGTGTATTAGTTTCAGCTCGGCTTTCTTGTTGTCATGCTTGAAAGATGGCTTCCAGCTCAGTTTATTTTACTGCTCCTGCGTGCTCCCTGGTTACCCAGTCGAGCCGGTCGAGCATTGCGTGTGTGTTCGCGCCTCTTTGTACAGTGGGTGTGTGAGAGTACACACACGAAGGGGGGCGGCGGCGGAAGAATTCTTTACAAACACACCCGGAGGGACGGTCGAAAAGCAATTAGCACAAAGTACAACCCCCCCCTTTCTTTCCCTCCTTATCAGCAGACAGGTTGCATGACAGCGAGCAGTTGACTTGTCTCTGCTTATCAGTTGCGTGTGTGCGTGTGTTTGCGCCGGGGGATCAGTGGGTCATTCTCACACATTCTTCCCTTACCTGCCACTGCTGAGAAATGACCGAGGAGCAGGGGAAGGAGTGGGGCCCGTCGCAGCCTGGCACCGCCCCCCCACGGGCTGTTGGTCTGCCTGCTCGCGTGCGTGTGTATTTGCGTGTGTGCATTTCATGAGTGTTTGTTTGTGTACGTGCTTGTGTGTACATGCTGGCGTGTGTTTGTTTGTGTGTGCGTGTACATGTGCTTGTGTTTGCGTGTGTTTGTGTTTGTGTGCGTGTGTGTGTGTGAGTGTGTTTGTGTGCGTGTGTGTGCATGCTTGAGTGTGTGTGTGTTTGTGTGCTTGAGTGTATGTGTGTTTGTGTGCGTGCTTGAGTGTGTGTGTGTTGGTGTGTGTGTGCGTGCGTGCGTGTGTTTGTTTGTGTGTGTGTTGGTGTGTGCGTGCGTGCGTGAGCGCGTGTGTGTTTGTGTGTGTGTTGGTGTTTGTGTGTGTGCGTGCTCGAGTGTGTGTGTGTGTGCGTGCGTGCGTGCGTGCGTGCGTGCGTGCGTGCGTGTGTGTGTGTGTGCTTGTGTGTGTGTGTGTTTGTGTGCGTGTGTGTGCATGCTTGAGTGTGTGTGTGTGTGTGTGCGTGTGTGTACGTGCTTGCGTGTGTGTGTGTGTGTGTGTGTGTTTGTGTGTGTGCGTGCGTGCGTGCGTGCTTGTGTGTGTGTGTGTTGGTGTGTGTGTGCGTGCGTGCGTGCGTGAGCGTGTGTGTGTCCTCTCTGCTCTGAGCATGCTGGAGCGGGCAGGGCAGGGCATGAGAGCGGGTTATTATGGTTTTAAGTGCTTCCCAGTGGCTTCATTACCTGTAGATTAGCGGCTGCGCCGGGCGGCGAGCCCAGCTTTGAGCACTTGTGCTGCAGCGGCGCATGCAGCCGGCGGAGGCTGGAGGCTGGAGGCAAGCCCTTGAACGATGCGGGCGAGGTGGGCGTTTCAGAGGGGTTATTGGAGTGTCACGGCAGCCGAACGCAGAGAGCCCCGTGACGTTCCCTCTCCCGCCCCGACCCCGGTGCTCCAGCCTGACCTCACGCACCCCTCGGCCCTGAGGGCCAGCCTGCCACCCTCCCCGCCGGGGCATTAACGGCCCCGGCATGAGGGCAGTGATCCCCGCCCTCGGTTTGCGTGCAGAGGTCTTCCATCTGTCAGCGTCCAGCTGCGCAGCCGGAGCAGAGCTCTGCGCAGCTCAGGGTCCCCTGGGGACAAATGCGCGCTCCCATAATGCGACCCACAAACCCACAGCTGCGCAGCAGCGTCCAAACCGTCAGCGAAAGCCCACATGGGGGGAAGCAAACACAAAATAAAAGGCTCGTCCCGACAGCGACGGTCACTTTCGCGTGAGCTCTGTGTCCTCAGGAAAGTCAGACCGCCGCATTCCGCTGTGAGTTCCCCCGCTCCGGCGGCGGGATGATTTAGGAGATCAGCGGTGACTGCGGGGGGGGGGGAGGAGCGTGTGAGCCGGTCACACAGCAGGCTCAGACCGACGGAGCCCCCTGTTTATCACGTTAGCCAACGCTGCCAGCGCATCCGCTGCCGTGACGGCCAGGGAGGGGGGGGGCGGGACGGAAGCCTTTCCCAAGGGAACAGACTCCTTCGCGTGAGGAGCTTGAGTCGGGGCTTATGCACACACACAGGGCAGCTGGAAAATCCCTCTGGTTCCCAGAGAGAGAGAGAGAGAGGGGAGAGCGGCCTGTGTGAGTGCGCACGCCACCCGCTCTTTCTCCGCCGCTCCTCGACAGCGGCCACAGACTCCAGCCTCACGCTGCAGCCTCTTTTGTCTCACGATTCACGGTCACAGTCAGGCAAGCTGGCCTCTCTCGCTGGTCTCCCATCACGCAGATTGCAGTCAGACATGGTTGCAGCCACCAAAGTGGATGCGCAGGCAACCGCACAGCCTGACTGACTGCTGATACAGCTTTGAGTCACTGCCCTGCACTGTGAACCCTGTAGCGTAATGAGCTTGCCGCTGTGGCTGTCTCTGTCTGGGTCATTGTTTGGAAGGGGCGTGCAGGGAACGGCAAAGGCAGCGGTGCACCGTGGCTGTGCGTGTGGCAGCCTTCGAGGCCTCCGCACCGGGCTCCCTCTCCCCGAGGGCGTGGACCTTCTCCTGCAGCCACTTCCTCCTCCTCCTCCTCCTCCTGCTCCTGCAGGGCTTTGAAGAACCGCTCTCCCGGCCCTTTGAACATGTACCCTATGCGTATGCGTGTTTGTCCGTGCATACGTGCGACTGTGTCTGTGTGTGTTCGTGCGTGCGTGTGACTTACAAGTGAGGTACAATACAACACAAGCGAAATATTATTAGAAGTACTGCATGACAGATTTCCAAAGGTTGGCCAGGTGTGTGTTCGTGCGTGCGTGCGTGTCTGGGAGGCACCCTTGCCTCTTGTTTTTTTTTTTTTTTTTTTCTTTCCATTTTCAGAGTCATAGAGAGTGGTCAAAGAGTAGAATTTGTGCAACAGAATTTGATGTGAAATTCACTTAATGTGTCCGGAAGTCATATTTACGTCTGCTCTGTCTACTTAACTTACTTTATTATTAATTGTTAACAAATCCAAGGAAAAAGGAATATATAGGAAAAAGGCGTTTTCTGAAAGCTTTTTTTATATTTAGAATTCTTGGTGGTGGCTGTATCCCTTTTTTTGGAGCTAAATACCGTGTAAGAGATTACAGCAAGTGGAAATGGTGATACCATCTCTTTGACCACACCAGTTTTGGGGAAAAATAAAAGGCAATTGATTTGTCAGCCTTGATGTGTACCATCCACATTAATACTGCAGATGAGGGAAAGGAGGAATCCAGGAGCATACAATGTTCACATGTAGTCCAACAGCATGTACCTTTCTGTCAGAGGTCAGTAGTCACTATGCACAGTTAATTGTGCATGGTGCTAAGATGAATTATTGTCAAGTGGGCACTGTTCATTGTCAGTTGTGTTGTCAGTTGTGTTTCACACTTACTCGTACCTGCTTATTTCCCTAAGGTTGTATGTAGTGCTGATTATAGTCGCTGTCAGATTTTCGGTAGTAGCTACTTTTAAATGCTCTTTCTGTACCTGCTTGGTTGTGTCCTGAACTTGTAACTTCAAATGCACTCTAAGTTGACCTGGGCGAGGGCTGCCTGCCAAATGAATAAGCAATAAACTTTAAAATCACTGGCTAACTACTGGCCATGCTTTGTGGCTCTTTTAATTTCCGGACCCCCTTTTCTTCCAGAAGTTAATATTTGTGAAGTTCTCAAAGCTGTTTGTATGGTTCATCAGAGAACGTGAAGAATTGCTCTGAAGCCCATTCTTACAGACTCGCCTCATTGGTTTTCTTGAGCTGAGCTCCCTATGTCCAAATGCCGCACTTACCTATTACATTACATGACATTATTGCCATTTAGCGAGTGCTCTTATCCAGGGCAACTTACATAGGTTACATTTTTGCATGTTATCAATTATACAGCTGGATATTTACTGAGGCAATTCTGGGTCAAGTACCTTGCCCAAGGGTACAGCAACAGTGTCCCAGCAGGGAATCAAACCAGCAACCTTTCAGTTAAGAGCCCTGCTGCCCTTACCACTGTGCTGCACTGCCCATCTCCCTGTTGCTCACATCTAGTGAGCCATTGTTAATATTGTTAATCTTAATACCTGTTCATATTTGTGAAGTTCTCAAAGCTGTTCGTGAGGCTCATCAGAGAACTTTAAGAATTGCACTGAAGTTCTTCCAAACTTGCACTCGTCTGTCTCATTGAGTTTCTTCATTTCAGTCCCCTTTCTCCAAACATACCACTTCTACCTGTTCCTCATATGAAATGAATCACTGCCTCAACAGTAATGACAGGTGTGTATCCTTTTCTCTCTCTCTGTCCCTCTCTCTCTGTCCCCCTCTCTCTCCCTCTCTCTCTCTCTCCCTCTCTCTCTCTCCCTCCCTCCCTCTCTCTCCCTCTCTCTCCCTCTCTCCCTCTCCCTCTCTCCCTCTCTCTCTCTCTCCCCCTCTCTCTCTCTGCAGACTCGGGGCTGGTGGTTCCCAGCGTGCCCTACGAGCTGCACAAGCGGCTGCTGTCGGCGGCGGAGCGGCACGGCCTGTCGCTGGAGCGCAGGCTGGAGATGACGGGCGTGTGCGCCAGCCAGATGGCCCTCACCCTGCTGGGAGGCCCCAACAGGTGAGCGGGGTGGGTCAACACAGAGGGCACCCTCCCCCGGAGACATTAGCTTAAATCCCGTAATAAACACCAGTGTAGCACTACTAGTGTTTAACAATGATAAGAATTGAGCCCTCATCTCTGATCTCAAGCACAACGATGTTACCTGGCATATAGTTTCAGACCCTTTAGTGAGATGGCAAACAACTCCCTTGCGCAAGGCTATGCTGTTTAGACAGCACAGACTGGACATTTATGAGTGCTGGAGTGGACCAGTGTTGGAGAGGGTAGTGTTAACCTAGACTGTTTAAACACTTGCCCGGCCCTATCCTGCAGTAATGTTGTGTATATCTACTTGGCACACCGAGTCAAGAATGTGTTTTTCTGGCACTTATTAAACCGTAAAATTGAGACACGCTCTTCAGATGCTGTTTGCCCTATAAAGCAGTCCCCATCAGATCTGTGTATAGACAGCCATAAACCATGAAAGCTGGCAGCTCTCCCACTGCGTCTCCATCGCCCCTGCTTTCATTGAGCCGCTCTCTCACTCTGTGCAGGCTGCATCGCCGGTGTGTTTGAAGTGATGAGATAACCTCATCTGCTGCAGTGGCCAAACCGAGCGCCGCCTAAGCAGCTGCTTTGTTCTGTCCGCTGTTTCGTGAGCTGCACCCGTAACAGCGGAAGTGTTCACTCTGCCTGTGGCAGCACCACTGACAGTGTCAGCGGCAATGGCAGACAACGTAGAACTTTTGAGCCTACGGCTGCTTTTAGCACATATTTGTCTTGGCTAATCAGATGGTGAACCTCAGTGTAAATACTCCTCTGAAACTTATTGTTTGCCTTTTATGATTTTTCTGGTTTCTTTTTTTTTTTTTTAACTCCTCTTTTTGAGGAAATCAATGTCTCCCGCTCAAAGCTGATAGGTTGTGCACTGCAGTGGGCTTGCCACCTTTGCCCGCACCCTTAGTTCCTGTTAGCTAGCTCCAGCTTCGTTCGTGTCAAAGGAGCATGGTACCGTATCACGGTCTGCTCAGCTGAAAAGACAATGGAAAAGCACCATTTCTGGCCTGCTCTGGTTTCCCTTATTGGTGTTCTTTTGTATGGAAACCTGAATGGACACCAGTCTCAGGTCATCTCTCCCTCTCTCATATTGTATGCTACCTACCTGGGAATGCGGTACTATGTGGGCCTTCGTCTGACAGAAACAGAAGGGACACGCAGAGAAAACGGAATGTGTAAACAGCTCATACTGAGGGCATTTCATCTTCCTCACTCCGAGATGGATCGCTGTTTAGCCCTCCCAGTGCCTCCCAGGTTCTGTTGTCAGCACTGGCACTCTCTGGCCTGGCAGACGGCAGGATGTCGGCCCTTATCTCTGCTCCGGCTGCGCAGACCCTCCCAGGAACTGGGTCTGCGCTGATTCTGCGGTCCGGCCGAGCCCCTTCCGCAGCCGCCCCGGCGCGGGGAACCTGGAAAGCTGGAGGTTATAAATAAACGGCTTGAGATTGCTTGCTGTTATCACAAAGTGGAGCGAGATTTTATCCCTTTACCACAGTGTGAATCAGCATCCGCTTTCCCCCGATGTCCTCTTCACCTTTTTGTAGCTCAGTAAAGATTTAGGTCTTTGGAATGCTCTGGTTCATATGCTTCATGTTCTAGAAATGCTATGAGAGACAGCAGACCACACAGCTATGTTAGCTTCTAATTGCAAATGACTCAGTGATGCTGGTGTCACATAACAGATAACAATGCAATGCTTTCAGCATGTTTTTTTTTTTACTCAGAATTTCTTAATTGTGGTAAACAAAGGTATTGAATAAGTAAATCAGAAATCTATATAGTGAGATTACCTGTCAATCATCAGCCAATTGTTTGAGTGTAATTGAATCCTGACAGGTGTCAAGCATGATTGCTTATCATCGGCTCCTTTGTCTTTTCTAGTAGCGCAGGCCTGCTTTTGGAAAGCATGCAGTTCGGATTTTTGGAATTGAATCAATCAGGAGTCACATTGTCTTGTCTGGCACGGTTACTCTCACTGTCAATTTTGTGTACGGAAAGCTCTGACAGATTGTGATCTCTTCCCCCCCAAAAGCTTATTGAAGATGAACTGCAGACATTTTCAGAGGTACATCACCTGAGTGAAAAACAGCAGAAAACTGAATTTTTGAGCTTCCAGGCAGAGCTTGACATCCCACCTACTAAAGTGCACTGTGACTGAACAACATTTCAGCTTTCACAGTGCCTTGTAGAAAAACAGTTCTATTTGAAGTTTTCTATCGGTGCTGAGACACTGTGGCAACTCTTTGTGTGTATCTTCAGATAATGGTTGGCAAAGTGAGTGGCAACGCTCCAGTGGTAGTCATATGATTGAAGCATCCTCTCCATGTTACCAGGGAATGTCCATCCAAAGCTGGCATCAAAGAGTCGACCAAAACTTTCCATGCTTCTTTACCTTCTTTTTGTCATGTGGCCCCTCCCTCTTTGAAAGTAGCATCTCTACAGGAGTCCTCTGTAGCGTTAAGGAGCAGGGCTTGTAGCCTAGAGGTTGCTGGTTTGAGTCCCCTGTGAGGCATTGCTGTTATACCCTTGGACAAGGTACTTAACCTGAACTGCCTCAGTGAATATCCAGCTGTATAAATGGATAACATGTAAAAATTATAAACTACGCAGTCACTCTGGCTAAGACCATCTGCGAATTGTAGTTGTTTTAAATGTAATAAAAATGTTTCTCCCTCTCTCCACCACCCTGTAGGCTAACCCCGAAAAACGTTCACCAGCGCCCCACCGTGGCCCTGCTGTGCGGCCCGCACGTGCAGGGGGCGCAGGGCATCAGCTGCGGCCGCCACCTGGCCAACCACGAGGTGGAGGTCATCCTCTTCCTGCCCAACTTCGTCAAGATGCTGGAGTCCCTCGCCAGCGAGCTCATGCTCTTCAGCAAGACCGGCGGCAAGCAGGTGTCCAGCGTCAAAGGTACGGTGCCCCAGCAACCATGACCAGGACTGGCGGTAGTCAGGGAACACTGATCTGGAATCAGTTCCTGTAGCGCATGAATTCAGTTTTGAGATCCTCTGTGTGTTTTTTCCTCTTCGCTCCATCAGTATTCAATAGGGGCTGTCAGTAGATCAATGTATGAGTCGTTATGCAATGTCTCCCTCTAGTGGCGATATGAAAAATGAGGTTTCAGTCTGAATGCTTTGATTAGAAATGCTTTGTCTGTCGTGTCCCTCCTCGTAGACCTTCCAGATAGCCCGGTGGACCTGGTCATCAACTGCCTGGACTGCCACGAGAACGCCCTCCTGAGGGACCAGCCCTGGTACCGGGCAGCCGCAGACTGGGCCAACCACAACCGCGCCCCGGTGCTCAGCATCGACCCGCCCGTGAGCGGCCAGGAGCAAGCGGTGGAGGCCAAGTGGTCCCTCTGCCTGGGCCTGCCCTTCCCCCTGGCCGAGAGCGCGGGCCGCGTCTACCTGTGCGACGTCGGCGTGCCCCGCCAGGTCTTCCAGGAAGTGGGCATCAACTACCACTCCCCGTTCGGCTGCAAGTTCGTCATCCCCCTGCACTCCGCGTAGCAGCACTCCCATTGGTCAGAGCGTCGCCAGCACTGTGGGAGAAGGCGGGGTCATGGATACAAAGCCAGCCCACTTCCTCAGAGCTGAACGCCTGAGTATGAGTGTGTTTATGCTGAAGGGAGACGGAGTTGAGGGGTATGAAGGGGACTTTGGGATTCTCTCCTCTCTCTGTTGTGGAATGGGAGGGGAGGGCGGCAGAAAAGCACTCTGCTTAGAATGTGCACTCCTTTGTGTGCTAGTTTTTCTGTGTTTTTTTTTCTCCTGAACTTTGCAGGTCTTGTGCCAAGGTGCCACCAGAGGGAAGGAAAAGTCTGAGAGAGAACATCCTGTATGCTTTTTTTAAAAAGTGTATTTTGTGATAAGGGCCCACAGAAATTGAGTCTTCTCTTTCTGAGCCTGAACATATTTACAGACTGACTGAGACTCCATAAAGGGGGCTTCTTTAGACACTGCTGGCTACATATGCTGGAGCTGATATAGAATTCCTTCATCTTTTTCTCTTGTATATTTTATGGTTACTGCACTCTCTCTTGTTGTTCGACAGAGCCGGGCCTGGTGACCTGGTCTTTCTGACTGTGCTTGCGGAGCATTCAGGTTTACATTCATGTGCTCTCTAGTATCAAGACTTGGGAGGGAGGAGTGGTGAAAGATAAATGGAAATGTTACTGATAGACAGAGCAAACATGGATAATTTCCCTTTAATATGTCTGTAAGCGCGAATATACCTTAGAAAGATTTCTGTGCGGTGACGAGTCTGCGGTCTTTAGTTCCACTTACTTGCATATAGTGCTTATTGTAGTCGTTTTTCAAATCATTTTTGCTGTCAGAAGCCCAGACTTGAGTTACAGCCACACCATACAAGTCTAGACTAGGTCTTCTGTAATACTTCCTGTGGTATCTTATGCAATGCCAGTTTTCAAATCTGTATCTTGTTTGGGGAAAAGAAACATTTATATATATAATGTGAAGACTCATGTAAATATCTGTTTCTGGTGTTGCTTCGAGAGCTTACTCCTAGCTTTCGGTGAAAAGCTAGACTAGATGCTAAAGCTTCCATGGTTAAACATCACTGACACAAGAAATCTGTGACCCCGGGTCACATGGTGCTGAAGGGTTTTGATTCAGGAGTTTCAGCTGCTGAATTGACCCTCTAAAGTTAAATTTAGGGTGTGTTCCTGTCTGTCTTCTCTTCAGTCAGATTCAGGCCTTTTTTCACCGGGAACAGTGTTGTGCTGAAGTCTTTGGAGCGCATTCAGGGAGATGTTTGATTATGTTCACGATAATGGTCAAGGTTCTTGTGTTCCAGCTGTGTTGTGTGCATTTCCTTTCTTCCTGTCGTAAACCTGATTGTGAGTTGTTCAGGTTTAGATTCTTCTCACTGAGCATTTCTTGGCCTTCTGTTTTCACTGTCACTGCTGTTGTGCAGAAAATGTGGGAAAAAATCAGTTTTCCCTCCTCTGCATTTGTTCCTTGCACTGGGTGCATCATGTCGGGTTCAGTGCAGGAGCGTCTCTTTGTGGTTTCTGGGATGCTTGGAGTCACTGGAGGTGCTTGTGGTAATAACAGACACGCACAGGTTGTAGATTTTTATTTTTTGTCATTCTTTATTTTTATAACCCTCTGTCCCCCACATTCTCTTCTGTTGTCTGCTATCTGCTCTACTTGTGTGTTCTACGCTCCCGTACGAATGGGAGTCATGCCACGTGTTGCACGCGTCTGATTGGCTGTTTGACTTTATGTGTGTGGCCTGTGCACACACTCATTAATATCTTGCATCTTCGCTTTAGGTTTGTGCATCTGCCCATTAATGTGTGACTGAGGTTGAATGTTGCCGTGTGTTGCATCATGTGAAGTGCTCACCCCCATTGGATGCATGTGGCCTGAGTGAGGGTCATGGTACCAGTCAAGCACATTCCTCTCTCCCTCTGATGCCATCATCATTACAGAGTCAGTCTGGAGAATTAGCCTAGTCTGACCCCCTCTGAAATATGTTGGCCATTCTTCGGGGAATAAATTTGGCTCTCTGAGCTCTGGCTGTACATGAACCAGACTGTGTCTGATCTGACCAAAGTTTCTGGGGGAAAAGGGAGATAAAAGTTAATGACTTTGCATTTCTTTGCTTACATTCAGGTCTAGTGTAATGAGTGGCTGGCTAGACCATATTTTTGATTGTGTGGACCCCGATATGGAGTATGTCTGCCGGTGACCATAGAAATGAGAGAGATCGCTTGTGGATGCGTATGTATTTTAGATGTACAGCTCAGTGAGAAAGGAAAAAGCAGACAAATTCAAGTGTGAGGAATGGAGTTCACTGGTGGGATAATGGACCTCGGGAGCCACTGGCTGCGGTCAGCAGAGCTGGTTTACAGAAGCCCTTATGTTCCTTAGGTGCGCGGTTACTGTTCTCAGCAGGGAGGGACACGGGGAGACTTGACCTTCGTTCTGCGTGCAGTTTCTGAAGCGGGGATTCTTGCAGCGAGTAGCGACTGTGTGCAGTCTGCATTTCCGCTCCCACAGCTTCACGCTGGTCGCACACAGTGCCAGACTGCGTGCGTCGGTCAGGCTGACAGACGCCCCACACAACGCTGTGTGGCTGAGCGGTGACCCACACCGCTTCCTTATTGATGGATTAGGAGGTTTACGGCCATCTTTGCTTCTCTAAACAGCGTCTGAATACCACAGCCTCTCGAGGCGCAGTAGTCCAATTACATGTGTTTTTTGGGGATCAGGTCAATTGTCACGCCGTCGTCCTTCAGTATTGGTTTGGGCCTGGATGCTGCTCTGCTGTGGCGGAAATTCAGTGCAGCTTTACCGCGGTCAGTCTGGAATTTCAAATTACATTCAAGCAGAGGTCCTCTTTTCCTTTAACAATACATTTGGTCATTTTCAGCGAGCAGACAACTCAAAGCACTGGAAGTAGGGAAAAAAAAGGAGCACTCTGCTCAACATTGCACTTCAAAGTTAAAGATCAACCCCAATGCACTTACAGTGAATTTCAGCCTGTTTCACTTTAACACACAGTCATGTCTGATTCATGTACTGAGGTCACACTGACATGTGTTACAGTAGCTCTGCTCTTTGTACAGACTTTTACTCTCCGCTCTTAGTTATGTGTTACACCTTGTCCTGCATAAGCAGTGGAATGTGTGCTGTTAATGTACAAATGTGAAAAAAGATAGTTACAAAACATTAAAGGCCTTTGTACTGCAGACTTGTGTTAGAAAAGAAGTGCTCGGTTCCTGGAAAGTGTGTTTGGAAGTAATTGGTACAGTTTCCTACACACAGATGGGTTTCATGCAGTATGTTTATATGTGTGTGTGGCCTACACGTCTTTTGATGTTGTCCTTTTTCACCAAACTGATGAAAAATGTAGTGTACGTACAAAACGCAATGTACCCAAATGAGTATTTTTCTAATAAACTTCAATATTTTCGCAACAAATGCATGCATTTTTATTTGAGGGGGAGATGGATGGAGGCCTCACTGGGTATACAGGTTGTCCACCAGGTGGCACTGAATACTTCCTTCAGCCTGTTGATCTCAGTGGTGCAACCGTGGGACAGTGCACATTGGTTGGCCGCAGGGCTGTGGCCAGGGAGAGAGCGGCTGCCCATTGACTGCTTTAGTTGCTTGTGTTGTTTAGGACCCTGTGGTAGTCCTGTCTCCCCATCCAGAGTCAACTTGTTGATTTTCATGGATGCCTGCATGGGACACCTTTCTGCTGCAGTACATGTCATTTCCCTGTGTCCCCCAGTGACGATGCAGCATGGAAAATAAACAGGAAGTCAGATGTGCGAACGTCACACCACACTTTTGTCTCCTTGTCCAAAATGAACGGCAAAAAATATGGAAGTTGCTCAATCCCCACATGAGTCTGACCTCCAGCTTGACAGATGCAATCAAGCTGTTACTACATTAGACACAATCCTCTGTCTCTGCCTGGGCTGCATTCTTCATTAATGTGTTTATGGGTGGAATCAGTGGTCACCAGAGAGCAAGCTTAGAATGCCTAATGAAGAAACTGAGTTACTGGAATTAAGACATGATGTCCTGGGAGGAGGCCAAGGAAGTAGGTCAAGAGCAGAGGTCGACAACCCCAAGGCCCTGAAATACGCCAGTGACAGCCAGAGGAGTATTTGGATTGAAAAGTACAGTATGGGTCAAGTGTTAAGCTGGAAAGAAGCAGGACTTAACTGAGACCTGACCTTGCCCTGCAACAATCTATTCTATCTCCTACTGCAGCCAGAGTAATTTGAATTTAAGAATAAAAGAGGATTGCCTGTCCAAGTGACTCCAATATTGTCTGGTCTCTGGCTATGTATATGGGACGAATAGTCATAAGGGAGGAATTTAATAACGTAAATGTGAACATGTTAATTGTGTATGTGCTTTAAAGTGAAACGATAACCTATAATTTATTCAGCTGCTATCCTAAAATGCATTTTTCTCTACAATGTCAATGCCATACTTAACAATGTTTTTACATACATCGATCTTTCCACACAACGTATTTACGAGCATGCAAATTAATGAAACAAGACGAAGATTAGTTTACCTAAGTCACTAGGTTCTGAAGCTAAGTTGTATTAATATGAATTTTGTTTAATTGGAAATATCTCCACATCTTTAGCTCTGATGTTAATACAGCTGCTGATACCAGATGCGTCCTTTCTAAAGAAGCCGAAACGATCCTAAGTTAGTCGATGTTTAGCTGTTCGGGAGGACACGCGTTTGCCCATCCAGTTTGCCTGGGAGGGGAGCCGGTGATTTAGAATACGCATATTTTCTCCACAAGAGGACGCTCGGATATTAAATTTGTGGAGCGCCCGTGATTTCCTCCCGTTGTCCTCGCCCCCCCGACGGTGCGCCGTGGCTTGCGGTGGAGCGCATGCGCGATGCTGCTGACTAAAAGAAGGGACCATTTCCTTTCGCAAGGCCTGTGCGAATTCAGCAAAGACAGCGCGGCCGAACCTGCGTTTGGATCGTTGGTTATTTTTACACCCGCTAAACTGGACAGCCGCATGTTCGGGCGCTAGCAGCTCTGACTGACGCTTCTGAGCGTAAAAGCCCTTGTTCGTTTTCGTTGATCGTCATCTGCAGAGCAGCAGTGTTTTTGTTTTCATCAACGCTGTATCTGCAACAGCGCAGCACACGACTTCTGGATCGTTTGAGCCACAGGGAAACTGGAAAAAAAGAGGACAGGTAGACACTTTCTGATTTGATTGCGCTACACCCCGCATCGCTTTTCGGCCACAGCAACTCATAATTACCCACTGTTTAAAAGTACTGGTTTTGATTACGGCAGTGATACTTGTTAGCCACAGTTGCTCGCTAGTATTAGCTTGCTAGCTAGCTAGTTAGCTACGTTTCTTGCGCTGTATGCTAGCTAGCTGGCTATTCGCGATTGACCGTTTTGCCGTGAGGTTCAGCCCATTGATGGAATAACGGCGGATCCATACTGGAGAGAGGACCCAGTACAGTATTCATCCTTTTCTGTAGCCACACCAGTCAACCAGAAAACATCAAGGACTGGACAGAAATCTAACAACCCAAGTGAGAACTAGGTAAGACGGCTAACTAGCTCTCTTGCCAGCGAGCATGAAAATATATTGTTTGATGCATCAGCACAGGGTGAAGGAGCGCGGGTGTGTGACTTGGAAAAATTTGCAGGAGGCTCGTTTTACCACCGTGCTGGCTCCTCATCATTCACAAATTTGTTTTATATCGACGTATTATTTTAAGCAGCGTTAATTTATGCAACAAATTGCATCTAATTATAGCCAGTAGGCATCGAAGTGTGAAATGGAACATGTAGTTATTGCACTTGTATGTAGCTGCTGGACACCGTTTTGTTTGCACGCTACATTATACTGGACGTGCCATTTCGCCTCCCGCTTCTGCAGTACTGACTGTTGATGGCTGTGGCAACAATTTGCTACATATGTGTTCTGGTTAAGATGTTTGTTACAGCTGCGTGTGTAGCTGCGCTTGCAAGCCTCACTCGCAGTGGGCGTTAATGCAGCCACTTGCTAGCTGAAGCATTTTTTAGTTTGGGTGTAGAGTGTAAAATTAAAACAAAACAAATAAACAAGGGAGATTTGTTACTATTTAATCTCTTGTGTAAATGGTGGAGGGAAACAGGCCCATCACTTTGACGTTGTAGTCTTTGTCACCATATTCAGTAGAGATGATCAGAAACGATTGTGATACGATACTGAATGTTCTTGTGAATGACCAGATTCTATGAATTGTTTTTATGGTTGGGGAAAAAAAATCAGAATTACCGGAAGGGCAGAGGAATAATTTACGTTTCAGTCTCATACAGGTGTCAATGCCATTGCTTACGGGTCTTGATTACGAAGAGTTTCCAGATTGCTAGTAGAGGCGAATGTCTTGTGGAAGTGTTAAATACACTGGGGATATTGTGGGCATGTTGGTTTTGTTCCAGAGTCGCTCTAAGTTCGCTTTCAATGAGCCGTTAATTGAATATTGACCTGGGTTTGCCATTTCTTGACTTGATAGGCCAGTTCTGTTAGTCCGTTGTGAAAGAAATGTGTGCGGTAGATGCTAGCTCAAGATAACCAAGTATCTCGTCTCATCTCATCTGGTTTTTATTGCCCATGTAGACAAATTAGGAGTACAAATTTGTTTTAAACTGATTAACAAGTCGTTCATCTGTTTTAAGATCTGTTTAAAAATGACCAATTAAGTTTAGTTGAGATCTACACAGCTTTGTTTAGAGGTCAGTTATTAATAAAAATAATTTAATTTGAACACCCGCAACTGTATTTTTGTGATAGCCCAAACACACCTCCGACAACAACAGGTTTCTCAGTCTGTGTACTTTGAGAAAACCACAGTGGTGTTCAGGCAACAACTTGACCAAACTGAACAAATTTGGAGCAAAAACCTTACAGAGAGTGGTCCAAAGACCAGGCCCATTAAACACTGCCCAAAGCTAGTGCTTTTTACTGCTTTGTGTGAGCATGATATTTAGTGGCATGTTTCACTTAGACTTCTCCATTTTCCAGTTCCTCTGTAGGTGACTCACTAAAGGTTTTTTCAGTGATTTGGTAGATGAGACCCATATATTACTATTAGGGCTTACATACTATTATGAGGTCATTGTTCATATACCATTATGTCATGATATCATGAACTTGATCAGTTGTGCGTTAGCTAGGCCATGCTTTTCACTGTACTTTGCTCTGTATCTGATCTGTACAAAGCCCTTGGTGATTGTGTTGTTTTTATGTAACTGTTTCAGTTCCAATTTTGCACAGCAAGGAATAGATTGATACACATGTGGGTGTCACATTTTGTCATAAAAAAGATGCATCGCAGGTAGTTGAACCTTTTGTCGTACGGGTGAAATGTTTAATTTAGCCGTGTGTACACTGCCTCTATTTGAATAATAGCTTACAGGCACATGGAATGGGTAATTTGATGCTATCTTGTCAGGGATTCAGAAGAAAGCAGACTACATGGTAAATTCTGTTGTGCTCCATGTCAAGACTAACAAACTGTGTCCCAATCTGTGAAAATCAACTTGGACATCCATTATAAGTGTTGTGTCTTTGAGCGGATTCAGCAAGGCAGGTCACAGCTTTAGCAAACGTTCCTCTGTCTCAGAGAGGGCTTCCATATCATTGGGTAATATTAGCTGAATTGTAAGAAAAATGTCCCTTGAACTGTCCTCTGCTGTGGGATGTCCCAGCTCGTTCCCCTCAAGCCGTATTGCTCGCCTGCTGCGGCCCTTGGCCACACTTGCACCCCTAGCCCTAAATGTCTTGTGACACAGATGTAGGAGAATTGAAGAAGCTGAAGTCGAATGGCTTGTTCCAGTAGAACAGTATAAAACCTAAATCACTCTCGTAGAATATTGTGGAACAGCAAATGAGTCCATGTGGACTGCTGGTGAGCGTGAGTGTTCATAAACTGAAAATAAGGCAACCCTCGCACCTCTCTCGGTAGTCATTAACCTGCTTCAGAATCATTAGCATTGTGATCCTGGTGCGGACGTGCAGCGTTGAAAACGTCCTAAAGTTGGTAAACGACCTGTCTTTTTTTTTTTTTTTTTTTTTTTGTCTGATTTACTACTTCAGTAGTAGCAGCAGAGATGGACACGGCACACAATGCATAGCAGTTAGAGCCATGCTAGGTCTTGCTAGGAGCATGTCAGTGTATCACACACAGGTGGCTTCCTGCTATTTATAAGACCTGGAATGGCACAAGCTGGGATTGGGATTGGGATTCCTCTTTCCATCCGTGACTTGGCATCAGATGTTCTAACTGCATTGAGTCCCACGTGGAGCCACCTCTGATTAAACATATATAGCTTGGACTGCACTGACCTGCTGTGTCATCCAGACTCATGAAGGCCCCATCGAAGTGTCTTAAGCTACTAAAGGACGTATGTGACATTGAAGAAAAATGTTGTTTTTTAGCCAAAATATTAGGAGCTTTATTCACCTTAGTGTGTTTGATGTGGGAGCTGTATTGCTGTATGGTGTTATCTTATGTCTGCCTCTGAAGGTTCTGAGAGGTCCAGCATTTGCATCTTTGCCATGTTCTCAGCGCAGCTGGTGTTATGGCAAGATGAGCCATTGAGACTACTGTGTTGCCCGGGGCACTGACCTCAGTCCACCACTACATGCAGAGCACAAGAACCGAAGCGCTGACAGTGTAGTCGTAGCTGCTTGACACAACGTCACTGAATGCGTACGATGAGTGTGAAATGCTCTAGTGTTTTTGTGTTTCAGGTGAAGTCCTGCTGGTTGACCAGATCACTAGCCATTTGATTGGAAGCTGCCCTGACACTGAATGGGTTTGCTTTCCGTCCTCTGACAACCTGCGTCCCACCAAATACCCTCCCCATTTTGCCTCTCCTCTCTGTGCTTGGCATTTATACACTTTTATATAGCCTGTTATTTATATAGCCTGTTAGCCTTGTGGAAGCTGGCACTGCATTGGCCTGCTGTATCATCCAGTCTTGCACGAGGCCTCATCAAAGCATCCTAGCTTACTAAAGGGCATATGAGAAGCAGTAGAAAAGTCTGTTGCTTTTTAGCTGAAATATTAAGGCAACTTTATTTGCTTCTCTTCAGTGTCTTCAGTGTTTGATGTTTTTGGCTTTGTTGCTGTGCGATATAAGTCTTTGATAAGGAGCCCACAAAGATTTCCACATTGCCTGAGTGTGCTCAAGCCTCACAGCTCTACGTGAAGAAATAAACATGGGTAGTGTGGTGAATTCACTGTAAGCCTAGCACTGGGATTGGACAGTGGTACTTGGGGGTGTGGCAGAGGTTTTTTTCCGGGGGGGGGTCGGGGATGGCCGCACAGTCCCACTTTTTGGCACCTCCAGCCCCCCCCCCCTGTTGTTTCGGTACCGCAGCTGCGTAGGAGCCAGTGGAATACCCCCATCCCTCTTTGCTCTCTCTGGCTCTGCGGCAGGGAGCAGAATGAGGGCATTGTGGGCAGCTTCTGGGGCCCGAGCGCAGTGGCCGGCTTCCATCTGGGCAGCCGCCGGTGAGGCAGACTGTTTCTCAAGTGTTCCATTTAGCCCCTGCCACCACGCGCGCAGGACGGTCACTGCGACCGAGAGATAAACGCACGCAGGGGAGCGCCCAGACACGCCGAGCTCCCCCGCCTCTGAGTCCGAGCATGGGCTCTGTCCCGAACGGACCGTCTCGGCAGATGAGAGAGAGAAGGCTGAGCTGGCCACTGTTATGTGTGGGAGGCTTGTTCTTCTGAATCTCAAAGCCTCCAGTGTCCTCTCCTCTGGCAGCGCACAGGAGGCTGCTTTCTGGAGATGAGTGACTCGCTGCAGAAAACCGCGGCACAGAAGGGATTCCCTGTTACTTCCAGAGAATAGGGGGAAAAAAAAAAAAACCAACCATGTTGCGTTTCCAAGCTTTAGCCGGCCTGGCCTTCCCTAGTATGGTCGTAAGCACACAGTCACACCAACGTGTCGTCCTGCCCGTCAGAACCGCCCCCACAGGGGAACCCCAAAGCCACCCCCCACTGCTACAGCAGCGTGAAACGCTCGGAAACAGGAGGGTGGACACAAGCCGCTGGGCTGCAGCCGTGCAGAAGTGAGAGACTCAGCAAAGCGGCGTGGGCGGCAGGGCAGAACAGGCCCTCCTATGGCCTGGGCCTGGGGGTGTTAAAAGGGAGGGAGAGGGAGACCCCCCTCCCGTTTCCACGCCTAGTAACAGGGAAACTGTGTGGAGGACAGCGTGATGGGACTGAGTGTTCAGTCAGCGTTTCCATCAGGACAAACTGCTGCTAGCAACTTATCCGCCATTTCACATTGTCGGCAACCAAAGGTGCTTCATATTAGTGACATTTTTCCAGCATCCTTGTTTGTTTGTTTTCAGAATGTGGTATTAAAATTGGTTTATGTCTTTTTGTGTTTCCTCTTCACGGGGCACCTCACCTGTTGCAGGTAGATTTGGAGCTTGGCCCTGCTTTGCAAATGGCTGAAAAGCCCCCGTTGTGTGAAAAACATCAAAAAAAGAACGTCTGATCCTTGACCTTCTTACGGTCAATTATTCAAATGTGGGGCTTTGCGCGCTGGCTGTGCCATTTTTGTGTTTAGGGCTGCTGATTTGAATTAATAACCCGTAGATAAATTGGCCAATGGGAACATAAGGTCACTTCCTCGTGCAGGGAGTCGGGGAGACCTGCGGTGTCGGGCATGGCCCACGACCCGTAGCATCGTCCCTGGGGCTGCGGTCGGAACCCGGTCACAGGTGGGCAGAGTTCTGGGTGTCAGCTCGCTCGAGGATGCCGGCTGTAAGCTTGTGCAGCTGCTGTGGAGGCCCCAGCGGTGACCGTGCATGATTCTTCCCAGCAACCGCAGCGGTTCCAATGAGGACACGCAGTGAGAACCGACACTCATTACGGCTTTTCCATTACCTGAGGAGAGGGCGCTTCAGTAATGAATTCAGAACGGTAATTTCCTCAGATGGTCCTGATGGGTGGCGTTATTAAACTGTGAAATGAAGCTACACCTCTGCTGTCTTTGCGCAAAGATTTAGCCGACGGGGTTTTCTGAGTGACACCTGGCTAAATTGAGTATGCCCTCTGCTTGTTCTGTGTAGAGTTTTTTTGTGCCAGTTTATTGATCTCGCCCCCCAGTAGCATGTTCTGTTTCTCATTCATTTTCCCTGTTTGCTCTCCCTTTCTCTTTTGCTGTTCCCCTGCCTGCGGCGCTCAATGACTTGTCAATTTTGCATCTGAGGTGTGCTGAAACAGTCACATGCAGTTCCCCATCAGGCACCAGTCAAAAGAAATCTCCACATCAAAAATGCAAGAGTGAAAGCGGAAAGCTCATTTTGTCATGCAGAACTTCCAAAGAAAAAGTTTAAATGCTACAGTGAAAACTTAGGTGTCAGCTGCAGTCTCTCTGTGTCGGCCCTGACCGTGGCCTGGCTCAAACCCCTTACAGTCTCTTTTTTTATTGCCTCCTCAGCAACAGTCATTTCTCCTCACCACCTGTTCTCACTGGCATCTGATGGTAGATGTACATTATGCAGTAGCTGGGTAACCCTGACCTTGTATGGAGCACTTTGTTGGTGTCCAGTGGTAGTGCTGAGCTTGATGCTGAGGTGGCAGGGAGGCCAGCCCCTCAGAACCTGCAGTAACAGCGGGGTTTAAAGTGCTAAAATGGTGTTATATCACAGTGCCATCAATGCCTGGTGTTAGTAGGTGTGTTAGGATTTTGGTGGCTCAGGTGCATGTCCCCAGAACACATTATGGGCCAGAAGGTTTGGTCCTTGGGTGTGCTCCATTAGTGGGCCTCTGGTTCCCTGTTAAGGGAGCTGCAGGAAGGCCAAGGTGATTGCAGGCTGCAAACTGCAAAATGCAAACTGTAACGCCTTCACCAAGCGCAACGCGCGCAAGCGACTGGCTTTCAGAAGGGGCTTCCCCTGCTCCAGACAGACTCTGTTTCGTCTTTCCCCTCCCGTTTCTCTGAAAGGAACATTGTGGTGGCTGGCCAAACGCACATTTTTATGGGGCTCCATAAAAACACAAAGAACTAAAATAGAGCCCAATTAGTGGTTGTTACAGTAAAAGCCCAGGATGTGTGTTGCTTGCTGCTGGTTGTTGTTGTCGTTTGCTCTCTGGCCTGGCTGTCCTGTCCCTGCTGTCACTGTCCTCCACACCGTCCAGTGTGGTTTACTTTGCAGAATCAAAGTTCACCTATCATTGTTTGCTCTTTAGAGTAAAGTTCAGCTATCAGCTGACCTCAGAAACAAAGCGCACCACTCGAATTACTCAAAGTGAAGTGTCCACCTTACCAGGAAGCTCACTGCGGCTAAACCACAAGCTTAGCTTCTAATTTAAATTATTTTGTTGGCTGTGCTTCTGTTGATGAAAAAGAGAACAGTTAAAGGTGACATTTTCATTGTGGAAGATAGATTCATGTCCAGCAGTGTTGAGGTGGTGAGCTATGTCTATGGTACTGTTTCATGAAAAAAACAGTACCTGCAGCTCAATACCAGGGGACCATCAGCATAAACTGTGGGTAAGCTGTGAGGTTTTCTGTTTCCCCCTTATTGTCAATGTATGAACAATAGGAACACACGTGAGCTGTTCAGTTATGCATGTCTGTTGTTCAAGTCATACCATGTTACATGGCTATGCTGAGGATCAGAAGACAGAAAATGCGCTTAGTAATTTGATATGGGGATTAATACAGCCTGATCCAAAGGAAGATTCTTAGTTCTGTGTGTAGGGCTTGCCTTGTTTTTACAGCCTTTCAACCGCTGTCCTCCCGGAGGCTGCAGTAGCTGTACCTGGGCGGTGGCTGCAGGGCCCTCAGCTCTCTCTGCTCTGCCTGCTGTCGGCGGCGGCTCACGCCAATCAGCTAATGGAGCCCGCGGCGGGGCCGTAAATCCCCCTCCCCGCACACCGCACAGCTACACCCGCCTCCAGCGCCCCTGTCAATTATTGAATTACTGCGCCTCTCCTCCCGGCCCTCTGCCCCCCATATGCAGCACGCACCCCTTCTGCGCCAGATCGTCTCGCTCTCCTGCCCCTTCATCACCAGCCCCTGTGCTGTTAGAGGAGGGAAGGCACCGGGAGGCGGGCTCTCTTAAACGAGGCCTGATTGGCGGCCTCAGCGTCGAATCGCTGCCCTGCTGGTCAGTAATGGCAGTGACCAGGTCAGGGACTAGCAGAGTGAAAGCCCCAGGCGCATAGGCGGGACAGGGCCTTCAGTTCAGCGTATATGCAATGATTTTGAGCTGCCCTTTATTTTAAGGGGCTGGTTAGCTTGACCCCTCGTCCTGCTTCAGGTCAGCTCAAACATATCGGCATTGAATTTATGAAAGAACCTCTTGCAGTCTCTGATCCTGCTCCCTTAAATATCTAGCATGCTGGCATATTTGTAATATGAGGTGACATGTTGTCTACCTCACAATATTAATGGACGCCCCGGTTATTTTGCAGGTTAACTTTTAGGCCCTGTGGTAAGAGTAATTTGAACTATATGTAGTGCCTCTTGCCAGTGTGATAATTTGTGGTGGCCTTTATGAGGTGAGGTGCTGGCTTGTTTGGATATTTTAGCGCACACATCAGCAGCATTTCCTCACTCTAGAAATAGGTTACTGCAGGAAGTGGGCTCCTAAGAGCGCAGCCACCCCCAAGTATTTTTAATCTATTTGGGACGGTTTCAGGGAAGTGTGACAACTGACATGTTTCCAGCTGCTGTGGAGAAGCCCTCGGCCGCTCCTTTGTGCCGTTGCCCAGACATTGGCGAGCGGGGCAGGGGCTGGGCCGCCCGCACAGTCACTGCTCTGGAGCGCAGCTGTACCAGGCCCCGGTTTTAGTGCCATTGGCCTGCCGTGGGGGGGGATTCCTCCCTCACCCCCCTGCCTCCGTGCCCCTTGCACCCAGACCAAATCCGCCCCGTTCCCACAAGAGCCGCTTTCACGTCCCTTCACGGTGCTTAGGGGTTCCATATGGGGCCCTTCGTGCCGAGGCATGTGGGAAGGTCTGGTAGCCAGGGCGTCTGTAGGCTGCCTCTCTTGTAACATTGGCTATGACAGACCAGCGGCGTCTTAACTGGCCTCAGCAATTCCACCCTGGCCCTGCTTTTACCCTCTACACATCTCCCAAACCAGAGTTTGCCTGCCCGCAGTCAATAGCCGCTGTCGTTGCGTCATGTTCTTACGCTGTTGTGAGGGCAGGTCCATGTCTTGGGCTGAATCACCACCGGCTGGATTTCTGCCCTGGTGGTAAAAATAAGCAGGCAACAAGATGGAATTTCTGCCAAGCTGTGCGGTCAGGCAGCAAAGTCACATGGCAGCACTGAAGGTGATGTAGCACGCATCGTAGAGTACACTGGAATGTGAACAAAGAGCACCCGTTGATGTGTGGAAAGTAAGTTGAACAGGCAAGAGACAAGGTGGTTTATCAGCAAAAGAGCAACTGGGGTCTAACAGCACTGCGGTGGACCTGTGCGCACTGTGAGTAAGGGTGGAGCATGTTGGCTAAGTCGCTGTTTCCTCCTGATGCACTTTGAGGTGCCTGCAGTGCGGAAACGAGAACGAGGTGTGTAGTTCTCCAGGCGCTCTCTAGCCCACATAAACTGCTCATTTGCTTAACTCTTGTTGCCCTCTGCTGTGCCCGTCCATCTTGTGCTGTAGTGGTGGAGCGCTCCGTGTGTGAGTGTGTGGCGTCAGTGCAGAGCCTCCTGCGTTGGTCTGAGTCGGCGTGAGAGCGGGTCACTTCCGGGGCAGGCCGTAGTAAATGAGCACAGAGGCAGGGCTCCACCACTCTCAGCTCAGCCACAACTGTTGCTGCTGCTTAAAAATCATCGCCTCTTTTTAGCCTCGCTCACACACACACACACACACACACACACACACACACACACACACACACCTCCCCCCCTTCATTTCTGGGGCTACGAGGGAATCTGACAGTAGCACAGAGGATGTCGTGGCTGTTCCGAAGAAGCTATTTCTGGTGGGCTGTGTCACTGCTGAGTTTCTTCATCTGAAGCTCGGCCGCATGCAGTATAAATAGGTTAGGCCCTAATTCCGAACACCACTTTTCGTAATGACCAAGCGGAGATAATTGTCTCGCGGTGCACGAGGCAGCCCCTCAGTCCCCTCTCGCTGTACAGCGTCCCTCAGAAGCCCTTTATTCGGGCCTGTTCCCTCTCTGAGGCGTGAGGGCCGGCAGGAGCTCTCTGCTCCTGGCCTCCCTATTTGCATTTTGTACAACGTGCCTCCTAGTAATGACAGCTTCCTGAGCTGCAAATGAAGAGCCACGCTACTATTGTTCCTTTTCTTGCTTTTTCTGCCCGAATGCAAAATTGGAGCTGGTCTAATGTGTCATTTGTAACGGAGAGAATAATGCATTCAGCAGTCATTAAATATACATTTTGCAACCCAAACTGTACCTCAAAAAATTTAGGTAAAGCATATGTGGGTGTTTGAGGAGCCCTGTAATATTACTGGTACTGTGCACACCCCAACACAAGGACTATGAGGTGTGCATGCTAGCACACAGGAATATGGGGAGGTTGCGCATGCTAGCACACAGGAATATGGGGGCGGATTGTCAAAGCATAGATGTTTGACTGACTGCAGGTGAGAGTGGAGGAAGTGAGCCGAAGAAGAGAAAGACGGCAGCCGTGTGCGATCTCTTGACCTCGCTCTTGTGAAGCTCGGTTTTCACACCTTCCATCTTCGCTCTTTATCTGGCACACGTTTTCCATTTTGCTATTTCACAAGCACGCTTGATTTTCCTCACGTACCCCAGACGGCTCGCTTTCGAGCAGAGCTCGTTTTGCTCTGGGACCGTTTTTTGGAGACGTGAAACCTCTTTGAGAAAGCGTACCTGGTTGCCATCATTCTCTCGTCTTCTCTCCCTCTCTCCGTCTCTCTCAGTCTGCCTCCCAGGCTGCTGCTTCTCCTCTGCGTAGCGGCGGAGGCTGATACAGCTCTAATGGAAGTGTCTGGTTACGGGATTAATTATTCACACGGTTACAGCGCAAGTGCAGTTGCCTCCGGGGGGGTGGGGCTCTATTATTCATGACCGCTGTTGGAACAGAAAAGCGACACTGGTAGCCTCCCGTGAGCGCACGCGTGCGAGGGACAGCAGTGTGCAGGGCCCGTAGCGTCGTCCGGTCTTTAACCCCCTCTCCTCTGTCTGCCCCCCCGCCCAGCCCACCGTTCTGGTCCTGGTGTGAAGCTGTCGGTTCATCCGCTGTCACTGTGTGGGGAGCTCGTCCCTGTCCCTTTGAGAGACACAGAAAGGTGCTTTCTGCCCATTCTCTATGTGGGCTCTTTAGCACGTCTGCTCTGACTGGCATTTCCTCCTTGACCTCAGCAATCGTCTTCCCTCCCGCAGCTCAGAGCAGGCACGTGAAAGCGAGGCCGAACGTTCCCAATACCCATACGAGCCCCACACCCATCACCCCTCTCTGTCTTTCTCAGGCTCCCCAACTGGTTTTCAGTGCTGTCACCACCACCCCTTTTTAGAAGACTCCGCTATCACCCAATCCCTCGTTCTCTCACACATCCCTTCATCCCCATGGCTTTGTCTTCCCTTCAGCCGTCCACCCACGTTCCCCCAAAATAATCCCGCTGTATAGTGAAGGGAAGCCTCCGCCCAAATGCACACACAAACACACACGCGCACATATATGCCGTGTGAAGTGATGGTAATGAATGCGTTTTCCCTTTGTCTGCGAGTGTGAGTCTTCCCCCACGCAGCTCCGCAGCCTCTGCGGCTCCTGCCGGCTACCTCGTCCGCTCTGACGCCTTGGCGGCGTTCCTAAAGCCAGGGAGCGCTTTCCCAAGCGAACGCGGGTTTGTTTCGGCGCTCGCGCGGCCGTGTCTTCGTCTTTGACAGGTGCTGCATTTTAATGCGGGGTGCGCAGGAGCGGGGGGTTTTGCATGATTCCCTGTACAAAACGGGAGTGAAAATTCAGTAGAAATGCCTCCTGGCTCTTTACCTGTCATAAGAAATGTATAATAACTCTTCTGCTGCTATATTTCTCTGTGTTGCAGGGACTCTTACTGGAACATCATGCGCTGTCTCACCTGAGCCTGGTGATGTGAATGATCACTATGTCAGTCATGAAATATTACAAATTCAGTGGTGTCAATAAAATTGCCCTATATAAGGAACAGGCTACACATTGCATCGTTAATTCAGTAGTGAAGAAAGGAATATGCAATATAGAATTCATCCAGTAGTTTAGATATGGTTGCACAGGGTAAACTCAGAGTAGAAGGCAATGCACAGGGTAGGTTCAGCAACATATTCACTAGTGTAGAAAGGAACTGAACACTGTAGAGCGCAATGTGAATAGATTCCACAGTGTAGCAGGGAATGTGTGGTGTAGATTCTGCGGTGTAGATTCAGCAGTGTAGCAGGGAATGTGTGGTGTAGATTCAGCAGTGTAGCAGGGAATGTGTGGTGTAGATTCTGCGGTGTAGATTCAGCAGTGTAGATTCAGCAGTGTAGCAGGGAATGTGTGGTGTAGATTTGGCAGTGTAGATTCGGCAGTGTAGCAGGGAATGTGTGGTGTAGATTCTGCGGTGTAGATTCAGCAGTGTAGATTCAGCAGTGTAGCAGGGAATGTGTGGTGTAGATTCAGCAGTGTAGCAGGGAATGTGCGGTGTAGATTCGGCAGTGTAGATTCAGCAGTGTAGCAGGGAATGTGTGGTGTAGATTCAGCAGTGTAGCAGGGAATGTGCGGTGTAGATTCGGCAGTGTAGATTCGGCAGTGTAGCAGGGAATGTGTGGTGTAGATTCGGCAGTGCAGCAGGGAATGCGTGGTGTAGATTCGGCAGTGTAGATTCGGCAGTGTAGCAGGGAATGTGTGGTGTAGATTCTGCGGTGTAGATTCGGCAGTGTAGATTCAGCAGTGTAGCAGGGAATGTGTGGTGTAGATTCAGCAGTGGAATGCGCGCTGTAGGCTGAATTGTGTAGAGCTGAGGGGAATGTGCTCTGTGCTCCAGCTCTGAGGGAGTGGCTGGAGAGCAGGGGAACAGCCCCAGGAGGGAATTCTCAGAGCCTGTCTCGTCTTGCTGAGGAGGCCAGCTGACAGGAGTGGAGCAGCCCTATCTCTCCTATCTCTCACACACACACACACACACACACACACACACACACACACACACACACACACAAATGTAGCGGGCATTTTGCAACCTGAAGGAAAATGCAGAACAACCTGTTTGCTGTTAAGCCCAGGCTCGTTCCCAGGCATTTGTCTGGATCGGGGTGAGGATGGGTGCAGAGTGAGCTGGGTGTGTGAGCCCCGTGTGCGTGTTCACCTTTAAAGTAACATCAAGGGTGCGCTTGTCGTCTCACACCTGATGTCTTTTCATTGGGGGTTTTGCATTTTCTTTACGGCTTGGCTTGGTATTTATAGTTATGGAAAAGAGAATCGATACCATACAGAGAAAGGGAAACTTAAGTAACGCGTGACGTATTGAGTGTTGGCAGAAACATTTCTCCTCTTCCTGGAGCTGCGCTCGTGATGGTGTGAGGAGTTCATTTCTGTCATGTCTATGAGCAGACTCCCAGTTTCATAGACACCAGCGTGTTAAACACAGTAGCTCTGCTGGGGAGAGTGTGTGTGTGTGAGAGAGAGAGAGGGAGAGAGGGAGAGCACTAGAAATTTACATGAGAGGTTCACTGGAAGAATACAGCTAAGGGAGCAGCAGGGAAATACTGACATAGTCTCCTAAATAAAGCAGATGCTTATTACTGAATTGCAGCTCATCTCAGTGGCAGTTTTTCCTCTTATTCCCATTCATCTTTGCGTTTAGGGTGACTTGGAGCCGAGGCAGAACTCCCAGTAGGGAACAGGCCTCCGTTTGTTCATTAGACATTTGATCTTTGGTGAGGTGGGAGAGTAATTAGAACTCAAGTGCCCCTCTGGGACTGAGAGGCTGGTGAGACCGAAACGTGATGCAGGCGGTGTTCGGCGTCGCGTGAGGGAACAACAGCACCTCTCACCTTTCTAGGCACTGTAAAATGCGTTCTGTTGCCAGTCTGGGACCAAACCATCATCATTTGCTGTGAATGAATTACCTTACTGCAAAGATGAGTTGTCGAGAGCATTGCTTTCAGGGTAGAGGGGGTAGCTTGACCCGTCTCCACAGAAATCCTTTAGATCTCAGCACTCCCGCTTGCTGCTCCACACTGCTGTTGACCTGGTGGCGAACGCTGTGCTGTTGGCCTGTCGGTCCCTGTGTGTTCCTGACAAGTGACTGATGAGAGAGAGCCTGAGGAAGGAGAGGGCGTCAGAGTGGCACTGTGGCCTCAGTTCATCCAGGTTAGAGCGGCTGCGCTGTTGGTCTGTTCCGCTAATCAGCCATTCAGTGTTGATTCTGACACGGTTGCCACTGGCAGCGTCAGCGCCGCAAAGCTAGGCTCCCTAAACGGAGGTAACATCTCCAACCAATCTGTTTACATTTACAGTGTGTCATTTAGAAGGCGGCCTAATCCGGAGCGACTTAGCGAGCAGGTGTGAGTGCAGCAGGCACTAATCTGTGCATAAACACCTCAGGGTCGTGTGCCATCCTGGGTCTGCGTGTTTGAGCTTTGTTTTATGACTTCCTCTCACTTCCTATTCGAGTGCCATCCTGCACACACCACAGCTGCAGAGCGCTGGCGATCGGCGAGGCGCTGGATGGCAGCGGGGCCTCGCCCCCCCCGGGGGTCAGGGCGTAACGGGCGTTAACGCGGCGGGGGCGTGCGGTCAAACGGCTCGGACGCAATCGGCCCCGCCCCCCGGGCCACCTGCAGAGGTCGTCCGGCTGTCCGGTCTGTCAGGGGCGAGGGGGGTAGCAGGGAGGCCCGAAGGGCAGCGCATAACAGCGTGGAGCAGGTACGGAAGGTGCCACAGCAGGCGCGTTTAGGCAGGTTGTGGCCACTCAGAGCTCGACTCTCACAGCGAAGGGCTTTCGCAGTTTCAGGCTGAACCCTTCATTGGAAGCAGCGTGTTTTTCAGGGGTTTTTTTCTACGTCTAGCTGTAGATGTGAAAGAGTCGGGGGGGGATTAGCATTCTTTTTTCCCATAATAAAGAAACAACAGATGGATTGAGGCATTTGATGAGTGCGGTGGAAGAGGAGTAGCAGCCTCAGCGAAAGAGAGGAGAAGCTCCGGCAGGACGGAGAGCCGGCAGCACTCAGCAGATGGCAGACGCAGCCATGGTGTTTAATGAGCTGGAGAGACGTCATGCCGTAGGGCCCCTCTCCGCCCCCCTCGCCCCAGCCGAACCCCTGTACACGTACTGCAGGCACATCCCACAGGGAGTCAGGGATCCCCCCATTAGACCTCTCTCTCTCTCTCTCTCTCTCTCTCTCTCTCTCTCTCTCTCACGCACGCACGCACGCACGCGCACACACACATACACACTGAGCCCCGTGCGTACACCCCACAGACACAGGCACAAACACACCCAAGCACAGTCGTGTGGAAAGTTCACACGTACACACCCAAACTCACTCGGTTACGCAGCCGAAATGCCTGGAGCTAATTGAGCATGGCCCTTTCTCTTTGTATGTACCCCACCGTGTGGCTCAGAAGCCATTCCACAGATTTTGGGGGTTTTTTTTTTCCCCCTCCAAATGTTTTCCTTTTGCGGTGTGTTTTTAACAAGCTGAGGCAAAGCTGAAGTAAATTAAGAGGCAAACGCTTGTATACCAGAAGAAGTTCATGAGAGTCATTCTGCCTGTTCTGAGTTTAAAGAAGAGTGAGTGACAGGGAGAGAGGGGCAGTGCTTTGAGGGTGTGCAATCCTCAGTCCTGTGCAACCTCAGGACGATTCCCATCATGCTGAGTTGCTGGGAGACGGCCGCACAAAGAGGACAGACGAATCTCCATAGCTGGCGTGAGTTCAGTGCGTTTCCCTCGCCTGCTGGGTCGCTGTTTTCGAGCCATGTGAAGTCACTACAGCAAGAAGCGCTCAGTTTTTTTTTCTGTGCAGTCGTACACGGTCACATTCGGTTGGCGAGGCAGTGAAGTGTGGCGTTCAGAGAAGGGCTGTGTTTTGGCATGTTTACCCATGGGTCTGACAGAACCGTGTGAAGGAGCCCTTCCAGCAATAGGATCACTGCAGAGACCCCCTATGACAGAAGTCTTCTTCCTCATTCTTCCTAACAGCTTACATCCTTCATCAAATGCCAATTGTTTGTTTAAAGGTCGTTTGGAACTTATGGAGAAAATACTGCTGATGTGCAATGTGGTTACCTATAGGGAACCACAGGCACTCTCAGTGCCTACCCGGTTCAGCACTGATGCTTGTTCGTGTGTGGTTAGCGGTGTCCTATTTGTGCAACTTGTCGTGCCAGTTTATTGGACGTGCTGTGTAAGCCGTCCTGGGTAAACGACGGTGTAATGCAGTGCAGAGAGCAGCAGCCGTCCTCATGCCACAGAGCAGAGGGCAGGAGATGAAAGGGAGGGCCGGGCCGGTTATTAGAGTGTCGGAGCGGATCTATCTCAGGGCACATCACGTCTTGCCTCTCGGGCTCCCATTGAAGCGGGCTTCCTGGTTCCTGCTGGACCGGGGTCAGAATGGCGGCGCGGGGCTGCGCACGGCCCTCAGCTGTCCACGCCTCACGCTTTCGGCGCGATGTTTCCAACCGCAGCTCCATTCATACGGGCTCCGTCCACTTCTCACTTCCCTTTTCTCGCTGGCAGGGCGGCACACACACCAAACTTTTGCTTTGAGCGTCCGTGTGCAGCTGGTCACCCAGGTTAAGGACTGTTGTTTTGCTGAAACTTGTTGCGGCTTGCATGTGTCGTTCCCCCGGTAGTTATTTTGTACAACAGGCGTAGATCTGTCAGCTGGAGCTGACAGCCACCCTTTGAAACTGACCTGCAGCCTAGTGCCTGGAATTGCATCAAATACTTAAATAATCGTCTTGATAGAGAAAGCAAGAAAAAAAATGATTTGACACATTCCACGGCTGTTTTTATTCATTTGTAAACTGATTTGGTTGTTCTGAAAATACCTTGCAGATGAAATAAACTTAGGCTATATTAACTGAATATTTAGGTCCATTTAACGTTGACAACCCCCCACGATTTATAGATGCCAAGTTAGGCCTATATTCTTGCTGCCACTGCTAAATGTCACTTAATTTCTGGTAGCTGTGGAGAATTAGCTGTGCTAACATGCTCTAACAGTGGCTGCAGTGCCTGCTGCACCTGGATGCCTCGCCACAGTAAACAAGCAGAGTGAAAACAGGGGAAAGGTCATGGTCCCGAGGAGGGAGCCGTGGAGCATCTCAGGGCCTCGGGAGGGGAGTGCGGCGGAGCGGGGTAATCAGGCAGGGCTGATCCTGCCACAGCTTGCACTCTGGCATTCAGAGGCTGAGGCGTGGGGCGAAACTCCACTGTTGCTGGGCCTCGCCTCCACAGTTGGCCTTGCACAGCAGATTGAGATGAGCAGACCTGGGATGCAGCTGTGGAGTTTGTAACTGATACAGTGGGTTAATTGCGCCTCCCCGTGTGACAATGAGCAATCCTTCACTCTGACCCACCACAGGACAATTTTCTGTGCAAAACGGTCAGGGACAGTTCATCTGTAGGCCCATTCTTGCTGTGGATTCCCTTAGTAATAAATTAGCTGTAGCCTGATCATGTGAAGTGAAGCCTACTGTATATTCTAAATGCTTAGATACTATAGTTCCCTCAGGTGTGTGGCAGTGCTGGTGCACAGGACCGTCTGTTCCAGGCCAGATGGACTGACACTCACTCTGTGCAGATGGATTCAGAAGAATAATCTCCATCATCAGTAACCCCCAGCCCACCCCCCTCCTCCCGTCGTGCAGTTACCCTGCTGCTCAGCCCCTCTTTCTTAGGGGGATTTTGGGGCTGCACCCCCCAAACCCTCGGCTGGTCCTCTTCTTTATATCGAATTCACACACCAGCTGACCAGCCCTCTTTTGTGAGGAAAGCCTTTTATAC
Source organism: Megalops atlanticus (assembly GCA_019176425.1). Classification (NCBI taxonomy): domain Eukaryota; kingdom Metazoa; phylum Chordata; class Actinopteri; order Elopiformes; family Megalopidae; genus Megalops; species Megalops atlanticus. The sequence goes on along the minus strand of CM032885.1, from coordinate 9,509,756 downwards.
CTTTGTTCCCCTCAGAAGCTTTGGCCGCGCTGCATTTAGCGCAAGTCAGGAGAGCGTCGCGATTGTCCCTGTCTGGTCAAGCAGGAGTCTCGAGGAGGCAACCCGAAGAGCGGCGTCACAGGGCCAATCTTGTGTTCCCTGCGACCGTATCCCTCTACTACTATCATCAGCTCTGACCGGCCGAGGGAAATCCTCTCTTGCGCGGGACGCCGGCCGAGCACAGCCAGCTCAGTCCCCCCCCCGGGGTCACGGGGTCAGAGCGGATCGGTCAGGAGCACAAAGGACGCCCGTTGTCCGCGGCCTGAAAGGAGGGAGGCCGCGGCTCTGAGCGCGGCTCTCTCGATATGTCCGAACCCCCGGCGCTGTCTATTGTGCGGCCCGGGGCCCGGGCTGAATGGGGCACCATTCACACGCAAGCTGGTGTCCTGGTGCATGAGCCGCTGGAGCGGGCTGGAGCCGGGAGGCAGGAATAAAGGGGGCCGTTGTGTGAGCCGCAATACAGGATACAGCGCGGTGACATCACTTTCATATGGCGCGTCTGATCACTCACGCCCCTGCCAAGAAATGAACTGGAGATTATTATTTGTTTTCTCTTTTTATCTTCCTGGAATGTCTTCGGTTTGGTTTTCATGAGATACATTTTTGAGCAGTTTACAGAATTTGTTCACATTGACAAGGTTCTGTTGGTTAAATATTAGAATGGGGGGCTACATTTTTTTTTCGTTTGTTTTTAAACAGGAACTGTGCTTTATATCCAGCAGGGCCCCTGCATCACAGTACGATTCCCCCTTAAACTGGCAGTCTTACACACATCTCCCCGTCTCCTAGGTGACAGCATCATCGCCGTGCATGGTAGCGCCCTGCTAGTGATGTGTATGCAGCGCGTTTGTGTGTGTGCTGCTGGAAAAGGCGGCTCACTCTCCCAGAGTAGAGAGTGTGGGCGGTGGTCAGTGCCAACAGCCCGGTCCACATCAGTCCAGCCACTGGTGCTCGGGGGCCTCTGTGGGACATTGTGTGTGTGTGTGTTTGTGTGTGTTCTGTTGCCCGGGTATTTGCATAGCGAGTAGGTCACATTTCCATATTTCTCGTCTGTGCCGAGACTGGCCGTCTGCACAATGCCAGCTTTGTGTGCAGACCCCGGGCCGGGAGCCCGTCCCCTCGGCCCCCTCTTACCCCTCCGGCCACACCTGCGCGCACCGTCCAGCATCGGACGCCAACGGCAGCACAGTGCCGTCTAAAGGTGCGGCGGCCGGAGGGGGAGGGGCTGAAGCCGGCGTGGGCCCGCGTCGTTTCATGGTGTTGCATCAGCCCCCTCTCTTTGTGTCCAGGTCCTCGTATCCCCTTCGCTGGGGGATGCGGGGATTAGCGCAGCACACGCAACCATGGTGTTGCTGTGGTGGGCAGGCAGGAAGGCCCTGGCTGCAGGGGGTTGGTCGTGCCATCTTTCAAACAGGCACAAGACGCCATGTGCGTGGGGGGGGGAGATGCCCAAGGGCGCTCTCTCTCTCGCTCTCTCTCTGTCGCACACGCGGACACACACACACAGACAGACACGGCGTTTGGCATGCACACGTGCTGTGATGCCATCACAAAACAGGCATATTGTGTTCCTTATTTTTGCAACACTCAAATACATGTAAATTTGTCCACACTCGCATGCACTTAATGTGTGTAAGCTCTGTCTGTCGGCTTCACATACGCGCACACACACACACACACACACACACACAGGGTGCATTCTTTTCCATCCTGACAAGATTTATGTCACACTTCAGGAGTGGTATTAGTATAGAAATGCAGTTTTGGAGGATGTGTGGTTATTTGTGCAGGGAAGTGTGACACATGTTTGCACTGCAAACTCCTGTGCCCTCTAACTCCATCACCCAGTGCTCTGAGGCAGCGTGGGACGGCCACTGCTCTCTCTGCTGTGCTCTCGCTGCTGTGCTCTCTCTGCCCTGCTCTGCAGAGAGACCGGGAGGAAGTGGCGTGATGGCGTGACGGCCCGGCGTGCCCTCGTACTCACTAGGGCTACTTCCTCTCACCCCGTGGCTGGAGCAGCAGAGCCCCAGCAGGAAGTGGGCCTGGAGGGGCGGGCTCCGCACCTGCAGTCAGGGATTCAGGACAGCAGGGACAACAGCCACACCGCGATTACCCGAAGGGTGATATGGAATTGCAGTGTGGAGTGTGAAGGGTCCAAAATTAACTTTTTGGTCCACCAGCCAGGGTTTCTGGTAGATAGAAAAAATCACCAGCCAGCTGAATTTTTCTCCAGCCAAAATAATTGATTGCATTTTGATAAAATAGTAGAATTGTAAAAGTCTGTTGTGCAGCCTCACAGTGGTTATTTATTTCAGGTGATTTTAAATTCATATTCAGTGAAAAATGCTAAATTCTAAATGAGCACTTCTGTACTTCATCAGACAACCAGATGTATGAGCAAGTTGTGGTATTGTGAGATTCCCGTGAGATTCTCACATTACAGCTGACATTCTACCTCCTCAGTGAACAATTCTTTTTAATTCTTTTGGGTGCTCCATGGTGATATGCCTTTTTTATCCAGTCTACAAAGATGGAAGTTATTAGTTAGAATGAGGTGAATATGAGTCAAAATCTTTCTTGTGGTAGTTAGATCAGTAAACCAGCAATTGTCCTAACAAGCTGGCAATCTAAAATTCTTAAAACTTTCTTTACATTTTAACTGGATCCCATGAGGCACACATTTGTATGGTAATGTTAGTAACAATATACATTATTAGCTAGCTAACTAGCAAAATAACATTAAAAGTCCAAAAGCTAAAACACAGCACTACTAGTACCTTAAACTAGTAGTTTTTTAGCTAGCCAGGCAGACGTTATTTGAAGACTTTCTCTCATACACTAAGCATACTTCTTCAGAAACCTAGCTACACCGCTGTCTTCCTTTGCCACCCTTGTCATGTTGCTCCTGGTCAGGTTGCTGTCGATCAGGTTTACGCTTCTTAGTATGTGTATCTACCTCGTGTATGGCTGGTTAATTGTCAAATTAAACCAAATCTTCTCGCAGTGGAAGAATTTGCATCACTGTTATATGTAGTTAGTTGTTATATCTAGCTTGTGATTGGATGACACGAAATTGTATCTTACAGGGATGACCAACGTGAGATTTCACAAATGTGACATGACAGAGAGAGGTTTCTGCACTGACTTAAACAATATGAACTGCACTGAAGGGGGTGCGTATGTGGGCATCTTGTGTTTTACAAGGGTTATTTGATTAACATAGCGGTCCATTATAATTTTATTTATTTATGCAGAAAAGTACCTGCTAGAGTAGCTAGTTACCCTGCAACTTTAACCTGCCAAGGAGAAAATCTACCCACATTGGTGGGCCGGTGGGTGTTCATTTTGAACCCTGACCGTGTGGAGTGTAAATCCTTTTTGGGACAAATGTACTTGCCCTTGATCCCCACCATTGTGTTTTTTTATTGTAGCATGTGTTGCTAGCGCCTCAAACCCAGTTTCATAGAAGAGACCTGGAGATGTTGGAAGCTGTTGCTACAAAAAGCCGTTTCCCCAGAGCTGTTTCCCTCCTAACCAGAAACAACACATACCATTGCTTTGCATTCATAACAAACATCTCAGCAAGTAAGACCTCAGTAGCTGTGCAGCATAAATAATGTAAGCTTCTTTAAAGTGCCAAATCACAGCAGCTGCCTTTGAATGCTGTCCGCAGCACTCCCAAGTGGGACAGTTTATTGCGAGCTGTGGCCGGAGACGAGAGATGTCTGTGGGTTCGCTCATTTTCTTTCTGATGGGATTTTTGCTCTCAGTACAGTTGAGGAAATCGGGTTCCCTCATGTTGGGTTTGAACATGAAAGCTGAAGCAGAGCTATACGTTTAACTTCTGAATTCTGTATACTGCGCTTAAGTTTATAGTGCCATCAAAATTGGTCAGTCAGGTTTTTTTTTTTCTCCTCTTTAAGTTGGACTGCTTTCTCACGCTGTCCCTTCCTGTGTCGGGCCTCAGTTTGCGGCGCTGGAATGTGCCCTGGGAGCAGCACTGGCAGGGCGAGCGCATTTAAGCAAAACCCTTGGACACCGCGCTGATGGGTGTCAGCGGGGGAGAGGGACGAGAGGTGCCCATGGGAGGGCTTTACGTAACCATCCAGGTTGCCATGGCAAAGATAGTCGCAGGTTGCCAAGGTGAAAGAGGGGAAGAGTTAGAGAAAGAGGAGCACGAGCAAGCCAGGAGGTGAACGCTGGTGTCGATGCAATCTCTCCACTTTTTCAGATTTGAGAAAGCCACCGAGCAAGCTGTCCAATATGCGCCCAGCATGCCCCCAAACGCAGGGCAGAATTGCTTGGAAGGCCTCCCTTCAGCCTGGCACTCTGCCTTACAGCGTTCGGGAACACGCTTCTTATCGCTGCGTCTTCTCTCAGTCTCCTGTGGCAGCTCCCATGATGCACTGCTCCAGTCCCTCTCCCCGGATGCCTCCAGAGCCTCAGCCTCTGGCTGATCTCCCCGTGTGTAATTAGAGGTCAGAGTTTTGTCTCCTCTCCGCTCTCTGTGGCCAGGCATTCCTACAGCGCAGTCGCACACTGACGGTCATTCACAGGAAAATCAGGCACTCGCCGTTTGTTTGCCAGCCGTCACGTTTCTCATTTGCTGCTTTTTCATGGTGTAGATTGAGATCACAATGAGGTCTAACATGGTTTTTGTCCAATCAGAGCCGGCCTGGCAGTGTTGCTAACAGTAGAGGAGCAGTTGAGAGACATGAATGTTGCGGCACACCAGATCATAGGAGCAGTCATTACTTTTATGAACGCTCCCTAACGAATTGAGACTGGTTTTCTGTCAGCCATGTGTTCACCGCAAACATTTTCTGACCTTAGATGACATGCTGAAAATGTAGCACGTATTCACCCAAAATTGTGGACTGATCTAGCTAGTTATATCTTCAGAGAAGAGATGGGTACAATGTTGGTATTTTTTTGTTTTAGCAAAAACACAAGTGTAATCTCTTGCAGTCATCAGTACTTCTGCCTTTCTTTGAGTTTCAAAAGGGGGTGGAATTTTGACTTATGTTAACATAAACTCTGCAGCTACGGTGACTGCAGTATAAAAAGTTGTAACTGGATAGTCTCATATAGGAAGTTTATTCAAACTGTGTTGCTAGCTGCCATTTAGGCTTTGTTGGTTGAATAATCCCCCCCCATTAGCTAGCTGTCTTAACGTGTGGGAGTGCAATAGAAACCACAGTTTGCTACCGTCCTGCATGTGGTGCAATAACCAATGCACCCGCCCCCGTTTCTGTGTTGCAGACTGTCTGGAGGGGAGGGGAGGTTCATTTAAATCGTTCCGCTATGACTGTTCAAAGATAACAGCTGTGTGAAAATGTATGCGCACTCGAACACATCTCCGCTGATCGTCCCGCCCACCTGAAACGCCATTGCTGGGTGAAAACGTACTATGCCGTAGCAGTGTGAGCAGGCTGCGTTAAAGCATCTCAGTTCTCCTTTCCCGTACGCGCCGCTCTGCCATCTGAAAGATCGGCAGGCTCAAGCGAAATGAGCGAGCGGGCTCTGGGCGTACCAGGCCGCGCGGGCTAAATTTGGCTCCAGCAGTTTGCATAGATCTGCAGCAGTCTGCAATTAGGCCGCTTCCTGTTTCAACACCGGATACGGCTGGGGCTGACACGAAGGCCCCCGTCACCCCCGCGGGCTGCGCCGCTCAGAGCCGAGGGGCGCGGCGCGGTCAGCTCTACCTGCGCCGGCCTGCTCGCGGTCCTCCGGCCACCTTCTGGTCATCTTCAGATCCCCGCTGAAGATGAGGTGCAGTACGGGTCGGTGTTTAGTCTGAGACGGTCAGATGACTACGATTAGAAGGACTGATGTGGCTTGAAAAACTCCTCCACACGAGTAGACCCTCAGTCCCTGCGGGCAGCTCAGCATTTTACTCTACTGCTGGTAACGTGCTAAAGCTGCTGTTGTCTTCCTCCCCCGGATTAAGGAAATAGAAGGCCCGCTCCTGCTTCAGATTCACACCAAAATTGGGAGTGTTTTACGGCTTCCCCCCTACCACACGCACGCACGCACACACACACACACACACACACACACACACACACACACACACACACACACACACACACACACACACACACACACACACACACCCTGTCTAAGGCATCGGAAAATCTGCGTCAGCCACTTCCTCTTTTCAGTTTTTTTTTTTTTTTTTCTCTACTTCCTGTTAGCAATCTGCCGGATGTGAGATGGGGTAGATGAGGTTCTGAATGAGGCCGCTCGCTGATTGGGCTCCCATGGGGTCGCGGAGCGGCATTGGCCACAGTCTGCTGCTCGGGCTCAGGACATGCCTCTCCGATTCACTGCACCCCCAGCTCCTCTGTAGGCGTCGCATTTTGGGTGCCAGAAAGGGCGAAAGTTGGAGCGGTGCTCTGAGGGCCCTCTGATGCAGTATCAGCAGTCGTATCTGGTGTTTCAGATTTAGTCAGAGCGCCGCAGATTGGCTTGGCTGTGTGCATTTGTTCCCAGCAGGGGTGGGCTCCACGCAAGTATTTGAAAGGTAGCAGGCTAGCATAAAAGCAAGCGAGCCGGCAGTATAAAAATCCCAGCCTGATTGCTCAAAGCCCGCTCATTAAATAGTTCAGCAAATGAAAGGTTTTGGTTTGCGGCGTACCTGGAAATAAGTATTCAACCTTTAAGTCTGCTGACGTGCTGGAGTAGACACTGTTAGTCTTTAACGAGAGGACGTGCAGCAGTTGAAAGTTCTCAGGTTGGCTTAGATTGGAGAGATAAAACTATAGCAGAATCTCGGAACTACATTGCATGATGATGAGCAGAGAAATGGCCTAGTCCTCTAGTCGGTGAACAGTAGATGCTGCACCAGCATGACAGCCATTTGTCTTCATAAGAGACCCATCTTCTGGTATGTTAAGCACTGAGACCAGATTCACTCCTTTTAGAGGTTTAGGAAAAGAAGGAAAAAAATTGAATACATTTCATTTTCACTCCGTTGTTTGCAACACTTTGAAGATCATGATCAACAGTTGTGACGTTTGAGCCAGTCTCTTCCCAGCTTGATACAAGAAAGCCCTTTCTCCAGAAAATCGGGTATTACAAACAACTTGATCACCTACATAATAAACCGTGTTTGATGAAAGTAGAGGCTGGAACGTGGTAAACCGTGTCTGATGACTGTCGAGTCCAGTAACTGAGGCTGCGTCATATGGTCTGAGAGCAACATGAAGTGGGTAGAGCCTCCCTTCTGAGGTCCGAGAGTCGTGGCACCTGTTGGTAAACGAAGCTCCATCACTTCCAAACCATTGGTAAGAACAAAGGGTGAGGTGTAGCTGATGTGTGGATGACTCCACGCGTGCACGCCGTCGCTCGATCTCAAACGCCGCCCCTGCTGATGTTACACTTTATCAAAATAAGACACACAGTATGGAAATATTTTCCTAAAACAACTGAAACGGTAACAGCGTGCCAGATTTGCAATGCAAAGGCCGCACGCCTCATAATCTGCGGTTACCTGTCACCACATGTAATAAAAGCATGTGTGGCGATGCACACGTTCGGCTCGTTGGTACGACCCCGCTCAGTGAGGGAGAGCCGCCAAGGACATCACCAGAACGAGGTCGAGAACGAGGCCTGCTGATTAGGATTTTTTTTTCCTCCGGGTGAAGCATTTTTGTGAAGTCCAAACCAGTCTAAATGGCACTAGTAATGCTTCTAGGCTGAGCATACTGGGCTTCTTGCCCTGCAGAGGGAATTGAGGTGACACTGTCTCTCTCTTATTCCTGTAAGCTCTCCCCATAGAATATTCCCAGCTATTTGATGCTCTTGCTTTGATCACTTGCCTCAAACAGCACCAGGGATAAATAATATTTTAGAGCCTTTTTGGATATTGGCTTTAGTGCTTTCTGATGCAGGGGGAAAATACTTCCCTTTTAAAATGTCTGTATTTACAGTTACGACGTGCTTGGATGGCATATCACAGTTTCATTTACCTAGTTAACATCTAAACAGCCAACAAAGCAGCCATTGATACTGAGGCTACGTACTTGATTAAATGCAGGTCAATATAAGCAGTTTTTAATAATATGATGGATCGAATTACTGGGCTTTTTTTTTTTTTTTAACAGTTCTCGAGTATCGTAAAGTTCTCAGAATATACTTCCCTGCAACACATCACCCTTTGTGATTGGTCAAGGGTTAGTCCAGTGGAGCGTATAGAGTGAATGGCCCATGACGCCCTGAGCCTCTCAGTAGCATCAGTTTCTGTTTACTTTGCATTTCACAGAAGCCGTACAAAAGTGGGACGAAGTTACAGGAAAGTGGGCCTAAGTCCTGGTAAAGAAAGGAGCTGCAGAAATTGAATGCCTACATTAAACATGTTACAGGGCATGTGTCAAACAGGCTTAAAACAATTTCAAGATCCCGTTCAGCTGGGCCAGGCCTTCATTATTCACAAAGGTTTTTGCCTTTAAAAATACCCTTTATCCAGACTCATAAGTCCGTGCTTATATCAATCAGTGGGCCCTGTTTTGGGTGTTCGGTGACTGTTGATTTTGAGAGATGGATACCCATCAGGGTTGCAGCTGCAGTTGGAGCAGGGGTAGTAATAGGGTGAAATACGACCTGCTCGGGGAAGATGGAAACAGAAGGTGACGTCTGACTGTACGTGCTTTTTTTTCCCCTGCAGGTACCGGTCCTGAAGGTGCGCTTCGCCTGTGCTTATCCCCCCCAGCTCTGATGATACCAGCTGACCTGTGACACCTGCCTGAGGACACCTGCTCCCCCCATTGCCTTCACCATGTCTGGGATCCAGGTGAGAGAGGACCGGCGGCACTCAGGGGGTTTGGAGATAAGTGACATTACAGCCCCATTCAGTGACTTCAGATAGGCCTGCTAATGTAATATTGCTTCCATATAGTTTTAATCACTTGTCGGTATTTAGGTTTTCACTGGTTGGTATTTCATGGTTGTGTATTGGTGGCCAGCCTGGCAAGCGAAGACATGCAAAAATGTTCCCAGCGCCCTCTGGGCTGTATAACTGCCTAGTATGGATGCCAGTAACTGACGCTGCAAGGCCCAGGACGCAGGGCTGCCATCGGTACCTGATAGCCATCTCACCCTGCTCCTTCCATCTTTAAATAAAGAGAGGAGCATTTGCATATCAGTGTCATTTATTTTTATCTTTGTTGTTGTATAATACGACACACACAGTGCGGGGCCGTGAGAACAATACAGACGACCACCTGCGGCTTCCTGGGTTTCCAGGCTGATTTCGCTGAAAGGTGCCGTTTGTGCACTCGACATGGCGCAGGTTTAGGAGCACCGAGGTCACGCGAGGACGTTCCCCTCTCCGGCACGGGGGAGTCAGGCGCGCCTGCGCCGCTTAGCGCTGCTGCCGCTGCTCTTCAGCTACGCTAGTTTTCAGGGCGTGATTTCAAGCCGGCCGTGCGGGAACGGCGGCTAATTTACCCGTAGGCTTGCCCGTGGATTTATGTGAGCCCCTGTGTGTTCCTCTGTGATTGTGCAGAGCTTGTTTGAAATGGGAGGCGATAAAAAATGGGGTTAATTAAGGCCGCCCTCCCACACCCTCGCTTATGAAGTGCACGCAGGCAGGAAGTACGGTTCTGGAGCTGTAAGCGTGCACGTCTTTGTGCAGAGCGTGAGAATTACCTGCGCAGAAGACTATCGAAACGACAGGTGATGTGGTCCACAGATCTCGCGCGCAAACATCTCCTTGTGGTTGAAGAACGGCATTATGTGTCTGAAGCGCCGCTTGGCTTCCTTCTGACAGCCTCTGCCTGAGCGACAGTCATGGGATAGAAAAAAATTTACAGTAATGCAGGACAACAAAAAACTGTATATTACTGAATGTGTACATACATTTCAGTAGTAAGAGACGTACACTTCAATATACATAGCAGGGTGGGTCTAGTTGATGTTTTATAATGTTTAAATGAAATGAAATGACTCCCTTACTGAAATATTACATTGAAAATAGTCTATATATAGTCTAGACATACATTTGTATTTTTATATTGTCAATTTGTAGTATCTGCTTAATTGTCAGAAATAGGAAAAATTCATGAGCAATCAACTTTCAGGTCATTCTTTAATGTCTGGCTGGCCAACCAGGTAATTTGGAAGTAAAAACTTCCAAGAGCTGACTTGTATACATACAGAGGGATTCAGTCATGGCACATTACTTGCCTGTCAGTCATTTGACAGGCTCACTCTCAGTGTAAAGAAGTAGCAGTGAAGTAGCTGTAGTGCTACGGGAAAGGCCTATGGGTCTAACAGGTGAATGCCAGGGCATGCAATCAGAAGACGCAGCTAGAGAGCTCGCATTACTAACCCCGGTCTGGTCTGACATAGCGTCTCTGGCCAGCTCTGCGGATTTGAATGGGATTCACAGGTGCTGCGAATGTATTTGAATAGGGTTTCATATGCGTCTCGCAACACACCTGCCTATGGCACGTGCCCAGGTCATGCTATCCAGTTCAGTCCTCTGTCTCTCTCACTTCCTCTCCCCCACTCTCACTCCGTCTTTCTTTTTCACCCTCCGCTTTGGTCCACCGCCCAACTAGACAGATGTGTGAAGACGCACAGTTAATTTACAGCAGCTAAACAAGACTGAGGGAGTGAGCATGTGCTGGATGAATTAATGATGAGCATTGTGTGTGGCAGAGACAGGTGTCTGCTGCACCATACTGTGTATCAACAGCACCTGTAATGAGTTTGTTTTTTTTTTTTTTTTTTTTTTTTTCTTTCCTCCCCTGACCGGCTCCGTCATTCAGCTGGTGTGGCATTATGTTGCCCTGTTTAAGTATGTCTTCTCGCCCCCCTCTCTTGTCCCCCTCCCTCCAGACAACATGGCCGCCCGGCACGGAGTGCGTAGCCAAGTACAACTTCCAGGGCACGACAGAGCAGGACCTGCCTTTCTGCAAGGGAGACGTCTTAAGCATCATTGGAGTCACCAAGGTAACCTGCCACTGTTGCCGTGGGAACGGGAAGCCGGGAGGAGGGGGATGCGAAGTGTTGGATCTGTTTTTGAAACAGCTGTAGGTGTCCTGTGTGTGCGCTTGTTAAAAACATTGTTGTGGTGATTATGTTTATATTGCTGGAAGCCTGTCTCTTAAAGGGGTATATTAACTGTAAAGAGGGAAAATAATTGACTTACTGTGCTGTAGCTGTGCTGTGTTGTAGTGTGTCACAGTGATGGAACACTGTGTCATCATTGCGTTGCTCTGGTCAGTCCATCCCCGGCTCCTCGGTGACGCATTCTGGCTCATGTTTCCCACCATTGTTTCAGGATCCAAACTGGTACAAAGCCAAAAACACAGTCGGAAGAGAGGGCACCATCCCCGCCAACTATGTGCAGAAAAGGGAAGGAGTGAAGTCTGGGGGCAAGCTCAGCCTAATGCCGTAAGTACAGCACCTCAGTCTGCGTCTGCATGAGAGTACTCACCAATGACAGCATTATGTCATTCAAATGCGTCACCCTGAGACCAGTAGGCAACCAGTATTGAAATGCAGTTTTACAGTTTCAGTTTCACATTGATAAACTATTAATTTTATCAATAAAACAGGGTTCTAATTTTTTTTCTAAAACATTGCACATAAGAACATATGGGACAGCAGTGTGTTGTAGTGGTAAGGAGCATGGCTCATAGCCAAAAAGGTTGCTGGTTCGACTTCCTGCTAGGGTTATACCCTTGGGCAGAGTATTTAACATACAATTGCCCCAGTAAATATCTAGCCATAGAAATAGATAAAATTGTAACCCACTGTATGTAAGTTGCTCTGCATAAAAGTGTCTGCTAAATGACAATAATGTAATGTAACATTTCATTGATATTCTTCATTTTCTGTACTGAAGAATGAATGCAGATTTAGCTGCTTTGAGTCATTATTTATAATGAAAAGAGCTTGAGTTTCATACTGTGCTCAGTAAAAGCAGGGTTTCATTATTTGAGTATGTGATCTTGGGAATCAAGGAATATTCAAACACAGAACTGCTTGAAACACATATCCCCTGTGCGTCTTGTTTTGTATTGTTGAAGAGATTTGAGAATGAAGGAATTGAGAAAAGAGCTGAATATACAGTATTGAGAATTCACACGCAGAGAAATGTGCAGTGGCGTTTCTTTGAGTTGCCGTTGTGCATCAAAGTGGTGGCTCTAATTAATCCCCTGGTGTCTTCCTTCAGGACTACACACAGAAGATGTTAAAGCAGTTAAAAGATTCATCTGTTCAAATGCTGCTCGGAGGTGTTTTGTCAGCATCGGAGACGGCTAAATACACTGTCCGTGTGGTTTCTGGTATCGCTTGGAGATCTCTTTCCCCTTTCGCGCTGTGAGAGGGCGGGTGAGGAGCCGTCTCCCCCTCGGGGAGGCGGTGTCCCGGGCCGGCCGGTGACCCCGGCTGACCCCGCGCGTGTCGGCGTGCCCGCTCGCGAGTGCGCCGGGCCGCTTTGTGAAGCTCTAATGAAGCTCGAAAGGAGCACGGCCTCAGACACGCAGGCCTCTGCCCCGGCACTGCGCTGATAGCTCCTCCTGCTCACGCCCCCTGAGGCTATCCCAGCATCCCACTCGCCTTTCTCTGGTACAATAACAGAATGGAACAATGGCCAGAATGTCTGCAACAGAGGGTTGAAAAGTTAGTGTGTAGTACGCAGATTTTGTTGACCTGACTACTGCGTGTGCATGTGCTTGTGTGTTCTTAAGAGACCATCACAGTTATTCTCTGCGCTGACCAGATACTCAGCTTTGCATGCTAAACACTTAAAATTTCCCTTTTGGTTTTTGTTGAAGCTGTAAGTCTTCTCATTTGCTGGTCTGTGTGAGGGGGTGTGATGAAAGCAGAACATCTGTAACTAGCACAGAAGTGCTTCTTTTGCCAGCTGGAGGCTTGTAGACAGAGTAATACAGAGGACTGAAGAGACGCCGGAGCTAAATACCGGTCATTTTGTAGAGTATCTGTGGCGGTCAGCTGTGAGGTGAGCCGGTGGAGCTGAAGCGGGCAGATTAGCCTGCGTGTGCCTGTGACTGTGAGGAGGATGTTGGGAGGGCGATAACATCTGAGGACACCTATCGGTAATTAGCCTCCCTCCCCTTCCTGCCTATCTGTGGAGGCTCGGCCCGTCTGGAGGCCAAATTTGAATCGGGCCCCTTTGAAGAGACAGCACTTTCAGAAGAGGGGAAAAAAATTAAAGAATCATGCAAATTGGCTTTTAACAGGAGATGGGGAAAAAACTCACTGATGTAGGCATCACGTGGCTGTTTGAAACGTAAATTATTTAGAGGCGAGTTATAACACCACATTTGTCAGAATACTTGAGTAAATACAGAGTGGGTCTGGGCACAGTGGTCGTCTGTGTGTATGTGTTGAAGGCGTTGTTAGGGTGTGGCACTGAGCCTTAAATCAAAACGGTACATTCACACCCTTGAGGAAGGCACTTAATGAGAACGGCTTCAGTAACTATCCAGCTCTGTGGCTGGATATCATTTAGAGCCATGAAATGCAGTCACCCTGGATGAACTGGCTGAGCAAATATTTAATGAGATGTTAAGGAGAACTGAAGAGCAGAGATTACAGGGGTGGAGATGCATGCCGGGTTAATTCAACAAACCAGATGACTGGTTTTGTTCACTGGTTCATCCCTTTTTGCCCTGTAGAGCTACACCCAGGCCTGCATGGGCTGGAGAGTTCAGAGGTCACTGACCCAGTACAGCCAGGCTGCTTTCCCATGGTGTTACCTGCAGCCGGAGCTGTAGCATTGCATGGCTTCCTGGATTTCACCTCAGTTCAAAGGTTCATGTTTTTCCCCCCTGAAAAATAACTCCAGATTACCTCTGCCCAACTTTGGACAACTTGCTCCTGTCTGCATTTCCATGTTTGTCTTCTCAGTTTTTTTTTTTAAAGCACAGATGTAAACAGAACCAACACCATTATTAAAGGGCCAGTACCGTTTACTCTAGTTGGATGAACTGACAGGGGCCTGCACGCCAAACACAGACGCTGGAAAAGCAGGCCGATTCCCAGGCTGAGGGACTCACCCTGGTTCCAGGTGCACAGCGGGGGGGTAAAGGGGTGTAAGTCTGCCCCCTTGGCAGACCAGGTGGAGTGAGGCATGCACACAGACGCTCCCAGACCAGAGGGGCTGTCCGACCGGTCGTCTGTGGAGACCATAAGCCGTCCCCCTCTGTGTTCCTTTTGTCCGTCTGAGCCGGGACTGGGATAATCTTTCTCCACAGCGCTCGAGCGGGGCTGCACTGTGGCGGGGCGGTAAGGAGCCTTGCATTTCGTAACCGAAAGGTTGTCGGCTCGACAGGTACCCTTGGGGAAGGTGCTTAACCCGCAATTGCGTCAGTAAACATCCAGCTGTATAAATGGATAAAATTGTAACCTACTGTAAGTCGCTGTTAATAAGAGTGTCTGCTAAATGGCAGTAATGTAATGAGACAGCAGCAGCTGCGGGCAGGGCGAGCGCGCTTAGAACATGACTACCAGGCCGCTCCGGGGAACAGCCTGCAGGACGCTGCCAGAGAGCGAGCGAGCGAGTAAGCGTGCATCACCATGCCTGTATCTAGGCAGCTTTCCGAAGCTCCACCGATTGGCTCTCACCGAGGCTTACAGCTCCGCCCCCGTTGAAATTTTCCGGCTGTTCAACATGAGTTTGAACATGACCGGGGAGCCGTGGAGCCGAAATCGGCAGTGCGTGATTCATGTAATCTGCACAGCTTCTCACGCCTGGAAGCTACGTGCGAAGGTGCCCCCCACCCCCATGCAGAGTCTGCCAGACAATACCTCTCACTGCGCTGTCAGAGCAGTGTGCGCTCCACACCTCTCCCCATCACCAGAGGTTTACGCACGCAGATTACTACATCCCCTGCTCTATAGGAAAGGATGACGTCCTCTCCTTGCCTCTGTGGAGGCTCCTCTCTGGAGGTGGACGGCTTACAGCAGGCTGCCAGCGCGGTCGGTAGAGCCTCTCCCTGTGTTACAAATTGCCTCTCGGCCTGCGCTGTGATTTCCACACACCCCCGGGAGCAGGATTTTCAGGTTTCTCCACAGGCCCGCCCCCTGGTGGCCAAAGGCAGCGCGGCGTCACAATGCAGGTCATTGAACAGGGACGCTGTGCCCCGTTCGCTCTCGTGCCGCGACCCCCGCACCAAAACCGGAGCTCTGCGGGCGGGGTGGGAATTGGCAAACACCGCTGCGGCAGATTGAGTCGAGCCCGGGCGACCGCGTAGCCGGGAGAAAGCCGCACGCGCGGGGTGGCGGTGGAATAATTGACCATAATGCAAAGCGACTTTTGTCTGGTTGGTGTGAAAAGCCCTGTCAGAGGTACTTAAACGCCGACATCCCGCCCCGGCTCTCCGCCGGCGCTCGTCAGGATCCTCTGGGACTTCGCTTTCGCACGCGCTCAGTGGCTGCGGGCCGCCCGCCTGGCTGATGGCTCCCTCTCCCAGATTAACGAAGTTAAGGAGCTTCTTATCTAATCAACCCAATCCTCCCTGAGCTGCTTTAAACACAGACTGCTGTCTCAGTCAGAGCAGTGCCGGGAGTGGCAGGGGAGGGGTCAGCGCCCGCGGAGCTGAGCCAATCAATCACTGCGAGTGATCACCCGCATACCCACTATCAGCCTAAAGGGGGAAGAGAGCGCCTCTTTTGCACCTGTTTCTCTGCAGCTGCAGTGTAGCATAGTTATAAGGAGTAGCGTTTGTAGCCGAAAGGTTGCTGGTTCGATTCCCCAGTGGGGCATTGCTGTTTAACCTTGGGCTAGGAACCTAACTCAGAATTGCCTCAGTAAATATCCAGCTGTATAAATGGAGAACATGTAAGAATTCTAACTTACCTTTAAGTCATTCTGGATAAGAGCGTCTACTAAATGACAATAATGTAACGTAAACTCCAAAGGGGTCTGCGCATGGTTGCGCTTTATTCTCTTTCTGCGCGTAGCCTTCAAAGCGAGAGGGATGTTGGTTTTGTAGTAAGAGCGTGCAGCTACACCGCGGCCCCCCAGGGAGGTGTCTTCGTGTGTTTTTTTTATTAACCCTGCCAGGTGCGATTGGCTCTCAATCCGACAGGGCTGACGGACAGCCTGGCCTGCTGCAGGCCGAACGTCTCTCTGCACGCGTGTGTGTCTCGCCCTAGTGACGGGAGAGGATGTTTTACAAAGGAGACAGCACAGGAAGAGGATCTCCTCTCTCACATGGATTGAAAATAACAAGGGCTGCATGAACAGCTTTCTCACAGGGTTCTCAAAGCTCCATTGACTTTGTGCTTTTCAAAGGAGAAAAGGCGAAGTTGAGGCTGAAGAAATACACGCGCAGAAAATGTTGAGGCCATAGAAATGGGCACCCACTGAAAATGTCAAGGCTGTAGAAATAGCCACACACTGAAAATGTAAGCGGTTAAAAAACAGGCAACTAAATAAAAAGGTGAGGGGGGGAAACGCTCCTCTGTCCCAGTGCGTGTGCCGACGCGGAACTGTAGCCGATACCAGCCCGGCGTAGCGTGCGCTTTCCTGTTTTTCGGCGCTCTCACACGCCTGCTTCCGAGCCCGTTGTGCTTGCACTCTGCAGCATTTCCTGTTTCTGCTGCTGTGGTGCCTCTCTCGCCACTCAGGAAGTCATCGCTAATGAGGGGCCTCTCTGAGCAGCGTGGCGCTGGGAAACGCGGTGAGCGTTTGACATGAGCTTAGCCCCCCGCGGCCTCCTCCCCCTCTGTCCATATGTCCAGTCAGACACGACGGCTCCTTCTAGCCGTGTGGGTGTGCGTTTGTGTGACCAGCGTCTGTGTGAAATTGTCTCTGACATTGGGTATGGTGTGCATCTGCTGCGTGTTTTTACTTTGGGGATGTCTGTGTTTGGTCTGTGTCTGGCCTGTGTTCCCCTCCTCTTGCAGGTGGTTCTGTGATGTGTGTTCTCTGTGCTGTGTGTTACTCCTCCTGCAGGTGGTTCTGCGCTGTGTTCTCTGCGCTGTGTGTTACTCCTCCTGCAGGTGGTTCTGCGTTGTGTATTATCTATGCTGTGTATTCTCTGTGATGTGTATTCTGTCCCTCCTCCTGCAGGTGGTTCTGTGCTGTGTATTCTCTGTGGTGGTTATTCTCTGTGACGTGTATTGTCTGTGTGTACTCTCTCTCTCCTCCTGCAGGTGGTTCCATGGTAAGATCACTCGGGAGCAGGCGGAGCGGCTGCTGTACCCCCCGGAGACGGGGCTGTTCCTGGTGCGGGAGAGCACCAACTACCCCGGGGACTACACGCTGTGCGTCAGCTGCGACGGCAAGGTGGAGCACTACCGCATCATCTACCACAACGGCAAGCTCACCATCGACGAGGAGGAGTACTTCGAGAACCTCATGCAGCTCGTGGAGGTGAGGCGGGGCGGAGAGCGGGCAGCCACACCTCCCTGTGTCCCCGCTCGAAATATCACTCCTTTCCCACGTTCCTCTGGCTCCACCCTGCAGCCCCACCTGCCCCTGTCACCCCGACAGGGATGTAGCAGCCTGCCGCACACACACACACACACACACACACACACACACAAAGCGCGCGCTTATACATACACACGCACACTCACGCATACATACGCCAACTCACGCATACATACGCACAGACATTAATACACAAGCTTGCGCGCATGCGCACACGCACACAAACACGCGTACACACACACCGCACACTTACACCTACACATGCACAATCATGCATACATACGCACAGATGTTTATACACATTGCGTGCACACACACGTGCATGCATGCACAGGCACACAGAAACAAAATTACTGAGAATTAAGGAAAGCAGACTAGGGCATTCCCATCAAACTGGTTTCAGGAAGATCCTGACAGTGGCAGGGTTGTGTGAACATGGACTGTCCTCATATTAGCACTGTGCCCTTTTCTGAAATAACACATGCACACGCACACAACTCAGTCCAGGGTGTTTCTGTGTGTTTCTCTCTCTCTCTGAGTCTGTGTGTCTGTGTCTGTGTCTGTGTGTGAGAGATGAGATACTGAGGCTGCCTCCCCCTGCACTATGTTAAATATTCCACTCAGACTGAACATAAAGAGCTTAGTGTGCTTGTATCACGCTGTCAGTGTGACGTGCGGAGGGGATGTGCCCATGGTAGCCGAGACGTGTTCTCGCCCTGAGGTGTCAGCTGTCAGGCACTCAGCGTTCACCCTTTCCTGCAGCCCAGAACTTGCAGCAGTCCCTGAGTTTCAAATTCACGGGTCTCGGGATGAAAGTGGTCCCCTGGTTTCTCTCCAGTCCTCTGGTGTTCAGAGGAGGGCGTGTGGAGTGGGTCAGAGCAGCGTCCGAGCCGTGAGGCACACGCCAGGCCTAACACAGAGCGACGAAGTGAGGGAAGTCTTTCGTCTGGTGCGATAAGAAAGCCGCTAAATTATCTCCAGCCAAAGTTTAATTATGGCTGATCCTGCTCCCAGGGGCACTGCAAGTCGAGCAAGAGCAAGCACAGACGCAGAGGAATCTCTCCGTCGTCTCTCTCCCTCCCTCCCTCCCTCTCTGTTTCACTCTTCCTTTCACCCCCTCTCCCCCTCTCTGTTGCTTTCTTCTCTCTCCCCACCTTTCTTCTCTCACTCTCCCTTTCTCTCTCTCTCACTCCCAGTTGCTCTTTCTCTCCCCTCTCTCTCTGTTTCTATCTCTCTCTTCCTGTCTTCTTCTCTCTCCGTCTCTCTCTCTGCCCTGCTCCTTTCTTTATCCCTCTCTTTCTCTCTTCTTGCCCCACTCCTCCCTCTCTCCCCCTCTTTCTCTCTCTCCTCTCCGTCTGCCTCGGTAACAGACCTGTCCGAATTCCCCGCATTCTTGCCTGTTTTTGTGTTTCGTCCCGGATCCCCGTGTCTCTGCCCAGCCTGTCACAACAGGCCCCGCATGGTTTCAGGCTCACGTGAGGCAGTGAGATTACAACACTGCGTCTCTCAGGAACAAAACGGGTGCCCTGCTGCCAAAGCCGAACGCTCACCGCCCTGTCCTTTCACATTGGACTCCATAAACACGTCCAACCCAGGCACTGTAGTCTGCAGCATCAGGGCCCTCCCTCCCACACACTCCCCCGGTCATGCCTTCTGTAAAGTGAGAGATGCAGAGGGAGTGAGCCCCAGTATGCAGAGAGGGTCACTCCCTCTGACAGCCTTGCTGTGTCTATCTTGCTCTCGCCTTTGATCCCTCTTCCAGTCCCTCTGAAGGGTGATTTGAATTCTGTGGTTCTAGAATCAATCAGCCACATGCTGCTAGGTCACGGGGATTGCTCAGGATGGGATAAACGTTATTGATCGGCGGGATAATTGGCTGTTATCAATAAATGAAATGGTTGAGGTTAGGATGTACCGCTGAGCTCGGTGTGTTCCTCTCTATTCATTGTCTCTGCTCCGAGTCTGTTTCCCTCCTCAGTGTCTCCTCTCTCTGCTGTATCTGCTCAGAGGCCCCTGATCACTGATTGTATCTTCATTCTGAACCCAGGCTGTGGGAATTATCAGTCACCTGACCCTGGACTTTCCACAAAAGCCCTGATTTTTAACTGAGCTGTTGTAGTCAATAGCAGTGCATTTCTTATATTAAGAGATGGCCTCATCCATAGAACACATTAATGACACAATAAAGAGATGCATTACAGTTGGTGAATGTGCAACCTAAATGGGCCTCTGTGTTCTGATATTGTGTGTTACTCTGCGCGTACGCCGCCTTGCGTGCGTGTGTGTTAGGTGCGTGCGTGCGGGCTCTGTGTGGGCGCACGTGAGTGGCTGTGTGATGTGACACTGCGTTAATCCCTATCTGTGTCTGCGCTCCTTGTGGCTCTGTCTCCTTGCCTGCTGCAGTTCCTGGAACAGTTAATGAGCAGGAAATGGCAAAGAGGAAAAGTGAAGGGCAGGTTCCAGATAATTTAGCCAGAAAAGACACTGACCCACAGCACTTAAAAGCCCTTCATGTTTGTGTATGTGTGCATGGGTGTGTGTGGGCGCGTGCGTGCTTGCGTGCATGTATGCATGCATGTGTGTTCACGTCTCTGTGTTTCACACGAGTGACGCGTCCTAATGTCTTGACGCACGTCCCCAAATTTTCCCCATGTTCCCCCAAGAGTTGCATGTGCAAAGAATTGATGTCTTAATGAATGAAACTGAATTCATTCAGTGAGTCAGACTGATCTGCTTAAAATTCTTACTACTGTACTTAAAAGCAGAGACTGTTCAAAGGGGAGGTTTGATTTCAGCTTGAATGGAAATCATGCAAGTGTTAACATGAGGCTGTCGGTGCCATTTACTCACTTTGAAGAATGACTTAAAAATTGAATGCGTGTGTGTGTTTTACTGCCCTCTTATGGATATTATTATGTATTGCACTTGCTGTAGAGTGCCTTTTGAGCATACAGTTATAGTTATTGCATTGTGATGCATTTCACACACCCACCCGCCCTCACAAAGCCCAGAGCGTAATGAAAGCCATGGATAGCGTCTCTGCCTGGCCTGTTTATATGGGTGTAAATGAAGCTGCTTGCTTGTTTTTAATTGGTGTGAAAGGGCAGGGAAGAGGGCCTCTCTCACACCCACGCACTCCTTCCGGCTCTAGATTCCCACAGCGGCACGGAGGGCTGTGATTCACATGCCTCCTCCTCAGTGAGGGGATAGACTTCGCACCCCTCGCTCTCCTCACACCCTCTACAGAGGAGCCCTGTTCTGATATCTGTCTGTCCATCTGTCTGTTAATAGCATCACGCCAAACAGCATCCCTCTCCAGTGGTCTGTGTCTGTCTGTTCACAGCATTTTTAACAAACAGCCCTTCTGAAATGACCTGTGTCTGTCTACATAACTGCACCAATCAGAGCCCCCTCCGCTGACCTTGGTGTGTCATTGTGTTGGCAGCATTACACCAAAGACGCTGACGGCCTCTGCACCAGGCTCATCAAGCCAAAACTCATGGAGGGGACGGTCGCCGCCCAGGACGAGTTCTCCAGAAGTAAGTGTCCTTAATGACCTCAGGACTCACCTGTCGACACAGGGGACAGCCACCCCATTCTGGCCACCAGTACATGGCTTGCAGCCCAGCAGGGTGAACCCTCACAGCCAGGAGCAGAGCGCAGACGCTAGCAGGAAGGGGAGGAGACCAGGGAGTCTCTCATTACTATGGAAAGCCTGTTATATGCCAGTGTCAGTGTTAGCACTCTTGTTAACTATGTGCACATGTTCTTGCTAGTCAGATTATTATTAAGGTTTCATTTTCGGGGGGACGACTGTAGTTTCAACAACAGTTTCTAGTGGACCATGTTTCTTGTTTTGTTGTCCGAAACCAGACTTTATGTTCTAGAGTTACTACATTTTCCACTGTTTCTCCATACCAGAATTGCACAGCACACACAGTTTTGGGGTGGGTCTGTTGGTTGGTCTGCGAGGCTACTGAAAGATTCCTTCTATGGGAGTGAAATAATTACCACCCGACAGAAGTCGCACCTAATGCGTCACATGGAGGTTGCATGGCAACAGGGACAGTGTTGAGAAAAAGAATTATAACTGTCGTCAGTGCTATGGTTATTTGAAAACACCTGGGAACAGAGGCATTTAAACTTAACAGAAGCCACTACAAGTTAATCAATAATCTCTTCATTCCCTACAGTCTAATACTTGAGTCAGGGAAAATCTGGTCCAATCAATGATCCCTATAAAGTATTACTACTTGTACTGGCATCTGTGTGCTGAAGTTAACAGCACTGTCAGAAACGCAGTTCAGAGCGCTGACTAGCACACTGAATCTCCTGTTCTGTCCCACAGGTGGCTGGGCTCTTAACCGAAAGGAGCTGAAGCTCCTGCAGACCATAGGAAAAGGGGAGTTTGGAGGTGAGTGTGCTTATCTCTCATACCCTCAGAGGCGTCAGAAAGCTCGGCTCTGCACATGTACTCAAGACATCTGGCAGTTACCATCAGATTGGAGCCTTGCTGCCAGTAGGTGCCTGTGTAGGTGTGAATATGCGAAACGCCAGAGATAAGGTCTTAGTGAGGATGTTCCACAGTAAGCCGTGTGTCTGAGTGACCGTGCCTCTGCTCGCAGATGTGATGGTGGGGGATTACCGAGGGACCAAGGTGGCGGTGAAGTGCATCAAACACGACGCCACCGCGCAGGCCTTCATTGCCGAGGCGTCCGTTATGACGTGAGGACCGTCCCTCTGTCTGCCCTTCTCTCTGTCTGCCCTCCCCTCTCTTTTTCACTCCCTGTCCTTCCCTCCTTCTGTCCTTCACTTTGTCTGTCCCTCTCTGGCACAGTTCATCTGCACACAGTGCCAAGTCCTGTTTCATTTAGCATGCGCCTTTTTCAGTGTTTTCCTTTGGGGTGTGCGTGTGTGTACGCACGTGCGTTTCGTGCTGACAGTGTTCCTCTTGCCTTGCAGGCAACTGCGACACAACAATCTGGTGCAGCTGCTGGGTGTGATAGTGGAGGAGAAGGGCAGCCTCTTCATCGTTACTGAGTACATGGCCAAGGTGAGTGACCCCGCCCTGCGGGGCTCCACCCACTGCTGACAGCAGCTCCACTCAGGGAGGGGCCACTGCTGCTCAGATTTGACTCTAACACAGGAATTACTATCAGTACTGTGTAATTAAGAGTGATTTACAGTCTCCATTATCTCTTCCAGTATTTACCGGCTAAGGAGATTGCTTTATCTAAAACTGGATTCAAATCCACAACACCTTGAGCCAAAGTCCATTGCTCCAACTGTCACACCTCAAATTGCCTGTGAAGGCATCTTTCATTCCATTGTGTTGTAATTTTGAATAAAAAGAATGGAAAATAACCACTAAGAGTGTGTGTGTGTGTGTGTGTGTTTCTCTCTCTCCACAGGGCAGTCTAGTGGATTACCTGCGTTCAAGAGGCAGGACTGTGCTGGGTGGAGACTGTCTTCTCAAGTTTTCCCTGTGAGTGTCCCCCAGCGCTCATAACAAGGCCCAGCGCTGATGCCTGCATTTCTTACACTGCAGACATAGGGCAAATGAGTGCTCGTACCGCAGTCTTCCACATTTTAATGTGTGTTCAGATTTATGAACAGATGGTAGATTAGAGCTGCGTCATTCACTGCTTTTACTAAATAGCTCAGGCATGACTCCGACCTGAAAATAGAATGTGATAGGTGGATAGAGAAGTGAAAGGAGATGCTGTATTTAAACGTTTCCCTGGGTAGTAACTGCTCCCCATCTCTCCCCGCTCTCGCTCTCTCTCTCTCTCGCTCTCGCTCTCGCTGTTTCTTTCCCTCCCTCCTTCCACACAGCGATGTGTGTGAGGCCATGGAGTACCTGGAAGCCAACAACTTTGTCCACCGAGACCTGGCCGCCCGGAACGTCCTGGTGTCGGACGACAACATCGCCAAGGTCAGCGACTTCGGCCTGACGAAGGAGGCCTCCTCCACACAGGACACCGCCAAGCTGCCCGTCAAGTGGACCTCGCCCGAGGCCCTGAGAGAGAAGGTAGAGGGGAGGGGCTGGGGGCAGAGCAAACATGCGGGGTGAACACTCAGTACCACAAAGTCTGCATACAACTGAGGGTTGCAGTTCAACTGTCTTCAAACAATACATATAAAACTATATTTCTTGGACCTGTAAGCTGTGTCTCTGTGTGTGTATGCACATATGCACACGTGTGTATGCATATCTGTGTTTGAGCGTATACAGCAGACATCTAACTTGTCTTTCTCCCGCTGAGCAGAAGTTCTCCACCAAATCAGACGTGTGGAGTTACGGCATCCTGCTATGGGAGATCTACTCGTTTGGGCGCGTGCCTTACCCCAGAATCGTAAGTGTCCCCCATAGGTTTCCTTTAGTATTTTCAGTTGTGGTGTTACTTAAGCCTCCCATACACTAGACGACTTTGACAAGACTCTGAAAAGACTTTAAAAAGACTGAAGTCTTACACCCTCTCACACCTACCATACACTAGACGACTTTGATAAGACTGGGGATCTTGCAGGGTCACAACAGTCATGCGCCGCTTAACGTCCATTCGGACAACGTCCGTTCGCATATAGGCTACGTCCGTAGTCCCATAAAAAGGTTATAATAAAGTTTAAAAATCCCGATCGCAGAACGGGAGGTAGCGGTAGTGAAGGCAACGCTTCCCGCACGCAACACGTGTATCTTGTCTCATGGAAATAAAGCGATTGCGCTGCCAGGCGTATAATGGTACAGTGTATTAATGTGTATGTTTAGTATTGTACAGTATTAACCAACTTAACCCATATATTATAGTGTACTTTACCAGATACATTAGTTGAAATACAGTACGGTACTGTATGTTTACAGTATCTTAGCTACAGTAGCCTAGGTATACCTAGCCATATAGGTTTGCTAGTATATAGTATGGTTTTCGCACAACGAAAATCACATAACGTTCTATTTCACAGAAGGTATCGTGCGGCGCATATTTGCAAGACTGCAACTAGATTCCTTTTGAGATTATTTCCCATCATGCTCCTTGCGGAAATTTACAAGAAGAGAAATGGAGCACAAGCAGAAGCAGCTTTTGGCCACAGCTGCCCTTGTGTGTGCCGTGATTTGTACAGAAAAAACGGCCAAAAGGAAAAAGAGAAGACACAAGAATATGGAGACGACCCTGGTTGTGTGAACGGGGGCAGCAATTTCTGTCCACTTTTTTTCTTTCTCCACTCTATCGTGGTACAAATGTGAAGTCACGTCAAAGAGACACTCTTGTTCACTCCACAACTCCACCAGTTTCTCCTCCTTTTTTACAGTCCAAAAGAACGCGGCTTCCGAGGCCTCCCCGGAGTCTCCTCCATGTCCATCTCGGCCTATCTATTCCGCTTTGCTGTTTCTTGTTTGCTGCTGAGAGAGCTCACCTATTGGTTGTTGACAATGCCACGTCACTATTTGCGTCAGCCAAGACTGAAAAACTTACGATAATATTAAACACGGTTGAATTTATTGTAACGGCAAGACGAGAGAAAGACTGACTTAAAACTGCTCCGATTGCCACCTTACACCAAACGATCGAGACCACGGGAGCGCGCCGCGACTCTAGCAAAACTCTCAAGATTTTATTCCGACTTTGGAAATTTGTCTGCGACTGTGAAATCGCAAGAAAGTCGTTAGGTGTAAGGCCGGCATTACTTGCACCGCTGTTTTACATTATTTTAATGCTTGCTTACCATCTGTGGTTACTCTTTCTGTTTTCATTGGATTTTGTTACTTTTACTGGACATGGGGTGTAACTGTAACAGTTAGCAATAGTACAACAAGATGGTGTGGTTTAACCATCTGCATTACATTATTGTCATTTAGTAGATGCTCTTATTCAGAGTGACTTGAATAGAGTGAATTTATACAGCTGGTTATTTACTGAGGCAGCTGTGGTTAAAGTACCTAGCCCAAGGGTACAACAGCAGTGCTCCAGTGGGGAATCAAACCAGCAACCTTTTAGCTACTAGCCGTGCTCCTTACCACCACACCACACTGCTGCTAAATCTAACCAAGATCGAATTCAAAGTCCACATGCATAGTTCCCGGGCTCTGCCATGGCTTTGTGCAGTGCATATGCTGTGAGCTCAGCCCTGTTTACATTAGTTTGAGGTCCTCTAAATGAAGCACTTGCAGTATGTTTAGCTTCCTGCACAGGAAATGGTACATTGAGGTGACTTGTATCATCTCTCCAGCAGGGGGTGCTCTTGTCAAACCATTATCATTTGGGACAGATTCCAGGCATACAGTAGTAGTCCCATTTTAAATATTGATGTGCTTATTTTTAATTCCTGATGCTGGCAGCACTACGGCATCAGATGGCTGCTGCTTTGTCTGAATTTCACAGGGGATATTCAGCACACCTGAATGTAGCACAATTCAGTCACGGCCCGTATTGTATTATTCAGAGCCTTTTTGTTTTCTGTTGTAGGCGTCTGTGCGTTAGCTGCTTGTGTTAAATGTGTTCTCCGCTCTGTCCCTCTGCCCCCTCGTCTCCTCAGCCCCTGAAGGACGTGGTGCCGCGGGTGGAGAAGGGCTATAAGATGGACGCCCCAGACGGCTGCCCGGCGGTGGTGTACGACATCATGAAGCAGTGCTGGACCCTGGACCCGGTGGTGCGGCCCTGCTTCCGCGTGCTGAGGGAGAAGCTGCAGCATATCCGAGCCAAGGAGCTCTACCTGTGAGGGGGAGGGGCGGCAGGGGGGAAGGAGGGGCGGAGGAGAGGCCCGCGGCTACGGACCACATCCTGAGACCTGCACCAGCTTTCGGGACCTTTCTCTAACGACAGAAAGAACCCTACTCGTAACATGTTGTACAGCGTATCTTGACCCACCCCCCCAGGACTGTCTTTGTCCTCTCCTCCCTCTTTTCCTCTCTCCTTCTCTCTCTTATTCTCCTTCTCTCTCGCTCTCTCCGGGTGTGGCAAGGATGAGGGGGTGAGGCTGGCCTTTTCTTCCACATCTTGTCACCGTTGACCCCGCCCCCTCCTACCCCCGACCCGACCGTTTAAGGTCACCCCCCCGTCTTATGTCCCAGTAGCATGCTTGTCCCCTGGCCCCCCGCCGTCGTCAGTGTCAGCGAGGCCGCCGCTCTGTGCCAAAGTGCCTCCCCAACACAGAGCCTCCGGCCTCCTCCTCCATGGACTACAGATTTTTTTTATTCCTTTTTTTAATGTTTTTTTTTTTTTTTTTTTTTTATTGTCCGTTTGTTTCTTGGCTTTCCACCCTCGCCCTCGAGTACGAGCTTCTGTGTCTCACACCAAAACGGGAAAACCGGGAGAAACAGAACTTTCAAAGAGCAAACCTGAGTGACACACACACGCATACACACACACACACACACACACACACACACACATACAGACACACGCTGCACAGCTGACCTGCGTTCCTGAGAGCCAACACGGGAAGCGTATACGTCCAAACACCAGGGTCGGGCTGGGTGGCAGTTCCGAAAACGGTAGATTCGTTATAAAAAAAAACATGGGCTTGTTTTATATTAAAAAGAAAAAATATTTAAAGGACAAAAAAAGAAGACAAATACAAAACAGGAAAAAAAAATAAAGATCCAAAGGATGAGTGCGAAGGCTAGGGAAGAGACTGAGTACTATGTGCAGTGTTGATGAGAAGGCTGGGAGAGCTTGTGCATGCTGTGTGAGAGGCCTTGATTTACTGTCAGTGCTATTAATGTTCGTTTTATTATGCTTCCATGATTATGAATAAATCATTCCATCTGACCAGTTTGGAGAGAAAAAAAAACATAAAAACAAAGTACTGAAATGTGCAAGTGTGTGCCTTGTGTGTGATTGAGAGTACGCCACCCCTCCCCGCGTGCCCGGCGTGGGGGAGGTTACCTGACAGATGGGTAGCTGGCCCGGGTTCGAAACGTTCCGAGCCGGGGCCTGAAGCGGTGTCCCTGGCTCGGCGGAGCGGGAATGTGATGCCGAGCGTGTCCCCGCGTGATCCTGCGGGTGAGTAAAAGGGCCGTGCGTCAGCGGCTGACCTGGGAACAGCAGCGGAGGAGAGCGGCGTCTGTTCTCGCCGTGGATGCTGGAAGAATAGGAGGGGAAGCTGGCTGCGGGCTGCTCGTTATAATGCAGAGACACACACACACAGGGAATGACGCTCATGCATGTGTGCACACTCTTACACCGTCCACACACATACACCACACACACGCACAAACACATACATATACCACGCACACACAAACACATACATTCATACACCAAGCGCACATATATACATACATCACAAACACGCGCATGCACCTACGTCGCGTACATACATGCACACACACACGCACGCTCATATACACATACACCACACACATACGCGTGTACATACTCATGCACCCCACACACATAGACGCACACACACATAATGAGTCACACTCACAGGCTTGCATGACAGATTCTGAGAAAGTCCTTGTTTTGCTAGTGCGCAGGCAAGATCTGTCACACTATCTGCAGGGCTGTAGTTTGCAAGGCAAATCGCAGAACCAAATCGGACATGAATTTTCCCACTATCATTTCAGATTCAGATTTAAAGAGCTCTATGTGCGTGAAATTGCCAGCACGGGTTTACAAGAATCCGGCACGGCTGGATCTGAGTAAATGCATTACCATGAAGCACAAACGCGTACAGTTAACACGAGGTGTGTGTTCATCACGTTTCCAGCAAGTGTACCACCTCCTCCTTCACAAAGCCTGTTAGCTGCTTCACAGTTCCCTGGACCAGTATGACGAATCGCCACGTGTGAGAATTTCCCCACTTAAACTGCTTTAATGAAATGTTTTTCATTTTGTTTTGGGGAGCTTTGTAGTGTGAATTATTTTGTCTCGTCTACCATCTGTCAGTTTTTCTTTTTTTTTCTTCCCCCCCCTCCCGTTGCTACAAATATGCAGCCGACCAAGTTGTGTTTCATATTCATATGAGTCTTAATGTTCCAGTCAGAGCAGCAACAATAGTACAGTTATGTAACATGAACAATACATGCCTATGGCTCTGGGGCTGGCGGAGCTGCGTGCTGTGGCAGTGTGAAGGAAGACATGGCTGGCTTGTACAAGCTGATCAAGGTGCCCTTTGACAGGAGATAAGTGCAGATCTGGGGGACAGGAAATAGACACGAAAGGAACAGGGACTGGCCCTCACAGTATCAGGGACAGATCATGACACATCACATTACCTCATTGTCCCTCTTGGTGCTGTGTGGCCGTTGCAATTACTATGTGTCACCACCTGGGGGCAGCGTGTTGTGTGCTTTTTTAGCGATCACCTGGAGGTCTGAACTCAGCAGCGGTGTCTGCCGCTTCGGCCAGTGCTGGCGAAACGCCCGTGTGCTCCAGATGGCCCGGGCTTTCGATGTCAGCTTTTTAACTGGGTACGTCGCCGCCTGGTGCACACGCCCATGTGACCACGTCCGGACGCGCTGACTGGTGAGGCTGAGATGATGTCATCACCCCTGGGAAGGTGACCTCTGCTTGTTTCTCAAGGAATGCCCGAAAGACCAGTGCAGCTTATGAGAACGGGGTGTCTATAGATGCACCATAATATGTCCGCGAGCCTCGACTCTAATGTCCTCCGTGTCAACATTTGAAACTGGGGGAATATTCAGGAAAGCAGGGCAACATTTTTGCAACATATGGATGGCTGACATGAATACAAGCTAGCCACCGAACAGTGGAATGTGTGGTCAGCTCATATAGCTGGTATAGCGTGCAGTTGAGACTGGAGACGCTGAACATATCGGTGAAGCGCTGTTAAATCATCCCTGTGCAACATCGCGTGGTGTCACGTCAGTGATTGTGCTGTCAGTACATCGCACGCTGAACAGGCTGTGCTGTGTGTCCTTAGCATGACAAGAATGAATCCTATCACATGACTGCACGTTTTAGCATGGTGCCTTGAACATGTTACATTGTTACATAAAAAACACATGTGGCTGTTTATGGTTCTGTACAACATCCCCCCCACTGATGCATACATACTGCCCTCTCAGTTAAGATGGTCCTATGCTGCTTTTGTGTTCATTAGTTTGTCCAAGACCTGTACAGGGACCTTTCTGGGAATGTGTCTCTTGTGCTCTATCCATACACACCATATACCCTAGGTGACAAAATGTAATCTAAATGTACACACAGCCATCATCATAACAGTGCCTCCAGATTTTGGGGTGAAAACAGAATGTTTGTCTCTTTAAGTAAATCGTATCCATCCCAGTGAGAGTATTTATTGTGATATTTTGGGTGGAGGGGAGGCCTGACCCATAATCCTCAGTTTGACGGTGACAGCGGGGGTCTGATCGCGAGCCGTTTGCTCGACGCGGACGCGGTGAATCTGAATGCGCGAGGCGTCGGCCGCCGTCCTCCTGACGCGCGGCGGCCGCAGCTGCGGCCGGGCCCCGCTGCTCGCGAGTCGCGCCTCTCCTCGCACGCCCACAGTCCCCCTCCGTCTGCGCGCGGGTCTCTCACTTCCAGCGCGCGCTCGCCTAAAAATAATCCGCCTCTTCATCTGACGTCTCTCGGCTGCAATTAGCCTCCTGAGACAGCCGCGTGAGCAGACAGAGAGGGGCTCGTCCTGGGCTTGGGGTTCAGCGGTAGGCTGCCGTGTCTCCCCCTCCGGATCGTCTCTGTTCTCTCACTCTCGAGGGGGTTTGACCTTGGGTTCAAGGTCGCCCGAAACTCCGGCCATGCTCCGGTTTTGGCAGGGTCCAAGTCGCAGGTGTAGCCGGGGCTGGTCATCTTCGTGCCGGGCTGCCTGGGTCCAGAACCGGGTCTGCCACGTACGCAAAACCCGTAATTTGAATTAGGCGGAACTGCCCTGTGCGTTTGCAGTGACGAAAACTGCAATGATCCCTGGCACCGCGCAGAAAATGGCTGAGCAGCTCCGAGCGACGGCGTTCTGTAAGGTAGGGCGAAACGCCTTTGGCGGCCCCAGCACGAGCTCTGTAATTCTAAATATACTTGGAGAGCGACGGTCTTTGAAGCGGCGGATCTAACGGGAATCAGCTTCCCCGTGTCATTTCCCTGTCGCAGCGTGACTAGATAACCGGTTTGCCGTCCGCTTTCGGGGAGGCGCGGGGAGGGGGGGTGGATAACAGGCGCGGAGCCGCCGCGGTGACGTGACGTCGCAATGATTTCGGGGTTCTGGAAATAAACCAGATTTGTTGGCCCGGGGCGGGCCGGCTGACGCGCTGCGCTTGACTTTGCGAAATACCGAGCTCCCGGAGTCGAGAGGGAAGCGCGCTTTCCGCCCCGATTGCCTGGCTGCGTTCGCGTTCTTCCTCTGTGACATTTTACCCCCTGCACCAGGCCTCTGCCCTGTGCTCACCTTGGGGGCGTTCAGTGCCAGATCAGATTCCAGTCACGGCTGACTGCGGGACCCCCTCCACTCTTTTGTCTTCTCCCGGCTGTCTCTCTCTGTCCCGCACTGGAATAGGCTACCCCGTTTCTGACCCCATGATGGTCTGCACAGTGGACAGTAGATCTTGGCCTGCATATCCTGTAAAAGCAGACGAGCCAACCCCATCAAAAACCAGCCCGTTCTTTCCAAGGGTCAGGAGGTCTCATCATCCCCAGCGAAAGCAAATCTGCCATCACCAGTACTGCTCTGATGGAGACAGACCATGCTCCGATGCACAGCACATCCGATTGCTTCTGGCAAATCTGGTTTACTACTAGGTGTTTTTTTTTCCCTTCAGTGGAACACACACAATACCTGGCTTTACACATGCAGTTCACCCATAATGCATCTACAATGACCCGCATACTTGTTTACATCCAGATCATTAGAGTGCCTTTTACCGATCTGGGCTCTATTAAATGCTACTCGGTGCACTGCACTGTGTGGGAGCGCACTGTGCCAGTGGCGAGGCCTTGAGTCAGAGCTGTGCAGCCCATATGTGCGGGAGCTGTGAATGTGCCGCACACGTAGTTTACATGATCATACATATTAATGGTGTTTCTTCCGCCCTGGAGATTTAAAGTGACAGCCGCAGCTTCAGAGCTTCCAAATCCCCGTCTGTAGCTGCGTTAGGATTCCTGGACGGTTCTGTTTGGCTGCGTCGTTGAGATTATCTATTGTAGAATTATTAAAACCTGAGAAGAAACGGAGACTGATCAGTCCTATCCGATTTGTCAGGAGGGCCTACCCGCAATTCCCTGCTCTGCCACTGTTCCACGCAGGCCTATAGAAAGCGCCCTAAGATGTGGCCCTTGCTCTGAGTCTCTTCGGAGCCCCGAGGAGCCACCGTAGCCGCGGGGATCGCACAGGGGCATAAGCGCTGTCCAGAGGGTGGGAGACAGTAAACCTGACAGACATGGACGCTGATTGCCAACGCAGGGTAAGATACAAGCTCCGGGCCCCCAGAGGGACACGTTCGGGGGGGGCTCGTGTCCACACACTCGCCTGCACGTTCCTCTCCGCTCCATACGAAAAGGACACGGGGGCGTCACGTTGGACGCTCGGCTGAAACAAAAGGAATTCCAGAATATATTTAGCCGCACGGACCTATCGGCAGACCAGCGAGCCAGTGATGTAACAGCATCTGCATGAAAGAGGAATGACTCTGGGCGAATTCACATTAATTAAGATGATGCACTGTGGCAACTGGCACGCAAGGAGACATGTATAGTATGCAGCAAGAAAAAAAAACCACGCCGCGCCTTAGCGGTTCACACGAGTACAGGGCTCGGACCGCGTCCCCGCTCCGAGAGGAGAGCGGGGCGTTGTTTTTCGACATTATGGTCCGCGGAGCACTTCATGCACCGCCTCACACGTCAATCAAAGGGATTAGACATATTCCACCCCGGGAAACCTTTTGCAGGGTTCAGCTGTGGTTGAGCAGCAAAGGTACACTCTGTTACTGCCCTGCCTCAGCTCTGTATTGTTCCTCTGAAGGCTTTCCAGCAGCTGAGGGTGCAGGGGTAATAACATGGTAAGAACGTGGTTGCGTTGAAACGTTAACTTGCAATTACCTGCACATCTCGCCCTCAGAGTACACGGATTTTCACACACAAACATTGAGCCAAGTAGTAATTACTCTCAAATGAAGCTGTATTAGAGCTGTGTAGGGCTCCGAGGTTATTTCTGCAAGAATTTATTGTGGTGGTCATGTCACAATAATGATAGATATGAATAGAATTTCACAGATGCCATTGTGAGGTGTGGTATGCGAGACATGTTTTCACTTTCCAGCAAAGGAAAATAGGTGGATGAGTACAAAACAGGCCCTGGGAAGGGGGGACCCCAGTCCAAGGGCTTGGCTGCCCAGTGTTGAGTGTGTGTGTAATTGCAAGTGACAGGCCAGGGGTGTGTTTGCAGGCCCCAATCTGACCCTCCTCTCGGTCAGCCGGCAAAAGATGACATCACTCTGACGCTCGAGGCTGCCGGCGGTGCTGTTGACTGTCCAGCGTGGCTGGAGACAGCGCCACGCTCGATTCATGTGGCCGTCCAAACCATGCACGTTTTAACCCTTCGCTCGCAGGCTCGAGATTCTTGGGGGAGCATCGTGTTGCTGTAAAAAAAAATCCTTTGAGGGACGCGTGATTGGGTTTTGGACACCACTGATGGGTCTGAGTTCGGAAGTAACCGTTCTTTGATGAACAGTGCCACCAACGTGGAGCTGCTTTCGAAGCTTGAATGGGTCTCCCCGATCTGTCTGTCACCAGACCTGATTTGACAAGCGAGGAGTTAGAATCTGCGATGGTGGTGTGCATGAGAGCGGGGGGCTGTCACAGGAGGTGTGATATAGACACGAAGAGTGACACGATTCATGCTGACGGCCGTCAATCACTGCTGCCCCTGACAGCTCTGCTGTTAGAGTCAGGCTGTGAGGTGGGGGCAAGGAGCGAAGGATTGTGGGGGATTTGGAAAGGACAGCATAGGGACAGTGGACATGGGAGAAACACACCATGGGCTCGCAGTCTCAGCCTCAGGCTGCTCCACAGAGATCAGCCTCAGAGCCTAATCTCTGCTTTGGCAGTACAGGCCTGTGTTTCTGCTTGATAGCATGTTGGTGGTGCATTAACCACAGCAGTGTGAGATCTGTGATGTATCTTTATGTTACTACATTCTGCCACTTATGATTGGTCACGTTTGATGGCTATTAACTGAGTCAGGTACTGTGTAATGGGCGATGTATGACAGCAAAGGAGATGTCTGTTCATCGTATGTGATCAGATGTCCATGTGAATCACTGTTGCCTGGCCCAACATTAATGTCTCCAGGCAGCCTGTCTGCTGGGG
Organism: Megalops atlanticus; assembly: GCA_019176425.1. NCBI lineage: Eukaryota > Metazoa > Chordata > Actinopteri > Elopiformes > Megalopidae > Megalops > Megalops atlanticus. The sequence continues at coordinate 9,476,018 of CM032885.1, read as the reverse complement.
AGAATGCTCAGGAGATCCTGATGACTTCTGCTTTTGTCTTCCGACACAAGTCCCATCAAGGATTCCTTCGCCACAGCTAATCTGAGATCTTGGATTAGCTGTGTGGCAGTGTAGCATGTTGGTAAGGCGCAGGGCTCGTAACGGAAAAGGCTGCTGGTTCGATTCCCTGCTGGGGCACTGATGCTGTACCCTTGAGCAAGATACTCAACCCACAACTGCCTCAGTGAATGTCCAGTTGTATAAATGGGTAACATAAAATTGTAACCTATGTAAGTCGCTCTGGATAAGAGCATCTGCTAAATGGAAGTAAAATACTGAATGTAATACCTCTGATGGGCACCTCTACTGCAGCCATTGCTGATGCAATCAGTAGGACAGGACTGGGGTGGACGAGTGTGCGGGTGATTTGGTGAATGAGCACCCGGGGGGGCGGGGTCACAGTTTCCAAGTTCACGCAGAGAGCCACGCCAGCACTGCTTTCAGCTGTCTGCCACCAAGCCCATCTCACCAGCTCATCGTCTCGCCACCCCCGCCATGAGTAGGGGGGGTTGTTTGAAGGGTATCTCCGTGGGGCGGAGTGCAGTGCTGGCTGGTGGCTAAGAGAGCGGCGGGTCAGTGGTCTAAAGGGACAGAAGGGCATAGTGTTCCGATGTTGACGCGAGTCAGAGGGACAGTGGCAGGGGATCACGGCCATCAGCTGTCTGGTGCTCAGATGGACATCAGCGCATCTCAAACCCCCCAACATTATGGAAGTGAACGGCGGTGTTTGGGTCAGTTATGCTTAAATTCAGGATCATTCAAAGAACAAACTGAATTTCAGTGAATGAATTGAATATTGGTAAATGGAGTGCAGTCGTACAGGACAACATAAGCACTTCATGGGTCCCTGCTTTGTTAAGGTGGCAGCACTTCAGCTCTGACGCTGGAAAGGGGGCATCTTGAGTGGGCATTGAGGTATGCGCCTCCCAAACAACCACCACAAGCCCAACCAACTTGCAGGAGGAGGGCCGCCATCTTAATCAGCCAAAATCATTTCCGAGCGCCGTTAACACAAAGCCAGTTTGAAATGTAATCATCAGACAGACAATATGAGACTAAACAAGGTTACTGTGGGTATAAGGAACGGGCCCCGCGCCGTCCAGAAGGAGGGACCCGATGGGCAGAGAGATGGAGATTTTGCTCATTAAAGATTTCATCGCTGTGAACCCAGCGTGTCCTCAGGGGGGCTGGCTGATTATTCTCCTGCCTGCGGTTCCGGGCAGGGAATTTAAAGAGGCAGTGACAGAGAGATGAGGCCAGGAGTGGCTGGAGTTACTCACCCCCACTGTCTATGGGGGATCATTAGAGAGGCATTATGCAGCGACCAGTCTGAGCCGCCCGGCCGTCTGAGTGCAGGATCCCCGTGTCGCTCATGTGTCGTCTGCTCTTGTCTGTGTGCCAGCCGTCTGCGTGCAGGATTGCCGTACCTCTCGTGTTTCGTCTGCTCTTGTCTGTTGTGTGTGCGGAAGCTTAAATAAATATTAGACCCTTGTGGCAAAGTGGTGTGAGGAGTGACAGCCCCATTAGCTCCCCCGCTCCTCGCTTTGTGACACGCGCACCTTTTCATGTCCTCATTAAAGCCCGCGGTGGCAGGGGACAGCTGCGCAGCCCCAGCTTCTGTAAACAAATCACCTGTGTGTGTCTGTGTGTGTGTGTGTGTGTGTGTGTCTGTGTGTGTGTCTGTGTCTTTCAGTGTCTGTCTGTGTATGTCTGTCTGTCTCCGTCTGTGTGTCTATGCATGTGTCTGTATGTTTGTATACAGTACTAGCTAAAGGTCTGGAGACACCTACTCATACAGGGGTTTTTCTTTGTTTTTACTATTTTCCACATTTTAGAATAACAGTAAAGACATCAAAACTATGAAATAACACAAATGGAATTATGCAGTCACCAAAAAAGTGTTAAACAAACCAAAACTATCTTATATTTTAGGTTCTTTTTAAAAAGGTTCTTTTGGAAAGAAATTAATACATAGGCATACGCTTCACTAATTGTTTGTCTAACAAACAAACTTTTGACTGGCACTGTCTATGTGTGTCTGTGTGTCTGTGTGTCTGTGTGTGTGAGTGGGAGGAGAGTGCAGGTGGAGCTCATTCCCAGCGCAGTGCAGTAAAGAGCGGTGAGAGTAATGCATGGTGAAAACCTATGACAGCAGGAGAGGCGCGATGCTCAGATGTGCGCTCCACAGAGAGGGGCCTGAGCCGCGCGCGTCTCCCCGCTCTGACAGCCTGTCTGGGGGTCTCAGCTGCGCTGGCCCGCGCGTGTGCGCCTGGCACAGGGCCCTGACACGCTCCCTCCCGGAGCTGCTCCACAAACAGTCACCTGGAAGCGTCCTCCGCCCCCCTCAGAACTGACCCGGGTGACCTTGCCCCGCTGTCGGTGTCGTCTGCTGCGCGTGCAGTGTGTGTGCTGTATGTGGAGCGCGGGGTAAGCGCAGCTCAGGAAGTGGCGGTCACGGTCACGGTCACGGTTTGGTCGTGAGGATTCCCCCCCATGGGTGCAGCAGATCGTAGCGCGAGCTCATGGAACCTCCCCCAGGGCAGACCCGCGGACTTCCCCCCCACCCCTCCCCTCAGCGCCTGTCAGAGACCCAGAGCAGCTGCCGCAGTTCCTGCACCCAGCAAAACTGAGAGACGGAATTGGGCGAACCGGGCTGTGTACACCCCCCTCCAGCCCCCACACACACACACACACACACACACACACACACACACACACACACACACACCCTCCCCCGGTGCATCTGGGGCCTTCGCGGTGCCGAGGGAGCGCCGGGTCAGCATGGCGGCGAGGACTCTTTTGAAAGCACCGCTGGCGGTGAGGAGAGGCTACAGGCTGCTGCTCAGGCTGCGCAGTTGCCCACCGCGGAGACAGTTTGGATCCCTCCTCAGCCGTTTGGCCCTGCGCCTCCCAACGCTGGCGGCGGGACGCTTAGGCTTCATTTGACTCCGCTTGTTTACCTCGTTTCGTATCCTAGAGATCCCTCCTCACACTCGGGAGTGAGGCGAGGCAGACCGTTTATTCTAAAATACACTCAAATTAAAACATTTCAGAACCGTTTCAGGCATTGTTTTGTGTTCCAAACAGAAATTATTTTGCTCTGTGAAAATACAGATTAGACAGCAGAAATGTGTACTGGAATGTGTGGAAACTGACTCCCTCTGCACTGCACAAACACACATCGCCTCAGCAAGTCAAGAGAGCGCTCTAGCTCTTGACAGTGTCAGGCTTTAAAAGCTGCCTGTCGTCCTTTGCCATTTTGGGAATGTTGGAGGGTGTCGTGACAAGGTGATGGGGCAAGGCAGGACAGGGTATCCATGCTCCATTTGGTTTGAACCACTGTGGGGGGGGGGGGCTTACATAAGACCCCCCTTCTCCCGTCAGACATGTTTGTGTTTGTCGGTGTGGGCGCCCACCTCTCATCAAAGCAAACGGAAGGAGTTCTGAACCCCGGGCGAAACTCGGAGACAGAGCCCGCTGACAGGCTGCAATTAGGAAACAAATATGCCGTTACACAATGGAAATTATCTTCACGGTCCCGCTAATGGGCAGGTGCCTCTTCCCTCTGAGAGGAGGCGGCGGGCGCTCGGCTGTCTGCGGGGGAAGGCTGACACCGTGGTGGCATTGCCGCCGTCCGGGCCCCATGTTCCCATGATGCATCAGGGGACAGGGCACACATCCATGGTTGCACACCCACGTACCAGCAGGCCCACATATGGGCCGAACCTAGGTTCTGAGGCCTCTTCGCAGTCTTGGAAATGTTTGTCCTTTTCCTCCTCTCTCTCTCTCTCTCTCTCTCTTTCTCTATCCCCGTCTCATTCCTGGTGCCCTCTCCCTATGTCTCCTGCGCCACACTTACAAAGGTTTCTCCCCCCTGTGCAGCGATTATTCGCAGGAACTCAGCTGAGAGAGAATTTTCCGGTTATCGCGTCCCATTTAACTACAGCCAACGGTAACCTATTGTGCTGTGCTGTTTCTCTCAGGCCACTGTTCTAAATAAGGCAGAGAGAGAGAGAGAGAGAAAGAAAGGGAGAGGTTGGGTAACCCACAGGCTGGTATAGACCAGTCTCTTTCCCACTTACATAACTCACCTTATGTGAGGCTTCGGGAAGTCGGATGCACGCTCAGGTGATTTGGAGCATCAACATCCCTCTTGCATGAGAAAGACAGGAATCTCTTTAGCCATTGGTTGGCAATGTTTGCATGTATGTTAACAAGCGTCATATGTGCTTTGAACCATCCCTCTGCCTACCTCATGCACTGGGAGCCGCTGGGAGAGTGCGCCGTGTGTGCCAGTGCTCTGTCTCCCTGCATTAGCCCCATGGCTGCCGGCCCTCCGCCTGGTGCATGCGCTCCATCACGTGAGGAGCAGCGGACCAAATGTCAAAATGACTCATTAAAAACGTCATTCTCGCACGTGCAGTTTATGGAGGGACTCGGCCACATCTGATACAAATGGATAATTTCCTCAACGTTCAGATCATCAGGAATTATGAGGAATACCTTATCTCTGTGTTTGAACGTGTATGTTTTTGGAAACAAAGTGGACTAACTTTGGACATTTATCAAATGCTTTTTGGTGTCAGTTCGTGCCCGACTGCTCAGGGGACTTAAAAGTACAGTAGAAATTTCTGGCTGTCAACACCCCAGACTGCAAGTGGGACAGGCTTAGTTTAGTTTCCAGCATACTGACTATACAGAGGCCTTTTTCCTCTGAGGAAGGGAGGCAGGCTGGTTGCTTTCTGTATGCTTGTTTCTTGATTGGTAACAGACCTGACATTTGACACCTTGAATCGCTTCATCACCTGAGCCTAATCACCTCTCTGATTAATGAGGTGAAGCGGTTTTGCAGCAAAGTGACTTGGCAATACTCCTCTCCTGAGTAGGACACTGAAGTCCTCTGTCAGACAGTCAGCCAGACTTCTCTGCTACACAGGACTCCATCAGGCAGAATGCCCTACTGGAAGAATTTGCATTCTGTGTCACATACGTGAATAATGCACCTACAGTACAATACATGCAGTATCACCTTGATTTGTCTATGTCACCATAGTAGTAGTACTGATAATAGGCACATTTTGATGTTGTGAGCAATCAATGAGTCAAAGTCACAGCCAAGGTTATAATAGTTTTACATTTTCAAATTCGTTTTCATTTTGATGTTTGTATTCAGTCTGAATTTCCGTTTAGTTTCAAGTAGTTTCTCCAGTGGTTTCATTAGTTTCAGTTTAGTTTTTGTTTCATGGACTCATTTCTATTTCGTTTTAGTTTATTATAGTTTCAGTTTTAGCTTTCAGTTTTAGTTTTAGCAATTTTAGTTAAGGACAAAAAATTGTCTAGGATTAGTGCAACGTGAAAAATAATCTGCTTATCATTGAAGATATCAACATTTCAAGATTAAATTTAACTAACATATGCGATACATTTGTTTCAGACTACACAGAATTTTGGGACTTTTTTTTTGGGACCAGTGGCGGCTCCTGCCAAATCTCTCGGGGGGGGATTGTTGCGATGATGGCTAAGGTGACCCGTTCAATGGATAAATTAACAGCTAACTCGAACTGAATTGTGCAAATTAGTCAGATAGCTAACTTGACATTGTCACACTGCATTGAGCAGGGGTAACAGAACAAAACGTTAGCTACTTCGCAGCCTGCTAGCCACGTTTTTCGCTCATACCAGCTCCGCGAAAATCGCCGGTTATACGATCCCCCTTGTAGATACTTGCTTGATGTTTAAATTTGGTCTGGGTGGTCCTAATTCTTTAGTTGCCAATTTATCCTGATTACTACGACGCCTGAACGGTATTTCTCTTAATGACACGATCGAGTTGCTCTGAGTTGAGGTAACATTAGCCATGTTGACCTTGAATGTGACAAGACCGCTGGCTGCCCCGGCGATCCCTACACCAGGTTACGTATGATGAATGCACGTTAGTGCAAGCCCACCGGAACCCATACAGATTGCATTGCAGCGCGTGCAGTTAGAAAAACATTGCCTTAACATGAGAGTCTATCAGGGCGATCTGGGCGATTTTGAACCAGACTGAATTCACCCGAAAGGGACGGTACTCCACGGAACGCGACTTGATGCTGATTGGACTATGATATTCAGAGGCAGGACAAACTGTCTATAACAGTCACAGCTAGCGTAGCACTGTGGTAGAATAATAGAAAAATTCCTCCCCTTTCCCCCTTTGGTGGTGCGTCGCCCGATCGCCCTAAGGAACAAACCGCCCCTGAGTGTGATACCCGCCGCCTTGAATGGATACGACGTCCGCCGTCTTGAAACGATAACGACAATTATTTTTTTTGTCTTTTATTTTATTTTTATTAGTAATTAGCAATCATTATTAGTTTCGTTTAGTTTTAGTTTTACATTTTCTTCGGGTAAATTATTTTATTTACGAAAATGTCTCATAGCCATTAGTTTTCGTCTTAGTTTTAGTATACGATAATGACCCTGGCAACAGAGAAAATATTTATGCAACATTCAAAACTCTATGTAATTTTTTAAACATAAAATTACCATACATGCTTTAATTCACTTATTTTTGCCTTTTAAAATACACTTTCCATTCTGTCCAGAAAATAAATAAGGGGTTATCAAGTAGCTCAGTGGTGAAGCCATTTGCTTTGAGCACATTTTGAGTTCTACCACCTGGGTTTGATCCCAGATGTGTTTTCAGCCAACAACAACTGGGAGCCCACAGAGGAGAGTTTACAATGGTTACAGTGTACAGAGTACGGTCATGGTGAGACGAGCATAACATTTCCAGTTGGAGATTCCAAAATAGGGCTCTATCAAGGCAGAAAAGCATTAAAAAGAAATTATTTCTGAAGACCTAACCTTGCCCTGCCTGGAGAGGTAGGAAATTCTTAATGGTGTACAATCTCTCCACAGTTTAAAGAGATAGGAATCATGATGGACATATAATCTACACTCTATTACACGGAGGCATCTGACGAAAAAGCTGCTGGGAAGGAGCTGGATGAGTGATTGACAGCTTGTCAGAGCTCAGTGAGCAACAGCTGCACTGACCTGTGTGACAGGGGCTGTTGCCACGAACTTGCCTGCCAGCGTCGGTCTTTTCCGATAATCACAATGCATCACTCACTCGTACCTGATCCGCATCACTGAGACATGTGACGCCCCTTCTCAGCTTGAGGTCATTTGCTCGCTGGGCGGGAGCACTTGGACTTCCCTCACACAGGGTGTCCCACTCATCTACTGAGCAGGACATTTTGACTGCACTATTAGACAGTGCAGGGCATTCCATTACTCCACCTTGCAGAAATCCCCCTGAAAGAATTTACGGTCTGTGTTACATTTGTGAATAATACACATACAGTACAAGAGGTATATTATCACTTGCTTGTCAATTAAATGCATATCTTTAATTGCATTTACTGTCTTAATTCTTTTGAAATTAAGTCCATGTCCATGCTTTACATAACCGTGATAATAGTACTGATGATAGTCGCATTTTGATCTTCAAATGCATATTGTGCCATCCGACCATAATAAACTCAGCAGATCCCTTCATTAACAAATGGAAGAAGTGCAAGGAGCAAAATCCCCCTTAAACCCCGGAGTCCATTTTGAGCTGCACGGCACATTTTCAAAATGAATGTAATCCCTGGCGTTCAGGAACAAAGGTGTCTGTTTCTCTGCTGCCGTGCACCGAGGATTAGGGGGTTTACAAACCTGGGAGGCGTCTGATGTCATCACCGGCGAACCACAGGCCCCCGGGAGCGTGTGTGGAATGTTCCACAGCGCGACCTGCCACGTTGTGTTTCTCTGACCAGCACCAATGGGGGCTAACTTTGGGCACATTTAATGAATTACTCCTCTGCAGCAAAATATCTCAGGCACAAGTACAATTTCTCAAGACTGTCTGCCCAGCAGACAGGTTTACGCAGTGTGGAATAATTACAGTATGCAGAATAACAATTACAACTGAGTCTGAAATGGGTTGCCCTATTTTGGTTAGCTCTACTACGTCATAAATTTGTTATTTATGGTTCATCCTCAGGGCGTCGCTTACCCTTGGTTGGATGACCTTTCTGAGCCACTGTCCAATCACAATGGCTGACTTTTGCCTTTTTGTGCCGTTCCCCACCCTTGTCTGAAGGCACATGTGACTGAAAGAAGAACAACCGACTGGGCACCTTTTACCAGAAGGTCAAGCGTTAATAGCTTGACCCTTTCCGGACAGAGATGTCTTGACATATGAGGTCACCATGGGAGGCTAACATATTGCTGCCAGTGTATTGTCCTAGAATTCCCACCTTCCTAAGAGCTGGTATCTGGACAGAAAGTATGATCACTCTCTGCAAATTCTGCATGTCACCGACAGCTATTCCCATTTTAATTAATACTGGTTTCATACTGTGGTATTGCCTGTTATTATTGTATATAATTTATTCATGAGTTGTTGCTAATTGCTTTTTAACCTGCTGATAGGTGTCATTTGCTCTGTATTGCCTACCTTGTGAAGAATGGTTTGGTTTATCAACACCACTGGCTTATCAGCAATTTCTTGCTCAATTTATGATTATTCACTTGATAAAACTCCTTTCTGACACACTCCTTTGTACCTCAGCCCAGCACTCCCTTGTTAAAGTGCTATTGGTAAGTCCATTTTCTGCGTGTCCTCCCTCGTCCTCTCCTCTTTTTTACGCTCCCTGCACCCTTTCACTCTTTCCCCCTCACAGAATGCAGTCACGGTGAGGACATGGAGACACACATGGGGCTCTGGAGCGGATGGTCATGTGACGCGGCCGTTGAGTGATGCATCCCGGAGCAGCCGTTACACGCTCTGACATACAAACACACAAACAGGAGGCCGTGACGCCGAATCGGAGACAGCTGCGCTCTGGCACAGATACGCGTAGATGAGCTGTGCATCCATGTGCATGAAGAGTGTAGTTACCCCTTAAATATTGTTCATTTTGAAGAAATCATTACAGCTCCCCTCTCGCAAATTCTCACGTCAAAGCTCTTGACAGCGGTATAAGTATGTGTCAGAATTGTCGACTTTAGTGTTGTTCGGCTGCGCGGTAAAGGAGACAGCTTGTCGTGGAGTCGTACCTCCATGATGAATGCTGCAGATGTTTATGCAAAGCGCACAGGCTATATATAACATTTTCTCAGCCAGCGCTTACTTGGTCGTGCGTTTGGCTCCCGCGTGGCGTATTCAAATCAAGAACGTTTTTTCTATCCCGATGAAGCTTGTAGATGGCTTTGATTTGATTTTTCAGTTTGTCTGTCACTGCTAATTCCCGAGGTCAGGAGAGAAAATGAGACTTTTACCAGAACTCAGCTACAGATCAGTAGCCTCTGCTTTCCTTAGGTTCACACTGCTGCACTGCAAGTGACACGCTAAGCTTTCTATTTGAGGTGCCGTGAGGTGTGAAAGTCATGCTGGTGACAAACCTCCAGCGTCAGGACAGGTGTTTAATTGAGAGCACCAATTCTGATCCCTGTGCTGCTGTTAATTTCACATTGCTCCTGCTAATATTCCATTGTTCAAGATTATATACGTACATACATATGTATAGGTGTATGATACATACCTATTCACTGAATGAAGATCGTTATTTTAGCTGTAGTTTTTCTGGTCATGTAAATGGTCATCGCTGCTATGGAGAAGTTCACACTCAGCGCGTTGCCTGTGGCTACAAAGGAGCTCCAAATCTTCATTGGCTGTGCTACGTTTTGTGTGATTGGTAAGCCAGCCCCGTGGGAGTAAATGACAGGACTCATTCTCCTGATAAAATGGGAAAGATCTCCTCGAGGTGCTTTTTCAATTTCATTTTTTTACCATTTGTATCTGTGTGTAATTTAATTTATGTGCAACAGGACCCTTTGAAGTTTTGAATGGATTTGAAGGTAGTCCGTACTGCTCCACTGAGCCCTCGGCAGAGTGCGATGGGAATTCGTATCTGTTGATCCGTCTGAAAGTGGGACACACTCTGTGCCAGTTTGCCTGCCATGCTGTGTAGATCATAATATGAAAGCTTTTCATTCACTCTCTAAAGATGCTCTATTTAGAACTTTTCTATAGCGTTGTTTTCCATTCTTACCTCTCCCTTTTGTATGGAGAATGTTTAAACCCTTCCACCTAATCTGCCGTATCGAAGCATATCTGTAGGGTAAATTTGTGGGAATGTGACCTGCTTTGTGCTACAAAGCCCCGCGGATTCAAGAGATGAGATAAAAAGTTGATCAGAACAATAAGCATACACCAGGGCCGTGGAAAACAGAGCTGTTGCTGGAGAGTTCGTCCTAGATGACAAAGGCAGCCACAGTCAGGCAGGAGCGCCGCGAACAGAGACGGGTACAAATGTTTATTAAGATTTGTGCAGCCTTCCCTTCAGATGTAATTACACACCAGTTCGCTCGCAGGACAATTGTTTTTGAGCCCACGGACTCTGCATCCATGGCACGTCTTTATTTATCCTGCGACCACACGGACATCTTATCTTACATACATCAATTGTACTAAGCTCTAACATCGACCATGTCCCTTTATGAAAAGCGCGTATTCTCTGTAATGATCATCGTGACATTATGAATCATACACAATACATAATAATCTCCCTCTAGAGGATTTCTTACGGAGAATTCCAATCCCTGAGACAGTGGAAGTAGACTGAATTGCCCCTGTAGAGCCAAGACAAACGTTCCGACACGTCACGTGTGTCTGTCACCGCCCGAAACACTTTTGGATGTGCGAAGCGCTGATCTGAAGCAATGGTGAGTTATAATCAGAAGGCGAATCACGGGATGCCATGTGTGGAAGCAACGTCATCCAGGCAAATACTTAACCCAGCAAATAGGATTGGACAGAAAAAAACTGACAAACTTGTTGGTTCAACTTGATCTCCAATGCTTCCCCTTCGCTCTACCTACCCTAGAAAAGGAGCTGTCCGTTAACACTAGTGCTACAACAACTGGCGCAGCCTTCGTGGGACTACGTCCGCGGAGCGCAGGGAATAAGACCCGTTTTGGAGTTGATTTACTTTGCAGCCGAACAGATTCACCCAGAGACTATCTTGGATCAGCGCGGCTGGATATTTATTCTAAAACATTCGGCGTCTTCAGAGCGGCAAGGGACTTATTTTACCCAGGCTACGAATAGTACGAGATCAACAGAAGCGGAGCCATGGCTTTCATGGTCAAACACGTGGTGGGAGGTCAGCTGAAGAACCTGACCGGCGGTTTGGGAGAAGAGAAATCCGAAGGAGAAAAGTCGGAAGCCGGGAAACAGGGAATGACTCAGGAGGAGTTTGAACAATACCAACAGCAGTTAGTGGAGGAAAAGTAAGAAAAAAAAGAAACACGTGCATTTTTACACTTAATTTTTAGATTTAATGTGGACACAGGCACGGTTTGTATGTATAATGCAATTAATCAGAGACATTGTAAATGTGCAGAGCTGCCGCGTGAGTAATTACACCCTTTCCTAGATGTCCACATCCTTGCTGTTTTTCCCGGCGCTTTCATGCTTATCAGAGCGATCCGCGTTCCGCGCTCACCTTGCTGCGCTCGCGGTGGGGGTTGTCGCTAAGGTTTCACATACTTCAAAATATAGGCCATCTTTTTTTGCTAATTGCTGTGATTTGTGGGGCAAAACAAGCAGTGCAAATAATTGAATTTCTCCTCAGAGCCAATTGCATTAAAATACAGACATAGCCTGTTACTGGAGCGCAAGTAATACGTATCTTTGGCAAGGTGAATGTTCATATTAAAACCAATCATTTGTTCAAGAATATATTTTTTCACAGAATAGTGATATTTGATGTATCTTTAGACTACTTTATTTTCAGCAATAACATTGGAAACCCAAATTTCACATTTGAGGAAACCATATCCACTTTGGGTGAAGATTGCAGAAATTAATAAGTTGTTGATTCTCTTGTCCATGGTGTAACGAGCACATAAGGTCTTATTTTGAATGTGTGTATGATATGCATATAGTATCATGCTGTATGATAGACAGATACCACACTAACAACGGATTGTAAAATGTAATGATTATATGTTCATATTCCATAGCTGTTCCATAGCTCACTGACTCATGCAATATTATTTAGTTACCGAAGAGACCACGTCGTAACACAGTCACTGTTAGTATTGTGTTTAATTTATTTCCCTCCATAAATGAAAATAGTGAAGTTCATTCGTCGACATGTCAGCCCTTCCTCTGTTTTGCCTGGGCTACCAGAAGAGGTGACCACTTCGTGGGTTGCGGGATTCGTTCGCATTTAATTAAATTCTTAATCCTCTAATCTGCCTCGGTGGAGAAGTAGGGTAGGCTAAATGTTGAATATAGCAAATATGTTTTTTTCGACAAGTTCCTTGATTGCTGTCCAACAATACTATGTGTAATACCTGGATATTTGGGGGAACTTTCACACTCTAGATCATTGTAGGAGCCCACTTCTCTGCTCTTGTCTCTGGTACACAGACAGTGAGTAGTCTTCGCTCGAATGTATCCTCTTTCCATTCATGCGGAAGAGTGTTTTTCTAGGGCAACCAAAACATATGACCGATGTAATAACTAACACTGGAATCGGTTCAAACCGTCAATCTTCTGATGGTATTTGCGTAGACACAGTGTAGATGTGGATATTAATCTGTTTCAGTGCGCGCAATCCAGTGCTGTTAATTCTAGCACTGGGTATTGGTTCACCCTGCGGGTACACCCCGGAGGCGGGCCGGCATTATCACCCTCACACCTGCCCCTGGCGTGAATGCATGTGGGACGACCATCCCCACGAGCGCCGAGTGCCTCACAGTTTGATGTAGTCCGCGAGCTTCTCCACACGTCACCAAGGCGCACACAGGGGACGTCACGTCACAGCGCGCGCTCTCTCCCTCCAGCAACAACATAGAACTGCAACTGCTAACGCTGATAATCAACAACAGACGTTGGTTCACGGTTGATACAGAGCACGCCATAACATCGACAAAATAGTAACACGGATTGTCTTGACTCGATTTTCAGGCACTGGGGTTTCAAACAGAATCTGAGGTCAAAGCTATCTGTGTTAGTAAATTGCTCTTGGAAGATGGCAGAATTGTTGTTACCAATCACTCACAGAGAGTGGTTCAAAAGCACAGACCTATTCACTCATCTGTTCACCATACAAACCTGCTTGTGTATGTAACCATCAGAACGTGCTAAGGTGTTTACGATATCCCTGCATCCTCTCGTCGCAGAGTCCATGCTCATTCCTTGGATTGCAACCATGGCATGACCACACAGCCTGATTTAACACAAATTATATTTACTATTAAACAAATTATGAACATCCAGAAACTGCAACTTCTCAATTCCAAGCATCTTACAAATTAAGATGTTCTTCCAACTTGCTTAGTGTCTCATTACTGGCCCCTACTGGATGATGGATGTATGAAAGAACATTCAACAGTGGCACAAGGTGCATGTACATTGCACAATTTATAGAAAGAAAAACTCTGTATCATTGTACTGAGACAAAGAATTCAGAACAACCAAATACATACTATGGCAAAGAAAGACAGATATCACAGCTACCTGAATAAAGCAGTTCATTTCAGGCCTTCTCTCTGAGGGCACTGCTGGAGACAGGGTGGGCTTAGGGATTTGGAGTATGTGGGTGTCAGTCAGTCAGTGCTGCTCTAGATCCCAAGTCCCAGGCAACTGCACCTCTACACCACACTCTCTCTTCTCCCTGCTGCACAGCTACCTTCAATTACTTTCTTTCTCTTGCACTGTGTTTTATGTTTTGTTGTATTTTTTGCCATTTTTTGCCATATTTTCTGTCATCTCCTGTACTCATTTTTGTGCTGTGTTGTGCTGTTCTGGACTGTGTTATGCAGTGTGTTGAGATCAGTGTGTTGCTTTGTGTCTGTCAGTCTTTGTTTTCGTAAGGTTTGCTTTCCTGTGTTCTGTGCCATGTTTGTGTTGCGTCGTGTGCTTTTTGTTCTTATTTGTGTCTGTTATCTTGCGTAACATTGGTTGTGTGTAGTTCCTTTTGGGCAGTTCAGGTCTGTGGTCTCATGTATGTGTAATGTGGCATTTTTCTTCTGGGGTAGACTGTCTTGGGCTTTGTTGTCCTACAGTTGGCTGAACAATGTATTCTGCGTGTTCAGTCTGGGCAGCCGCATTCACACAAGTTTTGCTGTGTTAAATCAATCTCTTTTCTTTAATGAAACAGGATATGTGGAAGATCACAGCTTTCTCACAACTTGTTCAGCTTTGCTGGTGGTCTTCCCCCAGGCAGCAGCATCTTCTGTTTGTTTTCAGAAGTGAGATTTTCACTCAGTGAGACATCTAGTGCACTGTTGCATTGACCAATACAATAAGATTTTGGAACCAACAGGATCCAAAGAAAAAACCTGAACACCAGTCTTGTCTGTGTGACCACATCATGGAGTGCATGTATGCAACAAGATCATTTATATTTAAATTCCAAGCATACGCACAGGCAAACACAGGTTCACATAAGACACTAATTCCTGTCATTTCTCCTAGGATGGAGCGAGATGCCAACTTTGCCAAGAAGAAAGCCGAACGTGCCACAGTCAGAACTCACTTCCGGGAAAAATACAGGCTGCCCAAAGTAAACAACTCATCTGTTCATCCATTTACCACCTGAATCTCCTTAAGCTAAGATAATGCTAATCCTTGATGTTATTGACATTATCCATGTAATAACAGTAGATCTGTGGGAGGTGAGTGTTAGACTTAAGCCATATTCTGCCTCTCTTATTGCCCTTCTTCAGTAGCAATGGCAGACTGAATTGATCGGTCCCACTCTTGCTCTGTCGCCGTCTCTCACTGCCCCCTTTCCCCGTCATTCGTTTCATTCTATTCCCTGCTTCTCACCTGCTTCCTCACCCTCACTCCCACCTCCCTCTTCCCCCCTTCCCCCGCCCCTCTCCTAGAGCGAGCTGGATGAGACCCAGATCCAGCAGGCGGGCGATGACGTGGAGCTGCCCATGGAGCTGGCCAAGATGATCGCCGAGGACAACCAGGAGGAGCAGCACAAGCAGTCGGTCATCGGCCAGCTGGCCAACATCCAGAACGTGGACCTGGACCAGCTGAAGGACAAGGCCCAGGCCACGCTGGAGGACCTCAAGCAGTCGGCCGAGAAGTGCGCCCTTATGTGACCGCACATTCCGTTACATTCAAGCTCACTCGTGTTCCCAGCGGCCCCCCCAGCTCCACGCAGTCTCATGATCACATGGTAGTAGTCGTTCACACCATTGCAGGCTTACAGATAGATCAAAATGAGAAGCCACAGGCAGATATGCACAGCTCACAGGTACAGAACATGTGAAGGGTAGTACAAAATGCATCCAACAGGTTAAGCTTGCGGTATCTGGTATCAGTTACCGCTTCTCAGAACAAGAATTCTGTCAGTTGTGCTCAAAGTTTAAACATTTATAACAGCAGCCTGCAAAAAACAAAGGTTTTCCTCCTCTCTGTGCTCATTAACTCTTTATTGTCTGTGGTCTGTAGCTCAGCGTGTAACTCCATGACCTCTGACCTGTTCCAGTCTATAATGACCCCTCCTGAAGCTCACCTGTCCCTTGATTTCAGTAATGCTGTTTAGTGCTGGTGGTTTGGTGTTGTTTAGCTGCTATGGTGTGTCAAGTGCTGTCTTCAAGATTGTCATCCTTTGGCTGAGAGTGCTAGTTTTGTTATTCAGAAACACAGACACTCGCATAAGTATTTCAGTACATGTCAGCATTGTTGTGTTCTGACAGGCTTCAGTAAAGCTATAAATATATTTTTTCTGAGGCAAGCGCGGACACACGTCGCAGACTTGAGACCTCACAGTGTACAAAGTTGTCAAATTGCAAATTCAGTGGTTTATGTGCTCACGTTCCGTGGCAGTTTATGCATAACTTTAGCTTTAGTTGTACTTGGGGGGGAGGGGGAGGGGAGAGGGAGCTATTTAAAATGGTGTGTCTGTCAGAGTGTCTTGAATTCTGTGAGAACAGCTGTCTCTCAGGGCACTGAAGACAAAAACTAGTGAAAGTTAGCCATGACAAGAACAAGTGATACCAATCTGCACAACTGTGTTGGTAATGTCCAGTGGGGGTGGGGGGTTTTTATTCAGTCTAACTCTTCTAGCTCCGTGCTCTGAACATCAATCACAATCATTACATTTTTATTATTTTTACAGACCAACGTTATTTTAGGTAACACTAAAATTCAAACTCAAAAAATCATGTGAGTGCAAAGGGTAGTTTTGGAATGTGTTACTTTAGTTGAGGACAAAATGCTAGAACAGTTAGACTGATTGCAGAAAAAGCAATTACATTGATTTCTGCCTGTTGTGTATTTGTCACAGAGGCAGAAACACTGAAAATAATTTGTAGTTTAACAGATATCCATCAATTAAAATGAAGCAATTTGTGTTAGTAAAAAAATAGTTAAAAGGATATTTATTTTCTAATTTTATCTCACTTTTTCTTTTTTATTCTTTTCTATTTCTTTTCTATTAATTGTCGGGTCTCATTGTAAACTTTCATTTGAGTACCCCCTTGCCTTTTGATGGATTGCACAAAACTACAATAAAGAGATTTTTAAGATGTGTGTTTCAGATATTTAATATTTGTGATGCAGTTGCACTGTGGTCATGTTGAGGCTCAGACTTCAATGAAGGAAAACAGGGGTCAAAGCAATGATCCCAAGACAGGTAGGAAATGAATGAAGATGTCACAGCCTCAGATTCAGCACCATGTCACTGTCACAGTTAAAAGGATAATCACATGATTCTAAAGTAGTATTCTAAAGCGTGAACACAGATTTGCCATTCACAACACCCATCAAAGGCTGTAACAGAGAGAATGTCATGGAGTGTAGATAAAGATGTGCATGAATTATTCACTAATACTGGGATATAGTCTACACAGGTAGCTCAGATGAAGATGTCAGGATATTACTCATGTTTACTTAAAATGTAATAAGAATCTGCAATAACAGAATAACAGGTAGATTTGCTTTAGGCCAGACTCATATTGCAGCAGACTAAAACTCAGACAGATTCACAGATGTACTACAACTCCCAGGGGGCACTGCACAACATGGTTGAGAAAGCTTTGTGTGATAGGACAGGAAATAAATATGCTGGTTTAAATTGGGATGCACATGCACCATCCAGATTGGAGGGACACATTCCTTACTTAAACAGAACAGAGATTTTGGAATTGCATCCAAGGTGGCAGGTATTTCAACCTTCAATTAACCTAGAGTTAATTAGAATTAAAATGGAAGTGAAAAAGACTAAATGAAAACATTTTATGTGTTCTTTTAATAAGTTATTTAAGACTTAGATTACAATATTGAGTTCATCACTAATAACTAATATATTGTAATGACTTATGGGTCTACTCCTCACAAAGTTTGGCATTTAAATATTCTTTAAAAAAAAATTTTGTCATTCCTCAGCTTTTATTACAACCTTTTGTATTCCTCACTTCCACTTTTTTGTGTTCTTCCACTCCTTCTTTTCCTCCCGCTGTCTTGTTTTCTCCTCCATCTTGTTTTTCTTCATGCCTTTTTTGGGTCTCTACTGTCCATCTTTGACAATGTTCCACATTTTTCTCCACTCTCTCCTACTTCCTGTTTGGCCCCTGAGATTTCTTCCTCCTCTGTGCTCTCCTTCGAGCTGATTATTCTTATTTTTATTTCCTTTGTTTTCCTTTCCTCTGTCATTTCCTTTCCTTCCTCCACCTCTTCTTTCTCCTTATTTTTCAGCTCCACTGTTGCAGCTTTTCTCTCCCGTAGCTTCCTTTTGGCCTGCATCTCTCTCTCTTTCCTCTCCTGGTATTTCCTCTTCTCCTCTGCTATCTTTGCCTTTATCATTTCTTTCTGTTTTTTCAGCTCCTCCTCCTCCTTTCTTTTTTGCTCAGCCATCAGAGCCTGTCTCTCCTTTGCTCTCTTTCTCTCCTGCTTCTCCTTCTCCCTCCTCTCTTCCTCCTTCCTCTTCTCCTCCTCCATGTGAGCAAGCATTTTTTCCCTGGCTTTTTCCTTCTCTTCCTTTCTTTTCTTCTCCCTTTCATTTGCTTTCCTCTCCTCCTCCTCGTTTCTCTGCCTCTCCCTCTCCTTTTCTTTTTTCCTCCTCTCCTCCACCCTGAGAGCTATCATCATTTCCCTGGCCTTTACCCTCTCCTCTTTTCTTTTCATCTCAAGCTCCCGAGCTTTTTTCTCCTCCTCTACCTTTCTCTCCTTTTCCTTTCTTCTCTCCTCTGCCTTTTGGGCCATCATGAATTCCCTGGCTTTTTTCTTCTCTTCCTTCCTGCTCATCTCAAGCTCTCTCTCTTTTCTCTGCTCCTCTGCCCTCTTCTCCCTCTCCTTCTCCTCCTGTGCCCTCTTTCTCTCCTCCTCTCTCACCTCCTCCTCCCTTTCCTTGAATGACTGCTTCAGTGCCATTGTCTCCTCCTTCCACGTTGCTGTCATCCCTTTCTTCTGCTTCTCCCAATCCTCCCTCTCTTGTGCAATCAGGCTCTGTGCCTTCGCCTTCTCCTTCTCCAGTGTCGCAATCTTCCTGTCCTTTTCCTTCAGCTCCTTCCTCCACTCCTCCGCCACCGTCCGCCGGTGCTGCTCGATCTCGGCCTTCTCCTTCTGCCACTTCTCCCTCTCTGCAATCAGCTGGCTCAGCAAGCCATTGGCCGTCTTCGCCGACTTCTCCTTGTCCTCGTTCCGGAGGTGCTGGATCAGCGTCTTCTCCAGGTCCAGCTCCTCCAGAGCGTTCTCCAGGTTCTCCCTGATGATCCTCCAGTCGTTCCTCTCATTCTCCCTCTCCAGCTCCATCCGCTCTCTCTCCTGCTGCCACTCCTCCCGGTCGATCTGCCGCATGGCCTCCAGTTCTGCCATCCTTCTCACTAGCTCTTCTATGTCAGTGCCTCTCACATCATTCATCTTCCTCATCATCTCTCTTCTCACCTCCCTCACCAAATCCTCCCTCCTCTCCTCTGTCATCTTTAGAACGGAAGGGTCCTCCCCCATTGTGAACTGTGCAGTCTAGCGAAACAAAAGCCACATTGTGGTGGGTGCAAAGTCACCCTCAGACAGCTGTACATAAACTAAGGGTAGGTTCAAAGCATTTGGACTTTGTGATCTTACCAGGTGTCCTGGCTCAATGCAGTTCACAGCAGTTTCTACTATCTCCAACTTTGTCCTCTTGTCCAGAGAAACAGACTGGAATCAGAGGACATACTCAATGAGAAGTGTTTCACCTATAATTAGTCAGCATAGCCTATATTTCATGAACATATGCTTTCATATTCACAATTGTCATTTTTTTAATGTCAAAGGCTCTCTCCCATAACACATTTCCTGCCGCATTATATTTACAGTATTAGAATATGTGTTCTCATTATTTTTTATCAGTTATCACTATCAAAAATTTCTTGAATATTTCATAGTATTGACCTGAAATTATCAGACTTACAGGAAGTCGCGCCTTCCTCAAACGGCTCTTTTCTCGTTGCACATTACCCCCACTTCCATCGTGCACCTGGAAACCACACAATTATTACGACAAAGCTTCACGCTTTACATTTTAATCTTAACTTCGGCAGCTAGTTGTAATTGTGGTGAGAGCAACAAATCAGTCATATAATGAGGGGTGTGTTCCTTCATAAATTCAAAAGGAAAACACAAAAAAACTCCCGATCTGCACAAGAGAGGAAAGGAAGGTGCATCTACTGACATGCAGTGAAGGCATTTTGAGGATCTAGGGTAACTACTCACAGAGTGGAGCTGTCGGCAGCACAAAACACTCTTCTCCCCTTTTCGACATTTGCACTGCATGGTGACTGCTGAAATCAAGAAGTTTTTCTGGAAAGCATATCTATACCATATTAGTCTGTATATGTAGATCTCTTTATTTGATGCGATATTTCTTCTGCTTTATTCTATTTGATTATTTTGATATAACAATTGCCTTTATATGGTTGTGTTCCAAGTGTGTGATGCCTTACACACAATACAGCAACATTGGAAACACAGATAAACTATTGAATCGCACGCTGAGTGTTGAATATCTATTCTCAAATAGTCGTATGATTTCATCAGATTAAACGGTGATAAATACTGATAGCTACATGACAAATGACAAATGCATCATCGAATTGATCATTGACTCGTAGCGGTGTAAAGTTTCTACAAAGTAGCTGTATCTGCAAAATTACAATTACAGACCACCAGAATCAGGCCTCGCAATGAACAAATTCTCAAATCAGCTGTATAAATTAGGTTATACTCACGAAATATCGTACTGTCTTTTCTAACAAGTTTCTTGCCACCATCAACTTCGTTTGTTTTCGAATTTTAAATGTTGCGTCATCATAATTTCACTACACATAACAGTAACTTTTGAAAGGTACCGAAGTCATGGATGAAACGTGCAGTTTGTCATTTTTAGTCACTCACACAAACTCGGTTATATGTCTAATAAAAACGTAATGGTGATGTCAGATTAGTAAATACATTTGACTGTTCAAAAAGTTAAACATATTTTTCTATTTAAGAATGCTCGCAATGGCACAACGTTCAATTTTCTTCTTTATTTGTTGAAACGTTTTAGAGACTTCAATGCATAGGCTAGTTGAGAATACAAGAATACAAGACCATCGTATGACCAATGAAAACGAAAACATAATTTTGTTGAATAGGCTATATGGAGAGTAGTAATGAAATCACGACAGTACTTCGCCATTTATTGTCCATTTCAGCACCTTGCAATAGAACAGCACCTCAAAGATCGTTTTGCTTTCCAGTTTTGTGAAACGCAATTTAAAGTAGATCACCCGACGTTGATCTCAATTACCGTGAAAGCTGAGTTGTGTGTTATCATTGTGGGGAAACGGGAAAATGAAAGTGGAACATTGTTTTGGCAAGTGCAGTGGTCCGTTGAAGGACACTTGCATATGGAATATCTGTGCAGTTTTAAAATGCCGAAACCGGCCCGTGTTCGAAAACCTGCCTAGGCTGCTTAACAGTCGTAATCGACTGACCTAATGTCGTCTGTTGCCATGGAGATGTTGTAGCGTCACCTTAGAAATTGTAAGACTCTCTCCAGCACCAAGGTTATTCAAAGTAATTAGGTATTATATTAGCTGAATATTAAGCTGGATACTGGCCCAGTATTCTGGCACAACTGTTTTAGACTGTCATGGCTATCGAACTCATGTGTGCGTACTGCTTTTGCTTGATTGTGTATTATGTATGTACCATTGTAGAAGTGAAGTGGCGCAGAACTTGCATCACTTCTATCACACAAAGCTCTCTTGCTTTGTTGTGAAGTGGCACAGAACTTGCATGTCTTTTGTGGGCTGGCTAATCCACACTGATTAACGCCCCCCACACACACACACACACACATACACACACAGACACACCACGCACACAACAAAAAACAAGAGGTAAAGTTTCAGATGGTACACTTGCATGGGCACACCTAATGGACACTGCTTTTATATGGACAGAGAGTACCAAGGCACTCATCCTGCATACTGCCTCTGACATCCTGAGGCACACAGAGAGCGGAGGCTGGAGGGGCTGCTAACCCAGTGAGAGTGAGAGCAGGAGTTCTGATGACTTGGCCCACACCATTTGTAGGAGCAAACGCCACGGCCTACGTCTCTGACCAAGTCAGTTGTTTCAGATCATCAGCATCGTCTCCACTGGGTGGCAGCCATTTCTCACAAATAACAGATTTAATGCTCCCAGATCCGCTTGAAATTTTCCAGACAGAAGACATTTAGAGAGAGAAACAATGTATCATGTGCGAATCTTGTATCTGCGGCAGCATGTTTATGTACCGTATTTTCAGTATTTTGGCATCTTTGTGGTCAGCATGAGCAGGCTGCTCACAGACATATTGTCACATATCTGATGCCCTCACCTGAAATGGCATAGGCCTATTAAGCCGATCAATGGAATGGCAACAGACTCCATAGGCCCAGATTCAGATTCATGTTCTTTTAGCAATTAATCAATGTTACTTTTTCATTTTGTGAGCAATTTTGCATGTTTGATGGTTGCTGAAATTCATGAAATTGATATGCAAGAAACAAAAATAATGATTCATTTTAGAGTTTGTGCTTAACCAATCCCCCCCACACACACACACACACACACAGGTGCACGCACATACACTCAAAGAATCCCATACGTTTTGCTCCTCACCATGTTACATGTTGAGTTGAGCTGATGATATTTGCTTAGTCATCTAGCAGTGTAATGTGTCTCCATAAGCACATCTGAAAGTTTGTTCTCTAATGTAGCCTAAGGGTCTCCGTGTCACTCTGGCTTCTCCATTACCTTCTGAAAAATAATCACGTTAGTTTCCATTTCAATAGCTTGGAGGCCTGTCTTGGTAGTTTTCAAGTGTAGAGTGAAAGGGCACAGCTGTAAAATATATTGACGCTGAAGCCCTCCTCTATTGACGGGCTGCAAGGCGTGAACAATCTGGGGTCTAGAGAGATGCTGAATCACTTGCACAAAGGGGTGAAACGGGCCAGAAAATACTATTCTCTGCTATTCAGACCCATCGATCACAGCTTTAAAATCCGTCAGAATAAAGAGAGAAGGAGATGGGAGAGGAGATTTGAAAATGTGTGTGTGGGGCGGGGGTGACTTTTGACGTTTATTTTGCAAAAACTTGCACAATTTTAACAAAGTTATAATTAATCTCTTATCATGGATTTTATTTAATATTTGATTATGGTTTATCGCTGAACAAAAACATTTGGTTATTCAGTGGTTTAATTTCGAGTAGCCTAGTCGATAACACGTTATGAATTGCTTGTTTTGGCCGCCGGCTCATGAGTTTCTGCCTGCTCTGTCTCACTTTTTAAGTTAATGAAATTAACGGTGTTTGGACAAACCAAATGGGCATTAGCCTAAAATGTATACGCGTTATAAACACTTTTCCCACAACCGGGATTATACTAAAAATGATTCCCACGACCGACTCTTCCAATGACAAGCCAATCATCAAACGAGACTGTAAATGAGTTGGGGGAGGGGCGGGGAAATTTCAAAAGGGGAACAGCGTCAGCGTCCAAAACTAAGTTTACAGCGGGACTGTGATAGGGACAAAGACACACAGGTACTGGGAGAAAGAGCGACTATGAGTAGAGGGAGAAGGAGACTAAAACGTAACAGAAACGGGCTTCTCATGATGTGAGAGTTTATAGATCTGACGGCATAAACCTTAAACAAATGGAGATTTTCCGCTGTTTGCAGGATTCGATGAAACGGACTATAGTCAATCAGGCTGGGGGAAGTGGAGTTCGGATTTATCTTTATGTTCATCCTATTTAATGCTAAATTCAGTTAACCCTTTGCAATGAGTGATGCAAGTTATGTAAATCACGTAACGTTTAGCTGGCTAATCGTTAAAACAGGCTATAGTTCTACCGTTGGCGACTGCCCGCAGGATGGAGGTGGGAGGTCTGAATCTGTCAGGGTCCATGTAAGAGTTATTTTTTCTTTTCTTGTCATTTAGATGAAGACATTATGCTGCTAAATGCAGCCGTATATTCTTGGACGTGTGTTCCCAAGTGAATTTCTCATTCGCTGTTTAGCTGTTTAGTCTAGGAACGGGCGCATTAAACAGATATCGCGCTTCTGAAGTATGAGAACTCGGTGTAGCGCTCTGGCGCTCTTCAGCTGGTTACTTGTGGCACTTGATGCCCAATATATCTGCTGGCAAGCGTTGCTCAAATGTCAGCAAGAGAGAGACTGTGACCTAGCTTACAACCAGTATCTAGTCGCATGTGAGGCTAACATCCAAGGCAACAGACGGCGGTGCCCAAGCCACTGCATCAACGCTTTGGTGAGGTTGAATCTGACCCGCACCGGGCCAGACCTTGAGACTTGTGACTGCGGCCAGGACGCACAATGCAGGAGAACGAAGCGGGCCATCGAGCCGTGCCTTCCGCGGAGGTATGCGGGAGACGCCGCGGGAATAGGGTGCACAGAGGCCCGTCAGCGCTGCGAGGAGGAGCCGGGTTGCCACTCCATCCTGACTTCATACCTGTCTAGCTGTGGGCAGCTTTTCAATGGCAAGAAATGTTCAGCGAAGTGCAGGTCAACAATTGAGGAAATGCTCTCCCATCCCAACGGAATGCTGCTCAACCGCTGTGTGTGCGACGGTGTGGAGAGGCCGTTTTGCGAGGTCGTAAAGGAGAACATGGCCAAACTTTGCTCTGTCACGGACCATGGCGTCTCCCCGGGTACCGAGGCCATGGACTACGTTTATGAAGACGAGGACTACGATTTGAAAAGTACTGCGGCGACACATTCTGTCTCTGAGGACTCTTTTTCGAGTTCTTCTCAGAGATTGTCCCATTTCGCCCTTTCACAGACATTATTACTACTGACAGTATGCTGGACCGGACACTTATAGTGCATACTCTGTGAAAATGCAAGTCCAAATGTGGCTTGTTTATGTGGATTGCTGTGAGTGTTTTCCATGCAGGACATCGGGCATCAATACGGCAATATTCACGTGGCCACAGAACGTGGAGTACCCATGCCCCTGTCTGTGATTACACCAATATGAGGTTTCAAACAGAAATTAGCACAAGAACAATTACAATTTTAAGCGCGGAATGCTAAAAATATCATGGTTGTGAATGGTTGTCTTGCTGTTAAATGTGTGGAATTTATTAGGCCTACGTTTCTCGACATGGACTGTAAGATAATGGACTCACTGCCCATCAGTCCCAAGTAAGTGATAATGCGTGAAAGAGAATAGGCTGTTGCATATCCTTCAGAGAGGAGCAAAATAAGGGAGGTAAACCAAACTTCTTATTCACAAACAAGAACGTTGTTCCCACTTAACTCCTATCCCTATCAAAACCTCATTTAGTTTCTTTCTTGTTCCGTTACATTTCAGCGGTTCTTAAAGTATTCGTCTTTATTAAGACGTTAGGTAAACATTGCATCAGTGTTTCTGTTTACTTGTCTCATTGCACACTCGCGCCTGGGCATTGTATCCATGAAACTTCAAATATTTGCGGTGAATCGCGAGGCAACAGGCAAGGTTCCTGGGATCAAGTAACTAAATAGACTTTAAGTACTTCTTCGGCAGCCGCCTCCCGTCCCGTCCCACACATCTCCGCTCGTTTTCTGA
This sequence comes from Megalops atlanticus, assembly GCA_019176425.1. NCBI lineage: Eukaryota > Metazoa > Chordata > Actinopteri > Elopiformes > Megalopidae > Megalops > Megalops atlanticus. Next base: position 9,450,822 of record CM032885.1, on the reverse strand, counting down.
TAACTCACCTTCTGTTTAACCCACCCCCACAATTTTAAGATATGACTGATTTTACAAATATGGGAAACGAAGCTCATAATTTCCACACAAAGATTCATTCTCTTTGAAAGGAGAAACACTGTCTAGCCTAGTATTTTAATTGGCAAACAAATTCTGGTTGCGATTCATTGGTTACAAAATCGTTTATTTCTTATTTGTACTTCTTAACAAAATGAGAGTTTTTAATCTGGGGCTGTTCCGACATTAACATAAGTTGTGAAAATGTAAATATGTAACTATGTTTACATAAAATTATTTTCATGTAGATAAAAGAAATATGCCTATATATTTGAGTCTCATGAATAAACAGTGAATTAAATGCGGAAAACTACATTACCAGCGTGTGCGTGATGGAGTGAGTATGTGTGTGAATAACCGTTCTGAAAAACTGAGGTAGTAGAAGTAGCTGACAACGAATAAAATTTGAAAATCGCACTGTCGAAAATATAGTTTTCTGGAATTATCTATCTCTAGTCACTGAGTCGGCAGGCGACAGCGCAGAAAAGCCTGAGTCATTTGAAATTCTTCACAGTCGGTAATTTGCATCTGTATGAAATGAATTGTATGGCACACTATGTGCCCTCCAGGCGATACTAAAGCGCCGTTTTCAATTGCAAATATGGGTCTCCTGTATGCTTAAACGGAGGGAAAACGTACATGGTGTAAAAAGCAACCATATAAGATTGCATATGAGCTGTTCTTAATGGCCGATTTGTGTTCTGTGGAGCTTTGACTTCCCGATTCTACAGGAAAGCATTCAATCAGTGTCTACTTTGCCTTCTGTCACCTCATAAGTGAGTTGTTCATTATTCATCTCAGGATCAGCCAGGTGTTGACGTCTGGGCTCAGAATTCTATTTTTGCACTTGAATCACCTAACTTGATATTATGGACGTCTTCAGCTTTGTGTAAGTGAAACCGTCAACGGTAACAAATGTGTTTAGATCTGACCACTCATGTTCACATATTGATTTGCTTGGAGTGTGAGCTTATCTGAAGCTGTTCATCAGTATGGTCTAGTGATCTTTACAGGTAGGGAGCATGACTAGTATCTGCTGTAGTTTAGCACCCACCAAGAGTGAAGCTGGGTTCAAGCCTAGAGGCTGGTCTGGTGGAGAAGGGCTGTTTCAACTGTCTGGTGGCCATATTTGTTGAGCTCTCCACTCTCTGCTATGGGCACATGGATCAATGGAGGTTAAAAGGGCAAGGAGGTAAGAGCAGGTTGAGTGTAGAGTGATTTAGTGCCATAGAGCAGAGCTCCTCTGCAGTTTGTCCAACTATCAAGATATATCTACCCCGCCACCCCCTCCCCCTTTAGATAATTGGCCACCCCTATAGGCCTCCGTTCATGCGCTGCCACTGGGAACTCAGTCAAAACAAACAGCAGTGGAGGACTTCAACTCGGGTGGGGGAAGGGAAAGGGGGAAAGGGGGCTATGGTGGGGGCAGTGTCCTCTACCTCTATTTTCTTATTCTGTTGAATGTCCCTCTGAAACAAGCCCCCTTGTGAGCACTTATAAACCAAGGAGAGGGAGCGGCTGGGAGACTGACGGCTTTGTGTCTCATCTGCATCTGCATAAAGGCCACTGCAGTTTCCCCAGGGTAAATGGCTGGTGCATGTGTGTGGTGGGGTAAGGGGGGGGGGGTCAGGGTGGTGGGATAATGGATCCTCAAGGATTAACCCCCACCTAACCCCCTACATTACCGGGCAGTGTTCTCAGTCAAACTCTGCCTCTCTCTCATTAAGTGTACCAACAGATCTGGAGGAGAGAATGCCAGGAATGGGAGGTATAAGTGCTGTTGGTGGGGCTGTGCTGAAAAGAGTCCAGTTAAAACCACAATGCAGGGGAGGCCTTGACTCTCCATCACAGCGTAGCCCTGTTTCTCCTGTGGGGCACCTGAAAGCACTCTTCAGAATGAGACTATGAAGGAGCACAGAGAGCCCTCAGATCATGCCTCCTCATTCTAGGAATACAGGCCTGCAATGCCATGAGGCAGGTGGGAGCATGGCCAGCAGTTTAAACTATTCCCATAGACAGATACAAGGACCAGACCAAGGTTACCATGACAGCAGTTACCGGGTATCAGTAGTGTTGGCATCACACCTCTGCTGGCAGGTGCCAAATGAATAAATGAATGTCTTAAAACCCTTTTTTTCCTCCTATGCCTTCCCAATGGAAAATTGTCAAAATATTGTACTTTTACCAGCTAACCTGCTTCTGAAAAACAGGACTGGTCTTTCATTGTGGTACTCACGGGTAAACCAAATATAATAGCTGGGACAGTGGGAGAATGTCCAGGGGGAGCCCACTTGACAAGATATATTAATTCAGGTACAGTACACACTCAATACCAGGCTGTTGATGTTGAGAATTTGTATTTATTTCAATTAAGCATCCATTACATAAGTGATTTAATAAATAATTTTAAAAATATTCATGTAAAACATTAAAACAAACGTAACAAACAGTGTCATAGACCAAACTGATAATCAAGGCTTTTCCACAGCATTCCCTCTAATGATGAGGTAATTTTCAAGTATTCCTTAAAAATGCCTTTTCTGCTGTGGCCTATATTGTAATTTCCCTTTACGTGAAGAACAGCAATAGTTAAACAAGAAATGCCTGCACTTCATTACAGTGATAAATCTAACCATTGAGGACAGTCAGCAGTGACCGTTGAGCAGATATAGCCTTATACACAGTAGATACAGTACTCACAAGTGTGACTGCATAAGCTATACTGCTCTTTAATCATTGAAACCATTGAGCCACAATTGCACTGCACTTAACCAGTGCTATTTTTTTCATGTTACCAATTTATACAGCTGGAAGTTTAAGACAATTTCATTTAAGTACCTTGCCAATGGGCACAACAGCAATTCCCCCTGTGGGATTCAAACCGCCAACCTTTGGAGTAGGAGCACAGCTCCTTGCCGTTACACCACACTGCTGCCCACTTCTTCACTGAACTGTGTTAAACCAAATAAAACTAGAGGAAATGTAAACAATGTGTTATTTCATTGTTGATGCCCCACTCGGGGCGGTGACGGCTGGCCTTCCCGTGGGGAGTGCCCAGTGAGGTTGTGGTAAGGCCACAAGGGAGTGTCTGTGTGTGAGAGTCACAAGAGGGCGGTCAAAAGCCAGCCCAGGGAGGGCCATTGAAAGCATTCATTTCATCAATTAAGGCAGTTTCTACTCTATTCGGGTACACAGTCACCATTCCCTTAGGAAGCTACGGTAAAAACTACAGAGTTAGCAAATGAACTACAAAACCAAATTCACCTGGTGTGAACGCTTTACAAATGCTAGAGAAACTGAATGAAACTGTGGACTGCGGAACTGCAACAACGTCTCCTGTCTTGGTGTGTACGGTTGCAGGCTGAGAAGTGCAAATGCACTACACTTATGAGAAGAGTGAGGGAGGTACAGGAGCTTCTAGAGCAGTGGGTCTTAGCGGGACCAGCGGCTTCGCCTGTGATGTAATGTAGAAGGGACTCTGATACATGATGTTCCTGGTGCTCCATCATGTCCCTGGAGCTCACTGAATGCAGCAGCCTGGATGAGAGGAACAAAGAAAAAATTATACATCATCAACACACTGTGAACACCTTCATAGGAACCTCATGCTTTCTTTGTTGTACTAAAATGTGGATAGAGAGTATGATGCCACAGTTAGACTCTTTGACACCCTCCCACCAGAAATGAAGCCATTAAGATGCTGACCTTTCTTTACAATGACCCCAAAAGGTGGGCCAGGGGAAACGGTTTCCTTTAACGCATCAGTTGGGTGGGCTGAGAAGTTAAGAGGCAGGGGCTTTCAGCCAATAGGGGTGGAGACTTTAAGCGCCAAAGCTGGAGACATATTCTCAATGGATGTTGTTGTAAGGAAATTAGGATTATTAAGAGACTGACAGCATTGATATACAAGCTCTCTACCCAAGCTATTCATTTGAATGGACCCTTCCCTTCTACAAAGGTAAACTGAAAGTAGTAGCAATGGAGTCACCAATTCCAAATTTCTTTGCAGAAGCGTAGAAACTACAGCTCAATAAACTAAGCACAGCAGCTTGTATTATCAGTACCAACCGACTTAACGGCATCAAATGGCATGCAGAAAATAATGCTTATATGCAAGCATGGCAATTAGAATGCTTTGTGATCCAGGTTTGCAGTCCACCCGACACCCCTGTAGACTTATGAATGAACAATGACTATGGCCCCAATGCTACCTTGGAGCAAATAGGAAAACCACTCTTTAATGCAGTCGACTTTGGCATGTGTGTGTGTATGACAACCTGACTCAGCTATTAAGTAACAGACCCTACTATGCCATCATGTTTTCCTGTCAGTGATCTCGTTGTGTGATCTTTATGTAAACACAACAGGCCTGGACATTCTGGAGAGGACCGAAACACCTGTTGTTATGAGAAGGCTATTAAGTTTGTGGTCAGAGGATGATCCAGGGGATTTTTGCTACGGTGTAATAAAGAGAACATTAACTTGGCTCTACTGTAATAACCTAGTCCCTGCTGGTTCTGTAAAGCTTGGCTTTGTTTCAGTAATGAACACTCACATCTTCATAATGGGTTACCAAACCATCAAAAAAACAACCATGCTGGCTGCCTCCGCTCTCAGTTCTGCTGGGTCATGTTCCCATTCCAGCCATAACAGATCAACAAGTGAACAAACAATAGGAGACACAATAGGACAAACACACAATAGGAGAGACTCTATGGTTCTACCCTATCATCGAAGGCAGTTGAAATGTGTGAACACGCGCTAAGTGCATTCTAAATTCAAGGCCTGCTGGAGCGACAGGGACTGCAGCTTCACTTCCACTAGGTGATGTCTACTGGGAGGCAGACAGCGGAGCAGCCAAACTAAACAGTGGCAGCACAGAGTCAGTTGTTCTCGCCCAAAGAGAGCGATTGTAAAAGAAGGGCTTATATTCTACAGGGGAAAGACCTCCACTGAAGAGTAATATCACATCTTTCATCTACTTTAACACGTTTTCCTTGAGTTGTCTTCTCACAAACAGCCAAATACCCCTCACATCACTGTGCCAATTGCTTGTGTAGGGATCAGTCTCTCTGTCTCTGTCTCTGTCTCTGTCTCTGTCTCTGTCACACACACACACACACACACACACACACACACACACACACACACACACACACACACACACACACACACACACACACACACACACACACACACACATACACATACACAGATACACATGTAGGCTCTCTGCACCTCCTGAAAGCAATTCATAATCCCATTCATCCTCGTGACTTCAGATCTCTCACAGACTGCAGCATGTGTCTGACTGCTCTGCACAGGGACATACACAACAGCATGCAGAGCAGATTCATTCACAGTTGTAAAGACAGATTCACCTATATGTGCATATAGACATTACTATTCTATACACACTATAGACATTACTGTGTAGTTAACCAAGAGCCATACATACACACATAAAATTTTGTGCAGTACTGGACACTAAATGGATACTCACTGCTCCGTACAGACTCTGAGAGAGGTTCCCTGTCCAGTGACACATCTGACTGAGCCTCCTGCATCTGAAAAACACAATACATACAATCTCTCTGAGACACACACTGAGCCCAACACACAGTGGCATCTGGATTGACTGAGCAAGAACCAAGTTAGATGTTAATCAAACACACGTTACTATACAATTACACTCAGGGTTGGGGAGTAACGGAATACATGTAACGGCGTTACGTTTTTAAAGTACAAAATATGAGTAACTGTATTCCGTTAAAGTTACCATTTAAATTGATGGTAATCAAATTACAGTTACATTTTAAAAATATTTAGATTACTGAAGGGATTACATTGGATTTTTTCATTTAATTTCATTAATTTTTTTCATTTAATATTTATTCAGTTGGAAAATCTATCCAATGATAGGCATCTCTGGGGTGTATCTCCCATATGCCCCTCACGAAAAAAAAAAGAAAAAAGCACGCAGCCTGCCTGCCTGACAAGATAGTACAATGGAGAGCGAGACAGAAAGCAACCAGCGCAAGGCGTTTATGTCATGGAAATCCTGGGACCATTTTACTCTCAAATTTGGCAAAGGTCGCAACATAACAGTACAATGCAAGCTGTGTTTGCCAGTAACCAAACTGCTATCCGCTTCAAAAGAGTCGACCTCTAACCTGAAGAAGCATCTTGAAGTAAGTTCTCTTTTTCATTATTTAAGCTAATATTGATCGCTAGCTAGCTATTTTACATAGTTTGGCAGCACTGGATTAGCTATTCAGCTAGCTAAGAGACTAGTAGGTATAGTATTGAAGCTAACTAACTAACGAGTACAGTGACAAAACAAGTGAAATTTCACATGTTCAAAACTGCGATTACTCCAACAATTTTACACTACGCATATTATACATTAAATTGTTAAGCTACTTCTTTCTCACTCACAATGTATTTAGGATGGCTCGTGCCTTTTCTAACTCATGTTTTCGTGTAATGTACAGTTTTTGAATTACAATTATTGATTATATTAATGATTTACAATTCTAAAGAAACTGCGATGAAATGCCCATAGACTTAACATGGGGGTGCCAAAATGTTAGCCACAACAATGCTAAGTGAACATTCTAAAAATAACTGTTCAGAACCTTAACCAGTAAAATAGACCTTTTAATTAGTCTTTTTCCTTCATCATAAAACATATAGGTAATGAGAATTATACTGGTGCACATCCTTCTAAACCTTTCATAAAATGCTTCAAATGTTTTTTTTTTCATGTGAAATGTTATAATTTAAAAAATATAGACTGTATTTTATGTATTGCAGTAAAAAAATCACTGAAGTTTAGCTATTTAGATTTTGACATCATTTGGACATAGTTCGTGAGAATCACCCAACCAGTATATGCCACATTCACACTTTTACTTACATACTTTTAAAAATTAAAAACACAGTGTTCAGAAAGTAATCCAAAGTATTTAGATTACGTTACTTACCTTGAGTAATCTAACAGAATACGTTACAAATTACATTTTAGGGCAAGTATTCTGTAATCTGTAGTGGAATACATATTAAAAGTAACCCTCCCAACCCTGATTACACTATAGCTGAACAGGGAATATATGAGGACATTATGAATACAAGTTATTATTATGCTCCCATTTATGAGAAGCCCTACCTTCAGATGCTCTTTGAGGTATTCAGCCCGGGTCATTAGCCTTTTAATCTGCAACGGCAAACGCATTCAGCACTTATGAAGAAGTCACGCGTGCATTTGTTTGATATTCAGACTGAGTCTTCTGATTTGGACTGACTGGTGCCGTTGTGCTAATATAATAATGAGTCCAGACAGACTAGTCTAGTGACTGTGTTGAGCCGAGTCCAGTGTAAGTGTGAGATCACCTCCCAAAATTCAACATAAACCAGATACATGCATTCAGCCACTCTGCAGCTGCTGAAGTCTTGTTCTCACCTTCACACTCAAAATGGCATCTCTTAATGCATGTCTGTATGGGGTGTCCTATTATGAACTTAGTTCAGCCTGAGCTGAGCTCATTGACATTAAGAAGCGGGCACTGGCTGACCCCAGGTCAGCCTTGGTGGTGACAGCCTCCCTGGGCAGCAGAGATCACAGGTCAGGGCAGGGATTCTAAGCCTGTGCATGTTGGGTGCAGATTTGTCCCATTTCTGCGCTCTGGGGTGTCAAGGGAACCCCTCACCTCACTGTGGAGAAGCTCCCTCCGGCGACCCTGGGCCTCCGCTAGGGGGCAGAGAGAAAGAGGGAGGCAGGGAGAGAGGGAGGGAGAGAGGGAGAAGGACATGAGGAGGAGAGTATAGGGAACATGGGGGGAAAAAAAACTAGAATGTGCTCAATTCGAAAAAGACTTGGGAGTAATAGTTGACCCAAGCTTAACAGGATCTAGGCAGTGTGCTGTAGCAGTAAAAAAGGCCAACAGGATGCTGGGATATATAGCCAAAAGTATTGAGTATAAATCTAAGGAGGTTATATTGAAATTATACAATGCTTTAGTCAGACCTGACTTGGAATATTGGGTGCAGTTCTTGGCACTGCACTATAAGAAAGATATTGAGGTTCTTGCAAAAGTTCAAAGAAGGGCAACTAAATTAGTTCCTGGCATGAAATATAAAAGCTACGAGGAAAGACTCAAGTTACTTAACCTATTTAGACTTAGCGAGAGGAGACTTAGGGGTGATTTAATAGAGGTTTTTAAATTTATAAAAGGACTCAATAAGGATAACTACACTACATTTTTTAGGTTGAGTTCAGTCTGTAGAACAAGGGGGCATAAATGGAAACCAGCTAAGAGTAAGTTCCGCACTGACATAAGGAAGTATTATTTTACACAAAGAGTTATCAATACATGGAACAGGTTGCCAGGTCATGTAGTTGAGGCAGAGACCCTTGCTGTGTTCAAGTCCAGACTTGATGCAGTTCTGGATACTCTTTAATTGTAATGGAAAGTTTAGTTGGGCCAAATGGCCTGTTCACGTCATAATATGTTCTTATGAACAGCTCTCTATTTCCAACACATTTAGAAGGAGAACATTTAGGAAAATTGTTCCAAAAATGGCTTTCACTTGGATGTGACCGAGTCATCTTACTATGTGGTGCTCAGGGAGGGTATTTCAGACTCACAAAAACCATTGGGTGGAGTCCGCTCAGTAGAAACTGAGATGTGAGCAATCTCAGAGAGGAAAGCAGGAGACACTCCCAAGTAGCAGTCCAGGGGATTTTAATCAGTTCAAGACTTCTGTGGGTTGGAACCAACTCACTCACTCTCACTGGCTCAATAATTCACTACCTACATAGTTCAGTACGTAATTAACTATCTGGCTGATCCCCTGATCCAGTCTGATGACTGGGGAGGCGGGAGTTTTTTTATGTGCGCTCTCAATAGGAACCAGATGCCACAGCGAGTGCTGCACACATACACACAGGCATTGGCCTGATCCAGAGCTCAGAGCCGCATCTGGCTCCCAGTCCCGCCTCCTCCGTCAGGACCGTCTCCTTGACGAGGTCTTGTGGAGCCGGAGCTTACACACGGCAGCCCACAGAGAGGGGAAGCCTCTCCACAGAGAGAGAGAGGGAGGAGAGGCCGTTACCGCCAACCCGGCACACATCGCGTCACCGAGCCCCAACCCCGCCGCAACGGCTGCTGGGTGGTAGCTCTGGGGGCTGGAGCCGTGCCTGTGCATTCCTTGTGAAGGGGAGTGCATTTCTGCCTTTCCAGAGCTCCTGGAGTGAAACGGCAGCGCGTGCGCTGAGTCACCGCTCCAGCGGATGTGCGCCTGGAGAGGAACGCGTGCGTGCGCGTTAACGGCCCCCCTCGACTGGGACTGCGCCAAAGCGCTCAGGCCGCACGCTGCCAAACAGCAGCACGGCAAACAGAGATGCGGCTGGAGTTTGTGAGTCGCTGGTGGCGAGAGCGAGGGATTGTGGGTATCTGGGCCTCACCTGCCAGCGCCAGCAGCAGTTCTCCCAAGCTCTGCTGGTACAGATCCAGAGTGTCCTGGTCCTCCATCCCACTCTCCTCCTGGAACAACACAGAGGAGAGGGAGTGGACTTACACTCTGATAAATGCACACTCTCACATATGCATACAAAACAAAAAATACATGATTAATATAACTACAGAATTACCCCTTGCCACTACACCAGGTCCGGAACTCCCAGTTTCCACTGTAACCCTCTGTTCTTCGCATCCCAGAACTCCCAGTTCCCACTGTCACACCCTGTCCCTAATCTAAGAGATCCAATCTCCCCCACCTTACCTTAGCCACAGCAGTGGCCGCTACCTCCAGGGCAGCCAGCAGGCGGGGCTGGTCCCGGGCCATCTCTGTGCAGAGAAGAGAACATTAGTGTCACATTAGATGCCCAGGAGAGACTGTTACAGACTGAGAATCTCCCAGCACACCTCAGATTCACACTATCCAGTAGTGACATTTCAATCAACGATAAACTCACTGTACTTTTTCAACAGCAAAGTATATGTATACCACTATGAGAACAGGAACACAAACAAACCCTTGTTACCTTTCAGAATGTCTCTGGAGGACCTAGCCTCCTCAAAGCAGATTCTGTTGTCTGATGCCACCAGGGCTTTCAGCTCCTCTGCCCGGGACACGTACTGGTTAACCTACCAGAGAGAGGGCGGGTCGACTCCATTACTGACACTCCACAGACAACACACATATTACACAGAAAATACAAAGATGCTCGGTAGAAGACACCAACACATTCTAAAGAGAAAGTGAAAAGAGAAGCCACAAAAATATGCACACATACATGCATGCAAACACACATGCATATGCGCACACACACACATGCAATCCCTGAAAAACAAATGCAGATTCTCCACAGAAGCACAGAAAATACACTAGCTCTCAATGTACGAGGCTGTGCGTCTTCGCACTCACCTTCTGTCTCAGAGCCTCCTTGCGCTGTTTGTCTGTCTCATCTGGGGGAAGGCGGGGCAGAAATTTCACACTCAAACCACAGTCTCGGTGAGGACACAGTCAGATTAACTGGGCTGTAATTGCTTTCATGCATGCTCTATCTTTTTCCCCTCCACGTCATCAATATGTGTAAAAACAGTTTATTGAGATACTCATTTCTAAATGGTTTCACATTTGACTTTTTTATATCAAATTTTGCTTCATAGAAATCACCTAAATGGTTTCACATTTGACTTTTTTACATCACATTTTGCTTCATAGAAACTATCACCTAGAGTGACTTACGCAGATTGCAATTCTTACATGTTATCCATTTATACAGCTGGATATTTGCTGAGGCAGTTGTGGGTTAAGTATCTTGCCTAAGGGTACAACAGCAGTGGCCAACGTGGGAAATGAACCAGCTACCTTTGAGTTATGAGCTCTGTTCCTTGCCACTATGCCACATTGTGGTTCAGGTTTCACTCATTATGTGAAGGGAGGGACATACAGTATCTGCCTGTGCTGAGATGTGGCTGTGCTCTGCTGTGTCTAGCTGAGGCTGTGCTGTGCTGTGCTCTGCGGTGACGGGTGTGGCCTCACAGTGGATGGCTGGGACAAAGTGCTCCAGCGCGTTGCAGTAGAGGGACAGCGCGGCCGACCTGTCCCCTTCCTGGTCCTTCTGCACCGCCTGCATTACCAGCTCCTTCTGAGAGGGGGCAGAGGAGGACCGGTGAGGGACACAAGCGAGACAAGCATATGCTCACAAGCAGTTTCGGTTCTCCCACACACACACACACACAGACACACACACACACACACACACACACACACTCACCGCCTTCCCCAGGCTCTCAGCACTGGGCATGTGATCCAGGTCCACGAAGGGGTGCAGGAAGAACTCGTCGAAAGTGATGCGGGTGTCGGGGTCCCTGTCCAGCAGCCGCAGCAGCAGGTCCCTGCAGTGCCTGGACACTCTCGCCCCTGCCGGCAGCTGCAACACACCTGCTTTGGTTACGCACTGGACCCATACCTCTACTCAAGCTACTCAGAATACCTCTCAGACTCACCCACCTGTACACTGACTTTCCTAGACCAATCACACAGGACAAGAGAGCTTGCTGCAAACAAACAATGACATAATAGCAAAAACTCATGTCAGGACTTAAACTTCCTTTGACAAAGATTGAGGGCCATTAACCCATGTGCTCCTATAAGGAAGTGAGAAGTGTGTAGCACCACTACCCACATGCTGGAGATGCTATGACTGCAAATTTTGCCTTAGAAGAAATGTAGCTGCGATTTTTCATAAATAAAAATACTGCTTTTGTTTATTCACTCACTCGGAATATCTGGACTCAAATGACAACACAGGAACAGTGTTATGACAACATATTGTTGTGGTCCACCTCCACACAATGTCAATCTAACCAAATGGCAGAGAAACCAGACACAGAGACTCTGAAACCTCCTCTGTCCTAACCCTCACAGCAGCTAGCTCACCTGTTTTTATTCATAAGGGGGAAAAGACTTCCATATAGTCAGAGTAGCCCTGCCAGACCCTTTGTCCACATCTCTCCGCACTAGGGGAAGTGTACAAGGCTATGCTGCACCAGCAACCTCCGTAAGCCTTAGCATGCCATGCTGTAATCTCACTACATAAAACAAAATGGTCCAAATACTGAATAAAATGCAACAGAACACAATAAATGCAATAAAAATGTTTATTAAGCGTAAAAACTGTGGGCATTTGTCTTTTAAATATAGCATACCAAGCACCCAAGACATGAATGGGTGTGTGCGTGTTTTGTGTGTTCTTGTGCTATTATTTTTGCCTGTTTGTTGAGACCTGTGAGAGGTGCAGTACGGCCAAACTGTCTCGCCCTCTTGTGGTCACAGCCAGTAACTGCAGAGGGCCCAAATTCTATGGACAGACATTACTGGAAACACCACCGCATAGTCAATTTTTGTGTCACTATTAAAACGACCACTCACTATACCAAGGACATCCTTACAGATAAAATTGAAAATACATTCATGAAAACTCAGGGTCACCTCGATGGGACGGTCACTGCGGATCTTCTCCTCCAGCTCAGCATAGGAACGTGAGGCAAATGGCGGACGTCCGAAGAGGGCCTCTATACACACATACACACAAGGTTGCTTAGGCACAGTGTCTACTTGTCCTACTGCACTACTATGGAAGCACAGAGCAGCACAACAAATACAGGTCCAGTTACTACATCACAACATTATAACATCGCATTACATCATTGTTAGCAGATGCTCTTATCCAGAGCAATGTATGCAGGTTACAATTCTTACACATTATCCATTTATACAGCTGGATGTTTACAGAGGCAACTGTGGGTTAAGTGCCTTGCCCAAAGGTTTAACAGCAGTGCCCCAGTGGGGAAGTAAACCAGCAACCTTTCAGTTACAAGCCCTGCTCCTTCCCACTATGCCACACTGTTGCCCACAACATAATCATGGTGCACATAACACCCTCCATCTAACACAAATCAAAGTGACCCAACTGTAAGGGCTGAAAGGCTTCACTTTGGTGTGATCTTGAAGAAGCAGTTGACAGTTCTGAGGAGCAAAGGGTAAAATCGGGCTGATGATTACTGGAGAGGACTGCAGTCAAAGTATTGGGTCGTAGTGACAGAGTCCACTGTGAGAGTGGGATCCGGGTGTAAAGCCCGCCAGAACCGGATGTCTAAAGGAGCTTACCATACAGGATGACCCCCACAGACCACAGATCGACCCGGGCGTCATACTGCCGGCGGCACACCATCTCTGGGGCCATGTAGAGAGGAGAACCCCTCAGTACACTCTGCTCGTCCCACGGAGACATGTACTGGGCAAAGCCGAAATCTGCACACAAACAAACAAACACAAACAGACATTCAAACATACACAAATACACACACAGACACAATCAAACATATACACACAGACATGCAGACACAGGTACACCCACACGCGAACACAAAGGAGTGAGTCAGCATGAAGCAGGGTTGCACTGACACTGCAGTAATAAATCTCACAGCTCAATCACTGCCTGCTGCCGAGCGCCTCACAGGCCTCAGATGATGGCACTGCTGTGCCGATAGTCCTTGGTCAACCTGAAATTTCACTCCCAACCCACCTCAAACCAAGTGGCCAAGGAGCATTTCATTAACCAATATGGCCGGACTCTCAGAACAAACACAGAACACAAACACTACCCTCAAGTTACTGGCAGGTTTTGATTAATTTGAAATGCCATGTTGACAAATCAGATTAATGTTGTGCTCCCACATGGCTCCTAGTTCAACACAGACTGCTGCACATATGCCAGACCACTCCCACACCTACACCTGCTTTCCTGACCCCCTCAACCTCACACCCACATTCCAACCATTCCCACACATGGCAGAAGACTGGCCCAGTAATATCAACACAGCAGGCTTTGGGAGCAGTGTGTAACAGGGATTAGGAGAAAGACAGGTGCAGAACTAATGTGCTTGTAGGAATAACATGGATGTGAGGCTAATGCTGGTGTAAGAGTAACATGATTGCAGGACTAAAACCTGGGGAGGACTGACAGGACTAAAATCTGCGTCCGACTAATGTGAGTGTAGGAGTAATTTTGGTAAAGGCCTAAAATATTTCTATGGCTAATGTGGGTGTTTAATGTGCGGTGTTAAAATGAGTGCATCACTAAAGTCAGTGTGGATAGTTATGTGTGTGTAAGACTAATGTCAGTTAGGTATGTGAGTAATGCTGGTGCATCAGTGTGTGTCTGAGTACTGTCAGTGGAGCTTACCTGCCAGCTTGAGCACAGAGCCACTGAGGAGAATGTTGGAGGGTTTGAGATCCAGGTGGGAGATGTTTCGCTCATGAAGGAACTGCAGAGCACAGGCTAATCTCACAGACACCGAGAGACAGAACATAAGTTAGAGATATTACACCTGTGTCACAATGGAACTTCTGTATCTCAGCTTCAGAACAACAGAATTGGTGGTTTGTGTGTGGACAGAGCACAAGACCGCTCAGAGATGCCTGGGTTCGGGGCGCGGTCTCACCTATTTGCTGCAGGAAGCGTCGCGCCACTCTCTCGGGCAGCAGCCGGCGACTGCGGATGAAACGGGACAGGTCCCCCCCCGAGCACCACTCCAGGATCAGGTAGATGTTCTCACTGTCCCACTGTGGAGCAAGCACAAGAGAAAGCACAGATTCACTATGGAGTGTTACATTTTACCTGAAGTCTGTTTACTTAAGTCTGCGTGTGGGCACAGTGGGACACTGTCATGGAACGCAACTGTTAGTTTGGGCAGGCACAGTGTGAGGTTTGTTTGCTGTGTAAAACCACAAAGGTACCTGGAAGTCCTTGAGCTGTACAATGTGGGGATGTCGCACAGTCTTCAAGATCTCAATCTCCGTCAGCAGGTTCTCCATAGAGGCCTTATTCAGGCTCTTCTTCCCCACAACCTTCACTGCAACCACCTCTCGGTTGTCCCCCTGAAACACACACCCTGTTAGGCTACCACGGCCTTTCACTACACAGGCAGATATGGATGACAGAACATCTCCCCGACAAATGCTAAGAACATACTACAGCCCATCCAATTTGGCAATGTGTATGTGACATATGTTGTTGTTTCTGCCCACGACAGTGGATACCGTAGACCAAGATTATGAAGAAAAGTGTATCAGTTAAAACAAAACTATTAATTGCAATTTCAATCATATGACTGAGTAAATTCAGTTTCGCTTTTGAAATGATCAGCCAGCCACCATGTTCTGAAAGAATGTGAGAAATCTAGCGAGCTAAATTAAGGTGCATCACCAACCTTCCTGTATGCTTTATAAACTGTCGCATACGTGCCACTGCCCAGCTTCTCGGTCAGAATGAAGTCTGCTAGTTTCGGTGGGGCGAAACTCGAAGCCATGACATATGTGGCATCAACTTTCCGGGCTGAATCCTTAGCGACTTCAGTGCACTATTCGACGAGGCAGAATCAAGCTTTTTCGCTGTAACATGAAATACAAGAAGCATGATTATCTGGAAACCGGGATTTAACTACCTTGGCACCTGAAGGAGAGGACAGTACAAGCATTGTACAGCTATCTGTGTTTGCTTGCTAAATAGCCATCTTACTAGCAATACCAAATTCTGTCAGCTCTAGCAAAGGCTAATTTAATGTTCCAGGATTTGAAATGGCATGCAGTCTTTTCTGGAAATGTGTTGAATTTTCAATCATGCAGAGATAGTGTTCATACTCACCAGCTAATGCAGATCGTTACCTAGCTAGCTATCTACCTAGCCAACTGGCCAACTCCTACTAGCTAGCTGGCTACCTGGACAGCGTTAGCAGACTATTCACTTCGCTAGCAAGCTAGCTAGCTGCTAGCTAAATACATAATTTCACCAGTTATTACTGCTTTTGCTAGCCAAATTAGTGTAGGTAGTAGAAGTTAAATATATCGAACTATGTTCACACTGATCGTCGGTCTTCATTCCATACTTAGAACCTGCAGTACGTACTCGTATATGTTTATATATCTAGCTCTGTCGCAAACATGCTGTCAGCTGCAGTTCACGTCGACCTTTTCAGAACTCCAGCAACAGGAGAAATTTACTGTTGCTCTCTGGCGGTGAAATGAGGTATTATGCTACTGTAAATAGTATACGGCATTTTTCCTTCCAGATTACAGCAGCTGCCAAAATATATCTCTTAGAAACTACTATGTGAGTGTAATAACAGAATATTAGAGTGGCCGCAATTTGAGAGAAATACCAAAATTGGGGACATAACACATCGCTTGGTTATTCTGGTGTCTATATATTGTTTGTTGTAAGTTACTTCAACCTCACCTGGTTATTTTAGCAATATTTTTTAAGGTATTAATTTCTGACAAGGCAAACATATTACTGAGATTTGGTTTACACAATACTTTCCCCTGGCAAGAGGGCGCTGTGGTTCCATTTCCATGCAGTTTCCCATTAATCTCCGATCCCCCTCTTTCTTGAGTGAGACCACAAGCCCGATTAGTGGGTGACACAGTCGGCATTTAAAAATGGCGGAGTGTATGGCTGCACGCCTGAGCGCTCAGGAGGAGCAGATCCGGCTGCTCAGCCTGGAGGTCAGCCTGCTGCGGGACGGGCTGTGCGGCGGTCCGGGCGTAGCGTGCACTCTCGCCAGCACCCCGGAGCTGGAGAACCTGCGGAGCGAGAACGAGAAGCTAAAGTATCGGCTCCTACATCTGCGGCGGGGGCTGCAAGCGGAGCTGGAGCTGGAAGCTCAAGGCCGACAGGACGCAAAGAAATGCCAGGAGAAGGAGAAAGGAAAAGGAAACGTCAGGAACATCCACAATGATTCCCAGGTAGCTCGCTAGCTAAATTCCATTGTTCGGGATCTCACGCTATTTTGTGCTTTTATACCAAGACTGTGTAAGATGGCCACCTAGCTAGCCGGTGAATGGCAGCCTTACAAAGGCTGCTAGTCGGCTCAAAATAGCTGTCCGTTTTTAGCGTCCGGGTGAAAAACCAGTGGCATGCGTAGCAGAGTAGAAAATGCACGAACTGATCAGGGACAGCCTTCCCTCAGTACGTTACAAATAACATTAAAAAGGAACACAACATAATAACTGTAGTTTTTGCCTCTGAGATATGGGCTTTAGCCCAATCATCTCTGTCCAGATCTGTCTGAGCTGTGTCGTTCTGCACAGCCCGCAGTGACCGAGTCCAAGCAAGTAGATAAGACCAAGAAGAAGGAGAAGCCAGAGAAGACTAAGGGAGATGGCGGGATGGGAGAGGTAAGAGATCAGCAGACAAATGATGCATTAAGGAGGTGGCACAAAGGTGTTGCTGTCAGTGCAGTGACTTTCTGTTTAAGCTGTAATAAACATAGTAAAGTGGAATAATGCCATGTTTCAGAAGCACTTAAATGGCACGTTAAGTATCAGTGACATTCCCACAGCTCAGTCCCTGGCCTGCCTACATTGATGAGCGACTCAAGCTGTATGAGGAGCTGAAGAGAGAAAGTGACGCCCTGCTGGCCAAGAGAGCCAAAGAGAGTCACCCCATCTCTGTGGAGCTGCCAGACGGGAGGACAGTGGAGGCCCAGGCATGGGTGACCACCCCCTACCAGCTGGCCTGTGGCATCAGGTAGGAGACCAAGCACCACATTAACATATGAAGAGTGAGCGTGGACCAGCGCCTCTTCTGGGGAGTAGCTGACTGCAATAGCATAGATTTCTCACTTTACAAAATAGGATATCAAAGTGACCAGGATGTTACTAGTATGTTGTCAGACAAATGATTCAATGTTTGAAAGTCTTTCAGCCAATACACACTGAAGACAGAAGCTGCACATTGGCTGTGCAGTGCTGGCAGAGCCGCACTGAATTTGATTTAGCCGTCAGTTCATTTGAATGAAGTGATGCCTGCCAGCTGTTGGGTTGTTTTGCTGGTAGTACGGTATCAATATCCCCAGAAACACAACAGTGTCTCTTGCTGGCAGTGAACGCTGAGTGTCCTTCTCAAAGTGGCCACGGCAGCAGATGGTAAGTGACGCGGCGCAATGAGAATGTCTCTCGCAGCCAGGGCCTGGCTGACAACGCCGTGATCGCGCGCGTGAATGGGGAACTGTGGGACCTGGACAGGCCCCTGGAGAAGGACTGCTCCCTGGAGGTGCTGCGCTTCGACAATGAAGACGCTCAGGCAGTGAGTGCCCACCTTGTCCTCACTTGATCCGTCTGTCTCGAAGTCTTGGGGTCTCCCTCTCTCCCCCATCCCTCTCCCTCTCCCTCTTCCTCTCCCTGGTTCTGGACAAGCTAACGCAAGTGCTCTGTCTCACAGGTGTACTGGCACTCCAGTGCCCATATCCTTGGGGAGGCTATGGAGCGCTTCTATGGTGGCTGTCTATGCTATGGGCCACCCATCGAGAACGGCTTCTACTACGATATGTACCTGGATGAACAGCGGTAAGGACCTGTCTGTGCTGAGGAGAGGAATGGATATTGAGGACCCTTTTCAAAAACTGAATGTAAATTGTTTGATATGTGAGGAAGCAGTGTATTGTGGGAATTTTAGGTAATGTTACACTGACACAATAACCCAGCATTATGTATGTATGTTTGAAAGTAGCTTCAGAATCAGAATCAAAATCAGACTTTATTGGCCAAGTATGCTTTTATACATACAAGAAATTTGACTCCGGTTCCAATGTCTCTTGTAGTGCATTCACACAATGATTTACAAGGTGAAAACAACAAATACCAAACAACAGTTGTGGAACAACAAACAACAAGAGTAGTGCAGGACACATACATGGAATGGTGTAAGGATGGAATGAATGAGGTATATGAAAAATAAATATGAACAGATACTGTACAATAAGTTAAAGTGTAGTATAAGTGGAGTGCAGGCTGTGGGTCTGTACAACAATTTGTTTTAGACAGCTATTGCACTGTGTTATATATAGCTAATACATAATGGCCATCAGATAAAGTGTACCTGAGTGCAGGCTATGGATATGTACAAATATAGTTGTATACCTATTGCACTGTGAGTTGTTAGTTTAACAGTTCAAGAGTGTGATTGCATGTGGGAAGAAGCTATTGTGGTGTTGGCTTGTTTTGGTGGGTAGCAATATGAAGCGCCTGCCAGAGGGAAGGAGTTCAAATATGTGGTGGCCAGGAAATGAGGGGTCAGCAACGATTTTTCCCGGCCGTTTTCTGGCTCTGGTATTGAAAAGATGTCGGGAGTGTGGGCAGGTTAACTCCAATGATCTTTTCTGCAGTCCTGATGGTGCACTGTTGGTTGTCTTGTTTGGTGGCTGAGCCCAACCAGATTGTTATGGAGGTGGTGAGGACAGACTCGATGATTGCTGTGTAGAACTTTACCAGAAATTGCTGTGTAGAAGTTCTTCAGCAGGCGCAGGAAGTATATCCTCTTTCATAGTATCAATTTCAAACAGTTGTTTGAAAAGGGAACTGAATTTATGCATTTAATGGTAAAACGTTGCTTAGGTTGACAGTATTGTGTGTTTGAAACAATGGGACCTGCTTTCTTGTGATCAGAGGTGTGTCGAGCAATGAATTTGGGGACCTGGAAGCAATCTGCAAGTCGGTGATGAAGGACAAGCAGCCCTTTGAGAGGCTGGAAGTCAGCAAGGAGACACTGCTGAAGATGTTCAAGGTGATACAGCCGGCCCTCAAATCCCTGTGTGTCCTGTCAATTAGAGAATGTACTAAAGCAACAGTGGACACTGGAGGATTCTTGCACTTGCTGTAATACCCGCACAGTCCCTTGCATTGGCAGTTTCCAGGGATGTCCTGATTGCTTGAAGCATCTTGTGCAACACCATACATGTATAGCCATATTCATTTCAATCTCAATGTCTTTTTCAGTATAACAAGTTCAAGTGCCGCATTCTGAATGAGAAGGTCACAACACCCACCACTACAGTCTACCGGTAAGATGTAGATTTTGTTGTTACAACACAGGCAATCTCTAACGACACCACTCAGTCTAATGCCATGGGTGCTGTTTCTTTGCTGTGCTGCAGGTCTGTGTAGATATGATCTTGGGAGTCCATTGTGTGTGCTAGCTGTAATTACAGCTATGCTCAATAAGCCACAGTGAGGCATCTGTAACGGAAGGTGTGCTTGCACTCATAAAAAGATAAAGAACAAGGAACTTCTGTTTCTTTATTCTGCTGTCTCTGTGCTGTCACCATACTCTCTCTAAAAAAAAACTGAACTGAGTGACAATAGTGGAAGTTTGCTTTTTTTCATCATTTCAAAAGGAGTGCAATAATTTTATAATAGACTTAAAATCTAAGGTAGTTTTCATATTCATGGCCTCTAAATAGCCCAGAAATTGACATTTTATTATGTCATATAAGTTAATATTAACTCATTTAAATTAATGATTAAATTTAAGTAGTTGCTCAACTAGAGACTAGAACAAGTGAAGAAACAACTAATTTAGCCAAATAAATTCAGACACTGTTCTTACAGTTGATGGGCATTTATTAACAGAAATTTTTTGGAGACAAACTTCTAGTTAAACCTTTAGCCACACCTCCAATAACACTTTTCATCTGCAGGAAGTTTTTGACAGCTGTCTGTAATGAGACTTAAAATCCAGATCAGTATTCGTTTAATGGCTCATTCAAATCTCATGAAGTGAACTCAGCTGTAGTGATAACCAGCGTACACAGTGATTCCCCTAGACAAGGGCCACAGACATCTCCTTCCTGATTGGTCCTTGCTGAGCTCTGCCGTCTGCTGTTGTAGATGCGGGCCCTTGATTGACTTGTGCAGAGGACCGCATGTCAGACACACTGGCAAGATCAAGGCCATGAAGGTCTACAAGGTATGTAACATCCATTCAGAGCAAGGCTCCAGTCAATCATGCTAGTGTCCCGCCCGTTGGGGAAGGTCAGGTGATCACTGCCTTGTTCATATCTGATCTGCAGAACTCCTCCACATACTGGGAGGGCCGCTCAGACATGGAGACCCTGCAGCGCATCTACGGGATCTCCTTCCCCGATTCCAAAATGCTGAAAGAGTGGGAGCGCTTCCAGGAGGAGGCCAGGAACCGCGACCACCGCAAGATCGGCAAGGTAGGGGGTCCTCCCCCTCCGCCGGGCGTAACAGACGTCACCGGGTGGGCAGAGCGGTCCTCGCGAAAGTTCCCTGGTGGGCGGGGAGGCTTGCACTGCCAGCCTGACTTGTGTCTGATGCCTGCAGAACTTTCTTAGGCGTTCAAATGTCAGCCGTGTGTTTGTGGAGTGCAGGAGGCCGGTCTGGCCCCAGTAGGGGGTGCTCTGCCTGTGTGACTGGCTGGCCCTCGCTCGTGTGTCATGTGGCTCCTTCAGCTGGTCCCCCAGGCTGACTCAGACTCCTGTCCCTGATGGAAGCGCAGCAGGCGGTCTCCCATTCAGATCCCGCGGCAGAACATTCCCCTGGTGTTAGCACTAGTTCGGATTTGACTCGTCGCCACGTTCCTCATAAAGATGACATGACAGAGTGCCATATAATTTTCAACAAGTTTGCTGTGATCATATCAATGAGATGAGCGGGAACAGCCTGTGATCTCTGAGTCACTCGGATATAGATTTGCTCCTGCGCGATGATTAAAGATGTATCTGTAAGCGCATGCTTCGCCCTGTGGGGCGGCTGAGCTGTCTCTTTTCTGTCCTCTGCAGGAGCAGGAGCTGTTCTTTTTCCACGACCTGAGCCCCGGCAGCTGCTTCTTCTTACCACGCGGGGCTTACCTTTACAACACCCTCACTGAGTTCGTCAGGGTGAGGCTGGAACCCAGCTTGTTTCTGTGCCCTAGCTACAAAGCTCCCATTGGCATTAGGTTACTCACATATCAAGTGTATGATTTTGGCCATGGTCTGTCTTGGAGTGCTTAGGATTGGAGAAGGATGTCTGTTTTGTTGGTTTGCACACCTTGATGAATTTCTCAGCTGGCTTGGCCTGGTTGCGTGATGCCCTGCTCTGCTTGCACTGTGCAGGAGGAGTACTGGAGGAGGGGCTTTCAGGAGGTGGCCTCCCCGAACATCTACAACAGCAAGCTGTGGGAAACATCAGGCCACTGGCAGCACTACAGCGAGAACATGTTCTCTTTCGCGGTGGAGCAGGACGTCTTCGCCCTGAAGCCCATGAACTGCCCGGGTCACTGGTGGGCCTGCTTGCTCTTGTTTCGTGCTTGTGAATCACCGATGTGTCCTCTTCCTCTGCTCAACGCCACTGTCTCCTCCCTCCCTGTTACCCCTCCACACCCCCTCCCCCACCCCCAGCCTAATGTTCAGCCACCGGCCGCGGTCCTGGCGAGAGCTGCCGCTGAGGTTTGCCGATTTCGGGGTGCTCCATCGGAACGAGCTGTCCGGGACCCTCACAGGCCTCACGAGGGTGCGCCGCTTCCAGCAGGACGACGCCCACATCTTCTGCACCATGGAGCAGGTGACCAGGCCGGCTCGTGGCTCTCCATCACAAGGGACCGCCTTCAAAAGTGAGTGACAGAAAAAGTAGGCGAACCTACATTTGGTTTCCTGTGTGGTCTGTCTCTCCTGCAGATTGAGTCGGAGATGAAGGGCTGTTTAGACTTCCTGCGCTGCATCTATGCGGTCTTCGGCTTCACGTTCCAACTACACCTCTCCACACGCCCTGAGAAGTACCTGGGTGACATCACCATCTGGGACCAGGCCGAGAAGGTAGCTGTGGAAAGAAGCTGCTACACGCAATGGCACGCTGTCTGTAGTTTGAAGTGTTACCAGTTACCATATATTAATATTACAGTGGAAATTCTTAAAGGAGAATTTTAATTTGCTAATGTATTGATTTTCATCCTCCTGACATACATGAGATTATTTTTAGATATGAAGGTAAATGTAATTAAAGAATGCATATAAACATGTATCACGTTGCAGTTATGGCAGTTTGCCAAATTCGTTTTTATTTTTAGATTTTTATTTGGCTCAACACAGTCAAATAGCATCTAATCAGCTATATCCTGTTTTACAGCAATTGGAGAATAGTCTAAACGAGTTTGGGGAACCATGGAAACTCAATCCTGGAGATGGTGCATTTTATGGACCCAAGGTAAGCATGTATTTATTATTATTATTATTATTATTATTTTATTACCCTTATTTAACCAGGTTAGTTCATTGAGAGTGACCTGTCCATAGGCCAGTTTCTGACCTAGAGACTTCATTTCTTGTGTACTTACATATTGAACCTACTGAATACTTAAGCTCACCCTCTCTCTGACCTTGTTCATATATGTGTGTGTGTGTGTGTGTGTGTGTGTGTGTGTGTGTGTGTGTTTGATTTCAGATTGACATTAAGATCAAAGATGCCATCGGCCGGTACCACCAGTGCGCCACCATCCAGCTGGACTTCCAGCTGCCCATCCGCTTCGGCCTGACGTTCGTGGGGTGAGTCAGTCCCCGGGGCGTAGCGCTCTGGTGGACCCCCCGCCAGCCCTCCGAGGTACGGCACCCCGATCGCCACACTGACGATGTCGCTCTCTCCCCCTGTGCAGGAAGGACGGGGACGACAAGGCGCGGCCGGTCATCATCCACCGCGCCATCCTGGGCTCTGTGGAGAGGATGATCGCCATCCTGACTGAGAACTACGGCGGGAAGTGGTGAGCAGAAGGCAGGGGGTGGGGATGCCATGGAGGTCAGCCAGGGAGCAGTCAGTCCCAGGATTCATTGTCAGGGCACGTAATGCACGCATGTAAAATACACATCCACGCGACTCCATGTTCATAATACCGGTTGTATGGATAGCTGGTTATAGCGGCCACAGACTGCTGTTAAAATTGGAAGAGACATTCTGTGACGTTGATGTCTGCTGTAAACTTAGAGCATCCTTGACAGTGGGAGTTCAGCAGGGTGTTGATTGATGGTAGCCTAATAAAACTCTGAAGCCCCAGATCACATGGAGGAAACCAAACTTGTTTATTTAGACAGACAGAAAGAAAGAGTAAGAAAAACAAATGGGTCGGTGTAGTGGTTGAGGGGTGACCAACTGATATATGAGAATGGGGTATTTATTTGCACTTAATATGAATGTGTAAAGATTCAACAATAGTTTTGCACAATTAAGGCTTATCAACATTGAGAATACATTTCAAATTCTTACTCAACAACAATGCAGTTGAATTCAGCCAAGTCTTATCAAGAAGGATAAGGACTTCTGTGTTAAATTCCTCAAAAATAATCCTTAAATTGGCTAGCCCGCTTTTTGGCACCACATCAGAACACTCTGTGAAGTTGAGGCCACTATTCCCAGCATGAAGGATTTTACAATCTGGTCTGCTTTCTGACAGAATTGGAGACATGAAGATTTTAATGGCCATCATGTAAAAGTCAGGCAGACTACTGTACCTTTTAATATGCATGCTCACATTTTCCAAACAGCTTGGTGCATTCTGTTATTTTTGGCACCACGTGCCTATTCTCTTCTGTCTGTCTGTTTGAAGTTCAACAGCATATTCATATGTGCTGTCAGTCTGAGCCACGCTATTCACTTTTCTGAGCATACCCAGGTTGACACCAAAGCGCATGTGCGACAAGCTATTTTGTTTGGGATCATAAAGCATAAAGCATCACAAAGGGTTTGTCCAGTGGTGACTTACCCATGCAAGAATGTAATGCAAGGTTTGTTCACATCTGGTAAACACAGGAGGCAGCACTAAGCAAAATCAAAATAAGCCCATTCACTGCTACAAATGCAGTGATATAGCAGCATAAAATGGCTGATAACATTTAGAATTTGTAGTTGTTTAGTTAGCTAGCTAGTTAACTTTTTTCCTGTTTTTGTTGTAAGCGGGGCCTCCAGCCCATCATTACGAGCAGTCCCTGAGTAGGGACCTGTACGATCATGGAATGTCCTTTTGTGATAAAGTGAGGTGTGTGTGAGTTACTGTGTTAAATGTTTGTTTGTTGAGTGTGCACCCCTCAGCGTTTGGCTTTCTCTGCCTCCTCATAGGCCTCTCTGGCTGTCTCCGCGTCAGGTGATGCTGGTACCTGTGAATCCAGCCTGTGAAGAATATGCCAAAAAGGTACAACTAGACCCCTGTACACTCCACCCCGCCCCCATGCACCTCTGATTAAAGCACAAAGGTCCGAGCGCAGTCATGTACTGTGTATCAGTAGGCCTTAGCTCATCCCATGAAAGTGAGGTTTATGGGTGCTCCCCTCCTACAGGTGTGTAAGCAGTTTGTGGAGGCTGGCTTCATGGCAGATGCTGACCTTGACTCCAGCTGTCTTCTCAACAAGAAAATTCGCAACGCACAATTAGCCCAGTATAACTTCATTTTGGGTAAGAGTAACCAGAGCCTTTTATAAGATGGGGAATGGGTTAAGCCTGTCATTTTTTGTTAATAAAACACTGTGTGTGTGTGTGTGTGTGTGTGTGTGGGGAGAGGGGGTTTGCAATAATACCTTTTATCTCAGTGAGTGTAACTTAGGTTATTGAAGTTCTCACAGTTAAACTACATCTGCTTCTCTTTAGCTTATTGCGCTTTTTTCCCCACACTGAGTCCTTCCATGGAAACCTCCAGCAATGCAGTTAGTCATATCAAGCAATCCAACCTAGTGCTGTTCAGAACAACATACTGGCAGCTGGTCTTAGGTTTGACAGCTGATCTTTCCTGAGATGTAATGATAAGAGTGAGGTGAAAGTACATCATATGCTTTCATTTGAGGGCACAAGCATATGTTTTTCTGCACAGTTATTACAAGGTAGTGAATCCATGTTAGTTTAATCTGGAGTGTTACTTCTGGTGAACATAACATTGACTGAGCCTGACTGGCTCAGAAGTGGTGTGAGACAAGAGTATTGTCAAATGACAATAATGTAATGTGTGATAGAGGCGAGAGTGGTGCCACGTGCACCGCCTTTGTGAACTCACCTCCCGCGCCTCGTGTCTTGGCAGTGGTGGGTGAGAAGGAGAAGCTCGCGAATGCCGTGAATGTGCGCACGAGGGACAACAAGGTGCACGGGGAGCTGTCTGTCGCCGAGGTGCTGGCCCGGCTGACCCTGCTGAAACAGTCCCGTTGCCGCAACGCCGAGGAGGAGTTCTGAGGAGGAGCTCGAATCGCTGCCCCTCTCTCTGCTCGCATCACTCGACCAGCCCTCTCGGTGTGCCTTCAGTCATGGGAAATTGCACAGTACTGGGGGTGTACCCTCCTCTTGAAGCGAATGTGGTTTGTTTGAAAAGGTATAGCTGATGGAAATGGAATGTATGGGTTGGATCTGGAACTAATAAAGACTTAAAGGAAAAGGTCACAGACTAAATCCTTGTGTTTCTCACTGCAGTGCTCATAGAGGCTTGAAAATGGCACTTATGACTCACCTTCAAATGGCTATAGAAAAATCAGTCTTGCTACCTGCTGAGGTAATTTGACACTTCAGTGTGGCGAGTGCTTTTATGAGCATTTAAATGAAGGAATTAGCTCATAGTAGACCTTATTGTCATTGTTGCAGATATACTTTTCAAAGGTATTTGTATGTTGGTATGGTATGACGTTTGTCGTGGGTGTGGGATGGGGAAGGAAATCTGATTTGTGAAGCCTTGTACTATTTGATCCTGTTACAGGGTGTTACTGATGGCTGCAAAATAAACCACTGTTTCTCAGCTCTGAGTTTGTACTTAAGTATTTTCTGTCTTTTTAAAATCATATGTTAAGTTTAACTTATGAAAGTGTTCAACATGGTTACAGTGTAATTGTTTTTACCATTATCGAGGCACAAGCAGTTATAAGCATATTATATATTATTATTTCTAAATCTTTATAATTATTCATAAACAACTTTTGTATAATGTACCTTCTATACCTCTTGCAGCTTAGACTTTATAGTCAGAATAAAATAAAAGTAAGATTATACATAATATAGAATTTATTGAAATCAATGTACTACTAAAACAATAAAACGGAATTAAAGAAGCCTCCTTGGAAGAATACGTAAAAGCCATTTTAAGGGTGCATTCTTTGTCGAGTTTTAAAAATTTCTATGGATAGTGCCTCGCATCTATTATAGTAGGCTCTTCCGCTATGTAGGAGCATAAAAGCAGCAAACTGATCTCGCCAATTTTTAAATAATATAGTCTGGGCATGTGCCTCAAGGGATCGCAGGGCACGCTGGTACTCATCTTTTAAAGGGTTCTCAACAATAATAGTGATAAACTATTGAATGTGTTTCTTATATTCCTGATCAGCGTCTTAATGGTTTGCACCATTCACATTTTCACAGCAATTATATATGGGATATGAGCCCCGTCCTCTGGTAAAAACACTTATATTACTGCTCAGTGTCTTAAAGGTTTGCTCCATAAAGACACATTATAAACCCTGGGGAATTTCATTGTGCGGGTTTAATTTATCTCGTACCCTCTTTTGGGCAGCACAAATTTATGGTGAGGTTGCGCTGAAAATGCCGTTTCAACTGCTGTGGAAATTTACGACATGGTCAAGGCATGACACATCCTGATTGCAGTGAAAGATTTACATAATGTCGATGACTACTTCTGCATGGGAAACAAAATGAGTTATTCACTTCTTATGTAATGCTCTTTTTCTTTGGAGCCAAAAGAGCTATTTAACCGTTTATGTTGGTAGGTAATTTGCATAGTTTACAGACTAGTTATATAACTGGGTATTTTGTCCACGTGGTGCCGAAATTAATTGAATAGTATAATTTGGAAATCGTGTTTTCATTTTCAGTCGTCACAATCCGCACCTGGCTCTTTAAATAGCTATTTGGGGGTGGGGATCAGAGAGAACCAAGCATTGTGCAAGTCCTCAGTCTGTGTATGAGCTGCAGAATGCCTGCACGCTGTCAATCTCGGAGAACTAAAACAGAATGCAGTACCATGAAGGCCCATAGACTGGTGTCGCTGGACATCTGTCAGAAGCCTGTCAACGGTAAAGTTGAATAAGGCGCTGTCTGTATTAGCAAAAATTACATTCGTGTGATGTTTTCCTTTTAGCAGAACGCCTTTGATGATATTCCTTTAAGGTGCTTGCAAGCTAGATAGCTGCTGAACAGTTCCAGATTCGCTAACATTAGTAATTTTCAAAATGTGCGGTTATGAGAGCACTGTTACAAATTCTGCTATATCTAGACGTACACGTTTTCAATCAGACGGTTTGTGCTTGCTAATTAAATCGACCCTGCTGGCTCCCTAGCATGCTATTTTTGCATAGTTTGCTAGCTATATATTAAACTATAGAGCCTGACTGTTGACCCTAGTCTAGAGATATAACGTTAACGCTACACTTTCTGAAATGATCAACATTTAGGTTGCTAACTGTTAGATTCGCCTACCCCTGCCAGTACACATAAGTATTCATTTTAAGTTGCTAACTACCTCAAAATTGTTCTCTGGATACGCATAAGTATCCCATATGATTGCGATCTACAATCTGACAGCTACACATTTGTTTTCAAAAAAATCCTACAAGTTCGCCATGACCTGATGATAATCTTGAAAGTGTTGAATGGAACAAAAGTATAGTTGGTAGGCTTTCAGGGTTTCTTGCAAATAAAAAGGAGCTCTTTTTCATTTTTAGCATAATACAATTGCAGAATAGAATGCTATGTTTGGCTCCCATACCCTCCCTATGTTGTTCAGAATAGGGATTCTCAAAAGCACAGACCACCAGAAGGGCTTGCTTGATGGAGGGGTGTACATATATAACAGGCAGAAAAGAAAGCTACTGTGTTGTAAATTGTAATCTGTTGTAAGAGGTTACAATATGATTCTGCTGCAACTTGTGAATTCTAATCAGACATAATATGATCAGGAAGGACACTGTGCCCAACAGCTTGATTATCAGGGATACCAGGAAATAGGATGTCTCTACATTTGGTGTCGCCTCCATGTTTGGGACACACAGAAGGTGATAATTGTGTTATGAAGAGACGGTCTCCAATTATAGAATGGGACCAGGAGTGCATGATTGGGGACTGTCTTTGATTACATGAGGAGTGGAACTTCATTCACATTATCGTATATTGTAATATTTGTATAACACTGTACGTATTGTAAGAGTTTTGGAAGTTCGGGGTTCAGACTGACTCCACTGAGCCCAGGATGAGTTTTACATATTTCTGTCAGCTGCTGTTCTGGGAAATAAACTCATCTTTGCCACGAAGATCAGAACTGTGTCTTTTTTCCTTTGACTCTAGTTACCCACAACAATGTAATAATAACTTTTTCACTCTTGTTTTGAAAAGAAAAACATGAAGTTGGTTCAAGAATAACCAGCTGTCATAAATGTTTTCTACTCTCAGTCGTTTCCACAGGCAACCCGCGCACAACCACGGCATGGGCACGATTTCTTTCCCCACCAAACACCCGGCCTGTTGGATCAAGTGAAATGAATCATCTGAGCCAGTCGGAGTTGAATGAGTCGAGTGGTCAGAGAACAACAGCGGCACAGAAAAAAAAAACCTCACCGAGGCCTGTTTACTCCATCTGGTTTCGTTGGCCAATCTGTGCGCGCTCGTTTGCAAGGGGGAGTGAGGACAGCAGCAGCCGTGCCTGTCCCGCACTGTGGCCTGCAGGTCCTGCTGGCAGCTGCGCCTCTCCTGGCACGCGCGCCAG
Source organism: Megalops atlanticus (assembly GCA_019176425.1). NCBI lineage: Eukaryota > Metazoa > Chordata > Actinopteri > Elopiformes > Megalopidae > Megalops > Megalops atlanticus. Next base: position 9,421,187 of record CM032885.1, on the reverse strand, counting down.
CCCTGCTTAGCTGCATCGCAGCCCAGCCCTGCGAGCGTTGCAACTCCACCTGCACAGCGCTGGCCCACGGCCGCCGCGTGGGTAAGCACGCGCTCTTGTCCGTGCGCAACAACGGCTGCTCATTTTCTTAAATGTAAATTTAGTACCGTATTTTCTACAGTCTAAATTGCACGCCTTTGATGTTGGTAGGGGTCTTGGAAATTACAGCTTTGATGAAACTAATCAGACTACATCTCTGCACTCAGTGCAATTGTTATGTTCAGAAGCGGCTTTGTCATACAGCCCTCAACTGAAAGCCATGCCCACTGTCTTCTTTTTCATTGGCCGAAAGGTCCAGTGTTTGAGTTGTTCCTTTGTGCAGCTGAGATTCATGTTTTGCAGGTACTTTTGTCAGGATGTTGTGAGTATGGTTTTAGGCAAGTTCCGGAAATGTCCGCACTGCAGCTGGAGGGGTGGACGTAGGCATAGGCGTCATTTATGCTGGGGACGCTGGGGACATGTCCCCACCACTTTTTGTCGTGGCCCATTTCATCCCCACCACTTTTTAAGGTGTGAACACGTCGAACCAGTCATTGTCTCCAGCACTTTTGAAAACAAACTGATGCCCATGGACACAGGCGGTCCTCCTGCCTCACCCTGACACAGCATGGTGTCTGTGAGTGCTGTGTGGGCCTCCTGTGATACAGCACAGTAGCACTGTCACGCTTACAAATTCACTGCTCTCACCTTTCATGTCGTTCCATCTGCCTCTATATCTATTTGTGTCTCTCCCATGTTATTTGGCCTATTCATAGTTTGCTTTTATGCATAGGGAAAAATGTGAAGTATTAGCCCGCACAAAAATGATTTTATCTCATCTTATTTGTTGTTATCTCATTCTTATCTTTGAATGCAAAAAAAGCATAAGGAGCATAAAATCACCTGCGTGATGATCGGACAGATTATCTGTCATTCGTTCAATTGACCATGCTGACAAGCTGACTGTGTGTCTCTACTTTTGCAGCATCTCACTGGGTGGATTTGGGGCGGATCAGTTCTATCCGTGCCAGTGGAAGGGAAGGTCTCAGGAAACGGTTAAACTTAGCTGCTCTTAGTGTCTGGATTGACATGTACCTGATGGGGGTGGGCTTTGTGGGGCTGGGGCTTTATGTGCGCCCCACATCTGAGCCTGGGGACTGGGGCTTTTTAGGGATAGCACCCTTCCCCAAATCTCACTGCCTTGATGCTTTTCACCTCAACCAAGATGTTCCTGTTCGCACACGTCTGGCTGTCCAAACTCCCACTGCAACAGGCTGCTGCCCCATCTGCCACTGGAACAGGCTCTGCCATAGGAAAGACACCTCTACCTACACTCGTCAGATTTGGCCTGCATGTTCCTCTAGTAATGCTCAACATGATTTTCCTCTCTCCCTGCTCTAAAGCTGCTCAGGTTAGAGGATCAGGGAGACAGAATCATTGGCTGAAGAAAGTTGAATGTGGCTTACATATAAAAAAGTACTCCTTTAATTCTGGGAGATTAGATGTCATGTGACACATCACTTCTGTGTTTTTTAAGCTTATGCTGACAGCATACCTTTATTGCAAAGTGGAATACAAAGAAAGGTGTTTTTTGATGACTTATTACATATCCTGTACATTACTGCATGCAGACCAATCTGGTTTGCTTGAATGTTGAATGTTGTTGACATACTTTTATTTTTTCCACAGAAATATTGGAAACTTAATTAGATTTTCTATGTGATGTAAATGAACTCAGGCAAAGAATTACTGTGAATAGCATTTTAATTCAGCTTGTCAGCTACTTGATAGTTTTGCATATTTTCATGTGAATGACCTAGAACATAAAAAATAGACTGTGGCTTTCTTGAGCAGTCATCATTTCGATGTGGGAGGTATGATTAAGTGACAAGAATGACTCAGTTCACATCCCCTGTCAGCAGAACTACTATATGTGTATCTGGGGCAGAAGCAGGAGGGGGTTATTCGATTGTTGTGATAAATGTTGTGCATTTAAGAAGTTGCTCCAAATTATGCAGGAAACATTTGAATTACAGTAATAATACAACCATTTCAGACAGCTAAACAAGCAGTTCACAAAACGCTTATTCACAGGCTTTTGTCAACAGGAAATCTACTGAAAACAAATGCTTAACACACATCTAAATACATTTTATTGAGAGAAAGGTTTTGCGAAATACATGTCTTTTTTTCTTGATTGGGATGAAATGGAAAAAATGCTAGCAAGATTTGCACAACAGGGCAGGAGTGCAAACCCAGGTTTGCAAACCCTTGCCACTTTAACCTCAAGCTCTGTTGGAAAAAAATAGATACTCTCTCTTCCATTGGACGAACATACATAGATATACAGCCGAATGCAGTATATACGACATGAGGGTAAAAACAGTTAAATACGTCAAAATAGTTACACACTCTCCCACATCTATGTGTTGTAAGATATACATGTCTTGTAACAGGGGACAAGTGCAAGTAAGCTTAAGTTTTGAAAATGGATATTTTTGTATCTTATACACTTACATTGTAACTTTTACACTTACATTGTTAATGTAACTAATCTTGTACACTTACATTGTTAATGTAACTAACATAGTGCCTGTCTGTATGAGGGGCCTCAGTCCTCACCTTGGTCACCATGGTGCCAGTTTTTGGGCTTGGGCTGGGCACTGGCCATAATATAACAGCACTCCGGTGAATGTCGCTCTGATTACCTCTTGTCATCAGCAATAAATGAGCAGTCTCCCTAGCAGATGCTTTCTGGCTCTCAAAGTAATCCGCCAGCTGGTTGTCGCAGAAAATGACACTGTGGTACAGTAAGTTTCTGAGGCTCTCAGTGAAATTTGTGTCCCTTGGAACCACCTTTAGCCTCCTGCCAGCACGTCAAAAGGGAGAGGTCCAGTTCAAGATCGCCGGGTTTATTTATTTTTTCTTCTGTTTAATTTTGCTGTCTGTATGTTAGCACAGAAGGTCTGCCAGTGTCCAGTGACCCAGCCGTGACGATAAAAACGAGAGCAGTCAGTAACTGCAGACCTTTGCCCCTGTTACTGTTCCACATAGGCCTCTAGCTGTAGGACAGTTCCAGTTGCCAAAGATAAAAACATACAGTGCCCGCCGCCATATCCTCAGGGCTACTCCTGAAATGACACTGCAGAAATGATCATGAAAAGCAAAAGAGGTTTTCAGAGCGATCAGAGCAATCTATCAGAGTCATCTGAGACATGTGTGCAATTACTTTACATCATTTCCAGTAAAGCCAGAAGAATGAAAAATGGGTATAAAAGGCATTGACCATAAATCTCACTGATAGGGTGATACAACAGAATGCTTCTATGAAGTTACAGACTGACACAGGCAATGAAGTTAGGCTAATGATCTTTTTGCATTTAGGTTATCTTGTTGATGCACTGGGAGTTTGCTGTGGAGTGAGGTATCTGTAGCTTTGTAGCTCGCACACAGTGGTTCTCGCACTTTCTTCCACAGAACACCGAATGCAGAAAAGAAACCATGTGGCAGAAGTGTGAGGCTGTTTGTCAACTGAAGCGATCTGTGTCATGTGAACAAAAGGATGTACATACTGAAATCTGAAAAAAAAAAAACCTTCACTGTGAGGTTGCCAACGAGAATGCTGAGACCGAAGGTAATTTCATGGTGTCTGTTCCTGCACAGCACTCTCTCAAACAAACCACCCAGTTAAAAATGTATATAGTCACTAAAGGAGTGCCATCTGAAGAGGGGTTTTAGTGCATGACTGGCAACTGCTCTACAGAAAAGAATTACTCCCATAATGACTCTTCCCAATATCAGCAGTTTATGCTGAGACTGTGAGAACTTAGGGCTGCTTTGAAATGATAAAACTGTAATGGGATACTCAGTTCAAGTAGAGGTATTTCGATGTTTGTAAACAAGAATATCATAACTGTAAAATCCTGCACCATTCCAGAACCTCCCTGCTGCTGACCCAGCCCCCCCACCAAGATTGGCCATTGGATGTTTACACAAAAGTGGGTAAATCAAAGAGCCTGGCAGGCAACATGCGAGGATGAGAGATTCCTGCGGCTCACGATTGGCTGGAGTCACATTTTCACACCCGCCGGCTTACTTTCACACAGCTGCACTGACGGCCGCACGCTGACCAACAGATGCACTGGGGCGGTCACGCAGCGACTGCCCGAGCAAAATTTTAAAGAGCTTGGATGCCGTTGTGGAATGTCTTTGTTGCATTCTGAGCTATTTTAAGACGTGTAATCTACTTGAAGTCACTCGCATCTCTCCTGTGCTCTCAGTTTCTTTACCAGGTTGTGTGTGAAGTTGTGGCCTTTGATACCGAGAGCTAAAATCTGGCAGGCTACAGCATATACCACATCCTGTGCCCTTTCCAGCTAGCACCACAACAGCACTCTATGGATTCTTAAGCTACTCCTGCTTCATGATGCCACTTTAACCACCCCAACTTTGACTTCATCCGTTTAATCACAGGCCTCAGGGCTCTCTCACTGCCACCCATGCACAAACAGCGAGTGCTCAGGAGAGTCTGCTGGCCGCCTCCTTGTTTTTCGGCTCAGCCAGGATGATCCCAAGTAGGAGATCAGTTCCAAAGATGTTGAAAGCTGCCACTCTCCCCCTTTCATAAAGGGTGTACTTACTGCAGCCTCAAGAATCAGGAAACGGAATTCAGTAGAATGTCAGTTGGCAGATTCAGGTTTTTGTGGTGGGAGGTGTTAATGGCAGCATCCTTGCTTGTAAGCTTCAGTTTATGAACTGCCCATTTGTTGACCAACTCATAAGGCCAGTAACAGAGTAGTCCAAGGCATGCAGCAGGTTCCATTGCACCAACAGGTAACCAAACTGCAATAGCCCAGTTCTATGTGGCATTTTGGCTCATTTTAAAAGGTAAAGTAGAGCACTATCATGTCACCGATTTCTGTTCACCCATTATACCCACAGTAGCACCCTCAAGACATGAATTCAGGCAATTCTGAAGACATTTTAGTGCTTTACTTATACAATATGAGATGTAATGAAACGTACAGTGTCTCATTAGATGAGGCAAACATTGAGCATTCAGACCCAAACCTGGCCTTCAGACTACACTCTCGTACCCCATTCCCACTTACATCACACACAGGAAATACTGAACCCCCCACCCCTTCCTTTCAATGGACAAATCCCTTGTATATCTATATTTCCAGCTTTCCAGCTAGCTACTAAGCTGCTACAAGGGGGAAGGGGTGTAAAAAAAAAAAAAAAAAAAAAGTGAAAAATGTGAACATGTAAACACATGGGAGATCATGGCCACACATTAGACAGCAAATCAGTTTGCCAGTTTTTAGAGCATTCACTATGAACAAAGGAAAAAGGCCTTGGGAGGAACAAGTCACCATTTACACCTCTACATCCACTGACAATTCATGTGATTCTTTTACACATGATAGAAGACTCTAGACACATTTTTCTCAAACAAAACCTAAGGGAACTGGTTACACCCTCACCCACACCCCATGTTAGTTCTGATGGAGACCTGTTTCAGTTGCTGTGTGCAGCTGCTAACAAAAACGAAAAATCCAATACAAGAACTTAAGTAGGGATTTCTCAGAAATCAAATTTCTCTTAATATGAACAGTTTCTAGCATAACTTTCAAATGAATTGCCAACAGTCAAAGTTTCACCATGTAAACAAAACTAAAAACAAAAAAGGTATCTTCCAAAGACAGGCCAAACTCCATTCTGGCATTCAAATAATGTTCATCTTTCCAATGAGAAAGGGGTGGAGCTGGGTGGTGGGGAGGAAGCATCAGCGATCTCGACAGAACTGTAAAGTGACTGGGGGACGGGGGTACAGGGGGGCACTGTGGGAGTCTTGATCAGGTCTGGGTGGTCGCGGCGACGCCCCTCTGTCCCACTGAGGCACTGTGGAAGCCGCGGGTGCCGTCCGGCCCGCGGGGCAGGCGCACCACGCCCGGGGGCAGCCCATCCGCGTTCTGGATCTTCCGGCCCAGCATGGGGCTGCCCACCGGGCTGCTCTCCTGAGAGGCCACCTGCCGACGCCGCTGCACCCAGGGGCTGCCCGAGGGCGTCAGGCTGCTGTCCGAGGAGTAGTCCGCCCAGCGGCGGCCGGCCTCCGGGCTCAGCCTGCCCTCGCTGGCCAGGGGGGACTTCTGGGGGAGTGCGGGGACTTGCGCTGGGGGCAGGGGCTGGACCAGGGGCTGGAACGCGGCGAGACGGTGGGGCTCAGGTGGTTGTTCTGCTGGTAGGCGGTGGCGCCCCCTCCGGTGGGGCTCAGCTTGTTGGCGGACTTGGACTTGCGGGACAGCCGGGGCGAGGTGGGGTTGCTCTCCGTCTCCGAGGAGCTGCAGGCCGAGTCGTCCCCCAGGTACTGCAGCTCGCGCACGCGGCAGTTGAGGGAGCGGCTCTTGCGCATGCCGCTCTCCTCCCGCGGCCGCTCCTTGGGCACCTTCTTCTTGGGCGGCTTCATCCCGATCAGGACCACCTTCAGGCCCCGGGGGCCTCGGCCCTCCGCCTCGCCCGCCATGGCCTCGTGGGCTTTGATGGCGGCTTCCACCTCCTCGAACTCCACGATGGCGCACTCCTCGGCCCCCAGCTGGGCGTAGCGGCCGCTCAGCCTCTTCAGGTCGGGCGGCAGGTCCTTCCCCGGCTTCAGCACCCTCACGGAGGCGATGGCGCCGTACGCCCCGAAGGCCTTCAGCAGCAGCTCCATGAGGCGCTCCTGCTGGGCGGCCCCGCCCCCGTTGCTGCCATCGCCGGCCCCGCCCCCGCCCTCCGGCTCCGCCCCCGTATCCCCGGCCCCGCCCTTTAGCACGACGCCCAGCTCGGGCCAGTGCCGCAGGTCGCTGAGCAGCAGCACGCGGCTGGGCTGGCTCTCGCTCGGGAACACGGGCACCAGCGTGCGCCGGCGCACCTTGCGCCCCTCCTCATTCAGCTCCAGCAGCGTCGACTGCCTCAGCGCGTACGCGGTGGTCCGCCAGTCTCGCGTCAGGTGCTTCACCTGGGGAGGAAGGCGAGTCTGTAAATTCTGAGAAATGGCGCACTGCAAGATGCTAAGACGCCGATGACACTTCCTCCACATCACATTTCCTGAAACGAAAGGAAGCCTGCACACTGATTACTAGATTTCACATGGTTTACCATAAACGGGGAGTAATCTTCTTTCAACAGTCATTGCATTCCTTGCCATTTTGTCTGATATAGCTGTTGCAAATCTTTCTTAACTGTTGCAACAAAGATTCCAAGAAAAGATCTGCTAGTTTCATTGCCATCACTTCCTCCACAAGGTTTTAAGACTTCACTTTGCACCAGCCAAGAGCAGCAGCACTGTGTGTGCACTGGATATGATGCCAGGACCAAAACGCAGATCATTTTGTTTCATTAAAAACCACCAACTGAGCCAACAAGACAATAGACATGAATATGTATGCAGCAAAATCAGTCAGTGTCAATCTAGGTGAAAGTCTTGGCAATTGTGTGATCATTTCAATCTCTCGAAAAATACAGTGTTCAAAATACACAATTTGTCATGTCAATTTTGCTTCATGTGAAACTGGAAACCGAACTATCCATTCCAAACATATGTAAACATGCAAATTGCATGTATTACACTGACAGGTTGCCATAGTAACACCTATAGCACATAGCTCACTCTGTGGGGCAGTGAAGTCCCCATGATTACTGACAGGCAAGCTGAAGACTGCAAAGGCTTGGGGGCGTACCTTCTTAAAAGAGGTGAGCAGCTTGACACTGACGAATCCCATCTTGTTGCGGCGGACGTGTTTGAGCAGGAAGGCATCGCGCTCCAGGTTCTCATCAGACAGGTAGTACTCAATCTGCGCCACCAGCTTCTGCGTCAGCTCCGGGTCGGGGGGCTGCCAGCTCTCCTCTTCCAGCTCCCCTCCGCTGGTGCCTGCACCACTGCCAGGGGGAAGAGAGAGACAGGATTTACACAGTCCAGCACATCTGAGGTTCACACAGACACTATACTGGAGTACAGTGTGCTTTCAGTAGAGTTAGCTCAATGCTGAAGGCATCCACTTTAACTCAGTCCAACAGGAACCCACAAGAACACAAAAACAGCTGACATTCCTGCTGTTTTTTCCTCCCTAGATTCCAGAGCAGACCACAGTGATCCTGCCTGACCAGGATATAACCCCACAATGCACTGTGCCCAGAACCTCAATGCCAGTGTTTGAAGCCAACATGAAGAAAACAGCCAAGACCTCTCCATCTGGTGATCTCCACTTGCTGATCCCGGCACATGGGCCTGCCTCCCGCCCACGGAACAGGGCTATTACCATGTCAGCCAAACTGCAGCAACAAGGCTGGCAACCGGTGACACCGCGAAAAAAACCGTCACTCCTACCGCGTGTCCATTTGGTTACAGCGGGTGTCTAATCTCTCACGCAAGGAAATGTCAGTGGGAGAGATTTCCAAGGTATACCGATAAATCCAATCAAGGTCTGTGAAACTGACATAAGGTGTGTGTGACTCATCACCTCTCTGCACCTCCCCTAGACAGCTCCTTTCCAAACGTATCGGTTGAGTCAGGGCACCACAGAGCAAATCGGTGCTTAGTATCTTACGGCTATGTTGTGATACGGGGAAGACCCATTGAAAACAAAAGCAGTCACGACGCCTACCCACGCCACTTCACAAAACGACCCATTAGACTTAACTTTGCCGCATGACTCATCTGATATTGCCTTGCAGGTACTCAAAAAGCACACACACTGCCAGCGTAATCAATGAACGGTGTAGGGCATTTCTTCACAGCGTATTAACATTTCCTTGACTCAGCACTCATCCTGGTTGATACATTTGAACAGAGGAAGGCTTTGATGTGTTCGATGATGCAATATCCCTTTATTTAACCCCACTGAGAAATCAGTCAAGAGCACTCAATCTAAATGAAGAGAAAACCACATCAAACCATCATAACATTTGATTCGCCTACCGAGCTAATGATACACACAGCAAACAAGGGCACGCTTTCCGCAGGGCTATAATAGCAACAGGTCTGCGTGAAGGTGCCATTCTCGATTTGGCATGTCTGTTGTTTCACGTAAACGTAATTACAACGGGTGTTCACATGTGGTTATCGTTAAGAGTCTCACTATATTTTACTACTCTGGTCATATCGAGCACAAGTTTTGTAGCAAAATCTAAAAACATCTTAGACGAATCGAGTTTAACTTGACAGCTGGCTAGCCAGCCTTACGTTTCATTAGCGCTAGCTAGTTGGGTAGCTGTATTATCCAGCAATACTTGCCTTCACCACAACAGCATAGGGTAAATCAAATTTACGTTGCTATCACTGGACAAATTATCCTTACCTGGACTTCTCCTGCCGTCCGATGTCGTCTTCGCTACAGCTGCCCCCGTGGAAATCTAGGTGGTTCGAAGGAAGCACTTCCAAAGGCTCCTCGTCCTCCGCAGCCTGAATGGCCACGGTTATCGTTACTTGTGTCCCCATCTCCGGCACCTGTCGATCCACGACCGACCCACCTGCTGCCGGACCTGCCGAATCTGACACTGGTTCGTCGGAGCTCGGCAGCTCGGTCGTCGCGCTCATGCTGCCAGGAACGAAAGCTCGGGTTTCCAGCTTGATCTCTCGCTCCCCAGAGCCGATTACACCCAGCTCGCTTTCAACTACAGTGGCCGTTTCCTCGCTGTTCCTCTTTCTCGCAGCGCTCGAATCGCTGGCGACAGGATATGGAGCGTATAAAAACCGACGCCTTTGGCACCGGCGCTGTTGGATGGTGAAGGGAACCCTAAAGTTGCGCTCCACAGCTTGCCACAGCTCCCAGATTGTGCCCCACGGAGACCCCTGGGGCGGCGAGGGGCTAGCAGCTAGCGAGACGCAACTCGGAGTAAGGGAAGTGGAGGAGGTGGAGGCATCTTGCGTTCTTACTTCCTGATCTGTAAGAGGCTTTGTCCCTTTGAAACGAGCTCTGGGATTGGGCCATGCCGTCTTTCCGCACTCATCCCCAACCCACAAGCAAAAACCATGCTGAAGCCAGGAGGGAGGCAAGAGAAAACAGAGACAGCGAAGAAATGCGTTGATTATGGCGTACATTTTTTTCCTCTTTTTTCAATCGTTACGTTTTCCAAAGGGACCTGGCTACCTGCTAACACGTGTTTAAATAAGGTGTAGAGTTAAAGCCCTGATTTTAATAAGTGGTTACAACACTCAGCAATCAGGAAAGGGCAATGCACCAATCAATTCAGACACACAGATTCAGAGGACCTGCAAATTGGATAATAGGCTTTAGCTATTTAGATTTGAAGGGGTCGCTGACGGAGTTCTTCGTATTGAGGGACGAAAATAAACTGAAGACATGTTCCATGGTATTATGCCTCACGATTAGCGGTTAACGCAATTTCATTGCTCGTTTCCTGATATCGGGAGACCTATATATTGTGAGTTACTAGACGGTCATTTATCAGTCAGTGGTCGTGATTGCACCTCACAATTCGTGTGTATGGTGTGTGTTGTAGGGGTCTTTCATAACACTCCGACTGCCCTTTCTCAACACGCATAGTCTATGAATGGGATGCAGGGGGAAGGAGTAATCCTGGTCCCGGGAGCCACTGTATATTTTGCTTTCCAATCAGTTTGGTTGGGCCAACAATTGAATGCTGATCTGGATTATACATCCATAAACGGTTTTTAAAAATTGCTGTTGGTATAGATTGGTATTCAATTTCTGAGGGCTAAACAATTTGATGAACTACCTGTTCAAATTTAATTGAGGGAGGACCCAACAAAAACACATGCCTTTCACTTCAAACATCAAAAAAGGCATGTGTTTTTGTTGGGTCCTCCCGTTTATGGATGTATAATCCAGATCCAGATCCTCCCTCAATTAAATTTGAATCTATTAACACAACATTTCAGTCACCAAATGGCTAAAATAAGATCAGAAAGAATAAATTTATCACACATCTCCATGCATTTCCATGACAAAGGACCCAGAGGAGATAACCATCAAAGTAATGTCGAATTCATAGTAGTATTAAGTTAACTAACATGGTAAGATGCATGGCATGTCCTCAGGACTGGGAACCACCAGCGTACCCTGTGGGTGTTGTAGTAAATCGCACAACGCCAAAGGAAACACCAAGCTGGAGATAAACACTGTATCCACCCTGCATGAGGTGCCCAGCTGGAAGAGTGACTCATGCCACGCAAGGCCTCGCCCCCGGCTGCACACTGTTTTGCTGATTGCCGTGGTGCCAGGAATGCCGCGCGGCCGAGCCAGCAGCGGACCCCGGCGGCCAATGAGGTAATGCCTTCCGTGAGGTGCCGGCGATTACGGGCTGTGCGGCGGGAGCGAGCGCTTACAGGGGGAGGTATAGAAATGCACAGCAGGTGCAAAGTGCGAGGCAAGGGCCCTGACCGCCGACGCAGCAGGTGAGAGATCAGGGCTTGTGGACAGTCGGGCCCTTTCCTGCAGGGTCAGTGCTCTGAGTCAGCGCTGCCTCATCTCAGCCAGGCTGTGTTTAAGTGACTGTGCTCAGGCTCCACTTTCTCAGCAGTGGAGCACAGTGATGTTAAGACAAGTGATCCAAAAAAACAAAACATTAAAATTTTCGATATTGAGCTCACTTTCAGCTCAGAATATATTTATCCAATACAATTAATGTTCCCTTTGAGTTGCTGAATAACAACTTATTAAACTGGAATTGATCAGCTGAACAATGTCGATATTAAGAACAGATATCAATTCTAAGATTATGTGAAAACATGCTTTTTTGTCCCCAGTATGCCCATTCTTTCCTGTTTAAACATCTCAGCTATGCTCTAGTGCTAGTCTTTTCAAAGTCTGTAGTAATGGTATATTTGCTGTGACTCAGAGGGAACTGATTGTGTGGGCATTGTGATTCTGGCTGAAAGGCTTCGGGGGCAGGTGCGTTTTCCAGCTGCGCTTCTTCAGATGACAGAACGCTTCATGCGGATAAAGCTTCTCCAGCTGTTTAGGACATGCCCACACAGTCATGTGACACCGTGACTCATAGGGGTGGGCTGGGGACTTTCCTTCTTCCCACTCTCTCTTCTGCATCTCCCTCTTTGTATTGCCACTCTCCATTTCTCTCTGGTTCACCCATGCGCTCGCTCTCTCTTTCTCCCTGTATTGCTTTCAGTGCTGCTGTTTCAAGAAGCGTGGTTTTGTACCTACATCTGTCTAGTGCAGTTAATTGAATGGTGTGCTCTACCTCTGGCCCACGTCACACTCACATTCTGAGTCAGACACAGTATTTATAGCCTCCTGTACCCCAGAGAGCTCTGGCTGGCCGGGCTCCCATGCATAATGCATGGCAACAGACAAAATCACATTGATCCCCTTAGTCTTTGTAGCGTGTGTTCTTTTGGGAATATGACACGTTTCTCAGATTCATATAATTTACTTAATTCTCACCTCAGGGACAACCCTCTGACCAAAGTACAGATAATATGCTATTACAGACAGAACTGTGCTGACAAGTGACTTTAACAGCTGAGGTTGTACTTATAACATATAATTTTGTCTCCTGTGTTTGGGAAGCAGAGTGAACACAAAAATGCTACTTGAGCAGCTGTGTGGATTAGTATGAAAAGGTAGGGGCCAGTGGATTATACCCTTACATCTCAACACTTGTGCCCGTTTACTGAAAAGGAAAATATGTTTCTTGCATTAGTTTTTGTGGATAACTCCAATAAATAAATCAATGCAACTGTAAGTGCATTTTGACATACGCAAGTTTGCTTAATGAATTCATGAATAAACAATGAGGGATGCTAGGAGTTGTCACTGGCTCTGGTGTCTGGGATGTCCCTTTGATTTGATGGTGTGAAGAGCTGCTCTGAGCCTTCTGTTTATATGTAACATGAATCCCTCTGCAGCAACTCCCCCACAGTCTCATCATTGAAAAGACAATGGTGATTGAAAGCATGTTCTACACATACACTTTGCACTCATTTTCTGGACAAAGCATACACCAGTGACCCTTTCCCAATTGAATTACATACTGCATACAACCAAACAGCTCTTGCGGAACTGAGGTGTTGTAAAAGTTGGAATGTTTCCCCTTTGTTAAACAGCCAAAAGAACCTGTAAAAACACAATGGTCTTCTCACACTGTGGAATATTTATACCTTTTTTGATTCAAGTACAAATTGAAGATAACCACAAGCATCCTCTGGGAACTTTGACAGATTTATTACCCCTTTGAGATTGGTATGCAGTTATTCTGAAATATAATTATTGCTATTGTAAGACGACATATAGGCCGTGTTGTGGCTGATCTACAAAAGCCTAATTGCCCTGACGTACAGGAATGTATATGTATATCTGGCCTTTATAAAAAAAAATCGCGTCAGTTTAACAAAAACCTATATTTTATGTTACTTAGTCAAATGTGGTTGGGAGTCAGGCGTTTATCTTGGCCCAACAACATCATGGTTTTTTCATTTGGTTTAGAAATCACGTCACTTTGGTTTTGGATCGTGAACTGACGCCGGCAACGCTGGTAGGAACCATAGTTTGGAGGTATGTGTTCTTTTGGAATGTTTTGTGGGTACGACAGGATGTTGGCGTATCTAACAACACTTTTTTGTCGTTGCCAAGGAAGTGTGATTGAAGGCAGCTGGCTGGCATTATTTGCACCTCAGTGCTTCTGTTTAGACTTGGTGGAACAGTTCGAAAAATTCAGCTAAAACTGGCTAGATAGAAGTATAAAGGTCCGGAAAAGTACATTTCCTGACTAATATAGTCTGACATTTTCCTGTCTGTCCACCAAACACACAATTGTTTGACAGCACGCAAGCATAGCTACTAAGCTAGTCAACCAAAAAAAGAAAATCAATAATTCTCCCCCACCCACAAATCTGGTACATGATTTCGGGGGGACGTAACGCTGTAATGCGCCCCCATAAACATCCGAGCAGTAGAACGGGACGATTTTTCTCTCCCAGTCCGGTAAGTTGGCTATGGTTAACTAGCTATCGTTACACTGGAACGAATTTCATCAAAGTTCAACACTGAGACGACTGTGCGCAAATGGCACTACAACAGATGGCTAACTGTCATTTAACCTCGTGAATTGTTAGCTGTTTCCGTGGCTACCAAGTCATTTGGCTAATTTAAATATAAATTAAAGAAAACGTATACGCATAGCTGATGTGAACGACCGCTTTGTGTTAGATGCATTGTAGCTAGCTAGTCCAGTCTATATGGCTTTTAATAACTAACGCTGGCTTACTTTATAGTCCAGATGCCTTCAACCGTAAATAATGGCCTTGCCTTAAATCGTTTACATAAGAAAATAGTCAGCTGGCTATCTAAGTCTGACAGCACGATGTGTATGAACTAATTTCGAAAGATACCATGCTCGTAACAAGTAAGTGTCGTTCAAAATACTCCGTGGTTTCTCAGGGAGTTTCTTAACGTTGGCTAAATTCTGCTCTCTTTTATGAGCGCTGCTGTGGCGTTTTGTTACAAGCTTCTGTAGTCTCTGTGGTTGTTCAAATTACTGGTGCAAATTAAAGTTTTCGATGCGTTCTACAGGTTAGCAACCTCAGATTACACCTGGCAGCCATGAACTCTCTGGTGCGGGACCGACCAACGCAGAGACCGGTGAGTCATATATCAGCAGTTCATGGCAAACAGCTACGGTACACTTTTTCTTTGCTGATCAAGGCATAAAGCTGGTAATACTTATTTCAGTCCTCGCTCATCCATTTAAAAATCTGGATGTTCGCTGATACGGGTTAAATACACAGCATAGCTTCATGTGGAAACAGAACCTGGGACATTTTGTTCTAGTATGCCACAGTAATGAATGGGTGAGCAATGTATTTTTAAATATATTGCCGCTTTATGTAGGCATTGTAGAATAGTACTCAGTTCAGTAATCTGTTTTTGCACTGTGTTAACTGTAAGCAGTTACTTGCAGAGGAGAAATCAAAAAGCAAAATCCTATCCCCAAATCATTACTTTCCTGTACCTTCAGGCAGTCTATTTAGCCTAATAGTAATTTTCCTTTATTTGCCAGCTGGACATTCGACTGTGTAAAGAATTTGCCAAAGAAGTCTCCAAGGACACCCTGAAAACAAACCGAACAAAACAAGGTAAAGCACTAATTCACTGGTGGTGAGTGAATCTGGCAAAGATTTTATCAGAATTTATAATTCATTGTTCCACCTGAAGTGTATATTCGATGGAGGTTCAAGGACGGAAAGTCTAAGCGAGTCTGGTTCCGCTAACTCTGCCGCCCGCCCCCCGCTGTCACGTCCCTGTTCTCCTCCCTTTGCTGTTGCTTCCAGAGGGCAGGCCCGGCGTTCATCATGGCGGCAGGCCTCTCCACGCGTCAGTGCTGGCGTTTGGCAATGAGCTTGCAAGCCCAGAGCACGCCCCATCGCCGACCGCTGCGGCCACTCCCTGCGGATTCGCGGGCGACCCGGGGCCGCAGGCGAACAGGGTCAAATCGCGCCGGGCGACCCACAGCGCCGGGGCCACGTGCACAAACGCCAGCCCCTCGCTCGCCCTGCCCTCAGGTAAGGGCTCACAGACGCCCCTTTGGTCTTTCTGGGGCCATAAGTTGTTCGGTGACTGGGTTTTGTAGCCCGTAACTTGTTTGAAATCCACCTCCTCTCTCAACTTGCTGGAGATGAACAAGGTAATTGACTGTGATTAAGCCGAGGACATTAAAAATAGAGACCAGTAATAGTGAGGTAGGTGCTATGCAACACACTGTTGGGATTAGGCAGATGAAACTGCGAGAAGGAAGAATGGAAGAGGTGATGGTATGTAAAGGCCTTTTGTTGAACAAATGCGTGTAGCAGAATGTGCATTTGGTGCAACATGTTCATGTGGATATAATTTATTGTATTATGTGTGTTATTGTCATTTAGCAGACGCTGTTATCAGGACTAATGCAACTTAAATAGGTTACAGTTTTATTCATTTATACAGGTGGATAATTACTGAGGCAGTTGTGGGTTATGTACCTTGGCCAGGGTAAAACAGCACTGCCCCAGCAAGGAATCGAACCAGCAACTTTTCTACTACTCCCTACCACTACGCCACACTGCTAACCTGTAATGTAATGTAATATAATGTAATGAATCATATGAACTGTCGTGAGCACACATGTTGTCAACAGGTCAGGGGATTTACAGCAGTTAATTTGTGAAGGGAATATGCAGCCTAACTAAAACAGCATGGAAAAAACCAAGGAGTGCCCATCACTGGCACATCACACACTCACAGCACACACAACACATTAAACAAGCTTTGTGCTAAAACCTTCAGTGACATTCGGAAAAATGGCATAATTACTCTAATACTGATCAGTATGAAAATAAATAATGTTTTTTTTTTCATCTGACTCCCAACGATCTGGAAGCAGAACATTTGCATACTTCACCCACAGCAACTTGGTCATTTGGGATTGGGTGCCCTCCCATTATATTCAGTTCCAGGGTTTGATGCTGGCCCTGGATCAGAAGCAGACAGCTACAAAGCCTATGAAACAGAACATAGCAGAGAAATTGCCTCAAATGAATTAACGTTTGGCACTGTAAGCCGTGTATGCTTGCCACTTGTCACAAATGTACTTGACGCTGAAATAAGTCTTCACATGGGCAAGATTTCACAGCACAGTGTCAAGCCATGACAGAAGACCGGGTTAAACAAATGACAACATAACAACAGACATTTTATGTTACTGGTAAACATTAATGTGTTAATGACACACAACTGTGAATACTGCTGATTGAAATAAATATGTGCGCTCTGAATGAGTGTGCAGTGTGCATCATAATTACTAATCATTTAATGACCAGTTGAGATCATTCAGAGATCTCAGTCAGAATTGTGAGTGATTTCTCAGTAAGTGGCTGAATGACAATTAGCACCTCCTTGTAAGTGGAGGTCTTATGTACAGGCCATAAAACCCAGTGGGGGAAAACACAGGGCTCAACAATGATAAAAATAGTTGTGCTTTTAATCAGATTAGCTGCACTGATTTTAAGTTTACTAAAGTTGACTGGTTTGTTGCTCTTTGTGTCTGAACCATAGTTATGGTCCTTTCCATCAGTCAGCATTGCCACCTTTGTCTTTGACCTCCACCCACCCGTGTTTGCATGTTTTAAGTGCTGTGCTGTGCTAGGTGACACCGGGACCTGTCTGGAGAACTCCCCTCCCACTCCTCTTGCCTTCCGGTCCCGTGACGACTGTACCGCCAACCCTGATCGTCTGGATATGGACAGGTGAGGCGTCCTCAGTCATACATTGTCATACAGCAGATCCAGTGCACCGTCAGTGGGTAAGACCATGCACAGGCGCAAGCAGTTTATCATCAATAACAAGAAATACAAAAAAATTCCATATGAGGTACTGAGAGCGTTTGAGCTCCCTGGAAGCCCAGTAAGAAATCCCAGGGGATATAGACAAAAAAAGAGCTGGTCTGAATGTCAGAATCCAGGCAATTGGGTAACTCGAGCAATTTGCATAGTACTCTTATTTGCCAGCAGGTGGCAGCAAAAGCCATTTAAAACATCTTGTTCCCACCAATCAGACCCTACCACAGTAGCCTTCAGTGTCTACAGTGTAGCATTTGTTGTGTCGGTTGTGTCAGTTACTAATTTCATCCTACCAAACAAATCCTGAATTTAACATTGGCTCGGTTGGCCTGAAAAGCAGTGACTTTCTGGTGCTAGTGAACTGGATCACCATCTCCCCCCATCCTGCATCTCAGTGATGTAAGATGTAGGCCGAAAGCGGCACGTCCAGGTGACCGTGTGTCTCCCCCCGCAAGGCGCGGCCTGGAGGAGTGCCCCCTGCTGGAGGGGCTGGACGGGCTCCGGCTGCTCAACTTCCAGCACAACCTCATCTCTCGCATCGAGAACCTGTCCCACCTGCGACGCCTCGTCTTCCTGGACCTGTACGACAACCGCATCGCCGAGATGAGCGGCATCTCGGCCCTCGCCTCCCTGCGCGTGCTCATGCTCGGCAAGAACAGGTGCATCGTGGGCGGGGCGTCGCCGTCGCGGTCATGCTCACGGACCCGTGGTCCGCACACGCATCCAATCGGAAAGCTCGTGTGTCGGATCCCAGGCACGCTAACGGCTTCAGCAGCCGCCCCTCTGTTTTCTCAATGACTCCAAGATGTTTTGACATATTTATGTATCCTGCCTTGCACACGACGTGTTCTGTCAATGGTGCAACATCCGACAAACCACATAAAAAAAAAAGGAGATTTCCTGCAAGTGATTGATCTCCGTACAGAGCCGTACCCTCGCTCTCCGTATGAGAATCCCATATCGCCTTACTTTAAAGAGTTAGGCAGGAGAAGATTAAAGTCACAAATCATAAGAGCCAATGCCACAGGGATCTCATCGCTCAGGTCTGGTTTTGTTCCAGATCTATAAAACATGACATTTGGGTTTTCAGAAGCCATTCCAGAACATTTACCGGTGGCTTTCATAACGAGCATACCACAGGTTAGGGTTACAGCAGGCCTTTCAGAGCAGCTGCAACACAACTCCGGTATTCCTGACAAAGGGGCTGGCCTTATCAATCCACACAGGTACAGCCCCACTGCCCTGCCGCCCCCTCACTGACAGCGGAAGTAATCACACACCAGTTACATTCTTCAGGGTAGCCTGCAGTTCTAAAGTTAAATGTCACTAATCTGGGTTATCATTTTTTCCCTTTTTTTTTTGAGGGGGGGTGCAGAAGACATTTCTGATGTAGTGGACAGGCAATGCAAGGGGTGTTGTATACAGCCCAGAGAGTAGAGGTCATTATAAGTTGCCAGATGATAATAACTGAAGAGATGAATGACGTGTCTGCCTTACTGTACAGGTCTTTGTCACTTTGGTAGTATGATCCAGCGACTCACTCTTCATGAGTTTAATGACCTCATGAGATTAAGATGGAGGCTTTGAAGTTGTTTTTGGAATGCCAGTTCTCTGATTGTTATTTGAAACCTTCCATTTCAATCCAAGCCAGAGACTTGAGTTAGATAGCTGAAAATATGTTAGTGTTACCTTGTTTATGTGTATTGCACTAAGATTACAATGATTAAAAAGAAAAGTTTGCTCCTGGAAATGTTAGGTGATGTATCTCACTATTTCTTTCTCCTTCTGTGATTCAAGGAAGATGACAGTCACTCTTGATGCATTTTTCAGAATTAAGAGGATCTGCAATCTGGACAACCTGACAAAACTGGACGTTCTCGACCTGCACGGCAACCAGGTAGCATCCCCTGTCCGAGCCTTGATTAGTCTAGCTCCACATGCGTGATCAGGTCATGTTTCATAATGCGCTCCAGCGTACATGCAACTGCTGCTTTGTGGAAGCGAAGGAGGTCTGATGTAGTCCAGCATATTGTCAGCAGTGAGTGAGTGACGGTGTCATGCTGTGCCCGGCGCAGTGGGAGCAGAGAAACACCTCCTCCAGACAGCCGGTCCCCCCCCCCACCCCGCTCTCGCAGCGCCGAGCTCCCGTTCCTGGCACGGCCGGGGCGCCAGTGCTCTCGTTAGCGGCAAAGCGGAAACGTGTTATTAGGTTGCCGTTTGCTCCGCTGTTGGCTTTTGCGGTTAAAGCCTTTAATTCCTTCTAATTTTGCTGTGGAACAAAGCGGCCGTCCTGCCCGGCTCTGGGCTCCCCCCGCACAAGGGTCCCTTTGACGAGGCGGCTTATTTGGCCCGCCTGCACGCCATGCCGGCACGGCCCGGCGCTGGCACCGCGGCACCGCACAGCCGCGGGAGACCCGATTGGGCCAGGGAGCGGGGATACAGAGGCTGAAGGTCACCACAATTAGTCCTGGCAGGGAGACGGGCTGGGGAGGGGCAGCAAGGAGACTGACATACAGTCAGCAGCTAGAGGGATCACCAACGAGTTCCTTACAAGTTCCTTAAGAGTCCCTTGTGAGTCCTATACGAGTCCCCTATGAGTCCCTTACAAGACCCTTAAGAGTCCTATATGAGTCCCATACGAGTCCCTTACAAGTCCCATATGAGTCCCTTACGAGTCCTATATGAGTCCCAGACAAGTCCCCTGTGAGTCCCTTACGAGTCCTATAAGAGTCCCTTATGAGTCCCTTCCAAGTCCCATATGATGTCTCTGCACCCGATACCGCTTTAGCCAGCCAGAGGATCAGTGTAGCAATGAGATACTTGAAAAGTTGCATATGGCAAATGCGTCAGGTGCTTGGGACATTCAGTTCTGCATTTTACAACCACAACTTGATTTGCATCCTTGATAGAGGTTGGGTTTCTGCAGAGCTCTGGGTATGCTAGGAACAGGGCGGAAGGCAGTGGTGCAGGACTGCAGATGAGATGAGATAGGGCCTGCGTTGCACAGAATCCCTGCAGCAGCCTGTGTGTGGCTCCTGGGTGTATTTCCTTCATAATATAAAAACAAGATATAAAAATCAGGACATGTTTACGGCTCACTCTGTCCCCCCAGCTACTCTGCGGCTATTTTTATAGATAAAAAAGGATGAAAAAAGGATTTGGGCACGGCGGTCCCCTTCTGTGGGGGAAACTGAATTTGCCGCATTGTGTGTTCCTTTTGAGGTTAAAGACGAACTCGGAGGGCTGGAGTGAGATTGAATGCCGGCTTTATGGGCTTTTTTCCCTTCGGTGGATTGGCTGAGGTCTGTCTGGGGTCACTTGCGCTCAAAAAGCCATTGAGGAGAGATCACAGTCTGCTCGGAGTCGCACAGGGGTTTTTTGGCAGCACCTGAAAAAAAAAAGGCAGGAGAAAGAGAGAGGAATGCGGTGAGAGGCCTGCTGCAGTCGTTTGTAGCGAGATGTGAGTCTGGAGCAACCATGTCCCACGCACACTCTGAAGCTCTCTCCACGCACGCTCTGAAACTCTCTCCACGCACGCTCTGAAACTCTCTCCACGCACGCTCTGAAACTCTCTCCACGCACGCTCTGAAGCTCTCTCCACGCACGCTCTGAAACTCTCTCCACGCACGCTCTGAAACTCTCTCCACGCACGCTCTGAAGCTCTCTCCACGCACGCTCTGAAGCTCTCTCCACGCACGCTCTGAAGCTCTCTCCACGCACGCTCTGAAGCTCTCTCCACGCACGCTCTGAAGCTCTCTCCACGCACGCTCTGAAGCTCTCTCCACGCACGCTCTCTGAAGCTCTCTCCACTCTGACTCTCTCCACGCACACTCTGAAGCTCTCTCCACGCACGCTCTGAAACTCTCTCCACGCTGAAGCTCTCTCGCAAGCTCTGAAGCTCTCTCCACGCACGCTCTGAAGCTCTCTCCACGCACACTCTGAAGCTCTCTCCACGCACGCTCTGAAGCTCTCTCCACGCACGCTCTGAATCTCTCTCCACGCACGCTCTGAAGCTCTCTCCACGCACGCTCTGAAGCTCTCTCCGCCCCCTCCCGGGGCTTCCGACTCCTCTGACTACAGCCCCATGCCACATTGTAAAATCATTCACCCTTCAGAGGTCACATGCTCATGTCCATGATCAAAGAACCTGTACGTTTACATTGTGATTTCATAATCAGTACAATTACATTGTAATGTAATGGTCTGTGCAATTACATTGTAGTTTAACATGCATGCCACATTAAAGCACAGAAATTTCTTTTAACAGAATTTATCTTTTAAATTATCATTTAACATTTTTGAACTTGTTGTTGTTTTGGAAAATTACTCTGGTTTATGCTTTTCTCTTCATACACCCCCTGCATATTTGACTCGTCTCACTGCGACAGCCTGTGCAGATAAATGCAGTCCCTCTATACATTTGCATGCAGACCAATATTTTTCACACTATAAGCCCAACATTGCACCATAGTGATGTGGGCACCAATTGGAGGATTGGTGAAGTCACCCAAGCAGCTCGCAGGTACTTGATAACTCGCACGTTGCCTGAGAGCGGCGACGTGAGGACACCTCAGTCGACCTGCCCACCTCTATCCCTGGTGGAGCAGAGCCTATTTCTTACACCAATAAATGAAAAATGACATGGCAGCCTCATGGAGGGCATTTAGATCGAAGCATACAAAATCAGTGGCTTATACCAGGAGATGTGTCAGTTGTTTGTACAGCAGTCGTTTGGTTTCCCAGTCTGTCTTATCTGATAAAGCAGACTGTTTGAGGTTGCCTGCTGATAATGCTAGCTTTATTTCTTTGTAAGATGCATATATGAAACCTTGAGTCTGCCTAGCACTCACACCCCTGTTGCAAACTCGCTCCCTGTCAGTTCTGACCATCATCAGTGCTCCCTCAGATATAGCCCAGCTGCACCACATCCATTCCTGACCACAAAGCACACAGCAGTGCAGTCGCCTCTCTTGTAAGCACACACTCTCACTAGGTAGCGTGTACTCAGTTCACTGTATGAGCTGGTGGTCCAGCTGTCCTCTGTCCTTTTCACTCTGGCCTGTAGAGGGCAGCAGAGCGTAGGGCAGGCTGTAGTCCACAGCGATTGGGGGAATACACACAGAGGACGAGTCTCCCAGGGAACTGCAGAGTTGGAGATTAAGCGTTTTTTTGTGCAATTGACTAAACCTGATAAATCCTGTCTGCCCTCTTTTTATTAATAAACTCTGGTGACCGAGGGAGAACATTTTCCCTGGTTTCTGCGTGCTGAAAATTTCAGCTGCACACGCAAGGTCAAACAGCCGTCCCTGTGCCCGGAGGAGCTCTGGGCTCAGTCAGCGGCACCTCAATCCCCTCTCCGAAAATTGCATGGCACACAGCGGCAAGATGCCTGCGTCGGATGGCAAATGATGGGTAATTTGCGTGTCGAGTTCTTCTGCTCAGCGCACAGTTCCATATCCTTGATGTGTTCACGCTGAAAGAGGAAGGCGGTAAAGCCGCCCAAGAATGAAAAAAAAAAAACAGCCTATTAAATGATTACTGGAGCAGGATGCCGCGTGTCCCGGATGGCCGATGCGCCTGACAGGGAGGGCCACCGTGGGGCGTAACGTGACCCCGTTAAGCACACGGGAGAGGGATTATCTAATCTTTCCCGACGAGCGACGGGGAGGTGATGGAACCGGTGGCATCGCGAGGTGACACGACTGCAGCGGGGTGTCCCCGCGAGAGGAAAGGGCAGGCAGGCTTCTCCCCGCGCCGCGCGCCGCACACACACACACACACACACACACACACACCCCAACCACCCGCCCTCCGGTGGCTTTGCTCGAGCCCTCACCCTCGCTCTGCAAATGAGAAGCTCGTCCCCTCCGCGTGCCGCTCGGTCGCCCGGCCGCCCAAGCCCCGCGCCCATGAAGGCCTGAAAGAGGAGCAGGGCTGAAAATTCGGGCCTCCCTGCCGGGGGCCCGACATGTGCGAAGCCTCAGCCCTGCCGCTGCCGTCAGCAGTCACAACAAAGCAATTAACTTCCCCAGCTCGCTCCTCCCCGCCTCCCCACTCGCTCCCCTGGGCGCCGTCCAACAATAACAGCGGGACAGAGAGAGAGAGAGAGAGAGAGGAGAGCGGAGAGCCGGCACAGCTGTGGGGACACTGCGACCGCCGGTGCCACCTGGACACGCCCGGTGGGCCAGCCGGCTCAGCCGTGACGCCGCATCCGTCCCCCCCGCTCTCCGGTTACGGTCACACGGAGTTCCGCTAGCTGCCCGCGCGGAATTTGGCTTAGCCTGGCGGACCTGCGCAATCTGGCCCTGATTTACGCCTCCGTGAATGGAAGATGCTACGTTGATTCCCACGGGGGGTTAGGTTGAATCACCTGTGCGGCCTTTATAACTCTGGCAGCGTTCAGGGGCCTGCTGGCATTAGAAAGCCATATTTAAACACTCTAAGGACTGACAATGAAGCGGCCTTAAATTCAACGGACAGCCACTTCGATACTGTTTCTCCCCTACGCTCGGTGCTGGTTAGAGTTTCATTATAACGAAGGGCCCCCCAAATCCCTTCATCTGGCGGAGGGGAACTCGTATATCACCCTACGGGGGGGAAACAGAGAGACAGTTTCCCCTGTTGCCGGTGTTCCTTTCACAGAGTTTGAGAGCATTCGGTCAGCACAGAGCCACACAGCTGTTCTGCGTTCTCAGGGTGGAATGCGTCACCTCATTGTTACCGTGAACTTAGGAAGCAGGACTGCACAGCATTATGCTTGACATAATGGGATGACATTCAGGATAAACAGGACTGAGATTTGGACTGCGAGGGAATCGTTTGGGATTGGGTGAAAGTCTGACGAGGCGCAGCGGTTGAGGGGGGTGCTGGGAGGGTGACGGTGACTGGGGTTAGCCGTCTTTTGCGGCGTGTCTGGACACCGTTGCGTGGCCTTGCCTGGGGCAGATGGCGTAACGGTGCAGAGTTAGTGGGCGGAGGTGTGTGCACGGAGTAGAGCACCGGCCCTGCGTTTGGCTGTGATAGCCACCCCCCCTTCCCCTGCTGGGTGGACTGCACTGCTGCCAGCTGCCCCCCCCCCCAAATCCCTCACTGTGAACACCTGTCTGAATCACAAACGCCCTTGTCCTCTTTGGCCAAAAGTGTCCTCAGGCCAAAACACACGCTTCATCTGTGCGTTTCTTTTTTTTTCCCCCATTTTCTCCCCATTGTTTTCACCTCTTGATTCTCTGTAAAGGAAAAGCGGTCAGAGCGTTTGTTACAGTCACTCAGGCACAGTGGAGAGGGAGGTAGTTAAACAGCAACGACGGCTCCCATTTGAGCAAACATTTCAGCGCAAACGCGTTCAGCCAGGTGCCGTTTGTGGTCCATCAGCGCACGGGGGTGTTGAGATCCGGCCAGGTTTGCTCCTGAGAGGGCCGAAGCGGGGCCGGGACCGGCAGAGGTGGAAACTGGGGCGAGCAGGTGTCCGCGGCTCTCTCCTTTCCAAAGATCACCGCGCTGTGTTTGCCTTTCAGCGGCGCGTACGGCTGCCGGCCAGGCCAAACACAGCGCCTGCGTGCGTGTGAGGGACGGCACAATGCCGGCCTTTCAGCGAGGGCCGCTCCCACCACGGGGCGCGCAGGGGTGCGAGGGGCGGGGTGTGGCCCAAACAACCTCAGCACAAGCTTTTTAGGTGCAGGCGGAATGGTGGATATAGATCATGCTGATGACAGTCGATGCTATTTGATTCTAACACGTGTGTGTGTGTGTGTGTGTGTGTGTGTGTGTGTGTGTGTGTGTGTGTGTGTGTGTGTGTATATATGTGTGTGTGTGTGTGTCTGTCTGTGTCTGTCCCTGTGCATGTGTATGTACACTTGTTTGTGCATGTGTGTCCATGTGTGTGCATATGCATGTGTGTATATACATGTATGTGCATTTGTGTGTGCACATGTGTGTGTGTGTGTGTCTGTGTGTGTGTGTGCGTGTGCGCGTGTGTGTCTGTGTGTCTGTACGCGTGTTTTCCTCCCCTCAGATCGGGCAGATCGAGAACCTCTCCCACCTGTCGGAGCTGCGCGTGCTGAACCTGGCGTGGAACTGCATCACCGCAGTGGACAACCTGCAGGGCCTGGACTCCCTGGCAGAGCTCAACCTTCGGCGCAACTGCATCTCCAGCGTGGTGAGGCGGCGCTGACCTCACCTCCGCTCTGTAACGACGGCTCACCGCGCGTGCTACCCGCTCCACTCCCACCCCTATGCACGGTCTGGGGTCACTGCCGTTTAGCACGCCATTGCTGACATATTCACAGTGCGCGACCGCTGGGCTGCTGGTTCACCCTCTAGCCACAGCCCATGGTCCAGTCTTCACACGTTTGCATTGTTATTTGGGGCTTGATTGATTTCACAGTGTTTGGCAAAGGTGCAGCTGAAAAAGAACACAGGACAATAAAATGTCAGGTTTGGTCTCAGGAATGCTTTCAAGACACTCACAAGTGGGAAGAGATGTTACATTATCTCCTCCTTACCTGACTTGTTGTATATTACTGGCTAACTGTTAAATATTCCACCAGTGCTACTTCTGTTTACACTAACCCTCTTTTTGCTATAGATAATAACTTCATTCTGATATTATATAAAATATTACGTTAATCATATATCATATATAAAAATATGTTACACTAACTTTATTTGTAGAGCACATTTCTGGCAGTACTCACAGAGGGTAAAAATAAGAAGCAATGCAAGATATTAAAAGGATGACAGTCTAGCCTCTGAAATCAAATCCCTCACAGAGCATTTGAATATGCATGCGTTTCTCCAGTGGTGCGTTGTAACAAAGCAAACACATCGTGTCAGCTGTGGCTATCACACCTGTGTTTATCTTCCAAAAACATCAGCTGAAAAGACTCCCCCTCTTAATAATGGGATAGGAGAAGTTTTGGATGTGGAGAGAGGGGAAAAATCGTGCCCCACGGCCTTTCCCTCCTCTTGCATCTTTCATTACAAGGTCACAGCGCCAAGTTTTTATTGCGGGGACAAACTAAACATCTCGTGGTGCTCTTAAAAGGGTTTTCTCCTCGTCCTCATGAGATGTAAAGTGGATTTTTGGACGCAGCTGTTAAAGATGAGATGCAGACACAGAGGTGCAGTTTAGAAACAAGTCAAAACCTACAGTTGAGCATTAATCTTAGCAGTGCGGTTGCACAGTATTTCAGGGATGTGGATACATTATTCTGCACTTTATCTCATATACATCTAAGTCTTTTATTTACGATAGAAGACAACTCGAAATAACATGTCTAGAAGAGAATGGAGTGCAGGGGGTTTGACTTTGTGTCTGGATAAAAAAAGCATGGATTCATTTATATACTGGATGACAGTATGACTCCATTGTATTTAATGAATGTTGCATTGCATTGGTTGTTTGCATAGTAGATGGCCATTTCCATGGCTACTCACCTAGCTTACACGTTCTGTTTACACTACAGGATGTTAAATGAAGTAATTCAGGTGATGTACTGCATTGCATCAGTGCCTCACAAGAAATTTGGATCACAACCTCTCACCGCCACTGCAGGCGTTCAGGTGGTATGTGTCAGGCGTTCAGGTGGCCTGTGTCTGGCGTTCAAGTGGCCTGTGTCAGGCGTTCAAGTGGCCTGTGTCAGGCGTTCAGGTGGCCTGTGTCAGGCGTTCAGGTGGCCTGTGTCAGGCGTTCAGGTAGCCTGTGTCTGTATCTGTAGGATGCACCTGTGTGTTTTTGTAGGTGACCGCTCTGTGTGGTGGTATGTGAATCCGTCGGAGTGGAATGGTAATGACGTGACCACCCCAGCGGTGGTGGGGTTGTAGTCGGGGCTGTGTGACTCACCGCGGCCAAATGCGCACGGGGCAACTGCGTGGACGGGGCGGATACCGAGGTGGGGAGTGGGGGCGGGCGGGAAGGGACCGCGGACGGCGTGACGCTCGAAACGGGCATCCTGCGAGCGTGCTCGTGTTCCCCGCGTGAAGGCGTAGCTGCAGCCCTGTCCGAGCAGCCGTGTGTGGCGGTGGGAAGAGCTGAGGGGGAGGGCTTGGAGTGAGAGCGGCTCGGACTCTCTCAGCCCGGCTCCCATTGGTGAGGCTTTGGAGCGCATCACATCAGCTCAGCCATGACATCAGCACTCTTCAGCTGGGGCCTGGCTGCTAAATTTAGGACCAGTCATGCCGATTAATCTTCAGCTGCACAGAAAGGGATGGGGGGAAACAGAGGAGAATAGAGCGAGGGAAAGAGAAAGAGTATGCGTATCTGTGTGTGTGTCTCTGCATGACTCTGTGTGTGTGTTTGTGTCCGTGTCCTGTGTGTGTGTGTGTGTGTGTGTGTGTGTCTGTCTGTCTGTCTGTCTGTGTCTATGTGTGTGTTTATGTCTGTGTTTGTGTGTATGTGTGTGTGTGTGTGTGTGTGTGTGTGTGTGTGCTGTCTGCACCGCCCTGCTTTTGGCTCAGATTTAATGCATTTGCACGGTTAATCAGTATTATAGCCTTGCAAATTAACCGTATGTGCGACTTCCATTTAAAATGTGTGGCTGGAACTTGCAGCGCGATATGGGGTATCGTGCTTCGATCGTCCTCCGCCTGCATTGCAGATGCAGACAGAGCATGTTTAATGGCATCTGTCTCGGTCTGTGGCAGCAGACTGACTCATGGCTCCAGGCTTGCGCGGTGTCAAGCCTCTGATACACAGTACAGTCCTCTCCCTCAGCTGTTTTTATAGCATTACGATTCAGAGCTAACATTGAAACCGTACATTGGATTATCACCTTAGATGTGGGCTGTGCTAACAAGTGAAAATAATTGCTCTCGCAAGCGCCCATGATGTGCGAGTCAATTTTAGCAAGGCAGAAATTTTCACTGAATTGCATTCAGTGTCAGATTCCATGATCCACGAAGGACAGGCAACAACAGTGAAAAAATAATCATTCAATAACATAATGTGCCTCCAAGAAGCTGCAAGTTTATGCAATCCGTTCCCTGTGAACCTACAGGGAGAAACAGCTAGAGGGCCGTGGAAGAAGAAAGACATGATGGCAAAAGATGAAAGCGCAGAAGGATCTCCTTCGCCGTGCCTAGAGCGGGGGAGTTTATTTGATCAATCCACAGACACCTGCCGCAGCAAACAGCAGAGGCTCGACAACCGAAAGGCAGCGTGTTTGAAATCTGTGTCTGTGGTTTCATGCGCCCTACAGATACCAGCACACCACAGAGTGCCACATGGCTTTAGAAGTTGTTCTCCAGCCCCTAGGCAGCGACACCCTTCAGCTCCAGCCTTTGGACACGTTGGCGTTGTGCATCGGCCCTGATGCCCCAGTTTCCTTTGGTTCACCAGCACACAGGCTTACGGCTCTCAGCAGTTGTGCTGTATGTGCTTCCACCAGGCACCTCCACCAGTTAACCTCCACTTTGAGTTTAGCTGCCTGAACACCCCTCTAACCTACCCAGTATAACGACCCACCGAGGGCTCCTTTGAGGTGGGTGACAATGTAAAAGGCCTGGGGGTTATTCTAGCTGCATTCTCGTTATTAACATGCTGCATTAGGTCTTCACTTGGAGGACTGACTTATTTAAAAATAAACAAATAAATGAATAAAAAATGTTGAGAACAATTGTGTAAATAAATGAATAAAAAATGTTGAAATGTAGAAATACAGAAAGGTAGAAGTATATAATTTGAAAAATAAATGAACATTGATTTATTCATTTACCGTGTGCAGTTATTCGCAACATTTATTTATGCATGCATTTGTTCTCAACATTTATATATTCATTTATTTATTTTTAAGGAAGTCGTTGTCCTCTGTATATTTACTTCCCATGCAATAATTAGCCACAAGATTAATAACATCTCACCTCCATCTGCTTGGCATTGTATTTATGGAAGCACAGCCCATCCGGGAGAGAGCCGTTCTGTAGCATTGTAAAACAAGGTAGCTGCAAGGGTGTCTGTAGGACGGGATGAGTGGACACAAATTAAAAAGAGGGACTTTTCCGTGGTGTCTTAATCCCTCGGCTCAGAAGAATTAGCAGGACTTAGCCTGGGTTTAATGTAGGAGGCCCAGACCTCTCTGCCCAGCATGAATGAGGCACCAGGTTGGCATAGGAGGAGGACAGCGATGCCTGGTTTCACTGCCCGGCACCTCCCACGCAGCAGAGACTGTAGTTTTGAGCTGCGGGCCGATTTGGGCGGAGTCCAGCGACTGAGGAAAGACAGGGGATGGGGCAGCGGCTTCCTCCTCCGCGTCCCCATCTTGTTTTCGTTAGCCCTGTTTTCTAATCCTCGGCGATCGCTTTACTCTGCTCGTGTTCGGAATAAACTCGGCGGGGAGTCTCGAGCATGTCCAAGGGAAGATGGCCACGCGATAATAAGTCTGAGCCTCAAAGCTCAAGGGACAGACGCTATGCTAAGGCAATTAGCGCCAGTGCCAGGTTTTGAACCGGATCGCTAAAAACAATGTTATGACCCGCTTAGTTGCAGATAGTGTCTTACAAGGCATACTGGGGATTGTGGCCTTTGGCTTTCCTTTCTTTTCCCTTTTTTTAAAGGTCCTTTGACTTTTATTACATCTCTGTTTTATTACATGGTGATTATTTGTCAGGCTATGTATACACACTATGTGATACTCATAAAGGTATTGATTGAACCATACCGGGTTACTTAAACATATCTGTAATCAATATTTCCAGGGAAACATTTAATGCAGGCTCATATGCTGACGTGGATTGGTCAGGATCGTTTTAACAGCCCGTGGCTTGGACCAGGGATTTGAACTCATGCAAAACTCACGTTTTGATCCTTTGATTTCAGACTGAGATTTATGTATGTTTTTTACCTGTATTTATACAGCTTTTTGCATGGGTCAGGTTTACCCAGCAGACTAAAGCGGTTGTCTTAGTCTGTGTCTGATTTCGCATGAGCGGCCGAGCCGCACAGAGCCTATTTACATAACATGAACCCCAGGCAGGGGTATGGAGGTCAGCGCTGGCGTTACACAATAAACCCTAATGCAATCTCACATCTCGCTGGCTGCCGAGCGAACCCCCCCCCCGGCGGGGTGCAGAAGCATGGATGGGAGCAGGGACGTGAACCCGCAGCCCGTCCTGAAACACGGATGCGGTTAGGTACAAAGGGCATCACAGATGCAGTGACTGGAGCTATTCAAATCCTCATCCAGGGAAACTTTCTTTTTTTATGCAGGTGTACTGCTGGGTATTTGTATTCACTGAAACCATTTCCGTGAATTGAAACCTAAAATTGGTTGCATGGAATGGATTTCAGTTACATTACATTACATTCATACAGTCATTTAGCTGATGCTCCTACATTATAGACTTACACAGGTTGCAGTCCATTTATAATTTATTTATAAATTAACCATTTATACAGCTGAATATTTACTGAGGCAATTATGGGTTAAGTGCCTTGCCCAAGGGTACAACAGCAGTGCCCTAATGGGGAATTGAAGCAGGAACCTTTTGGTTACAAGTCTTGCTCCTTACCAATAAGCTACACTGCATTTAATTATATTGAATAAACCAAAATTGAAACTGAATTTGAGTTTGTCTAAACTTGGGGTTGACCATCAGGTTATAGGCTGAGCCTAACCACCTCAACCACCACTGCACTGCCTGGCATGGGGTGAGGTTAGAACCAGTGTTTGAAACTGGTTCACCAGCAGCAACTGCAGAAGGGGCGGAGCCAGCGAAGATTCTATACAGAACCAAGAAGCGCTGCATACCTTTTACACTGAGCATCCTGTCCCAGGCGCTGCGTAGCAGCACTGTACCTCTTTAACGCATACATACACTTTACCCCTCATTAGCATGATGGCATAAGAAGGAAGTAGATGCAGAGAGACAGTGCCTACGGTGTGAGAGTGGGTGGGAGGGCCAATAGGAAGCAGGTGCTTTGAGAAAGTGTCTGCAGTGAGGTCTGACACAGCACATTCTTAACCCCCCCAATCCTCCCCATGGGAGTGTCCTCTCCTCTGCCCGAGCGCACGCCTCTCCCCCTCTCTGCCCTGCCTCTCCGAGCGCGGCCGGGAGCACCCGAGCACACCGCGGCTGTCTCTGCACCCCTGCCCGTCCTCATCAGCCATTCGGCAGGCTGCTCCTCTCCTTCCTCCGCGCAGGCTGGCGGGGGCAGGGGATCCGACGCCAGGATTTACCGCCACGCGATTAATGCAGCCTCCTCTCCCGCCCCTGCCCAGCTCTCCTTTGTCTCCGCGCCGCCGTCCGCAGCCGAGCTCGGGGAGCAGCCCAGCCGCTCCTGCGGTGAGGATCTCTGCATTAGCGTAGAACTCCCCCTCCCCCTCCCTCCCTCCCTCCGCCTCTCCTCTCTCTCCCCCTCCCCTCCCCGTGCTGCCGCGGCGCTGCCGGCACACGGGGCGGACGGAGCGATCGCTGCCGCGCGGAGCGGGAAGGTGACCGGAGGGGCGGGACGCCGTTCGGCTCGGGAACGACTGACCCCCCTCCCCTATCCCCCTACCCCCACCACCCCCCACCCGCGTGGTGCTCCTCGTCCCCTCTCCTCCCATCGTCTCTCTCTCTTCCTCTCTGCAGACGGAGGTGGACCGCCTGCCCTGCCTGCAGCGCCTCTTCCTCAGCTGCAACTGCATCACCAGGTAAGAGGCAGCGCTTTAACTCCCTCCTCTCCGCAGCCCCGGCGCCGGCGCCGCCCACCCGAGCCGCCCGAGCCGCCGCAGAGGAGCGGCTAACGAACCGCCGAGCCTCACCGGAGCGCTTCAGCGCCACGCCTCGCCGGGAGTCCCTCCGAGAGCCGCGCCGCGGCCGTCCCGCGCCGTGCCCGTCCGGCGTCGGCGCAGCTAGACGGACGGACACGCGCGTCACGTGTCTGAGACGGGGGTGGCGTTCGGTTAACGGGTCACGGCGTTCGCCCTCCGCGCCGGCGGCTCTCGGCCTGGTAACAGGTCCTGCGGACGCTCTGAACTCGTGTGGAAGTTCCCGTGCTGTCTGCGGCGGCCCCCTTCTGCGCGTGGAAATTTCCTGTGAAATTCAGAGAGGGCCGGTCCCACCGGAGCTGAGGGAGCCTGCTGCCATCTGTGATCGTGCTGTAGAGTGCCGCTCTCTCCTTAGCCCATTGACTTTGTTTTCAAAGGCAAATGATTATCCGTGTCAATTCTGACTCAGTCGGGGTAGTCCCAGGGCGCAGTTAGCAAGCACTCAAATTGTACCTAAATTACAGCTATTCTAGAGGAGAATCTCCAGTTCCGAAACTACTCTTGCGTGTGCATCCTGGGGATTAAGAATTTTGCAATTATTCCAGGGGCAAAAATTTATATTATAGATTATATTTAGAATGTTTCGGTGGCCTGGCTTTTTCACAATTGTCTGAATTTTAGAGGTTTGCTGTTATGAAACAGCCCTGTAAACTCCTGGCATGCTACCGAGAGAGAGAGGGGCAGAGAGCGAGAGAGAGGCAGAGAGACAGAGACAGAATCATCCCTTTTTTAATGCCAGATGGAGCTCACTCGCGTTTGGGTGTATACAGTAAGACAAATTGTGGTGACCAGCTCTATTTTCAAGAGCAGGAAGGTAATCTCCAAATGTTCGTGCATGTGCTTGCAGGTGCTGTGGTTTCTGTGCAGGCATGGGTGTGTTTTGTCTGTGACTCCAGTGGCCTCTGAGTGAATCGATCAGCACGGGCCCTCGCTCCCGGCTCAGGTGGAGTCCTGTAACCCAGACACTGCCCTGTCCCAGTCTGGGACATGACACGAGCACCAGAGGGGTGTAATTGGCTTAGTCTCACCAGGGCAGGGAGGGTGTCACTGTGCCAGGGTTCCTCTGGATTATTCGGGGGCCTGTAGCTTGCTCAGGGGTTCCTGTCATTCAGAGATGTGCCAGTACCTCAGTTGGCCCCAGCTGTCCTGTAGTGTTGTATCGTGAGTGTGTGTATGGGGGCGCACACGCCTTGTGTCGGTGCTTCCTGAAGGCACGGAGGCTTAGCAAGTGACTTAAGCTGCTCTTCAAATTGGGGAGCCCTGTTATAGCTTTGTCATTGTGTGTACACTGTCCTTAGTAAGTGTATTTGTGTGTGCAGAGAGGTGCTCATGGTAGCCCCTTTGTGCTGGCTGTACTCACGGTCTTTGCCTGCAGTGTATGCTGATGTCTCTTGATCCGGGCCACCAGTGTGTGTCGCCTTAACACGCCGTGTGCCAGCGCAACTCTGTTAGTTTGTCCTGTGTATGTGGGTTTAACTCTGCCACACAGACACAGTGTGTGTTGGTCTGACTTTATTGTGGCCTGTGTATGTTGATTAAGCCCAGAGAGACACTTGGTGTGGCCAGTGTGTGTTGGCTAATGTCTTGTCCACAGGCAGCAGTGTGTAGTTGTGTAACTGTGTACTAGGCCCTGTCCCAGTGAATGCAGCAGAACGATGGAGAGACTCTAGGGCTCTAGGGGCCCTGTGGGCTCTGAGAACCTCTGCTCTCCCCTAAACACACGGGCCTGTCCTCTCAGCACGGAGTGTGCATTTGCTGGGACTGGCAGAGAGTCGCCTCTGCTAGCCAGGCTAAATTTAGACAGCCCCCTCTCCTGAGAGCAAACAGCCCGTGCAGTGCCTCCAGTGACAGTGCTGCTGTAGCTGAACAGAGAAGCTCCGCCTATTTATCCGTCTTCCCGGCGTCCTCCCGGAGGGCTAATGCCCAGGGATCGTTACTGCGGTGGAATCGACCCTGCAGTGAGCGCATGACCTTTGACACCCATCCCACACTCTGCTGCTCACATGCAGTCGAGCAGTTTAACACTGTTTCAAGCACAGGGAGCACGTTGCAGTTTAGCCCGTTCTATGAACGAGCGCATTCGTTGCACAGGAAGCTGAAGTGAGGCTGGATGTGCAGGAAGGATCGTGAGGGCAGAGAGGGCGGATCCCAGGCCTCAGACCGACCTCTGCCTGTCTGTGTTTTTCCCGTCGGCCCAGTTTCGATGACCTGGCCTGCCTGGGGGACTCCTGCTCCCTCTCCGAGCTCACCCTGGATGGGAACCCCGTAGCCCAGGAGACATGGTACAAGCAGGCCGCGCTGCGCTGCGTGCTTCACCTCAAACAGCTGGACATGAAGCGCATCACGGTAAGGCCCCGCCCCCCTGCGTGTGCCTGCCTGCCTCTGTGTGTGTGTGTTTGTGTGTGTGTGCGCGCGCGCGCATGTAGCAATTGTGAATAACCAAGACCCGGGCCTACAAAAGATGCATGTTCATTCTTGAAGACTCATAATGGAGCACTTGGCATTTTCAGAGGCTTATGCTTCTGTAACATTTGAGCGCAACACCCCCCCCTTTCATTAAACGTGATGCCTTAGACACAGGAAGCTTACTTTCTTGCTCCAAGAGGCACTGGAGTCTGAGCTTGCGTAGTGCTATACGGCGTGCCCCCGATTTGCAGAGCCTTCCCTTGCGAGCGCGCGTGTCACAGGAATTTCCCTGCAGCCACACACAGGGCCACGCCTTCAGTCTACAGCACTCGCTGTTCATTCAGTCTCCTGTCGGATTTGAGAGGCCTGGGCTGGGTTTGTCCTCTTTAAGAATAGTGCTCGGCTCTCGGTATTCGATTAGAGGAGTAGTGTCCGGATTCTTAACATGATTTTATCTCTTGTCTGTGGCCAACATTTCAATCCCCTGTCCTCCTCACTGGCTGTGTGAAGGGAACTGCTCTGATGAACTGTTGAGATGACCTGATGCTTTATTGTGTTATTCCAGTGTTATCTCTTCTACTATCATTTTCCAGGAGTCTCTAGACCACCTTTTCCTGGAGTCAGGGAATCATTTCTGGACTCCAGGAAAACTCCAATGACTCCAATGTCTTTTTGCAACTGGCCTGGGTTTTCTGTTTCTTTGATTCCCTCTGGAAAATGCACTTTGGTATATTCACAACTCTTTGATTGATTAATTAGAGGACTGAGAGCCAGGACAGAGATTACCGGCCAATTGTTTTTACCTTTTGAGTTTCACCCCGACACAGAAGCCAAATGTGCTTAATGTACGCCAGCTGTACACACTGTTGATGTGTGTATAATGCCTGTCACAGCTGTGGGTCCAACGCCACACAAAACCACACCTGAAAACGTATTGTTCCATTGTTATAATCTGAGTGTTACTGCGTATGACCACCACATGCGGTCACCGTACGTGTCCATAACTCTTCAAAGAATTTCCTCCTTTCTTTCCCATCGGCTGCATGAATCAGGGACTGCCTCTAGATGTGTGCAGACTCATTTTCTCGCTGTCTCAGCGCTCGGTCCCTGGCTGTGCATGATTGTCTGTTGATCGCCAATTTTCTTGAAACAGTTGCCTCCATTTGTTTTTTCTCTTTAACTTTTATTATCACTCATTCGTGCAGCTAATATCTACCAGATTTCTCAGGCATTGTCTGTAGATGATCCTGCCCGGAGCTCAAACTCACCAGACACAGACCAGACCACACAAACAGACACACATGCATGCACAAACACATGCTCTGTTTTAACAAACAGAGAACTCATCAGGCTGGAATTTCAGATTGGCAGCTGCAGTCTTCATTATCTCTGTTCTCTTATTGGCACTTATCAGATGTACTCACACAGAAGCGATGTTGATGTTACAGTTCTGAAGGGTGTATTAGTGGAAATAAAAATGGAAAACAGAATCCAGGACTAAACCTGGCCTTTGTAAATGAATGGCAGCAGCCAGGATCCGGGCAGGGGGGACCCCTGGGAAATCTTGGTCAGTGGGACATTTGGCTTTTGGCAAAGTCATGGTATTTCTAGTTTGGCAGGCAAAAGAAAAGCGTGGACACGCGTACGTTAGGGAAGGATTTTCCACTCGAGCACTGAGGCTGAAGGTGGACTGAACAGATTTAGTATCACATTAAATCAGAGAGGAAGCTTCCAAACTGGCTTGGAAGCCTTACGTTTGACAGGCTGTAAAATCCAGATCACGTCGAGGATTAATCCTTAAACACAGTGTTGTTTGTGTTATGATGCAGCCGGGCTGAGAGGCTCTGGTCAGGAGAGGACTGGGTGGGGGGGAGACATAATGATTAATTCATTCTGATAAGTCAGGCGGTGAAGATTTGGTAGGATTTAGGCCTTCAGCTCGCTGCCTGTCTTTGTCCTGTGCAAGAAAAGAAAATCACAGTCGCATGTTTTTTAAAGAAACAGAGTGAATTATGGACGGAATCTCTCTGAGACACCTGCGAGGTGCAACAATGCTCCTTTGAGAGAAGTTCCAGGAAATATTGAACTTCCCTTCATAAATCAGCCACCCACCGCATCAGGGCTTTTGTGCCAATGAACAGTGGAGTAGGGAATGGCCAGCTCTGCCCTGCAGAAATGATCCGTCTGAAATGCCCAATAGGTCACTGCTAGTGCAGTGTACATGAACAACTACACCCTCATTTGGTTATGTTTTGACTAGAAGAGTCTCCATAGGAAATGTGCACAATTCACATAATGTGCATGCAGACATATTTGTTTGTTGACCATTGTACATTGACTATTTAATGTAAAAAGTATAAGTAAACGAATGCATCTCTTGTGAAAGAGTATACCTGGATGTACGGAAGACAGTACAGTACCAAGTAATTAACTTCAGTGAATTGCGAGCAAGTTGTTTATTTAGCTTTAAATACCTCCGTGCATTTCACATGGAGTGTAAAGGCCTCTCGAATGGAGCTCATGGGAAATCAGGAAATCGACAGAATGGCTGGGCGTGGCTGTTACGTAGCACATCGTTACTCAGACGCTGAAGTGCTCTCCCATGACCCTTTATTCATCGACCGCTCTGCCAAAGCGGACTCACGCTGCCAGTGTTCTTGTTGCAGGTGTTGAGGTGAAGCCGCGCGGAGCGCTCTCTCCAGACGCCACCCTAACGGTGCCGGGTCTTGTGTTGCAGGAGGAGGAGAGGCGCATGGCTTGTGTTCTGGCCCGGAAGGACGATGAGAGAAAGCGAGAGAGCCACAGGCAGGCGGTGCACAAGGTAGACCCTCCCACCGAAGCCTCCGCCTCCCGCTCTTTCACTCCTGCTGATACCTGAAACCAGATGCTATCCCTCTTCCTTACTTCCTGTCTGCTTCCCTCTCTGACCTTTGACCTCTTGTCCCCCTTCTGACACTGTAGTGTATTGTTCACTACTTCGATAACAGTCTTATCGTACCGTTTCAATGAATGCAGTTGCAAGAAATGTAAATACGGGGAAAATGTGGCATTGTTCGTGAACTGTGGAACACAGGAACACAGAGACCCTGCAGCGCTTTAACTTTTGGAGCAGCGTTGACTTCCTGAGTCCACAAGGACGGCGATATCTCCTGTAATATCTGTAGTATTTCCTGCTGTGTTGGCCCGCGAGTGCCCGTGACCTGTTATTATCCGCCTCTAGAGAGATGGCACCTGGACTAACCCCCAGCCCGGGGGCTCTGTGCCTGGCGTGCCGCAACGAGTTGCTACTCAGG
Organism: Megalops atlanticus; assembly: GCA_019176425.1. NCBI lineage: Eukaryota > Metazoa > Chordata > Actinopteri > Elopiformes > Megalopidae > Megalops > Megalops atlanticus. Next base: position 9,383,376 of record CM032885.1, on the reverse strand, counting down.
CAGGCACTTTCAGTGCACAGCTTTCAGGGCTCTGACAGAGCTCACTTAAGATATTACACAGATATACTGCTGACTAACAGCTCAACGTTGGCTCCGACGCCGTTTTGGAATTTATGCTGAAAACTGCCCATGGTTTCTCTCATCCTGTGCACTGCGTTTTCAGACTGAGAGATGGGTACGGTCACATGACCAAGCACTACAATACAAATGCCTTCAGAGCCCGGATGGGCTTGAATCGTTTCAAATCGATTACATTGCAGCCTGCATGCAAATACCTCTGATGCCCTGAGATAAACAGCTATTGAGTTTCTTTCCTCAGTATGCTGTAAGTTCAGTTTGTTGTAGTGTTCAGTGGTATAAAAGGGGTATGTCTGTTGCGCATCTAGTTTTAGCCCTGCGTCGGTCAATGGCAGCATTGTAGTGATGTGTCACAGGAAGCTTTCAGAGAGAGCTCACAGATACTCTGTGGCTTGGCTGCTGCTTCGTATTTTAAGAGGCTCCAAATGTTTCCTTTTCTCTGCGGAGAATAGGTTTATTCATTCCAGAGTAGAGAGAGTATGGTAATGGTGACATTAAATCACTGAGTCTAACAATGATGTTGTTTGGAGCTATGCAGGTTAATGGAGAGAAGAAGAAAAAAAAATGTATACGTAGTGGTGCTGATGAGGAGGAGGGTGATGAAGAGTGGCTCACTGTTATGATGAGACACACAGCACATTTAAGGTATAGCGCTGAAAGTTTTTTTTTTTTTTTTAACTTTTTACATACAGTATTTCTGGAACGTTCCCTTGAAACAAATCAGTAAGCACTTGGAAATGGATCCCAGAGGAAGTTTTTAGTTGTACATAACCAGAACACACAGAGTCAATGGCCCTTGCAATGCGTATTTATGCAAGCATTTTCCTTGGTTTCAGCTTTTTCCTAGAAGAGCTCCAGGCTTCCTTTTGAACATGCTGTTATTTATCAGTTGGGTCCTTGTGCTCTGTGATCCAGTGCAAAAGTATTCAGACAGAGAGGCAATGCACCTTTACACCCTGTTGCTCCTCATATTGAAGAAATCAGATCACCTTGGTCTTTGATTCTACCAGTTGACCCCCTGTGAAATAGGAGACTTGTCATTGGCTGTTCAATTGTGGTCTTTGCTTTTGCGTTAGTCATGTACTACTGAATATGTGGGGATTGAGAACGGCTGATCGGCCTTGAGCTCTGTTCACTGGTGAAAGGTCATGAGATTTTGAACTTTTCCTCACTAAATTTAAGACTTCAAAGAACCCTTTGACTCTTGGATAAACCTTCTGAAATGCACACCGGTTGGCACATTTGGGTCTTATTTTTCTTGCCACCCACAAGTGGCTTTAAACAGCAGTGCCAGCCTCCCTATTACACATGTTGCAGTGTTTTCATGCATACAGGAGTAGTATTGCTGAAATGACTGACAGCTCCTTAAAGTGGGTGCCCAGAAGGCACTGAAAGCTGTACTCTTTGTTCCTTCAAGAAAATCAGGTTTAATCATCACTGTGTTTGCACTTGGCTGCAAGATAAAAAAAAATGCACAGCTTCTTGTCCTGATTCTGTACATGGGTGTTGGGGTGAGTGTGTGTGTGTGTGTGTGTGTGTGTGTGTGTGTGTGTGTGTGTGTGTGTGTGGGTGTGGGTGTGGGTGTGGGTGTGGGTGTGAGTGTGAGTGTGAGTGTGAGTGTGTGTGTGTGTGTGGGTGTGTCTATGTATGTGCGTGAATATATGTGTGTGTCTGCTATTTCTCCGTAACTCGATCCAGCCAGTCCGTATCTCGGAAAGTGAGAATTGTAACGCTTCACAGAGCATCACGTGATGCAATTATCTCATGAAGCGCCCGGCCTGCTCCGCGTAGCTCCCCTCAGCCCGGGACAGCGGCACACCTGAGCGGTTCCCAGCCAAACACACAGAGTGGAGAAAGGGAAACATTGTTCCTGCCACCACCATGGGCGCGGGGGGCCACCATGGCGATCGCTGAGCCGAGACCGGGGGAATGAGGGAGCCGTCTGAGCTCTCAGAGTGATGATGCTCTGTTCTGTTCCCGTGTCTGGAGGTGGAGTTCCCCACTGCAACTGGCAGAATCACAGCCTGTCCCTCAGTATGGACTATGGATTCATGCTGTAGTGTGGGGGGCTGACTGGAACATCACAATGCTGTTGCTCCAAGACCCAACCTACTTCCTGTTTGACAGGAAACTATTAGGGGGGGAGGAGGGATGTTGTAAGGGACTTGCAGAGATCATAACCCCAGTTCATTTCAGTTTTGCTTTTTTGCTTTGGATTTTTGTCCTGATTTAACTTTTAACTTTTGACATTATATGGCCTCTTCATCTCTTTTTTGTCTGTAGGCGTGACTGAGGAAGCTGTCGAGCCAAAAAGGTGGAGATTACATACCAGAGTACAAAGAAATATCATTAAAACTAATCCCTATTATGGCATTTGTGTCTGCTGTTGGCAATAGTGCACATCACACCATTGAGAGATCTTCAGTTTCGTGTCAACACGAGGGTGGCATAGAACATTTCTCTTAAAACGTAATGGCAGTCGAAACCAAAGCCAGAACGCGGGTGTTAAAAGAGTCCTGCTGCTTCTTGGATACCTGCGGTCACAATCAAAATATTCAAATAGCTATGCACCTTTCCAGTGTTACAGGGTAGCTGTATTTGTGTTCGCAGAGACTTGCCAATCAGTGCTGCGCCTTGGGTACTCCAAGATATCTCTGTTGGTCCCTGTGCACTGATCCGATGTCACCCAGTGACTAGAGCCCTCCGTTCTGAAGGCACACCAAACCAACAAAAATCCCCTAACAAAAGTAACACAGCAAGGGGCAGTGAAGTAGGTTTTCATCTATTAGGAGGTTTCAATACGGTGCTAATGAAGAGGGTCTCAGCAGGCATTGCACAGCTGACAGCCTAGGTAAAGGCCATTAAAAATGCCATAGCAACAAGAAATAAGAAAGAATAAAACATTACCACAAAAAAGGAAAAAAGTACAAATTTAATACAGTAATCTCTGTAATCTCTGCATGAATGCTGTAGATGTCAATTAGAGGAATGCTAATTGTGAAGCAGTTTTTATTTTTTTCATAGCTGTTGAGCTGCATAAGTACTCAGATAATGAAAATAAAATTAATTATTTTGTTCAGCAGCACAATATTTTTTAACATTCTTGCTTTATTTTTTAAAAAAGAATGGACCAATCATTATATTTGGTGTGCCCTAAATGTATTTGCTTCACATATTAATAAATAACTGATTGCATCCACCCGAGGCACTCGAGTGAAAGATGTGGCTGGCATAAATATTTCCTCTTTGCTAAAGCAATCACCTAGAGCGATTCCTCTGTGTTTCAGCATTCAGTAATTTGTGTTTCAAAGTGCTTGTAGTTTGATTGTTTTCCTCGTGGGTAAAGCAAAAATGAATTGTCCTGCAGCTGAAAGTTAGCCTGCTGTGTGTAGCTATGAAATTTTGAAACCTGTACTTCCTTGATTTTCCCAGATATGAACTTCTCTCTGTTAGCACATCACAGATATATCTTGTGTGGACTTGTTTTACTTTCTCTCTAAAAAGCATTATTTGGTTGCTTCACAGTTTCATAATTGGAGTAGGTAGTGGTCTTGCTAGGGTTGCCTAGCGATTGCACAGCGATGTCGAAATTGACCAATCATGAGAATGGACTACAAACCAAAGATGAGAGACCACCAGCCCTACTCTGGTGTTTGTTATGCTCTGTTGGGGGCATCCGGTCAGTGTACAGGTACCCTCGTCCCCAGGCGTTAGCAAGGCACGCGTCTCTGGTTTGTCTGCAGCTGAGGTGGCTGTCATTAGCGTGTTCCCTGTGCTGTTTGACCAGGAGAAGCGTCGCCTGGCCATCCGGAACGCGGCGCAGCAGTGGGAGGGCCTCAAGGCCTGTCTGGAGCTGCCGGCGCAGAACGGCACCAAGGAGGAGGTGAGCCCCGAGCACAGCCCCGCCCAGACCAACGGACACCCGCAACAGCTGTCCCCAGACGAGCTCAGGTACGCAGGCTGCAGCGGCAGGGCCAGCAGGGCAACGTGGGAGCTGAATGGGTATGGGTGTGGGTGTGGGAGTGGGAGAGTGTGGGTATGGGTGTGGGAGTGACAGTGGGAGAGTGTGGGTATGGGTGTGGGACTGGGAGTGGGAGAGTGTGGGTATGGGTGTGGGAGTGACAGTAGGAGAGTGTGGGTACGGGTGTGGGAGTGGGACTGGGAGTGCAAGTATGTATGTGAGTGTTTGTGGGAGTGGGAGCTTGGACACAGGTACAGGCGTGCTCTTCCCACAGGCGGGTGAGCCCAGTGGGAGCACCAGAGCGACCAGCAGGGGGCAGCGAGTGCAAACTACGCGCATCCAGTCGGCCAAGCAGCCCACGGGACCCCAGGTACTGTACCCTCTGATAGCCACGCTCACAGTGAAGCCCCAGGTACTGTACCCTCTCATAGCCACACTCACAGTGAGTCCCCAGGTACTGTACCCTCTCATAGCCACACTCACAGTGAGGCCCCAGGTACTGTACCCTCTCATAGCCACACTCACAGTGAGGCCTCAGGTACTGTACCCTCTCATAGCCACGCTCACAGTGAGTCCCCATCTTAGCGGGAGCCCCCACAGTGAGTCCCCAGGATACAATCTCATAGCCACACTAACATGAGGCCTCAGGTATTTAATCTGATAGCCACACTGGGAAATGATCAGGAGGCGGATTAGTCTGCTGTTATCCATCTTGCAGGAGACCCCACATACCCCAGCTGCAATAATATAAACCCCAGGATATAATCACGCACACTGGGAAATGATGTAGGGGCGGATTAGTCTGCTGTTATATGCAGTCGACCCCTGAGAGCTGCACATGTTCAGGGCCGTGGTGAGGTCATGCACTCAACCCCAGTATGCGCATAGCGGGTGTAAGTAAAGTCAGTGTGATTAAAACAGGCCCAGCTGCGCAATACATGGTTATTACGCTCATTCCCCCACTGTTTAATATGGTGGGCTCTTAATATTGTGTAGCCCGTAGCGTATATCCTCCGGATCCTTCATCTGAGTCTCATCGCCCCCGTGCTCTCTCTGCGGGAAGGATTAGCGTTCCCATTTCCTCCACGGATGCTGCGGTCCGCGTATCAGAGCTCCGCCATTAACCATCCCGCCTTGCCCGGGACCACCAGTCATCACACTCCCGGGCAGAGGTCTGTTTTCTGTTAGACATGCTTAATACCGTAGGCTCACTGAGACTTGCTTCTGGGGCATTATATCATATTGCTTTACAGCAGAGGGCTTATGGCGCGATGTTTACATTTCTGAGCGGGCCCCCTGTTGGCTGGTGTCACCGCTGCCGGTGCGGAGCGGCGGTCCCAAAACGAAACCCTCCTGTAACCCTAGCTCAAAGCAGAAAAGCGAGGGAGGTGTTCCCTCCGGCGCCGTGCGGGGGGAACTAAATTAGGAGGGATTAATATGAGAAGGGACACGGTGGCTCTCACAAGGGCTCCTGCGGTCAGTCTCAAAGAGGACAGTTTTCCTGCTTTGCTCCTGAACAATGAAACAGACTGAAGGAATTTCTCATTCAGTGGTTTGAAGATTGTTAATTTGTTTTGAATTTAGCTTCAGCAGAGGCCTAGTATTATACAACTGCTCTTTTGGTGCTGGCTGCTTCATATGTGAAATAGACTGAGCTAAACCACTCTGTGGGCATTTTTCATGTCTGCCTTGGCAGAACAAGGGTTAATGAGTAAACATGTGGCAAAAAAAGCCGTAACAATTGTGTTACCTTTTTATAAAAGGTAACGAAGCCTGTTCACCATCGGTTACACCACTCACTAGCCCGTGCACGAGAATAACAGACCGGTACTGTCACGCGTGAAGCGTTAGCACTTTGCTAAGTCAATGTCAAAGTCAGCTTTATTGTCAATTCTCCAATATGCACAAGTCATACAGAGGATTGAAATTGCGTTTCTCTCAGGCCTACGGTAACAATACAACAGTTAGACGTAACACAGTGACACTGAGAGACATTTCCACAGATATACAATAAACACAAATGGCTCAATAACACAGACATAAATAAAAATGTGTGACATTTGTGACAAAAAAAGCTACAAATATTTACAGCAAGGGCATATTTGTAGCTTGTTTGTAGCTTGTTTGTAGCGGTGGTATCGGTCCAAGCGCAGTCCTGTCCGATTCGGTGAAAGAGAGCAGACGCTCTGCCTTGCGATGGGCCGTGCTGCCTTGGACTCTGATGCTGTCTGGCTCTGTGGAGGCGTAGCGTTTTCCCTGGGAGATCCCTGGGCCTCCCTCCGCTCCATCACCACATCAGCAGCACAGCAGCTGCTACAGTCTGCAGGCGCGCTGCCGTCACCGAACGCCTGCTGTGGAAAACACGTGTGCCACGGCCTGACCTCTTCTGTGCAAATGTGCCGGGCCCTGCAAAACTAAAACCTCTCCGCTGGCTTGTGCTGGACGCCACTGCTTTCTGTGTAACTTGTGACATGGTGGTTGCCAAAGTTAGATGGAGTGTTACAGTACGCACTGAAAACCTTACTCTTTGACAAGCCAACCTCTACCTTTAAACTGCCTGGAATTTTCAATATATTCAGAAAAATGACAATGGAATGTGTGCAGATTTATACAACTGCCTCGTTTTGAGTGTCAAATGCTGAACCTAGCACACTCAAAGATATGAACTTTGGCTGACTTTGTGCAGATAGCTAAGCGTTTAGAGCTGGCACATTATGCTTTCCATAAATCAGTTTTGTAGATGCGCTGTATTTACTGTACTGCATGTACATTTCTGCTGGTTCAGTAATTTATGTTGTATGACTTGTCCATATTGGCCTATACTTTAACAGGTAAAGAAAAATGCATGATGTCATCTCTGTAGATGTAGTTAGGATCACAACAGTGTGGTTGAATGAAGTGTCAGGTGGCTGTGTGATTTTGTGTGGGTGCGTGTGTGTGTGTGTGTGTGTGTGTGTGTGTGTATGTGTGTGTGTGTTTGGGAATCAGGAATAGCACAGCAATCAGCAGAAGAGTGCTCCTGCCTGTAGACACTACAGACATGCTCCAGGGGGTGGCCTCCTCAACAGAGGCAGCTGGGCACTGGAGAACGTGTATCCTGCTCTGAAGAAGCTGTCAGTCACTCTCCTTTGAACGTTGCAGGGCAGAGAGGTCACAGCCCAGTTGACTTTGAATGAAATAAATTTCCACTCAGGAATGCAAGGGACATTTGAGACTGTCTGTCTAGAGACGCAGTCCCCGTTTCTGTGTTTGTCTTAGTTTCTGAGTGCATGGAGATGTTCTCAGTGTCCCTTCTGACACAGGGAGGTGTGCAAAGGAGTGGGAGTGAAGAGTTATTACCCAGAAACTCAATCCTGAGATCAAGCAGCATCTGGAGTCAGCCGTATCCACATGCTATTTATGAATTAATTCAACACATTGCAGAGTTGAGACGGAACTGAGCGAACTGGCAAGGGCACATATCTGAAGAATGTTATAAGGATGGCGTTTTGAACCAGAAAATCACAGACACCTGCTGGTCACCATGCCAAATCTTATTACCTTATTATCAAATCAGACCATATTGAGCAAATATGAGGTTCCTCACGTTACTTGAACTAGATTAAAAAAATATATATTCAGGAAGAAAAAAAATAAACACAAGGACCATAGTAACAGTGAGGGAAATGATTCCGTCATCTCCCACGGAAGCGAGTGATTGCGCACTTTAGCGGCTGCAGCTCTTGACTGTGAGTGATGTTGACGTGATGTATCCCAGAGCCACATCTGTGGCTGTCCATTTTGTGACTCTGTCAGTACGATGCTGTCTGTCACCCAGTGTGTATCCAGGCCCCTGTGAGGAAGACCTCAGCGGCATTGTGAAAAGGCTAAATGTTCGGTTTAAGCCCCTGTTAAGTCGAGCGAACGGATTTAGTTCCCATTTGTTTTGAGCGTAATGATTTCGGAAACGTTAATCACGCTTAATGCAGTTAGGTCGGGGCCACATGTGTTCGGAATCATCAGTAATTCCGCTGTTGTGACTGCTGGGGCATATTCCTGATTGTTGTGCATATTTCAGGGGGGGATTTGGGGGCCCAGAGATAAACGCGTCTGGCTGTTTTTCCAGGGGAGATTTCAAGGTACAGTAAGGGACACGAGGGAGAGTGCGATTGTGGCTGTCTTCCAGGTGGCCGCGGAGGGTGGTGAGGGGGCAGCGGCACTGTGTTTATCCGCACGCCGGCCGGCGGTGAACCCTGCGTGCCCTGAAAGGGGGGGGATCTAGCGCCCCTGCTGCCCTGGCTCTGAGAGGTGCAGCGTATCCTTCAGATTAGAGGCGTCTTTCAGCACATGGTGCCCGCCTGTCTCTTTATACGCCACAGCGCCGGGGGTCTCTCAAAGCGTGCGATGATACCTGCAGCTGCCCCCACACACACAGACACACACACAGACACACACACACACCCTGTGGAGCCTCTCTGTAGCCAGCGCCCTCCGTCTTACCTGACTGCGGATATTCCAAGACCATCAGTCAGTGTCAGACGCCAGCTCGCCCGAAACATGACCCTGTTTAATCTGAAATGCACATAACACCGGGTCTGTGACGGCTCTTGTTATTTTAAGACTTTGACTGAATGTTGCCAGCCAAATTCCACACGTCATTATTCAGTTGAATGTTTTGTGGCACACATATATTTATGTATTATATTTAAGGCTTATCTTTGGGCACTGTAAATTTTCTGTGGTGTTATCTGGAATTTCTTCTGAATATTGCCAAAATACTCTGAGGAGGATGTCCTTTTTTGAAAACCCATTTGAAGCACACACTAATGAAAGACCTCCTCTGTTCAGTGATCATTTATTAAGTGGCACTGCGCATAGCAGATTTGGAAGCCAGCTCAGAAAGAATATTTCAGGAAGTAAGAGCTCAGTAAATCAGTACACGAATACAGCATACCAATAATTTCAAATTCCCTCAAAAGTTTTAGAAATGTTCAAGCATATATTTTGAAACCTGAATGGCAGTGCATTCAGGATATGTACTGTACCTGAGTGGGCAAAATTAACTCTTTTGGGAATGCCCCATCCTGCTTTAAAATTGGAATACCGGTATATTTAGTGCTTTTTATGTTCTTTCTTGATACATTGTAGCTCAGTCCCTTTGCATTCTGTAACGTTTAATGTTTTACCTGCTATTGATTGTTGTATGGCACAGACTTCAGTCTAGTGAATCCTCAAAGTTAAGTCCATTACATTACATTACATTACATTACATTACATTACATAATGTTCCACAGTATTGTGAGGGTGTAAAGATGACAGGAGTGTCAGGAGCTGCATGGGTACATACATCAGTGCAGATATGTCTTCTTGGAATGTACGCTGTTTATCTCAAGTGGCTCTTTTTAGTGTAGACAGGCTCTTGAAAAATAGGAAAATGCTAGTGTGATTTAATCACACTTTATGTGTGCTGCACTGTAAATGCCCTGAAACTTAACTCACTGATTTAGTTTCCCCTCCTCCTCTGTCTAAACATACTTGACCTATCTCCATCTATCATGCACCTTCGTCCTGTCTCATTTGCTTCTCTCTGTCTCAGGCCTTACACTTCCATCCAGGCCTTCATTGCACAGTACAGTGCTCTGACTGTTCCCTTAAAGGAGCAGGGAAGCTCCACTGACTCGTTAACATTTGATTTCTCTCTCCCTCCTTGTCCTCTCTCTCAGGACGTATCTGGTGGAGTCTTAAATGAACCCAAAGGTCCTGCGTAGATAAGGAAAAGGGGACGCTGTTCCCCCGGGGTCCCTGAAAGGGATGTCCTAGCGGGTGGGATCAGGTTTTCTGGGTAGCACAATGATGTCCTTGTATGGGCAGTTTGGGTGCCAGTCCTCTTTGATCAGGCCCACTGTACCCACCGGCTGACAAATTAGCTGATGACTGCTTAAAATTAATGCACATGATTCTAGGGGCACATAATTTTAGTTTAGAGTAATGGCAACGTGTTTGATTCGCATGTTTGATTCTCGTATTAGCTTTTAAGAACCCGTACCTACTAGTTCCTTGGTATTTTTAAGTGCAGCTCTTTTATGGCAGTATTAAAGAAGCCCATCCACTGCCAGGACTCTTGGCATATGATCCTCTTGCACGTTCACAGCGGGGCAGAGGAGCCGGGCTCCAGGAAGGTGATTCCGTGTCCCTGAGACTCGTCTAGCCCTGCTGGTCTCACGCCTCCCTTATCATGGGAGGGCACTTCCACTTTTGTTAGGAGAACAGATTGCACATAAACAGCACCACAAGATAAATGTTTAATTCAGCGTCCCAGATAACCGGCGATCATCCATTAAAAACTGTTTTCCGCAGTCGCTTGTAATACAGTGCTGATGTGTAGACACTGCGTCTAAATCAGCAGAGATGTGTGTACTGACTCCAGGCCTCACAGGCAGCGGTGTTGGTGTGCTGTTGCAGGTCCTCCGAGGCAGGGGGCGCCAGCGTGCAGAGTTTGTCCCTGTCGGACAGCCACCTGGCTGAGCTGGACGGGGACACCCTCCGCCTGTTCGGGCCGGGAGCCCTGGAGGCCCTGGAGCGAAGCTGGGGCGTGCAGACGGCGGGCGCCGTCACCGTCATCGCCTTCCGCTACATCCACTTCGACGCCATAGTGCCGACGCTGCCGCGCATCCGGGTCAAGTTCCCCAACCTAGTGGTGAGACCATTTCAAGTTTACATTTCAAAGCCAAGTGGGCCTTTTTGTCAGTCCCGCCCACTGACATAATGACCAATAGGGCTCCGTCCGCTCCGGTCCTCGCAGCACCTCATCTTCCTGGAGGCCAACATCAGCCGGCTGGCGCAGTTTGCGGCCCTGGCCCAGGTGAAGCGGCTGGAGCAGCTGACCGTGCACCCTGAGGGGAACCCGGTGGTGGGCCTGGCGCTGTGGCGGCCCTTCATCATCTACCGGCTCCACCACTTCAACCTGCAGAAGATCAACGGCGTGGAGGTACGGCATGGTCCAGTCGAGAGGCTGTTTGCAACACCGAGCTCTGGAGCGCTACTGAAAGCCAGTGTTGTATGCGCACTGCCGCTTTGTCTAAAATGCCCCTCCCAAGGTGACCTTGTGTGTGTGTGTGTGTGTTTGTGTGTGTGTGTCTGACAGGTGACCATGGACGACGTGGTGGCCGCGGAGAGGCTGTTTGGAACGCTAGGCCACATTGCTGCCACAGAGACCCCGCGGTGCCGTCTTCTGCTGCTGCTAGAGGAGTCCCGGTGAGTCCCACTCGCAACAGGCCTCGTACCTGCTCCTCTCTCCCAGAAACCAAACCAGCACCCGGCACCCAGTCGGTGCACCTCACTGTCCCCCTGATGTGAGTGTCCAAGAGCGGACAGGGGTGCTTTAACTGCAGGTCTGCAGCATTCCATGCTGAGTCCCGTTGTTACAGAGCCTTACATGCATTTCCCTTGCTCACAAACCAATCAAAAACCCAGCAAGCAGCACCCAGTCAGAGCACCTCACTGTCCCCTGACGCCAGTGTCCTAAAGTGTGGGGGGCCGGGGGTGCTTTAACTGCAGGTCTGTGGCATTCCACAGTGAATCCTGCCCTAACAGAGCTCCATACCTGTTCCTCATACCCAGAAGTGAATCGAGCACCAGCAACCAGTTACTGGTCAGAGTGCCTCACTGTCCCGTGACGCGAATGTCTGAAAGCAAGAGGGGGGGCTGTAACTGCAGGTCCCTGGTGAGCCGAAACCTGGTGCTCTGGAGCCGGGGAGCCGCGCACCGTGTCCCCAGGGCAGGGCGGGTCCCTGGCACCCGCACGCATTCCTCTCCCCAGCCAGCCCGCGCCGCCTCAGATGTATCACTCCCAGCCGGTGGAAACGCCGCCGCGCGCAGCAAAACACGCCAGCGCCCAGGTCACACCCCACCCGCAACCGCTGCGCTGGCGTCCAAGCCCACCCTGTCAGGGCAGCGCTAAGGTTTCAGATCTCACAAAAAAAAAAAAAAAAAAAAAAAGGAGGAGGGGGTGTTACTGCACGCACCATTAAATTAACCCTCACTTCCTGTTTTGGTTTATGCTTTTAACTTCATTTTTCACTGTGCTTGATGTGGGAAAGGGGAATCAAATATTTCCAAAACTGCTTGGGGAGAAATGTTACTGATGTTCAGATCTGCCTTGCTGCTTTTAAAATGGTGTGACTTGCTACAATTATATACCGTGACCTACTTTTCTCTGAATTGGTCTGTGGTGAGATTTCAGTGCTGTGTGATATTCGATTGTCTGAAATGCACACTCAGACCTCTGACATTTGCCAAAGCCATTTCCCTCTGACCATTAGCATTGTTGTCTGAGGGGTGGTGTGTACTCCAGTGATACCATAGGGAAAAGTTTGTGTTTTTGTCATGGAGGACATTGGGAAAGAGAAGCACTCTCTCCGTGCTCAATTGTGTGTCATTTTCAGGTAAATTTAGTGAGCGCAAATCCTTTGCTGATAATCGTGAAGCGAGCAGAGAGGCTCCACTGCTCTCAAAAGCCCTACAGCTGTGTAAAGCGATTCAGAACCGGCGCACTCGAGCAGACGCTGTGGTGAATGGATGAATGCCGCCCGCTGTGTCGGGTGCCATTTTTTCAGCGGTTCAGCGGCTGTGTGTGTGGCTGCGTGTGTGGCTATGTGTAGTGTATGTAAGCGTTGTTGAGTGCGGTGTTTGCATATGGGCGCAGGCCTGCCAGTATGCGCGCACAGGTATGTGTGGCTCTCGCTCAGGCACATGCCAGCACTCGCTCCCAGCTGTCAGCGGCCCCGTGATTGCCTCGCATGTGAGAGAGCGGAGGGGGGAAATGGCAGGTCCTCTAATCTGTCCAGGTTTACTTTTCCTCTCCGCGGGATTACCGAAACGTCCCGGGGCGCGTTGGAGGGGAGCATGGAAGAAACGTTTGAGCTCTTCCAGCCGCTGGAATTCTTCCCTCTTTCCCTCCTTCGGGAGGTGGTGTGGCATTCGGGTTTAAGGCGAGGCACATGACTGTGTTTCATTGTGACATCATAAAGCGCTTCCTGGGATCGGCGGCTGCTGAGTGTTTGCGTTCAGGTGGACGTTGCTTTCCCACTGTCTCAGTGGAGACTATGTGAGAATGCTTTTGGGTACTCCAAATGCTCTGATGTGGTTCTGTGGCGCCGGCTTACATAGGAGTGATACTTTCCATACATTTCTTAAAGGGGACCTGAGCTTCCTGGTAGCTAGGTTTGCAGACAGCCGTTCTGTGTGTCATTGTTCTCATCAGATTGATGCGACATGTTACATACATTAGCTCTGTTAATGCATACAAGCACCTCTGTCTTGCCTTTACACTTTGTGCCGTTTGCTTATCCGCCTGTGTCCTTAACAAAGTTGAATGCGTTCTTTCTTGGATGTCGTCCACTCATGAGTAAAGCGGCCAATGTTGATTCATCCCGTCTGACGTCATAGAGCAGACAGGTGTCAGATGGCACCAGTGATTGGAATTTTGAATGCTTGGGTGCAATTGAGGAGATGATGTCTGGGAGGTTTAGAATACATAACCTGTCAATGATTTCTTCTGCCTAAAATCTGGAATAAGAAAATTGGGTCATGTATATATGTGTGTGTATACAGGCACACACACACACACACACACACACACACACACACACACACACACACACACACACACACACACACACACACAAGCTAAAGCATCCGGCTTTAGCCCAAGGGCTCCGGCCATCTGTATCAAAAAACTCTCCCTCTCCAGAGACTCAGCACACAAGTATTGTTTTGCCTCTCAATGCTGGCAACTGCCAGGTAGGTGATAAAGCCTAGTTGCCCACTAGCAGGCATTCTAAACAGGAACAGCCGTGGCAGAACAGACGGGTGTGCTGGTTGTTTAGAGGGAAGGCACTTTGGGCTGTGCGATCCTCATGCCTTTTAGGAAAGTGCTATGGCCTCATGAAAAAGAAAATCACGTATGCGTTGGACAGTATGATTAATAACTTGCTGAAGCAAACACGTTTTGCCAAAGGTCATTGGAGGGACACTGCAATTGCCACAGTAATCCAGTAACTCCACAAACAGATGCGTCCGGTTTGACATGCATCTTGTCTACACAGGCATCTTACATTTCTGTCACAATTCACAACATAATTTGCAATAATTTCCAACATAATTCATGTTTCTGTCATAATTCACGACTTCTTGATACAATCTGTGGAAAAAAATCTAAAAAGTAGATTTGCAGATTGTTACAGAGTAGTGAAGATAAAGGACCAATTTGTTTTACAGTATTTACATTTAAAAATAAAATGGAGTTAGTGCACATTATTACAAAATCTTTTTTCTTTTTTCACCTCATACAGATGGTGAGTTCAGGTATACACAATGAGGCACACACACAATCATTTTTCCCCCCAAAAGATCACAGCTCACACTAATGTGCATTGAGAAGCAGTCACACCTCCCAGTGAAGACAGATTCATTCCTTACATTGTTTGAAAGACTTAAGTGTACAGGGGATAGAGTGAAATGTCTGAGGCTTATGTGTGTTTACATTTGGGCTGATTCAGGGAAACTCACATTTTTTATCCATATACAAAAGTTACAGAAACCAGACTGAATGAAATAAAAACTTACTTGCGTTATTTAAGTATTTTAATCTCTCTCAATTTAGAATTAGAAAATGCAATAACTTGCTGATAGATTATTAAATTAGAAGTGAATTCTGTCAATCGCAAACAACTCTTGGAAATTCTCCTTGTAGGATTACTTGAAGCGAAACTGTGAAGTGTGTCCAAGGCTTCACCTCGTGGCTGACTCATTAGCCAGGCAGGCACCTGAGAGGGGTTTCTGCTGCACCACGTCTAAACACGAAATCGTGACACCCTCCCTCAAACAAGGGAACAACAGAAACTCTACCTCAGTGTAATTAATGCAATGAAATTTATGGAAATATAGTTGCTGCCCTGTAAAATACAGTAAACAGAGAGCAGCCTGCAGAAAAACGCGATAAAACCAAACTGTTCAGTGTAACTTGGCTTTATTTCATGATATAATTAATTGTAACGGTAGACCTATTTTTGCAAGTGTTTGTACTGACATACAGACAATAAGAGCTTCATACATGGGAGTAACTTGGCCTTTTTGTACTCTGAGAGTGTTTTTTGAGAAGATATATATTTCTGAACAAGCTGTAATTTGTTCACAAAAGTTACTGTCATCCATCTTCTCAGTCCTCATTCAGTAACATTGGCTGGGCTCTTCAGTGACGGCTGCCTCTGTCTCTGAGCAGCTTCTAGAAGGACGTACTTCATATCCGTTCATTTTAGTATTTCTATCCCAAACACAGTCAAGTTTAATAGATTAAAGATTATAGTCGATTACAGATCGAAGGTTATGAGTGGATATAGCGGCTGCTCTGGCCCTTCCATTCAGGCTCGGCCCGTATCTGCAGCCAGGTGGCCACTCTAGGGTGTGCAATCATGCAGCTAAGTTGCATATGGAATGCATGGCTGTGATACCTGCTGTATGGTGATGCATGTGGTTTCTCCTCCCTGTCCTGCTTTAAATACAGCGGATCTGGCCTCCTTCTGTCCCCCTCTCTCTCAAACACACACACGCACACACGCACACGCGCACACGCACACACGCACACACACACACACACACACACACACACACACACAAACACACACACACACAAGCGCACGCACACACACACGCACACACGCACACACACATGCACACACACACACACTCGCTGATCCCACCAGGTATTTTAGCCTGGAGTCGGAGCCAAAACGATGATTCCCCTCTTCTGGCACCGGCACTGTGGGACATGTTGCTGCAGTGCTGTGTGTCATTAGATTAACAGTGATAGATAAGACAGGAACGTTTGATGTAACATCCTTTAATGATGTTCCCGTCCGCTTTACATCTGTACAAATGTGGCTGCTGTGAAATGGAAACACAGCCGGTCGCTGAATAAATCGCAATAAAAGGATCAACTCTCAGTCTCAACGCTGATTTTTTAAAAAGATGCTGTAATACAATCTGTCGCGTTGTTCGGTTTTTGTTTTTCGTTTTTTTGCGACCGCACAGTGCCGGTCTGTGCTCTGCTTGCATGGCCGCACTTGCTGGCTCCTCTCATTATGGAAGCTCAGTAAGTGGTTCCCTAAAAACACGGTGATGCTAAAATATTACTGACCAACTCTCCCACCCTCATAACACTCCCATGATGGACCCTGGGAATCTCTCTCACATCAGTCTGCTGTCCGCTACACCCCCGCTCACCCCTCACAGAAACGATGCAAACATCACCAGCTTCTCCTCCCATTAGAGCAAAGCAGATCCTGTCGATTACTGTGAAAGCAATCAGATTTCGGACAGAGGAGGCCTCTGACAGGCCCCAGAATGCCGAGCCGCAGAGCTAATGGGGGAATTATAACTCACTCATGCTGCCCCGCAGACGTGTCTCGCCCTCACTCCCATTCAGATGTCAGCCTCTGACGTCCTTGTCTTGACATGCTCGTCATCGTTCCCTGTATTGTTATTCACGACTGTAATCACGCGAGTACGGTTCAGGCCTGCTCTCCTTCCTCCAGCCATCCCCAGGAGAGGAAGCGCTGTCTCTGCTGGCTGTATTTAGACCACGGCACACGGTCCTGTGCTTTTTAATATTGCTCCCTGATGCATTAATTTGCCGCTTTCGGAGGTTTGTTTTCTTGATTGAAATAATTAGGGAACAGCTCTCTGCGGCGCATGCATTAAATCTATTGTGATGTCAGGACAGGCAGCGTTTGAGAAGTGCTGATTCATCGCACTGTTCATTCTACCTCTCGGTTTCTCTCTCCATCCCCCCTGTTGTTCTCCCTCTTTCTCTTTCCCCCACGGCTCTCCCTCTCTCACTCCTCGCTTCTCCCCCTCTCTGTTTCTCCTTTCCCATTCACATCTCTCTCTCCCCATCTCTTTCTGCCTCTCTCTCTTTCCTCCCTCTCCATTGCCCCCACCTACACTCTCTTTTTCCCTCCCTCCCTCTCTCCTCCTCTCCCCCCTCGTAGGAAGCGTCAGCTGCAGTTCCTGCTGGAGGGCCGCGGGCGGCGGGCGGGGCAGAGCCCGGAGGAGCTGCGGGACAACGGCAAGCTGCTGGGGGAGGGCCTGAGCCGGGCGCTCTTCAACTACCCCATCCGGGACGGCGGCGCCGAGGGCTCCGAGGTGACAGCGCGTCGCCCCCGCTTCGCTTCTGAGGCCACCTCCTGCTGCGTCTCTCCCGGGAGGAGGCGCAGTCGGCCGTGCTCTCGCGCAGGGACGGGTGTGTCTCTGTCTGTAGCAGTGTCACGCTCACAGCACTGGCCTCTTTATTTTTAAAGCTCTCTGTCTCTGTGACTGGCTCGTACATTTAGCGGCGCTCCTTAACATCCCTATGCATTGAAACTCGCCCTCCCGCCCTCTCTCCCCGAGCCTGACCCCCCCTGTTTCCTCCCTCTGCCACAGGAGGGCGCTGCGGAGGCCTCGGACCGGGCGGCCACGGTGCGGCAGTACCTGCGGGGCCTGGTGCAGAGGGCGTCCGACACCAACGTGAAGGGCGAGGCGCTGCACAAGCTGTGGCCCTCCATGTTCGCCGAGATGGTGAGGGACTGCGTGCTGGACATGAGGGACCGGCCGGCCTACCGGCTCGCCTGCCTGAGCAGGGTGTCCCACAGCAAGTGACCTGAGAGGGGTGCCACCCCACCCTACCCCACACACAGTTCCGTACCTCTCCCCAATACCGTCCTCCTGCCCCCAGACCGCAGATGCACTTGTGACTGGCGTCAACAGGACAAAGCATTTTTTTATCCAAGAGAACAGAATACAGATCTCACCAGGGACTTTTTCTGTGTTCTGTGAACAACTGCGAGGGTGTTCTGCTGGAATGTACACAAACACACATATCAACATGAGCTCCTCTTTCAGTTCACATACTGAGCTGAATTTTGGGAGGTTGGTGTTGAACATGAAGTGTCTTCCTTTTGGGCCATAAATGGCACTGTAAAATCCCAAACAGGAGACTGCTTGTCCTGCTCTGTTGGACCTTTTGTTTTTGTATTTTTTTTTTCTTTTTTACTTTGCCTAACTTCATGTCTTGTCTACGGTACAGATGGGCCTAGGCTAGAATGTCCCAGTACTTCAAACTGACATGGATCACTTTCTGGCATATGGCGATGGAAGGGGAACAGATCAATCTCCCAGCACTGTATTTCTGTGTTTTGCCTATTATTCATGATTAAATGCCCTTTCTGTACACGCACTCATTCTGACCTGATTTCACTGATGTTTGTGCATGCATTTCATTACCTGTTTGCATTGGGCCCATCAGAGTGACATCCAAAGGTGAGCTTCTGCTCCCTTTCCTGTGAAGAGCGGGCCTCTCCTGCACCTCATACAGGCTGTCCCTTTCCTGCTGCTCCGCTTTCTGCAGAGAGGTGGCGCTGTTGCCACATGACACCTCTGACTCCCGAGCCTCACTTGAGGTAACGTGGTGAACTTTTGACCTCAGCTGGAGCTGAGGGGAACACCTGTTGTACCCACGGTAACTGCCCCATTACCTTTTTATGAACTTGTTCATTAACTGATCAACAACCGGGATGAAGAAATGACTGCATTGGGTGGCTGGGTAATAAAGAGCTCTTGCCTCAGGCTTGGCCTCTAAGACGCCTCACTTAAATTGTCTTTAAAGAAATCCGTCACCCTCTGCAGAAAAAGAAATATTTTAATTACCACGATGTTCTGGCACATTGTTTGCTGTGGCTGTTTCAGAAGTCTTTGAACCTCCTGGTTTTTCCTCAGTAATGTTTTAAACGAGACGCATAAGGTTTGCATGAAGACAGGCATCTCTGCAGTATATTTGCAGACTTGCCCTTATTCTGTTAGGTTAACTGCGAACGCGCTTAACAAGGTTTTGACACAAACAGCCTTTTTGCATCGATTGGGCCACACAGTTCCTCCAGTGAGTGTGAAAGTTAAACTATAGTGAGGTTGTCAGAGAGGACCAGCAGCTGCTGTGCCAAGAGGAAGCCCAGGGAGAATGAGGGACCAGGAATGGATGCTTGGAGTAGGGGGTTAACCTGAAGGCTCAGGGGAGCTGCAGTTTCACTCCTTCCCCAAAGGGGGCAGCATCACTGCTTGAGGGACCAGTGACACTCACCACTTTGTTGTCAGATGTTTATTTCCAGTTGTTACCTTGGCAACTTCAGGTGCCTGACAGAGTTATGCAGCAGAGAAGGGAAAAGGGAGGACTGAACTCTGTGGAATAATTAATAGCGGTGGAGACTGGTGTAAATATTACAGCTACAACATCAACTGACAGTTTAGCAAGCTAAATTCCTGAATGGACTGCAGTGTTTATTATCAGCTAAAGTGTAGAGATAGGTGTGAATATAGGACCTGTCCCCCCCTAGGCCCACAGTTTAAGCAAGGAACTGAAATATTGCCCAGGCTCACTGCTGTTAGCCAGAAGAGTAGTCATCATCAGCCAAGAGTGGTCACAGTCAAAGACTGCTAATACACTTGTCACAGTTTAGAAATGTCATATTGTGTATCATTGCTATCATCACTCTGGAAATATTTTTATTATTATTGTGAGGACATTGGAAAAATAAGGTGGTGAGACATGACAATAGGACTGGATGTACCTTGGATCCAGGTGAAAGCCCACTTCATGAGTCTTGATTCACCATGCAGACTTTGTTACTGTGTTACATGGTGTACAACTTTCCATTCTGTGGCCCTCTGTAGTCTCCTATAGCCTTTTAACAGAAGAGCAGCCCTACTGACAGAGTTGACACACTATTGACAAGAAACAGCATCTCTGCTGGCAGTATCACTGAACTCTAGGCCCTTTGACAGCAAACTGCTGCAGCCTCCAGTGTGTGTGACTGCTTCTGAGAGTGCAGGCGTGCTGTACGGTGTGTGTGTGAGTGTGCGTGTGTGTGCGTGCATGTGTACGCACACCCACAGGGGGAATACAGGATCCAAGTCAGTCATTCCTCACTGGCACTGACCCAGGGGAGAATCAACCAGAGTAAGCGTGAGCAATATTTTTTAATTATGCGAGCTGTCAGGGACCATGTGGGATACCTCTCCCTGCATTTGTCATTTATGTCTCCTTACGCTGCAGAGCTCAGTCAGGGGTGGTTCCTGTCTCACAGTGGCAAAGTGAGAGAGTGTGTTGGGAGCTCACCGGCCCAGCTGTTAGATAGACACAGCAGTGTGTTAACATCTCTGACACGGTGGCCTTGCACTGTCTCTTAGCCAGATGACTGCTGCTCTGTGCTGTATGTGCCAGCCCAGTGCTGTGCTTCTTTAAGAGCAACAGGCTAGTCTGTCTACACACACCCACGCAGACACAGAGTGGTGAAAGCCATCATAATATTAAAACTTCCTGTCTTTTAATTAGACTGCTTTCTGCTTTGATTGGAAACACCGCACTATAATGAGAGAGAAAATGTATATTGCTGTTTGTAAGTTTGTCAAGTTGAGACCAGCGTCTAAGTCGTAAAAACAAACGCGTGTCTGGTAAAAACTCGAGGCAAGCGGGAGCTTGTTCTCCTCTGTGAAAGAGGGAGGAAATATAGGCACACATCCTGTTTTGGAATCCAGGTCAGTACTCCTGACAGGGTTGAGTTTTCATTCAGAGGGAGGTATTTGAGGGACTCATAGTATGGGCAGTAAGGTTGTCTTTCTACATTGCTTAGCCCTGTCCACTGCTCCACACTGCTGCCATGACGACACACTGCCACTCTGACCACTGCTCCACACTGCTGCTCTGACTACTGCTGCCATGACAACAGTGCCACTCTGACCACTGTTCCACTCTGCTGCCATAACGACACACTGCCACTCTGACTACTGTTCCACTCTGCTGCCATGACGACACACTGCCACTCTGACCACTGCTCCACACTGCTGCTCTGACTACTGCTGCCATGACAACAGTGCCACTCTGACCACTGTTCCACTCTGCTGCCATGACGACACACTGCCACTCTGACTACTGTTCCACTCTGCTGCCATGACGACACACTGCCACTCTGACCACTGCTCTGGCCTTGACTACCGTTCCACACTGCTGCCCTGGCCACTGCACCACATTACAGCCTTGGCTACTCTTGCACACTGTTGCTCTGATCACTGTTCTACTTCATTGCTCTGACCACTGCTCCGCATTGCTGCTCTCAAGTCCCCCTCCCCCAAATGGCCTGCACAGCCAGAGAATGTAATCTATCACAATTGTTGAGGGAGGCCAAGGAATTCTTTGGTATTGACAAGCAAGTTTTCCGATTGAAAGAAAAAGAGAGTCTGTCATAGATAGGGTTTAGTTAATATTATTTGACCTTGCAATACCATGCAAGCACTGCTGTCAGTCGGGAATCTTTTCTGTAACCTGCAAAATCCCATTATGGCAGCCGGGTAAAAAGGCCTCCGGGTGAGTTTAAGCTGCTTTAATAACAAGAAAATTCTTCAGGTGTATAAAGGTGGGCGATCCGCGTGAATGGTCCCTGTCACATTCAGGTAATATCACTGCGCATTTTGAAATGATCCTGAGAAGATTATCCATTAATATTCATTAATGTGCAATATTCCAACTGGACACAGGCCAACACACACTCTCTCTCTCTCTCATATATATATATATATATATATATATATATATATATATATATATATATATATAATATAATGTAGTGCCCTGAAAAAAAGTATTCAGCCCCCAAGACTATTTTCACAGTATATTTATTTTCTGATTCCAAATTTAAAATATATTAAAGTAAGTTTTTTCCAGCTGGTCTACACAGTATTGTACATCATGCCAAATCAAAAAAATGTCCGAAACCTTTCAAAAATTTAGAAAAAAATGAAACTTTGAGATTTAAAAAGTTTTCATACCCTTTGTACTTATAAGGCAAACATTGCTCAGGTGCAAGATATTGTCTTATAAACTCATTCAATTTGTTGATGGTCTCCACCTGTGTAGGAAGTTAGTGGATCACCTGTTTTGAATTACTGTGTGAGCATAAATATCTTCCCTCTCTATAAGGTCAAACAGTATGGATGGATTTTCCATTGAACAAACCAAAATGAAGAGAAAAGAGCATTCAAAACAAGGGAGGGATATAATTGTGGAGAAGCACAAATCTGGGGAAGGATACAAGAACTTTTCAAAGGCACTGAACATACCTCGGAGCTCAGTGCAGAAATATGGAACTACAGCCACACTGCCTAGGGCAGGCTGCCCCCCTGAATTTAGTCGCTGAGCAAGAATGACACTTGTCACAGAGGCTACTGTGATGCCAACTGTCACTCTAACCGAGCTATAGAAGTCAGTGGCTGCAACTGAAAATGATGTCCATGGGTCAACAATCTCCAAGCTGTTGCACAAAAAGGGCCTTTATGGAAGAGTGGCAAGGAAGAAGCCCTTGCTGAAAAAAAGCACACGTTTGCCCATAAAGACTTTGCAAAACATCACTTGGAAGATACTACAAAGATATGGCAGAAGGAATTGTGGTCTGATGAGATCAAAGTGGAACCTTTTGGCTGAAACAGTAAGCGGTATGTGTGGCGTAAAGCTAACACTGCACATCAGCCAGGAAACACCATCCCCACCGTGAAATGCACTGGTGGTAGCATCATGTTATGGGGGTGCTTTTCAGCAGCAGGGACTGGCAATCTGGGCAATATAGATGGGAAGATGAATTCTGCACTACACATGGAGACTCTGGATAGAAGTCTACTCCCCTCTGCCAGAAAGTGTAAACTAGGGAGGAAGTGTGTTTCAGCAGGAAAACGACCCAAAGCACACTGCCAGAGCAACACTGGATTGGCTTAAAATGAAGAAAATTGACATCCTTGTGTGGCCCAGTCAGAGTCCTGACCTTAACCCCATCAAGCATCTGTGGAAAGACCTCAAAATTGCTGTCCATCGCCACTCCCCAACTAACCTGGTACAGCTTGAGCAATTTTGTAAGGAGGAATGGGCTAATATTGCTCCATCATGTTGTGCAAAATTAATAGAGACTTATCTGAGACTTATCTCAGCTGTAATAGCTGCGAAACAAGGGGGATGAATACTTATTAATTGTTGACATTTCCATTCTTGATTTTTTTTAAATTCTTTAATGGTTTATCATTGTATTTCTTTTTTGGGGTGCACTGATGCAGAGTTGAGTGATTCACAAATTTAAAAAAAAATCTGTCTGACATGCGCACACATATGTAGTATATATATAACATATCCTATAAATAAATGGCTTATTTACATTCCTCCAGAAGTATTCTAATTAAAAGTAAACTATTTCCTCAAACAGTAAATCTTATATAATTAGCAGAGTGGATTCCATCGCTTTGAAAAGTGCAATATGAAACCATGTTTATACAGGGATTAGCAGGCACAGAAATACTAGATGAGTTAATGGTGCTGATGGGCTGTGGAGTGCTGTTATTCATGTAGCAGTGTCGAGCCGGGGCAGCGCTGACAGGTCAATCCAGGATGCTGTAGCTGCTGTCAATGCACAGCAGTTACTGAGAGGCACAAGGCTAAACAGAATGAGATCAATGGACATTAACACGGCACATGCGCTTTATGCATGGGTTTCTGTATTTAGTCTTATCAAGAGATCACTCACAAGCACACTTTTTTCACACTTTGATGAACCGCACACTGTCAGACACGGCACTAAGTGACGTACGCGGAACGTTGTCGTGCAGTGTTAGAGCAAATCAGATGCAAAAGAGTGAAACCCACGGAATCACTGGGTGTGTGCCATCCTTCTGGCCTCAGCAGCGTCTCTGCAGACAGCAAAGGGCGAGGCACTATCTTCATTCCTTTTACACCGATCATGACCGTGTAGGCTGTAAATTGTGTCCTCCGTTACGCTCAAGTCTGAACATTGTTGTCAACCCTAAGGCCCTCTTAAAGTCCCGAGGGCTTAGCATTTTTGTCCGGTGAAACACTGTTGGCATAATCCTTTACAAACATTTGTTGCATAGTTTGAGCGGGTCAACCGGAACTGAAATTCATTAAGCTTTTCTAATTGGGCTCAGCCACCCATGACCCGCGTTCAGCAATGAGGGGTTAATAATAACAACATTACACGCTCGGAAGCAATGTTGCCCCAGCCAGGGGAAAGTGACAGTGTAATGACATGCGGCGAGGGGAGCGGGTCCTAATTGAAATGAAATGATTATTTTGTCAGCACCTTTTGAGGCTCGAGCTTTAAAACCTCAAAGGCACATGTCACACCACAGACATGTCCGGCCGAGGCTACAGGACCAGCTTTGGATAGATGCTCAACCAAGCATGAATTCCATTTATCAAGTCAAATTAGGCAATTCCACAAGCCAAGGAGAACAAAGCCACGGACTTTCACAAAACCTTTTTTTATTTAATAGAGCGGCGGTTTTCCTTTTACCAGTGAAGCGAGACTTTCGAGAGACACGTCACTCTCAGTGTTGAAAACAGTACCAGCAACAAACAGACCACCAGCCATTGTGGTTCAGCTTTGGCTGGAGTTTTGCTTAGGCCATTAACATTGCTTTTCTCCATTTTAGAGCTCTAAAGTTGGTTGGATTTTTATTCAAGCCACGGTGGCAGCGCAAAACCGGTACATTCGATGTACAATATGTTTGTCTGCCGCATTTATGCATTTTATATTTAATTCTATTACGAATTGACACTTATTGTGGATCTCTCTGTAGGGAAACCACTCTAAAGTATGTCAAATTTGAGATTATGTTTTGACACGTTTTATCAGTGATTAACAGAATTACCTCGCATTGAACTCACCAAGGAGCTCCTTGAGGAGAGCAACCACAAGAAAGAAATCCTGTGTAATTTGATATTAACATTCCCAGAGGAGAACATTATTTAGCCACTCAACATATGGATAACACAGGGTTTCAGATATACATTCCTATGTCCTTTGTGCTGTAAGTGACAGGACGCTATTTTACACATTGGGGACACGGATATGGTGACCATGCCTAAGGCACCCTCATCCCCCAGGAATAGCGATTGTGTTCCCTACATTCTTGTCTCACGGGAGCTGATATCTGCTATTGTCCAAGTTAGATGCAGTGACCAAACATGGTCCCTTAAATACAGATGTGATGCAGGCTTCTGCTGTCGTCATGGAGATGTGCCATAGTTCACTCTATATTCGTCCTGTGAGGGCAGTGTTGGTAGCCACCCACAGTGCGAGACGGTCCTCAGGGAGCAGTGCTTCATGGTGGCAAGAGCTGGAGCTGTAACTGTGGCATTGCGCTTCCAGTAGGCGCTTCGCCATTCCAGATATCAGGCTGACCTCCAGGCTTCTGTTCTCTTCCTCACGTAAATCAGTGAGAGGTACGCCCTGCGCAATGGTGGCACAGCGATTGCACAATTTTGAATAGTGTTCTTATTTATAATAGTATGCACTGGAGTGCTCTGCGTGTGCCATTCTGTTGTGGTTTATGGTTTGGTTCATTAACGTCACTGGCGTGATAAAGTCCCCCATGTGCTTGATCGTCAAACAGCTGTAGATCTTTTTTGTTTAGAAACTCGAAACCCTGACCTTTGCACACACCCGCTCACATCGAGATTATACGATGAAAGCAGCGAAAGGGGGCGCAGCACTTTGTTTTCTCCGTGCGGTTCCCATGGCTTTAGCTCACTGAGGAAAAGTTGCCCAGAATGCGGAGGACCGAGAGGACTCATGTACAGTCACACAGGCTAACTTTGGATTTTGGGAAATGATCGGGAATAGGATATTATGTTTCGTTGGATTTAACTTTGAACGCTTGGACTTCGCGCTTCCACTCGGATTTATGAACTAACCTGGAGCGTGAGCTTGCACGTCTCAAGGCACCATTCTCAGACTCCAAGAAGATATCGTGAAGGAACGCAGCAGCGCTCACCTACACACTCCCACGAGGTAATACATTTCAGCTGAAGAAAATGATAAACAGGCAAATGTAATCATTGTATTATTCATGTCATTAGTTATTACATTTTCATTGCCCGTATTATTATTATTATTATTATTATTATTATTATTATTATTATTATTATTATTATTATATCTTCAAAATTGTTTTTATTTTTCCCGGCACTACAATTTTCAGTTTTTGGTTAATACCTTTCTTGACGCTACATATATGAAGCGCGCAGCTACCTGACCTTCTTGGGAAAGCAGTTTGATGAATGTGTTGAAACTTTAATTGTAGCATTTTGTTCAGTACGTGAGCCATTTCTCCAGCATGTTCGCGGAATCTCACAGTTTCATTCTGTTCTTTAAAATATGTATACATTTGGGGATTACATTCAGACAATGCATGAAGGTATGCTTGAATCGCTATAGGAGTTATCAATCACTCAAAATATTTATTTCTATCAAGATAATGAAGGGAAACTAGATTTTATCCCCACGCAGAAAACGGATCTGCATATCTGGGGCTATACTGTTAATTTGTGCATTCATATATGCTTTTTGAAGTTAATTGGCATGACCTCAGTGGATCGTCTGTCAGAATTCTTCATTGCGTCCTCTCCGCGCACTTTTACATTTTAAAGTCAATTGCTCCGGTAGCTCCAATCTCTCTCCATCGTAGTGAAGACGTCTGCACATGCACAATTAACACCACAGACAGTTTTCCCCCTTATTTTTATGTTCTCACCTGACGAGATGATTTTTTATTTATATCATATATCATAAAAGGCTTGCATGTGGAACTGAGGAAGAGTCCACAGTGCACAGAAAGTACCTTCGGCTGTGGTCTCGGGACACCGTATATCTAAAGCGGTTACAGAGAACGTGATGTTTTCCTGTCATTTTTAGAATGTGGAGTGAAGTTACACAGGAAGAGAAACTTTACATTTGTGAAAATAAACCGCCAGTTATGTTGGTTTATTGTTTAACGCCGCCCCAACCCTTCCACCGTGAACATCGTCTCAATGTAGTATTAATACGAGGTGTCAGCTGTACTGACAATTTGAAATGGTGACTCTAACAAGGAAATCATAGCACCAGTTGAGACTTCTATTGCTTTATATGCGACCCTCCTATCATTACGTTTCAAGTATAGAGCCCATGGTCCGATAGAATGTTCCTTTTCCTCCCTTGGTTTTACCTAAAATATATGTACATGCGTAAAATCGCGATTTGTTGAAATTACACACTCGGTAATCAGTTACGCCCTTCATTCCGTGCCCTGTCTGTCTGAATTATTTCATCCTTTCTTTCTGCTTCGTTAGTCTGGTTCTCCACATATTTTTGTAGGGTATGCCCGCGGGAACTTATTCTGTATCTTTTTTTAACATCGCGTCATTTTTGGATGGTATCCAAACATTATGTGAAATGGATCCATACTGTCTACTACGAGTTTCAGGGTTGTCATCTCTCGAAATTCATTCTTCTGAGACCGTGAGAATAGGCTTCAACAAAGCCTTAGTGTCACGGTGAACGGGTGAGGGTCGCACTCTCCGTTTCATCGTAGCATTTCCAAATGACATGTGTCTTTTATCATGAGCGACAGCCAACCAGAGGCGTTTTACCGTCAGAGTTAAGGGTTCTCATCTGAGAGTTGCTTTCCTGTCTAAAGGTGTACCAGTTTTCACAGCAAGAAAGCTGTTATCAGCATAAAGCATCAGAGGTCATAGTACAAGGTCAGGAAGGCAGAGGAGATCCTGTTCATTCAGAGAGTAGCCCTGTAAAGGCTCACAGAAGTAAGCAGAGAGGAGGGGCAACAGAGGACAACAAGCCCTGTTGTGAAGTAGGCAAGCACTGTTACCATTTGCAACACTTGCGCTGTACAATGCAGTGATTAATGCTCACCTCTGTGTGCTCTTATCACAAGGAAAGATATTTATTTCTGCCCCTTTTTGGAAACACAATACATCCCTCTCTCCAGACGCTGGTCCCCTTACAGTCTGCGAGCTATGATAGAGACCTTCGTCCGGATACTGAGGTAAGAGAATATTGATCACCGATTGCATTCAGAGCATTTCTGGGATGCGGTTTTGGAATGTTGAGGCTTGTGTTGATTGGTGTTACGTGCCATGGACTCACTGGCTGTGCTCTTAAAGTGAGCCGAGCATGTCTGAAAACTCAGGAGAGTCCTGATTAAGGTGTATTCTCTGAGAGTGACCTGTGTGTGGTTTCCTCTGTGCAGAATTTGCGTGGTTCTGCTGCTGCTCGGACCAAACCTCCTGAATTGCCAGCACAACGCACAGCACAGAAAGGTAAGTGGGGAACTATGGTATAGAGTCTGTTGTTTCTGAGCTCTGGTCACCTTCAGATTAACATTAAAGGTAAGAATTTTCAGTCTTATCCCCATCTCTTCCTTTGTGTTCCTACCATGGAATAAGCGTGCATGGCAATGAATTTGCAGTCTTCCTTGTACTTTCACAGTTCCATAAGCAGCTGCCTGTTTAACTACATGACGACTGTAGGTAAAGGATTCTGGGTAATAGGCTTGAGCAAGGAGCACGAGCAGGTCCTTCAGACGATTCTGAACAAATCTGTTCTAATTTGTAGAGGGCACACTTGAATATCACAGGCAGGTTTATATTTTCTGCAAGGGCAGTGTGTTTTTTTATCAAACCCCAATGTAATTGACTGGAGTGGTCTTTCCTTTTAAATGTAGGTAAGTCCTCCAGGGAAATCTGAGAAAAGTGTAAATCTGTCCATTCATAGATGAGAGCAGCAGTGGGAGGGCATGACAGTCTCAGGGGTACAGATGAAGGGACTGCCAGCTGTCACACTGTCACCCTCCCGCCCCCACAAGAGCATGAATAGACAGAGAGAGGACTGAAAGATACTGGGAGAGATTTGGATCTGTCCAGTCTTAGGGGCTACCCTGGGGAGGGGCTCCTCTCCATCTTAGGAGAGTGGCTGTCTGACCCCGCCCTGGAGCACCTCCTATCCAGCTGTTTGACCTCAGCATGACCCTGGAGACGACAGTGGGTTCAGGTTACAGCGTTTTGGGTTTTGGTGGAGGTGTGATGTCAGGGGCCACTCTGAATCGCTGGGTATCTCTATCTGACAGAAAGAAAGCTGAACAGCCGCACTAGTGTGTATTTTTGGACCGTCTTTTTTTTTTCGAGCCCCTTCTCACCTTGCTTTGGTTATATGTTTGAGTGTTTATTTTAAGAGGTTGGGATTAATAGGGACAAATTTCCTCTCTGAGCGCCAGATTTCATCACTCTATCAGGAGGATCGGTTGCCATTGGCTGCATCCCTTCAGCTAGAGAGTTGAGTGATAGCCTTTGATGCCTGTGTTGGCAAGTCTGTGCTGAGAGACAGGAACACAGGGAATGTTGGTGAATGCATGCACTCAGTACCAGGGCCACAGTCGCAAGGACTTGATACGTGAAAAGTACAAAAGTAGCAGTACTGTACATGTCAATAGCATCTTTCATGATTCTGCTTTGGAAAAGGAAAGGAAAAATTACTATGAAGATAGCAAGAAATGCATAAGGCTGTAACAGTGTGGCTCCAGCACATAGAGGCACACTCTGTGGGGCTGCTGTGTGACAGTCTGAGAACCACAGACTCTGGAGGTCTCATGGAGTGGAATGGTGTGTGTGTGTGTGTGGGTGTGTGTAGGTGCATGCGTGTGTGACTATACATGTAAGCATACAATTATGCAGGCATGCATGCAATCCTGACAGTGTGCGCATGGGTATACATGTACACAATTGCATGTGTGGATATGTGTATGTGTATAGGATTGTATCAGTGTGTGTGCGCGCATGTGTGTGTATTTGTGTGCATGTGTGCGTGCATGCACATGTACGAACGTGTGTGTAGTGTCTAAAGCAGCGCTAACCCCCTCTGCTGTATGTGCTCGCAGGTTCCTCAGAGGATAGAGCCCCAGCAGGACCCTCTTGCTGGGGATGGGGGAGCGTCGGGCTCCTGGGGCCCCTGGGGGCCCTGGGCATCCTGCTCCCGCACATGCGGGGGAGGGGTGCAGGAGCAGACCCGCCCCTGCCTGCCCGTGTACACCCGCCCTCCCCCTTACCCCCCCGCCCTCACGCCGCTGTCCTCTGGCCATGTGGTGTCAGCCCTGCGCCCCTCCATCCCCCTGCACCGAGACACGGGACGCCCCCTCTACTCAAACGGGACGCGCCCGGGCAGCCACAGAGACCCAAGGGTCCTTCAGCGTGACCCCCGTCCCGGTCGCAGGTACGGCACCCTCCCTCCCCGAAGGTGTTTGGGCTTTCCCCTCGCTTTCGAACAGCGGGCCCAGTGTCCCCAGCAGGCCGGTGCCTTTCCGATGGACGCCCAAGTGCACTGCATGTTGAGCAGCCCGGCTGAAATGTGACTCAATGGGCTCTATGACTTATTTGACTCCTTTCCAGTTTAAAGATATTCTTTTATAAATAGAGTCAATGTCTGTTTGTGCCCGGCCTCTTTGTGGCCTCCTTCCTGCAAGTCTGACTTAAAAAGGCTTTAAATAAATAGAACTGACAGTTGATTAATGGGGGTTTTATTAGGGAGAGCCGAGCAGCAAAATAGCAACCAGCCCTTTTGGTGAGAATATCAGCTTATCTGAAGAATCTTGACTCTCATGGCAAGATAGGGATCATGTATCTAAAAGTGATTTGCAATCATCTTGTCGTCTTTAGTCTTAGTTTTCAAGTGACCACTGAATTTCTTCCCACTGCCTGGCTAAATTTAGCAAAGGGTCTCTGTGAGTGGAATCACTAAGTAGCACATGAATGTATGGGTAAGAGTCCTTTTATAGGGAATAAGGCACATTTTTCCCCAGTGCCCCTAACCTTCACAGCTAGAGCATCCAGTGATAATGAGAGTGCGCGTCCAATGAGAGTTCGTGTCCAATGAGACTGTGTCCAATGAGAATGCATGTCCAGTGAGAGTGCTTGTCCAATGAGAGTGAAAATGTGTTTTCAATGAGACTGTGTCCAATGAGGATGTGCGTCTGTTGAGACTGTGTGTCCAATGAGAGTGTGTGTCCAATGAGAGTGCGTGTCCAATGAGAGTGTGTGTCTGTTGAGAATATGTGTCCAATGAGAGTGTGTGTCCAATGAGACTGTGCATCCGTGTCCAGGAGGGGCGGAGAAAAGCACATCGTCCCTGGGAAGTATGGCTACGGGAGGATGCCCTACGTCGTGCCCCTGCAGAAGGACACCGGCCAGGGCCAGGGCGGCTCCCGAACCCGCAGCCGGCGGCACGCTTCCCCGGGGGGCGCCCAGACCTCAGCCCAGCACAGGGGCCACCAGCAGCCCTACGGGAAGTTCAGCCCCCCCTACAGCTACGACGGCACCCGCCACCGGCCCCACACGCCCCAGCCCAGGACGCACCCGGTCCGGGCCTCCCTCTACCAGCCCGACCCGGCCCACAATTCCCAGCGTGACCCTCATACTGGCAGCCCGCCCTATGGGGGGTCCCTCCAGCAGCCTGGACCCCTCAGTCCCCTGCCTGTGACGGCGTGCACTGGAACCGAGAAACGATACAAAATGTGCAACATTAACGTAAGGACCGCTTCCATACGGAGACTTCTCTCTCATCCCATTTTTAAACTTTCGGGTTTGGCAGTAAATCAGTTTCCTGATCTGAATGGGCTGTAATCATTAGTTTTCACTGCTTCAAGGTAGAACGGCAAATCAATTCACTTTCTTTCAATGTTTTTCTTCCAAATTCAGTTCAACTCAATTCTTGCGTAGGCCAAATGAATGATAAATCCAGATGTAGGAGCTTGTTAAACTTTTTTATAGATTGCAGTAAAGGTGTGTGACATGCTTTGGCGAATTTGACGGGACC
The DNA here is from genome assembly GCA_019176425.1 of Megalops atlanticus. Lineage (NCBI taxonomy): Eukaryota > Metazoa > Chordata > Actinopteri > Elopiformes > Megalopidae > Megalops > Megalops atlanticus. Next base: position 9,351,573 of record CM032885.1, on the reverse strand, counting down.
ACGGGGGTTGTAATTTGGGTGCGAATCGCTCATCGCCCATCGACGCGAAATGAACAAGAAAGTGGTGGATGTTTACTGTGATCGGGGCCTGTAGAGACGGGGAGGGTTTTCGGTTGTTGAGTGGAGGTGTGGAGGTGGACTTCCTTTGGCAGGCGGTCGTAAAAGTAGGAATTGTCCCGGGGGGAAGAATGCGGCATGCCTGATCCTAGCGCAGCCCTCTCCAGCAGCCCAAGAGGTGGGTCACATCCCCCCCATGACCCCCAAAACCGAGCCTTATAACCCATACTCAGTCACTGTCAGAAGCGCGCACACGCCTAGCCTTGCCCTCAGAGGGGCATTGGTTCTAATGCCACTGTCCCATCGCTATGAATCAGGGAACATGGCTTATAACCAGCGGGTTGTGATTTCGAATCCCAGATAGACCACTGCTGCTGTGCCCATGAGCAAGGAAATTAATTTCAATAAATATCCGCCTGTATAAATGTTGACGTGCTAAATGCAATTGACCCTGCATCAGTGTCTGCAGGGGTTTCATGTCTGTCTGTCTGCCTGTCTGTCTGTCTGTCTGTCTGTCTGTCTGCAGTCCTGTCCCCCAGCTAGCAAGAGTATCAGAGAGGCGCAGTGTTCTTCTTACAACAGCCAACCCTTCATGGGCCGAATGTACCAGTGGGAGCCTTTCAACGAAGGTAAGAGTCTCTGAAAGGAGATGCCCGTTTCCGTCCCTGTCACTGAGCCACTCGGAGGTAAACCATGTCGTGACTGAATGGCAGTGAAACCACATCCTGATGCTCTGAGATCTTTTCATTACTTGCTGAACTACTCAGGGGCTCTTCTCAGCCTTAGTTGAAGCACATGCACTTGCAGTAGCACACAGTGCAGCACAAAAGGCAGTGTTCCCTTTTAGAGCAACACCCTGCACTTCTAAGGTAATTAACTTATCTGACCTTGTTAGGGAAGATGAGGTGATGACAATATATCTTATCTGTAATAGAGGGCTCCTCTCCCACCAACTCAAATGCAGATGCCAACACTTACCCCTGGTGGGTATATACCAGTGGGTGTTCCATTATAACTGCAGACTTGACTGCCCTAAAACCTTTTTGCAAACCTGAGCAAGTGGGTTCTCTGTCTGACACACTGCTCTAGGTGGTTGTGAGACTGCTACAGTATAGCTTTTGGAGCCTGCTAGAGAGGGGGAAAACCCTGCTTTGGCATTTCCCCACTGAACTGCTTCTTGCCAGCCCCACTGGGCCCGGGGGGCCTCCACCTATCTCTCCCAAAGAAGAGCAGGGAAACACACTGTGTTAGGCAGCTAATTTTCTCTAATTGGTCACTGCACAGGGTTTAGTGTCTGTTAACCCTGCCTCATCATGATTTACGAGGCGTTTGGGTTGCTTGGCAGACCTTAACCCTGGTTACTGGCCAAAATATCCGGTCTGTTGCAAAACTCCTCAAGTCATAACAAATCAAACCTCAGCCATAGCCTTCAATCACAATGTGGTGTACTGTAATCTCAGCCGATGAGCCAGCGTTGGAGTTGTGATATTCTGTAAGGCTTAAATAAGTAAAATAAATATTGTACACGTGTAATTGTTCAGCTGAATTGTTTTACATGTTCAGATGAAACCTCCAGGAATCCCCTTCAGAGTTGCATTTTCTTGAAATCCATTTGCCAAGCCCCTGCCATTTGCCCATTTTCTATGTTCAATTAACCTTTTATGTTACAGTTTAGACTGTGTGTCTGGGCTGTCCTCAGTTATGGCTGTAAGAGCAGTTAGGATAGTAAGCGGGTAATGAAATATTTGATGCAGTATGTGGCACACTTCAGTTTGGCTACATTTCCTCAACATCTGGAGGCCTTAGCAGTGATGAAGTGATTTTGAATGAGATCCTTCTGTGTACTTATGAATATTGTGTATAATTAACAAACAAAGGAGTTCCGTCTGCAGTCATACAGTGTCGGGTGATCCTCTCACTGTGGGGGGTGTTAGTTTCTTAAGACACAAGATCGTCATATTGTCAAGTTCAGTCTGCAGGCCCAGTGGTTTACAACAGATTATTCACTTTACAGACAGTGCAGTTCAGCATATTATGGCAGGATACAAACAGTGTGTGTGTGTGTGTGTGTGTGTGTGTGTGTGTGTGTGTGTGTGTGTGTGTGTGTGTGTGGGAGTGCGTGTGCATGTGCGTGTGGGTGTGCATGTGTGTGTGTATGCTGCCAGTGCTTATTTTATAACCTGTTATGGTAAAAGTGAGCCACATCTACACTTCCGGCAGCCTCTCTCCCATAATTAACTTTAGAGTTCTGTCCATTAACAAATCCAATTACCCCAATGGAGCCCCAGTTTCCGTCCAGGAGAGCTAATTAGCCACGTGGCCCAGAGGGTGCACTTAGAAGGACCCTTGAGTGATGTGCAGGGAGGTGAGTGGAAGGTCTGCCCCCTGACCAGAGCACGCACCATCAACTCATTCCACCACCAGCAAACACTGACCCCAAATGCGCTAACTGTATTACCCTCGATGATGGACGCCATATTGCTTATTCCTCCCCTTCCCAGCCATGCCTCTGTGTTCACCTCCAGCCGCCATAGGCCCAGTATTGTATAAGTGTGTGTATGAATGTGATGATGTGTTTTGTCTGGTTTTAATTGCAGCGTTATGATGGTGACGGTCACTGCTGTGCACTGGGCAGCAGATGCATGCTGTGTGCAGGGCCTAAATGGAGCTGCCTCATTATCCTCTCCCAGCTGCCTATCAGAGGCCTGTCTGAGAGTGAAGCCCTCAAATCACACACACAGGTTGCAGGAAAGGGGGACAACGAGGGGCGGCTTGGGGAAGGGAGGTGGGGGGGGACGAGTCCCACACTCAGGGGTCAGGGATGTCACCCTGAAAAAAACTGCTCTAAGAGAGACAGAGCCGGATGGACAGAGAGAGAGAGAGAGAGACTGAGGGGGAGAGCACTGTAGATAGAGAAAGAGAAAGAGAGAGAGATGGTTTGCGCTAATAGGCTCACCGGATGGAACTTGAAGTTTAACATTGAGGTGCAAACTGCAATCATGGCATAGATGCTCTTGCATTGTAAAGACCTTGTGACAAATGTAACCGCCATTCTGTCTGCGCTTCTGTTATGGCAAATAGAGATTAGCTGATCCACAGGAAATGAGCAGTGCACCGGCACTTCACATTGGTGATCACATCATTGAGTTCACATATCCTGGTCATTGAGCTCTCACAAAACACAAGTTATCTGCTGTTCCAGCCGTAAGAATCAAATAATGGAGGCAGCGAGTTCACTGTAATTCTTTTTGCATGGAGCAGAGTCAGAGGTCCTGGCCCCGGTCCAATCCCAATAGGCAATGTTTTGTTGCCCTGTTCATGAAGGGATTCTTGAGGTTTACCACCTGATGAAAAACATCAAAGTCGCTATGAATAAACATTAGGTGTGTGCAACATTGTCCAAGCAGCCAACAATAGCTATTAAATTGCGTGGGCTGGACTGAGGGGTCTTCCCTGTGGTGTGTGTGTGGAAGCATGCTGGATGCTCTCAGGCTATGTGGAAGAGCGCATCCTCCAATGGCTGAGGTTATTATTCAGAGCTCCTCCATGTTTGAATTACAGCATTTTAAATGTCAGACAGGAGTTAAAGCCATTGCCATATATTTCATAAAGTCAATTCCTGAACTGTTTTAGAATTCTGGTGTCAATTCTCTGGCAGATGGTAACAATGACTTTATTTATTCTAAATCAAGAAACTTCATGAGTCAAGAACCTCTAAAATCCTGAAAGATATTTGTTCCAATTACTATACAATCACTTGCATATGTAGCAATAATACTCATAATATAATATGAATATAAATAAACTGCACTCAGAAGGGGCTCACAGAGTATCACTGTCCGTGTTTTTTCCTGGTCATTTTCTTTTATAAGCTCCCGAAGTGGACCTCAGCCTGTAGTCCCATTGGAGAAATACAATACTGCCCCCTTGTGGTATTTCGTTGGAAGGAATGAATGTGGGCTGCTCAAGGAAATGGAAGAGAATGTAGAGAGTTGAAGCAGTCATTGATAAAAGTAATGTCCCTTTTGTTACAGTTCGAGGGGATCAGCACTGTGAGCTGAACTGCCGGGCTATCGGTTTCCGTTTCTACGTGCGACAGTCGGAGAAGGTTATTGACGGGACACCATGCGGCGAGAATGACACGTCTGTCTGCGTGGACGGGAAGTGTCAGGTACGACCCGCGTCCTGTGAATGTCGGCTCATTTTCTTTCCCTTATTATTAAACTCTGGTGTCTAACTAAGCAAACGCTTATTTCATTTTCATCATAAATGCTTATCTTGTGTGATGGGAACACTTAAGAGAAGTAAAATGGGTTTGCTTTCTGGTTTGGAAAACACCATTGAGTTACAATGTGGATTTTGGAGTGCTAACAGCCTGTGCTAACAGGCCACTGATGCTTGTGTAGAAAGCCAGATAAACAAATGGGATTCTCAAAAAAAGAAAAGCATATCAATGAAATGAAATATATATATAATGTATACCAGCAGAGGGCAGCAAAACACAACAGTGAGCACAGTATAACAGGATTACTCTTCACATTTATAAAGCTACAGATGTTTGCACTTTTGGTAATAATGACATTGGACTAGGGGTGAATGCTGTATTTTATCACATGGTAATGGCAATGTTTGAATCAACCGTGGAAATAGTGGAAATAACTTGCCAGGAAACATTTTTCTTTCGTAGTACTGGTGAGAAAGAGTAAATGGTTGTTAAAAGTGAAACGGGGAATTTGCAAAATCAGTGACATACTTTTGACCTTCTCCCATAATTCTCTGAATTCTGTATCATCTAAAACAACTGGGAGATGTAAGATGCAGCTGTTATTATAAAAGTTTATATTTATCATTAATCTCTGCAGAGAAATGGCTTGCAATATTTGTGTCTCGTCTCTCTGAAATTATTTCAGAGATTCCACTCAGCTGAAACTTATATGTGCCGTGTAAAGCACTAATGCTGTATGTCATACTGAGATTTCATCAAGATAAGGGTTCTTTCATCTCACATTAGCTTTCTGCCTTTTCCAGTTTTAATAACAGTAGAATTCAGGGTTCATTACTGGGGAATTTTCCCACCAGCGTTCCTGTCTCCCTCTCGGAGGTTTACGGGCGGCAGCAGGGTTCCTCTCTGTGAGACGCAAAGCTGTCCTGATGCAGTGGGCTGGGGAGGGCAGTGAAAGGCTGGGGGTGAATCTCCTGCCACTGGCACATTCAGCACAGGGAGGAAGCCCCCTTCTGCTGGGGCTCTGATGTCCTCCATTGTGGAGCCCAGTTGTGCGGTTTCCCAGCCTCCCTGTCTACCTGAGGTCCAGGTCAGGCTGGGAGAAAAAAGAACAGGAGCCGTTCGGATTTATATCAGGGATCTGAGCAGGTCAGCCCGGTGTCCACAGTAACAATGAGGAGCTGGCATGAATTACGCGGCACAACCAGAGCCCAAAGACAACATCGATTGCCTGGAACAACTATAAGAAAAGCTAATGTCTCTCTCCCCCAAAAGTGCAAAATGTACCCGTCTGTGTTGTTTTAGACACAATTTTGTGTGTTTGATTTATTCTTTTATTAAGCTTTATTAACAACTGAAGTGCCCACTCCTATTTCCAGTTTTCAAGGTTTTCCACTGAAATGAATTTGGTCATCACACCTAGCTTCCTTCCTCCAGGATTTGCTTAGCTTCCTTTGACGCATTCGTGTCATTCACGCAGAAGGCTTTTGTCAGCATCCAGATTTCCCAGTTATCCACAGCTGGCTTGGCTTTCTCTGATCTGTGGCCCTCAACGGGTTCTGTCCTGCATCCTGGTCAGAGCGGGAGCTCTTTGAAGGAGGACGTGGTCCTGGAAACCATCGTAAACTTCATTTGTTTGTGTGCCACACACAAATTTAAGCCATATTCAGTGTGGGATAGCTGGGACTTCCCACAAAACCATGGCCTTGGTATGTTGTCTGCTCACACTAAACTTCAATGTTTTGCATCTATGCTCCTGCACCCATCGGTCTATGGTAGTTGAATATGATGGAGTCTGTAAGTCAAGCACCTTTGCCCATGCTGGGCCTCAGCACTGATTTAAAAGCAAATGTTGGCCACCATGTCAAAAAGACTTGCATGTGGACCTGATGCTTACAAGTACATTACTGTTGCAAAATGGGTTAAATACCATCCACAATCTGGTTCCATCAGCAGTTGGTTCTAGCAGTTATGCCAGAAAAAAGTTTTGTCATTGTCTTTGAAGTACCAGATTCTGGAAAGAGTTAGACTAAAGTGACCATACAGTGACAGGATGGAACATAGCTTGTGATGGTCTCCATCAGAAGTGACCACCATTCATTGTCCAGTATGCTGAACAAGGGACACGTGACCTGTGCAGTAGCTGTCCCCTCTCTGTCACCTCTAATGACTCTGTCTGCTGTTTTCATAAGTGCTACTGAACGGCCTGGCTTTAAGTTCAGTCACTGATCACATGTTCTTGGTCAAGACAGTTAAGATGAAGGCTGAGGAGTTCAATCAGAACTGTGGGGGTGTGAAAGACACCCAAATGTTCACCTTTGCCTCTTTTGCATTCATTTGTTAGATACTTTATGAGTAATTTATTTAAATATCGCCATCCAATACTACTAGCTGGAAGTGTATATACTGTATATTTCTCAGAATCATTTTCTTCTCTGGGGTTTCTATGTGAGGGTGAACTGTGGAGCTTTTGGTTTTAATAAGTCCCTGTGCTTGCTGTGAGACAGGCAGGCAACGTCCTGAGGACAGGCTGCAGCCCAGCAGCAGAACAGTTGCGGTCTGTTCTGGGGAGCCAGGCCGCTTTGAGCTGAGGGGCGAGCCTGGCTCCTCTCCCCTTTCCCAGACTCACGCACCCCTCAACTGTGCGCGCGATGGCACAAGCGGACCGATTGACAGCGAATTAGGCGGCGCCGTGCGCTCAGCGGATGAAACAGCCGGGCCGCAGTGCGCTGCCAGTGGAGGCCCGCTCACAAAGGGCCGAGCGGTGCCGGGTTTCATAGCACCGTGCGCCTTCTCCCGGGGGTGGGGGTTGGGTGGGCAGCGGACCAGTGCGGCACTCCTCTACCGTCAGAGGAGAGTCAGTGTTGGTCTGGGGCCCTCCCAGAACCCTCTGCAAATTGGGGTGTAGTGTGACTTACCCCTGGCAACTGCGAGCACTGTTTGGTTTGTCAAACCTGTGAAGCCTGCAGTCTCTTGTGGCACTGTTTGATACATTTACATTACATTTACATTTATTCATTTGGAAGACGTTTTTATCCAAAGCGACTTACAACTGAGGCTGAGTACAGCAGTATCTGAGAAGCCTTTCACTGGTTCACCGGACAGTTTGATTGTCCAATTTGTGTAGCCTTTGGTCAGTCATGTGTGGCCTTCGGTTAGTGTAGCCTTCGGTCAGGCCCCTATTGTGGGAGGAACGTGACAGCTCAGGTCCAAGGGACAGTCAGAAAACCCAGCTGGAGTGAATGGACTCTCCTGGCCTCGTATTCTTGTCTGTTAGACTAAAATAGGATGGAATAGAATGATCTAGAATAAAATAGAATGGAATAGATTAGAATAAAACAGAACAGAGACACTTTCTGCCCCAAGGGGAGCATTCGATATTAGCCTCATATGTTTACCCCATGTGCCACCTCTCCTCTTGCCTCTCCCACCCAGTGACCCCACTGCCAGTGTGTTTTATGTTTCTGTGAAGGCCGCAGTGCACTCAGGGAAGGGCGCTTGCGCAACGCGTTGGCACGGCAGCAGACGCCCCGGTGATATTTGCAGGGGCAGTAAAGTTTGTGCGCCGAGTTCTGCTGCTGTGTGCATTTTCGAAAGGGAAACATTTCGGGTGTTGTCATGAGAAAGGGGAAAAACAATCTCACTTTATTCAGGCCTGTTCCTCTTGTAGCTGCACATGCCCAGCGCATTGACTTACGCTGCCTGCCCCCCAAAACACCTTGAATTAATTTAGAAAATCATTTCAGTGGTACTTCCACCATATCCTGAATACGTTCCAGCAATACACAATTCCTTATTTTTGTGAGGTTTTCCTCCAGTGCTCTCCTAACAGTTACTAGTCATGAATCATGTCTTTGGGTTTGAAAGCTTTGGAGAGACCAGGGAGCGCGGTACATTTCGCACGCCTGCTTCGTTACAGAGGGGAACCTGGGTCTGAGATGTGGAAAGCTCCGGACATGTTCGCGCGTTTCAGAGAGAAGCATAGGGCCCTTTATGCCGCAGAGCTCTGAGCTCTCTCCCGCGCCAAGAAGGTACACCCCAGATGGGTGTGTGTGTTTTTAAAGAGCGATCTCTGACCGCACGCATTTCTGTGGGCCGCGGCGGGCCCGGAGCGGGGTGAAATCGATACGGGACGCCCTTTTTACGATGCCCTGCTCTGGCGGGCGGGGCGTGCGCTGTGAGGACCGCTGACGTGTGAGGCTTCGCCCCGTGTTTTCAATGTAACCCAACCGAAAACCTCAGTCTGTAAACCGTTACCGCGTCCCCGGAAGCCCCTGTGAGTAAAAGTCAGTCTTGTTTAATGGCGGGCTAAAAATTTTTGCCCGCCATTGTCAATGTTTACAGATGAGACGCTACCTCGAAAGTCGTGTTTCGGTGGTAAGGTGGTCCGAGGTGACGCCTAACCGAAAGGAAATGTGAGTGTGTAATAAGTTTTCAGCATGTAGGCCGAAGGAGGGGAAGCGCACGTGGTCTGTTCTCTGCTTTTGTTCAGAGCTTTCTTTGGCTGTGGAAGTCCCCCTCTCCTGCTCTTCTGTTCGTTCCTCGGCCAGCGCTCCATTCCCAGGGCTCGTATTCGTTATGTGCTGAGGTCGGGGGTTCCAGCAGCCGCCCCACCCCGAGTGCTGGTCGGGCCCCCGCTCCACGTGCGGCTGGCTCTGTGAGCCGGCAGGCCTGCTCGGCCGCCTGGCCTCTGTCGCAGAGGAAGATCTGGACTCCTCTGTCTGTGGTTGCATCTGTTTCTAAGCATTCCCTGTTGGGCGGCCTTCAGATTTGTTAAAAACAGAGGGGTACGGGGCGGGAGGTGGGGGTGTGAGATCTGCTCCTTGCAGCTGGCTGGGAACTCACAGAGAGATCACAACCTCCCTTCCTGCCTCATGGCAGACCCCAGGTACGATCCCCCAGCATGCTGTGGGCTACTTCCCGGGGATAAAAGGGACTTTTGTCAATAGGGCCAGGCCATCAGTAATGCGCCCAGTGTCCAGATGGCTATAAATATCCTCAGAGGAAACAAAAAAATGTGGGAGGGGAGTGAAATATGACTTCTAGCTAGCTCGAATGGCAAAAGGGAGGCTCATTTTAGGAGGGACTGCTCCCTGCAGTGTGGTACAATGTCTCCATAGCAACAGCTGGCCCCGCTTGGCCTAGCCTGGCTGAGGAGCTTGTACACAACAGTCTGTAAAGCGTACTCTCGGCACCGGGGGAGTCCCAAACTCCTGAGGCAGGGACATGCTGGAGGCTGAGGAAAGCAAATCTGAGCGACCTTGTTTAAACCGGGAGGAAAAAGTCGCACCTTCCGAGAGCACTGTCAGCTTCCACCTCTGCCTCCTCTCACCGGCACTGAAGGGTTTGGCTTAGCTCTTTTCCTGTAGGAGGGCAGGGGTAATTTCATCACGAGTGTGATTACAGACATCAAGTTAATCATCCTGGTAAAAAAACGACGCTGTCTTTTTAGGCTTCCTGGAAGTGTCACTTCCTGGTTGAAAGGTCTCATCCATCACTTTCCACTGTGGGGGTGAAAATGTGGGGAGGCGTGGGGGGCGTGCGGGGTCAGCAGGGGTTGGACAAATTCTAAAGAAAAGCCTTTCAAGCAAGCTTGCTCGCAGGGTTGTGGGGCCTGACTTTGTAATCATCAAATACGTTGTTTTTTTTCTGTTTCCCATTGCGGAATTCTAGCATTTGGAAGAAAGAGTCATGTAAATGGCTATGTAAGTTGCTCTGGATAAGAGCATCTGTCAGGCGAAGAAGGTTAATGCTAACAATGCTAATTTGTCATTGAGTCATTTTTATTGGGTGAAAATGGTAAGTTAGTTACAACTGAGTTCTGCAGACCTATATACAGTGTATGCATTATGTGTTCTTCACAGAATAGAAGTGTTATATGTTGAGGAGCAGTCTATGCAGTTCCAGTTTTCAAATTTAAAAAAAGTTTTGTTTAAACTTCTGGTGTTGGGCTCCATTCGTTGTCAGATAAATAATTCTGTGAGCCAGCACATACATGCCCCAAACATCAAATTTGGCCGTCCTCTTCAAAAAAACTTGGAAAATGCAAAATAAGAACTGTTATTGAATCCACTTTTTGGAGTGCGTCCCACCTCCTTTTGCCAAAGCTCTTGGCTCCACTGATGTTAAATAAACAGCAGAAGAGCGATACACGCACCTGCCCTTGGCACTCATTGCGGCCTGACGCAGAGCGAAACACTGTTCAGGCAGAGCTCCGTACTGAGACCAGTGCACTATCGGGCTGTAATGGCAGAGGTACAGTCTCTTGAAGGCCAAAATGTTGGTCCCCAGTCACCACACTACACAGGTCAGTTGGCCATTGACCTCACCCCACCCCCTGGCAAAGTGATCGGGATCCACCCCTGAAAATGGAGGAAGGGATTTATTGTATTTTTTAATGTCTGTTGATTGATTAGCCTAATCGCCAGAATCGCTAGAATCTCCGGGTTTTTTCCATTACTGTCCATGGCTCCCAGCAGCTATGAACCAGTGACCTGGGTGATACGTCATGTGACTGAGGGACCTCCGCTCCCCTTCAGTGTGAGGGTGGTGACAGCTTTATTGGGGGGCTTTTCAGCAGGATTAGATGTCGTTTTAGCGACCAGGGGCCGCGTCGCCAGTCCCTTTGTCCTGTGGGCAGTTGTTGAGCAGGGAAACGGATGAATAGGCTTTGTTCTGCAGGCTCCGTTGTGAGCTGTAACTCCATTTATATATTTAGAGGGGTCGAGACGTGGGCCGCTTTCAGCGTTCAGTTTCACGTGCACATCAGGAATTTACGGCCAGCGGAGAATGCTCTTCCATCCTGGTGGGAGGAAGTGGAGAGCAATGCAATCTCAGAGCGATCCCCCCAGAAGAGTTAGTGCATTAGCCTGAGTGCTATCAGCACACTAAACTGCTTGGTAAACACAGAGACCATAACTGGTCATTAGCAGGGGTGTAAAGACTTAACCAATGCCCAGGGTGGAGATCACCTGGGTCTCGTGACCGGCACCTGCGACTGCTCCTGGCGCACAGTGCTGATCATTACAGTGTCACTCCCACAGGGAGTGACCCTGGCCGATCATCCACATGTCCTCCAGCCACCGTCAGAGGGGTTTATGGTCCAAAGAGGTCAAAGACAAATAGTAACAGCTATCCTCCCCCAAATCCAGCAACCCATCCACCTGTTTTATTCATTAACAACCCTCCTTGACATCCTTAGTCAAATGCACAGCTCGAAGGAAACAATCAAGGGAGTCTCCTGCCTGGCCTCACTGCCTCTAATACGTATCCCAGATGCACAAAAATATATATGTTTTTTCTCTTTTTTGCCTCCACTGCTATAGCTCCCGACATCTCCAAAGGAAAGCAAAGATCTGTCTCGAACGCACGCCGTTTCAAAATGCAGGCGGGTCCGTGGGAGGTCACGACGAATATTTTGGGGGGAAAAAGAAACAGCAGGCTGTGGAAGCACTGAAAGCTTGATTGTAAAAAAAAAGTCTGGAATGTCTCTACTGATAGACATTTGGCTCAGATGTACGGCAGGAAGTCGGAGGGGGAATAGCCACTTCAAATCATGACTGTTAATGCACGTTGTGGGAGTCCGAAGCGCAATGATATAAACGCAGAGCTACTAAGAAAATACCAGCTCTGTGCAACACATTGTGGGAACAGAAGAATGTTTATATACGTTCAACAATTTTTCTCAGCGTTTAGAGTAAAGCTCAATGTGCATCATAAATTATTCTGATTTACCATCTGGGCAATTGTACATTATATGCTTAATGAACAATTAATTAAGCAGATGGCCAACTCATCTTTTTTCTCTCAACTGTGCGTTGAAAAAGATTGCTGTTTTGGAGAAACAGTTTATAGGCCTACACAGTGAAACATTTCATTACATGATAATAGAATTCCCCAAAACCGCGTAAATGTTTGTCACATATATTTTTAATTTCAATATTCCTGCTGAATATCAATTTGATGCTTTCAGTCCTTACTTTACAATAGCAGTGAGATTTTCAACCCACATCCAAGACTATGCAACACATACATGAGGAGGTGCTGCATTGGAAACACACTGTGAGATTGGCGTCTGGCTTTGGAAACGTATTTGCAATCACAGCCTGGCCCGGGGTGGTGACGTTCAAAGGAGTAACACCCTGAAGCAGTAGGTTTATAGGGGGCCTGTCTGCTGACGGTCTTTGGAGCTGTGAAGATGGAAGTTCTGTGGGAGAGAGGCCTCAGCGAGGGTCTGGACGCATGCGGCCGGGTCATTAGCCCTTCCGTCCGAGGGGGCGGGGGAAGCGGGTCCCGCCAGCGGTGGCTGTCAGCGCGGAGCTGCGGAGTGACGAAGATCCATTGCCAGTAGCTGCAGCGGGGCCGGGCCTCTCGCTGTCACGGCTTCCCCCTGCAATAACAGCAGTCAGTCTGGAGAGTACGCGCGGAAACATCGCTGTTTCCCACATGCCTTTCAGTCCGCTGTCCTCCTTCATTTCAGAGGAAAACATGGTGACAGATTGGTGTAGCGCTGTCTTGTAGGCCCCTGATGCTTCCCTGCAGCGTTGACATGCTGCAGTCTTTGGGGAAGAGCAGCAGGCGTGGCCGTGCCTTACTGCAGCAGCTGCGCGATCTACAGTCCGTTGAAGTCGTCATCCAGAATTTGGATCACTTGTGCGATCACTTGTGGTCTGTGGGATGACTGAGAGTAGATGACAAAATGCAGAGGCCCACACAGACAACACACACGCATGCACACAGACACGTGCGTACACACACACACACCTCACCCCATTGATGGGTCACAAGCAGGTAGCGCACACAGCGTCCAGGGGGAGGCTGTGCCAGATTAAATACAGCGTTTTAGGGAGGAAGCTTTGCATATTACACCATACCTTCCTGACATGGTTTTTCAACTAAGAAAAAGTAGAAAATCATTCCGCAATTTCGCAGCCGCTCCAACTACGTGAATGGAAATTTGTCTGCGGAGAAATCCGGCCACAATACCCAGATGCATTCAGTGTGGTTGCACGACTTTATGTGAAATCAGAATTTGTGTGTAATCCCACGAAGAGGACTCTGTACCTCATTGTGTCCTGACGAAGCAGGGATTAAAGCTGTGGAAACAACAGAGCTGCTGCTGCAAAAACATGTGAGTTCAAGGCTTTTGGCTCAAAGCCCCTCTTCCAGCTTCCGCAATTAAGTGCTTTAATATGTTTGATGGAATGCACTGTGTATGAAAGTGATATAGAATCAGCGTCTCGCACAGCAGTTAATCTGGTTTAGCAAAAAAAAAGAAAAAAGATTTAACCCCAACAGTTTTGGTATGAGTGTGAGCTCAGATGCCACGGAAGCCGTGTGCGCCTATCGATGGTGTTCATAAAGTCGGTTACATTTGCCACGCTTTTGAAACAGCGCATATTCTTTGTTTGATCTGTGGAGTTTACTTGTGCCTCAGGAACAGTTCTGAACAAGCAATTTTGGTGGAGCTGTTCCAGCACCTGCCCCTCGCTGACTGTGCATGTTTGAGCGTCGGTGCAGTAGCTGATGTTTGGGGGAGTTTGTGGTTCCTCTCCAGCTTAACCCCCCCCACACACCTCCCACCCCCCTCTCCCCCCTCTCTCTGTCTCTCTTCCTCACTCCCTCTTTTTCCCCTGTCTAAAATGCATAAGCACCCCCACACACACACACACACACACACACACACACTCACACACCCCTTCCTCCCCTAGCTCAGTTTACAAGTCTCTGCTCAAAACCCAGTGATGTAGTGGTGTAGGCCTTTTCTGCGGTGAAGAGGCAAAGAGACAGAGAGAGAGAGAGGAGAGAGAGAGAGAGAGAGAGAGAGAGTGAGAGAAAGACATACCGGACTTGCTTCAATGTGTGACTGAATGCCGGGCGCCGTTCTTTGGCCGCGTGGGAGAATGCTGTCTGCTCTCGTCCTCCTCGTGTTTGTCTGCCTCCAAACGCGTGTGCTGGGGAAGCCCTGGTCACAGGTCAGCAGCACCTCCTCTTTATTTCTCTAGCTTTGGACGGGGGAATCCTAACATGCATGTGATGGGGGTATCGCCGTGCTTCTCGGTCGACCGTTGTGGCGAGAAAGAGTTTGATCTGCGTGGTCACGGAAGGTTTTATATGCGGTGTCTGTCGTGTTATTGTGAAAAACCGGAGTAAATTGAGACATACTGTAAATTGTATGAGATACTCATCAGAAATTAAGCCTCTGCTGTAAGGGCTGGAGTATTCCGATGTCCGAAATGGACCTGGTTTTGATGATGTGCAGATGTAAATTTGTTTCCCAGACTACAGCGGTTCTCCACTTTCAATCTCCTCATATGTTTCCTCTTCTAGGAGCTCCTTATTTATGTCCCTGCGAGCTGTTTTCCTCTCCCAGCTGCTGTTCCGTCTTTCTGCCATATATCTTCCTATGCATTTATACCTTCTCTCTGTAGTTTATTGCCCTGCCAGCCTGACATTCCTCTGTGTGTAAGAGGATTCCCTGTGCAGAAATGTCCTACTGCACCACTGTAGATATTAAGGTGAATCCTCAGGGAGACTGGCATGCATCGTAGCATGTTTGTAAGGGTGCACAGGGCAGGTATAAGGGGATGTCCTAACAGTGACTGTGGAAGTAAGCAGACAGCAGCAGTGTGAAATGGCTGACCCTGGGGGGCACCAGTTGAACTGAGTGTGTTTACTCAAAGAGCAGTGATCCCCTGGCCATACATCAGGCTTAATGCACGCGATCGCTGCTCTTTCCCAGAGCAGGCGTCGCACGTCCTGCAGTGGCACAACGCAGGCGTACACCTGCAGCATCATAGCAACCTTTATTTGCATATAAACTGTCGGACTCACTCCTCAGCTATCACTTTACGTTGTCCGTTCCTCACAAAATGAAGTTACTTGCCTCAGTCTCCCTTTTTAGGTACTACAGCACCTCGCAGTTTAGATTTATTTCAGTTTTCACCTCAGGTTCCCAGTCAGTGCTTTTCGAAGGTGTCAGATTTCTCTTGATGTTTGAAAAAACGCTCGTCATTCTTTTACTGCTCTAGGAACAACACCGTTCCTGCTATTTCAGAGTGGTTTACAAGCCCTGTGTGTTTATAGTGCAGCAGTGCTGTCTGCCCCAGGCGCTGAGTACAGTGTGTGGTATATACAGTTGGCCTCTTTATTGTTAGCTTAAGGGTCCTCGCTCGTTCCTGTCTCAGTGGAGGCGGTTCTCTTTACAGTCCTGATTTACACTCCTCTCAGTAGTACAAGTATTCTGGCTTAGTTTGCATGGTTCATCTCAGCACATGTTGTGAGATATTTTGGGAAATTCGGGAAATATGTTTTCAATGTTGGTCAGTCATACCTGTATATCTCTCAAAGAAAAGGAAGCACATGCGCCTCTGTAAGTGGCCACATGCTGGGCTCATTTTATTGGTTGTCTTCCATCACAGCATGTACACGTATTTTGTATCTGAACACTGTGTTGGAAAAGTATTTGTAGCCTGTAGGAGAAGTCAGTGAATCCCGGGACAATGAAGTCAGTTCCTCATTGTTTCAGACACTGGCCTGAGTCAAGAGCTATGTTGCATGATGTAAATGTGTTAGTGTTGATAATATCTGTCCCTATGATAGTAATAGCCACAGCCCACTTTTTCAATCTCCTTTCACTTCTCTGTGCTTTGAAAAATATATATAGTTTTATGAATTGAGTGCATATATAATCTACAAGGGTAGCTTATACTGGTTCCACCATACATTGTACAGGAAAAATCCTCCAGTTTCAGACCCCTGTTAACTTAATGGACACCAGCCCTACTGGTTTAAATGGTATTATACATCAAGTGTACCAATTCCATGCCCATTAGCTATGACCTCAGCATAGAACCATTCAGGGCACTGTAAGAGATGGGATAATTTTATGCAAATCAATTCAAAACTCTATCCATGGCACATTACAGAGCTGAGGAGAAGTCTGTTTGCAAGAACAGCAGAATGTGAAAAAGCCAGTGTTGCGGGCTGACCTTAATTAACTGCAGTTATTATTAGAAGTCTTGCAGCACTATGTTATAGCATGTGCGGTACACATGGAAGCACCCGAGGAACCACATGCGGAACACGTGGAACACGAGCGGATAGTGACTATGTGTCAGAGTCAGTGTTGGAGCACATTGGATAGCATGGCCTTTCACCACACCAGTGTCCAGTGTTTCCTCTATCGTCTATATTAAATATATGCATATATATTATATATATGCACAGAAATGTATGTGTCTGTCATGTTTCAAATGCTGACTATACCTCAAGAATGATTGATGACAATGATATGCTCAAGACATCTGGACGTTGATTCACAGTTTCATCATAAAGACATAATCTGTGCAATAAAACATGGTCAATACCCCGCAGCTGAGAGGGACTTTTGCATCCCGCGTTGAAATGGAGCTGGCACGCAGTAGCTTGGGCCGCCTCACTGAAGACCGGGGTGAGACCCGAAAACTCAGATCCCTGGCATGGTGTGCCCCCCGCCACGCCCACGCAGCGCTGCATGGTAGCGAGAGGAGAGCCCGGGAGTGCTGCACGGGAGCGAGATGGAGGGAATGCCTGGGACATAGCTGAGGTTTCGCCGCCGGCCGATGCCAAGCTGCGCCGCTCCCTCGCTTCCTCCCAGAAGAAGCCTCTCCGTTTGCGAGGCTCCGCCGCCTCAGTTTGATCCGAGCGGGGCTGTGCCCGGGCGGCGGCAGCCAACTGGACCGCGCCCAGCCAATGGGAGGGAGTCCGGTCGGAGCAAGCGTTTGCAATCGACGGTTGTGCGCTGCCAGTGTGTGGATCTGGAGGCTGCTCTTGCTTCTGCAACTGCGTCTTTGGCTTTCATTTGAAATGTGGGCTTTGTCTGTGATTATGGCTTTCTGTTGTGCATGTCGCAGGATTTGTCCAGTAATGCGGGCCAGTTACAGTGGCACATGCCTCAAGAATCAGAGAGCTGTAACTCAGAGTAGATGCTGGAAACGGGTCCAGTTGCGTCAGCTGCACTCACATTGTAACTGACAAAATCATCATTGCTCTTTAATATGCGAGATCTGGTCTCGTCTCTTGTCAAGAGGATTTCAGATGTATTGCAGATTGAAATATATCTGTACGATTTGTGTTTCGTTAAAGAGCCCTCTGATACCTTTTCTGTAAAGCTTACCATTATTTTATATCTTTATACTTTTAGCTGCGCCTGGTCTTTGGGATTCTCTAGTTTTCGGTAATATCATTTCCAGCCTGTAGCCACATCACTGTAAGGCCATCTTCATAGTAAATTACTGGCTGGGACGATCTTGTCACTGCCTTCTCAGGTTTGAAGCCCAGCAATGTAAATATTGCATTTCCAGATGAGCTGGCGTATCACCGCAAGCCAAGTCTTGATAACAGAGGTGCGTGGCGTTCCAGAGATTCCCTTGTGGGAGGGCTGATGTGGTTCCCATAGGCTGGAGGCACAGACACCCCCCTGTCCTTCCATGGTGATGAATACAGCCTGGAGGATCTGCCAGTTTCACCACAAAGTACATTTTTATTGGAAAATTTTAAAGATTGTGATCGTTTTGATACAGAGCACCGCATATCGAAGCTCACCGGGTCGAAAAACAGTTGAAATTGAACTGCCACGAGAGCAGACCTATAGCAGGAGCTCAGCCGATTTGTTTGTCATGGAATGTTCTCATTCAGATGGGTGTGTCCGCCCGCCAGGGCAGTGTGCCCGGCAGAGTGTTGTAACCTCCTGGTTACAAGAGGCAGACCTGAGGCAGCGTGGATCCCACAGCGATAGGAATGATAATATGCAATATGTCGCCATTCTGGCACCTTTCTCCAGGAATCCACCCAGAGAGACAACAGCTGCATGCGCCGAGACTAATTTGAAGCCCGAATCATTAAACGCCACGCTGTAATCTGTCTCCACCCGCTGACGTCAGCGACACCTTTCCCTCCGTGCAGAGGGCTGTTATGACTGAGGTGGATATACGGGGGGCGAATTGCATCTGCACGCTTTTTGAAACGCTTTAACGATGCGTGTAATGTCGCCCTTCTGAATGTCAGCACCAACCACACTTCTCGTTTTGCTGCACCTCAGTTATTCATCCACCCATTTCGAAGAGATGAACTTGTGTAGCATGTGCAAGAGGTCTCCAACATTCCTCTTAATTTAACCATGAAGTCACCACTCATTTTAACACTCGGCCCTTGCTCGCGTTCCTGTGGGATCACCTCAAACTGCGGTTTTCTGCGCGTACTGTAACTCTCGCCAAGCATGTGTGAAAAAGATTAAGTCATATTTTTTGGAGTGACTTGTAACTGTTTTTCTTGAATATGTATATGTTAATGTTTATACTACTGTACAGAATGGCTGCTTGTAGCACCTCCTTCCTTCCTATTCCATATACAAAAAATTTCTTTAGTCTTGTTAAGAAATGGAAGCTCACCTCAGGGATTCGGGCTGGTAATTTATCAACTTGACCTCTCTTGAACCCAACCATCCCCTAGGGGGCAGTATATCTCTCTTTTGTCAGTGGTGCATTAATTACAGGACAGTTATTAATGCAGCCAGGGAGTGTATTATTGCTGTTATTGTCTGAAACTGTGAAAAGTCTTACAGACAGACGGTCCTCGGAACTTACAGGTAGAAAAATTGATAGCTTGAGTTATTGGCCTACCTCAGCTTCCATCAAAATCAGGAAACCAAAATGGCAAAACAGGATTCTGGCTCAGCATTTGTAAACAAACTTGAATTTGAAACAAAAGTGAACATGTCTGAGATAAACCTTAATGCAAAATTGGTAGCTCAGGTCCTTTGGAAACTCCACCCCCATTATTAAGTTTAGTTTAGTTTGCTGATTAAGTCAGGAATGTCGGTCCAAGAATCATACTGTGTGCTTAAAGTCTGCCCCTCGGAGAGAGACCCCGGCTTAGGTGAGACAGTATGTGAGAGTTCAGGGACCGGTGGAGGTTTGTTTCAGAACAGCCCCTCAGGGGGGCCCTTGAATCTGTGTAGTAGAGCGTATGAAAATGCTGTTGGCTGCTCTCCGGCTCTGAATAATCGAACCCGCAGAGGCATGTGGTAATTATTGTCCGTGTGCTTTGGTGAGGATTGTTGTTTAAACAGGCCACCAGCCTCACTGGTTCAGGAGGGTAATGGATACCCCTTAATAAAGCTCAAGCAATTAAGGGCACCCAAACTCAGCCTTTTTCTGCGTTCCAGCTCCGTGACCAGCTGCCCTCGTGGAACACTCTCTGCAGACTGGTGTGCCCAGTCTGCTGAGCATTTTAGTATCACACCAATACACCACACAGAAGAGGTCCAGTGGGTTATCAATAGACTTATGAAGGGAAAATGTCTTTGACGGTTAGTCATACAGGGAGTCATGTTTGTGTTATAAACCACTGGGAAAAGTGTAAGAGCGATATTAATTAGGGACTAATATCATTTTCAGTTCCTCAGTGAACTTTGGGGAAACTCCCCATACCACCCTGATAGATATAACAGTTTCCAGATGAACTTGGACTTCTGTGGATATTTAAGTCCCATTACAGTCTTACTGAAAGGGGACGAAGCACGGTGCCAAGCAGCATAAAACTGACTACAGAGAGCGGGGCAAATTTGAGCTGGTGAGAAAGAAGAAATTATATGGTCTTCAGACCAACTGAAGAATTTAATGCCGAGGATGCTTTGAAAGCAAACTTGACTTCCCACGGAATTACATTTCAGATCAAAGCATGGAAACATCAGCCAGTGCTGTTATAGGGGGAACCCTACAGATATTTAAACCTGATTGGTTCCTGGAATCATCTGTGTTTGACAGTGAGAGTGTCCTGTTGTGGGTGGGTCCAGGTTCGGAAGATAGTGGCAGAGGGCTGTATCAGGGTCCGTTGAACAACCTGTGTAAGATGTACACTCAGGGGAGACTTGCCCGTCTTGGCATGAGGATTTGCAAAACATGGTTGGCGTATCAACAATAACCTATGAAACTGTCAAATCAACCTGGAGGTATCACAGCTTGCGGGCAAAATACTCTAAAATGCAGTCAGATTCAGTCAGACAGGGCCATACCAGTGGATTTGCAGTCACCTGATATGACACGTTGACATAATTCAGGACAGTGGTAATAAATTATGAGTCATTTCGTTTATATATTAATAGACAGTGATTCAGATCTTTACCCCCTCCGGGCAGCTGCCACAGATAACCCCTCAGCTTCTTCAGCACTGATGGGAAAGCTACATTTTTCTTCTTAGCGGGTAGAAACAAGCCTTTGAAGTAATCTCTGTGATAATGCCCCAGTGAGAGGGCTTCCTCTGCTCAGAAAAAAGTTTAAAAGTTTAAAAGGGAGGAATTAACATGTAAGGCAGATAATTGGTGAGACCCTATAACCCCTCCTCCTCCCCACCCACCCTGACCCCCTGACCCAGCGTTAGCTCGGCCCTACGCTTTTTCAACTCCCACTGTGCCAAGATGGAAGCGGGTCAAAGAAGGCTGTTGCCGGTGAATACGCTGGTTCTATAAACCCCCTGAGCACGACCTGACCTCTCAGCTCAATAGAAGTCACATGTTTTGTCTGCCTGTTTGGATCCCATTGACCCAACAGTGGGCCAGAGGGGTAAGGCATAAATTCATTGCTTTTGTTCTGCGGGTGAAAGTGCTTCAGATGGCTCATTCATAGCTGTCTGGCAGTCATGCGAAGGAGAGAGGATGGAGGGGGTCACTGTATCCCATGGGTAAGACCTAATTACAATACTGTATGTTTCTTACCCAGTTTTTTCTGGAGTCCATTATGGGTCAGGTCCACCTTTCATTGCTTCATTTGTCTTACGCTGTTTATCTTTCTACCTTTTTATTTAAATGGATGAATTTTCCTCCTTAACATGGCAGCAACAACATCAGAACCTGAATACTCAGTAGCCAACAGAACAAAGTTTACGAACGAGAATGGGAGCAGGCAGAGGTTGCAGTCTCCGGCCTTCGGTTGTCTGCTCGTGACCCCGCTGTCATTCGAATCGGGCACATGAGAGCGGAATGCCAGGCGACCCAAAGAGCCCCGCCCCGAGTCACAGTAGGACAGCCACTGCAGTCGCAGCCACCTCTTTTGTTAATGGGGCGCTTTCTGGGCATCTGTGATTTAATGTGTCTGAAATGCAAAAGATGACAAGTCAGATATGGAGATGGGGGGTAATCTGGTTTTCATTGCACACATGCTTTCCCTCTCAATTTACCCCTGAATATACAATGAACAGCCTCGCGGTGTTTGCAGTGCTCAGTGTTGGTGGGGGCTCGCACCCGTGCTGAAAGGCTCCGCGTCCCTGCGGTTCTTTCTTTTCTCTGTAAGTTGAGGTGATCTCTCCATGTGTTGAGCTGCAGCTGTGTACACTGCTCTCCATAGGGTCAGCCTGAGCCAAGCCCTAGGCTTCCAGCTCCACTTTCTGACCCCAAACACAGCTAAGACCCACGAGTTCTGGGAATATTAAGCAAAAATCTAAGATAAAACCCTTTTAATTACTGTTTTAAGGTCACATGGATGTTACTTTTAATCATTTTTTAAATAATGTTTGGTTTTAGACCACAAACAAAATCTGTTTGTTTGCAGCGGAGAAAAAAAATGTCTACTTTGAGAAGCAGGATGTTCATAATTCCTCAGCAGGGATTACTGGGATATCATTTGTGACGCTGGAATGTCTAGTAATGAGATGGATGAATGGGAACGCAGCATTCATGGTGACAGCATAACTCCTCAGTGAGAGACAATGTGACAGGCGATTTGCCAAGATCTGCTTTAGTGTCATTAATTATCCTGGGCTTGCATCCCCCTGCTGAACTTTTCTGCAGTCATACTCCTCGTCCCCTGACCCTCCCGTTGGCCAATCACAAATTCATTTGCACATGGAGGTTTCGCTAAGGCCTCATGCATGCCGGCGTTTCTACTGTCTGTGAAATGGGAGGACGGTGTCCTGCTGGGATCGGTTGCAGTTTCTCCAGCACCTGTTTGCAAAAGCAAGGTTTTACAGGAACATTTGTCTTAATTTATGGACTGCTGATTTCAATGTCCTCTGCTTAACAATCCACCCTCTCTGAGATTTATGGCTTTTTCATCCTCTGCCAGTTCCTGAGAAACAAACACTCTGGAGGACTGCCACCAGACATTTTGGGCACTGTCCTAAGATAAACTCAGGAATTTTTGAAAGAAACAAGCTTGATGGATTGCAATGCTTGTATTGTATAGGAAAGGGGAAGGGTGGGGGTCAGTTTGTCTATAAGAACTGATGTATTTGTGTGACAGAATCTGAAGATGAAAATCTCTCATAATTTTGGAAGTAGAGGCAGGAGAAGCAGTGCTTATTGCACTTTTGTGGTGAGCAGTTGTAGCTCTACTGTTAAGAATGGAAAAAAACCCATACAAAAATGAAGTATTGTAATATGTCGAGAAATATATTGCCCATCCCAAGAATGTATTGCAAATACATTTAAAATGTATTAATGCAATGCAGAAATATATTGCAATTACACCAAAATAGCAATAATTTATATATTTTCAATATAGTGATGAAGCTAAAATATAACAGTCCACCATTTTTTGTATGGAAAGCAACTGGATCAAATCATATTAAACTCATTATTAAAGTAGGTAATAGCTGTAACAGCAGCACTGACACTATAATGCTTGTCTATTGCTCTCCTGGTTCCTGCCTGCAACCTAAGTCTGTCCCTGCTCTACTTATACAGACTCTGGGCTGTGATGAGTACCTGGGCTCAGGTAAAGTGTTGGACAAGTGCGGAGTGTGTGGTGGGGACAACTCAACCTGCAGGGTGGTCTCTGGAATCTTCAAGCACTCCCTGACGAAGGTGGGCTACCACAAGATTGTGGAGATCCCCGAAGGGGCCACCAAGATCAACGTCACCGAGATGATCAAGAGCCGAAATTACCTGGGTGAGTAGCACAGCGCCTCCCCCCCCTCCTTTTCACTGCGAAGACCCATCGAGCCAGTGGAAGCAGACACTGTTTAAGAAAAACTTTGGCCTGTTCACTTGATAACGCAAGAGACAATTTTCATATTGCATTTACTTTAATGGGTTTTAGTGCTACTTTATTAGGGTTTTGCAACTGGCATATTAAAGACTTTTACGTCAGAGAGCTGGCTCTTTTTGTCATCGCTGCGTTTCTGCAAGTCATCCCCGTGCGTCAGGGAACATCTGCTCATAAAAGTGATTGGATTTGTTTAATTAAGAATTGCTGCTGAAACTCAAGTGGCGTTTTTTTCCCCCGGACTGGAATTTTCCAGTGTGCCTGTTGTGAGCAGCCGCACAGGGAGCTGGCAGCTTTGCTTATTAAAATTCCTTTTTGAAGTCCCTTAAAACAAAGGATCACCGTCCTCGAAGTAATATAAGAGTGTGACAAAGATGCGGGTTACTGCGCGAGTGACTCGGTTTTCTGGGGAATGGGTTTTAATTGGAGCCGTGCCGCACAGCACGGGAGCGCATCTGAAAGAGGGAGGGGCGCGACTCCACTTCCCCTTTGCCTCCTGCCTCTGGGACAGTGTATAAACAAGCTTTCATTAAAGGACCTCTCCCCTTCCTTGTCCCCATCCTTTTTAATTAAGGTGAGGAATTTCACCGCTCCCGGGACCTCAGCCCCGGTGATAGGAAGGCACCCTTCAGGTCCAATTACTGCGGTGCCAAATATACGCTGCTTTTTCTAGCGCAAGTGGGCTTTGGATAATACTTCCGCAGTGACTAAAGGGGAAGGACGTTCATGAACAGTAACCCCTTTCAGTGCCTGTACTGTATGCCGGCACTTGTTAGATTCGCACAGTTGGGCAGTCAGGGAGGTCAGAGGTCATGGAGTCAGCTCACTGTAAATGCAATAAAAACATCACGCGCCATAAGGAGATGCTATGTGACTGACGGGCGCCGTGACCCTGTCAGAGACCGCGGCTCGTGCTAATCCCAGCAACGATGCAACAGACGCCTGCCAGGCGGGTGAGGGTCCGAGGGCCACGCCCCTGTTTCAGGCCACACCCCTCATACCGAATCTTTTGCTGTGAATATTTGTCTGAGGAACTGCTTTAAGCGGTGGGTATCTCCTATACAACAATACTGGGTGGTTTATTTACAGTATCCCTCTTGCTTCCCTCTGAACTAGAATCCAATATGGGATTTAATTACCCAGCATTGGCCCACATGCGTTTTTAGAGAGAATATGTCAGATGTATGAAAAATACAACATATAGTTTAGCCAAAGTTAGAGGGAGGTAGTCAGAGTGGACATTAGACAAGTGACAGCTGCCTTTATAATTATCTTGTCCAGAAAGAAGTGCTTCTACCCAACCAGAAAGAAATGCAACACTAAAACCAACTTGCTGTTAAGTCACATAATGCTAAAAACCTCAGCTGTACAGGACGGGTGTGCCTTTCAGGGAATACTCTCCTACATGAGGCTGTGTGGCTGGAAGTGGAAGAACAGCACTGTATTGCATTTGAGTGTGTGTTCAGCAGATGAGCAGTAGCAGACAAGTTAGGAAAAAAGCAGAGTTTGAAGTCGTTTGCTTTCCTGTTTCTCCTCTACGGGGTAATGATGATTATATTTATTATTAGCATCACTTACATTTAATTCAGTAGCTGTGGCAGTTCAGTTAATTTGTTAACTGCTCAGAGATATGCTCAGATAGGCTTGCACAAATTTACAAGTAGGCAAACAGATTGAAGAGGTAGTATTCAGTGAAGGAGAAAGCTGATAGGATGGTTTTATGACAGTGTGTTAGGTAATGCTCAGTAAACAGGAAGGCTGAAAGTAATAGTTTGCAGTGTTTACATGTGTAACAGTGTGCTCCTGCTCATCATGCATCAAATACCATCTTGCTACCCACTAATATGTATTAAGATCATTCGTACAGTATCATTTAATGGTGTGTTCTTCTCGCGCAGCTTTGCGCAGTCGATCAGGACGCTCCATCATCAATGGAAACTGGGCCATCGACCGGCCAGGGAAGTACGAGGGGGTGGGCACCATGTTCACCTACCGCCGGCCCAATGAGATCACCAACACTGCGGGGGAGTCCTTCCTGGCCGAGGGGCCCACCAATGAGATCCTGGATGTCTATGTGAGTAGCCAATCCCAGCACACGTCGCCGCTGAGCACTAGGCAAGGCTGTACTTCAATTAGTGCCATTCCCCTGTGTTAATGAACATTTAAATAGACAAGTTGCACACAGGTTTTAATGTAGAAGTCTCAGAATCCCAACCCATATCATTACGGGTCTGACTGTATGTTTTTCACATGTCCCACAATATTATATTTCTATTTATTGAAACTTTGAAGGCCATTAAGGACAGTATTATGTGTTCTTTATCTGTGAGTAAATAACTACTACTCTGCTTTCAGATGATCTATCAGCAGCCTAATCCTGGAGTGCACTATGAGTACATTCTCCCCATCGAAAACCCAACCACTCCGCAGTTCCCAAACAATCCCCAGTACCCAACCAATCCACAGTACCCAACCAATCCGCAGTTCCCTCCTGACACCAGGCCCAGCGGTGAGTCTCCGGCCCCTCCCACCTTGGACATGACAAAGCCACGCACAGGCAGAACACACTGCAAGGCAAGGGCCATGGTGCAGAGCACACAGTGAGGACCTCAGCGTCACCCGCCGACTGACACTTTGCCTTCCTTCCTCCAGGGAACACTCTGAATGGCCAGGGTGGGTATGTTCATCCCGGCAACCCCAACCAGGAAGGGTACGACCACACCGGCAGGTACCCTCCCCAGATCCCCGACAACCAGGTGCCAGCGGCCCAGCCGCCCAGGCGACAGCGGGAGCACAACTGGAAACCCGTGGGCAGCACGGACTGCAGCGCCTCCTGTGGCCGAGGCAAGAACTCCCCTTTCTTCTGACCGCCGAACACAGTTTGCGTTCTCCGCATGTCAGTGGTTTATTTCTGAAATTGAATGCTTTGCAGCAGACCGCGCCTTGTTTCAGCGGAGGCTCGCATGACAGTGCCGCTCTCTCCCGTGCTGCCTGCAGGTACCAGGTACCCGGTGTTCCGCTGTGTCCACAGGGTCACCCACGAGCAGGTGACAGACAGCCTGTGTGACGGTGCCACCAGGCCAAACCCACAGGAGGAGCCCTGCAATGTACAGCCCTGCCCTGCTTTGTAAGAACCCCCTCTGCATACCTCGTGTGGCATTGTGGGTAGGAAACCAGAGTTACAACAAAATGATTGCAGGTTTAGATCTCAGCTCTGGCACTACTCTTGCCTTGGAGAAAGGCATGTATCTTGAATAGTTTGAATTAATACCCAGCTATTAAAATGGTTCAATATACCATTTGCCTTCAAAAAGTGTTTCTGACAAGCCAATAACCGCACTGATTAAAATCCATTTGTTATGTACGTGTCTGCTGTCCGTTCTAACGGGACCCCCTGCCCCCTCCAGCTGGGACATCGGCGAGTGGTCCGAGTGCAGCAAGACCTGCGGCCTGGGCATGCAGCACCGGCAGGTGCTGTGCAGGCAGGTGTACGCCAACCGCACCCTGAACGTGCAGACCAGCCGCTGCCAGCACATGGAGCGGCCCGAGACCACCAGCACCTGCCAGCTGAAGATCTGCAGCGAGTGGCAGATCCGCACCGAGTGGAGCACCGTGAGTGACAGCTGCCGGTCAGGGCGCTGCCGCTCTGTCTGCCCCCAGCCTCTGCTCGGTTTGCAGTCAGTGGTGGCGGGCTTTTCCTGCGTTTGAATAAGTGTGCTTCTGTCACGTGAAGCTTGCGCGTGGTTGTCTGTGCGCAGTGCGTTGTATGTTAAGAACGTTGGGGGAGGTGCTCAGAGCCCGTGTTTCCCCAGTGCTCGGTGCCCTGCGGCGTGGGGCAGAAGTCTCGGGAGGTGCGCTGCGTCAGCAACGTGGGCGACTTCGTGGCGGACGAGGAGTGCAACATGAAACTGCGGCCCAGCGACGTGGAGAACTGCGACATGGGCCCCTGCGCCAAGAGCTGGTTCTTCACAGAGTGGGGCAGCCAGGTGAGGACCAGGCCACACTGATGTTGCAGCTGAGGGCTTCATTTACAATATTACCTGCAGTAGACTGTTTTAGTGCTTGCTTTTACAAGTTAGTGTGCGCATGTGTGTCTGCGTCTCTGCAGTGCTCTGCTGAGTGCGGATTGGGGGTGCGGACCCGGAACGTTCTGTGCCTGACCAATCACGTCAGCAGCCTGCCCCTGGAGGGCTGTGGGTCAGAGCGCCCTCCGACGACCCAGGCATGTAACAACGGCCCCTGTGACAGTCGCATAGAGTGGTACACTGGACCGTGGAGCCAGGTGAGGCATGCAATTTCACCACCTCTGTCTGTCCTCCACGTTAGGTCCGTTTCCTTTCATAATTTCATCCTTACCTTGACTGAACACTGTAACAGCAGCTGAATGAAGCCCCAGTGAGTAGTATTAAGACACCAATGTCTTGACTCACCAGCATCATGACTCTACTCCAGAGTCTTGGAATCTCAAGCTTTCTGACCTGGAAGCATATCCTTTTCTGGTGAATTCCAGTGGCTCCAGCAGTGGGTGTGGTCTCAAACAGTGGGTGTGGTCTGAGGTGTGTGATGCTCGGTGATTGACTCAGGCAGTAGGTCTAGCCTCAGGTATACGCTGGCTCGGGTGACGTGTCCTAACGGGCGTGACTGCTTTCCCCCAGTGCTCTGCAGAGTGCGGCCCCGGCAGCCAGCAGAGGGAGGTGGTGTGCCTGATGAAGTCAGACGAGGGCTTCAGCGTGCTGCCGCCCTACGAGTGCTCCTCCCTGGACCGGCCCCTGAGCCAGCAGAGCTGCCAGCTCAAGGCCTGCGGGGCCAAGTGGTACCACACAGACTGGAGCGCTGTGAGTACCCCAGTACCCACAATCCCTCACTGCTGCACTTACAATGGGCCCACACTCCCTGTGTGTGTGGTATCTAGAGAATCTACAAACACCATGCAGTACATTCATCAACTCCACTTTCTTTACACACTTATTTCTTAACAAATAAATAACCATTTCTCACATAACTGACTGCAGCACATGTGTTGCTGATTGATTCAGGTAGTAGGTATGGTATCAGATGTGTGATGTGTGCAATAGCTCACATACAGAGTCTCCTCTGTATCTGTATATAATGGAGTCCTATACAGTGAGGCACAGGCAATCAGCAATACAGTATACATGAGGAGAAGGTCACTACTTGAGCTGGGCTTGTGTTGGTTTTGCCTGTGTTTTGACTGTGCACATTTTAAGCCTTGGAGATTAAATCTAGGAGTCTGACTCGCCTGTTCCCCTTGCAGTGCTCGAAGACGTGCGAGGGGGGGTTCCGGGTGCGAGAGGTGCGCTGTCTCTCAGACGACATGCTGTCCAGCGAGGAATGCGAGGCGCAGCTGCGGCCGGAGGAGCGGGAGCCCTGCAACCCTGAGCCGTGTGTGCCGCAGATAGGTGAGCCACTGCAGCACAGCGCCCCCCTGTGGGGGGAGGAATCTACTGCTGGCAGACAAATATCATACTGTAGCTCAGGGTAAAAATACACTATTGTCTTTAAGTAGACACTCATTTATGCAGCTGGATATTAACTGAAGCAATTGTGGATTAAGTACCTTGCCCAAGGGTATAACAGCAGTACCCCACCTGGGAGTTGAACCAGCAACCTTTCAGTTACAAGCCCTGCTCCTTACCACTACACCACACTGTTTGCTGGCAGAGGCAACATGACAGTCTGTGCATCAGCTTAACCTGCCATTTCTCTGATGACAGAAACATGTTTAATTAAGTGCATTTCACAGTCACAACTCAACGATGGCCTGAGGCTCATTTTGAGATTATTCCCAACTTCCCAACCACTGTATAGACACGTACAGACCATACGCTACACACATGCACATATGTAAGAGTTATTTCAGTGTCACTGATAGTCTGCAGCTGCACTACTTTTTTTTCTCAAAAGACCATGACAAAATAACGGCAGGCTTTACAGAAGTTTTAATTAATTATTGCCTTGCAAATGCATATATATCAGTCCGGACGCTTGAAACGGGGGACGGTGTTTCCTCGAGGCAAAGCTCTGTTGTGACGTGCCGCGTTCTGCGTTCTTCCGCAGACGAGAACTGCCGGGACAAATACTTCAACTGCAACGTGGTGGTGCAGGCCCGCCTGTGCGTCTACAACTACTACAAGGCAGCCTGCTGCGCATCCTGCATGCGCGTGGCCCAGCGGCAGCCGGCCTACCGCGGGCGCAGATAACCCCCTCTGCCGGGCCCCCCCTCCACCCAGCAGGGGGCGCTGCGCAGTCTCCAGAGCCGGCCTCCCCGCGTGGCACACCCCAGGCCCACCACGCTGACTGAGAGGACGGCTGGTAGGCGTGGGGAAGGACCCAACTGTGGATGGACGCTGTCAGCACGTTGCAGTGCGTCACGACAAAAAAAAAAAAACAAAAACAGATCGATGCTTCTTTTGGCTTGAGAAGTGTAGGCCACCGAAAAAACCAGAATGGGGGGAGAGTCTGAGAGCAAAGGATAGTGTGGATGTGACCTCTGCGCATACCTCCATTGAGGGCTCCAAACATTGTAATAGGTGAGGATGTATCTCTGAAGGAACCCCCCCAAAGAACTTCTGAACTAACTTCTGGATTTTGATCGGGAACCTCTAGAGCAATTTGATTCACCTATACATCATTTCTGGGATAGCAGGCTGTGCCCGTTGTCCTGTCGTCCTGAATACAAGAGCAGCTGTGAAAGGACTCTGACTCAATTCAACAATGGTGCTTCAGGCAAATCTGCGCTCATTTCTCTGAGATTTTGGGAGCCGTGGACAACGTGGTGCATTATTTCAGAATTTCACTGGAAAGAGTGTGTGAGGTTCTGATCATGGGACTGCATTATTGTTTTTAACATGCATAATGTATATAGATGTATACTTTTTGTATCCTGCATCACTTTATAAAATACCCATATTTATAATGAAATGGTGAATTATTATATTAAATAAGGTCTGCTTTGTTTTGCTACTTGTTATTGAAATTGATCAGTTTTCTAACCTACTATGTACTCAAATTTCACTTTTAATTACTCAGTACTTTGGCTATCCAAAGGCGCTACAGATAATGATATTTACATTTTGTCAGAGGGAGAAAGCAATTTTCCTTTGAACACAACTGCTGTGATTCAGTTGCAGATTTATTTGGATGGTGTGCTGTAATGTACTAAACATAGAATATTTTACACATCTCCTCAACATGCTGTAACTGTTAAGTTCCGTCCCTGCACAGTTGCGATATCTGAGGTGTGACCCTGCTTTTACCACTCCTCCACTCAGTGTATATGACAGGCTGAAGGCATTGTGGACCCATGGGATGGTCAAAACAGACCTCATGACAATGTGCACAGAAGGAAAAGTACTCTCGCTTGAAGTTTCATCTGAAATAAAAAAAAATCTGTGATATAGCCATTGTTGTAACATTGATGAAATCAATCCGACACATTGTGTTTTACAGTAAAACGCATAATTTCCTGATAACACATTTGGTTTGATGTCATTGTAATCTTTTTAAGAGCCGGAGGCGATTCTCTCTTTCATTTGAGCAAATCACGCTTAATGTCATATACGTGGGTGGATACAAAAAGAATTGCCGCCTCGCCTTGATAACTTTTCCTGCGCTGGTTAGAAATGACTTCACACGGCCGGCCGTATCCCAGACAGATGCGCGGTATATATTCCAGTTTGTTTGCAGAATTTTAATTTTTCTGACAAAAGAAATGGGCTGGCAAAAATAAAGATATGATGTGTAAAATCGAAACAAAGCAAGGCAAATTGAGAACATTTCAGAAACGGTATCTCTTTTTATGATATTCATTACCGTATATTTACAGGATTGGTTGTAACTATATTTATTAAGATGCAAATGTCTAGTAGACTGAGATGCATGTAAAATATATTATTTCTTCAATTTTTCATTCTATTCTCTCACACAAAGATACTGCTGAAATGTCACATTCAGTGTCTCCTTTTAAAATGAAAAAACACACATTTTAAATTAAACACTTTGTTTCCAAAGTGTGCATTGCTGCATTTTAATGGAAGATACGAAGAATCTTTTGCTCCTGAAAGGTAGAATGGGATTAGGACCCCACCTAGTGGCGGGATACAGGGTTGCAATGCCTTTCACGGTGCAGCACTGTATTGCGAAAACAACTTGCATGTTTTGTGTTGAATTCGGTAGGAGTTTCATTTTTGAGATACGTTTTGGAACATCTAACTGGGTATAAATGCTGACATGTAACACTGAATACAAGGCACCACACAAAACACTGAACACGTCCACTGTTTTGTGTGGTGCCTAACGAAAAAAAAAATCTTGAAGAAATCCCACGCGCTGTCCTTATGTTCCCAGCAATGACAATTTTGTTATATGGACAATAATTAACCCAATAGAGGGTTATAATAGCATGTTACATATTATTAAATGAAGGGAGACAGTGGCTCCACCACAGACGCATGTTGCACTTCTCCTAAAGCAGGCCTCCCCTGCTTACACTTTTCGGATTCCAGAGGCGTACCTCATAATTTCAGATAAATCAGTGTGGCACTGCAGTTAGACAGAAGTGGCTTTGTAAACAGGTGGCTGCATTGTATGTTGGTCGACACACTGGAGACCTACGACGCCCAGACAGGCTACAGCTGCAGGAAACCGGGTGATAGTCATGTTCCGCTGATAGCTGCACCTGGATCAGCGGACGACTCCCCTCTCTTGAATCGGGTCCGTTTGCTCTGTTTTAGATCTTACCTGGTCTTGGCTAGGGACGTTACCCTTCCCTCTCCATTGCCGTAGCGTTAACGCATGCTTTAATTACCATGATTACCAATTACCATGAATGCTTTACGTGTAAAATTAATGTGGGCTGTCACCCATAATCCTAACAAGAAAAATAACACCGTTAACTATTCAAATACTAATTGTTAAGAGTAAACAAAGAGAAAATAAACTTTTTTACGGTCAAATGATAGTTAGATAACCACTAATGATAATATTGCAATGAACAAAATTCGCCGAAGTTAACAAAGTTTTACAGTAACGAAGGATCCGGCCCCAGCTGTTTTCTTTCTTTAGCAACATAGTAACACTTGCATATCTCTAAGATGTAAATCTCAGCGAATGTATTCTGACAGATTTCTATTTATTTTATTTTTGTATGTAGCCATATTGAACTATGTGTTTACAGATCCCACCTGACGGTAGTTTTACTGAACGTTCAGTTGGCTCTGTAAATTAATGGGACTATAGACACCTCATGTAGACAATAGAAGATGTGCTTATGCAATATGACGCACCATAAAAACCACGAACACGGTGGTAGATAAGGTTTTTGGTTTAATTACCCTGCAAGCATAGTTTTGTCAGGGACCACAACTGTGCACACAACTATGAATTGAAGCGTAACGGTTTACCACATTTCAAGTATCACAACACGGCTGATGTTTCACAATGTAAGCCGCTGTACAGGTATTGCGTATGTATACACAAAACAACACACAGGACGTTACACTGTGTGCATCGTCCGCTGTTCCGTAATTCTGATACGCATAGCCGTCGGTTAGTCTCAAGATATGCTGGTATCTATATTGCTTCATTTGTAATCAGATATCACGTAGTGCAGTGTCCTAGCATGTAAACCTCTAATAAATGTACATCTTGTGTGGACACCACAGCACAGCTTCTGCCTGTTCAAGTCTATGCGTCCTTCACTCAGCAGATGGATTATGTTGCTAGAGACCTCATAATGGGTAACTGTTAAAAAGGGCCACATTCCCTTGTTTATCTCAGTTTGCGCATGCGCACACACTCAGACCCTAGACCCAATGAATGGGTGAAAATGCCACTTTGGTTTCAGTTACAGAAGAAATGTATATGCAATATGACCCAAAAAACAAAACACAGTGCCTAATAATTATATTATTTAATTGCCTTGCAAGCATTTCTGCCCTTGCAGTCTGTTGCTGGTGATTTACAACATAAGGGCCAAAGAAGCATCAATGCAAGATAAGCTGGCCATCATGAGGCTGAAAAATCAGCATAAATCAATTAGAGACAGCCAAAACACTGGGTATACCAAAACCAATTGGTACATCATTTATATGAAAGAAAGCACTGGTGAGTTCAGCAATGGCCAATGACCTGGGAAACTAAGGAAGACCACTATAGTGGATGAGTGAGGAAGACTTTAAACCCAATAACAAAGGTCCACCAGATTGGTAATGCTCTCCAGGATGTAGGCTTGGACGTGTCAAAGAGTACCATACAAAGAGAACTCTACCAGCAGAACTTGAGGGGGTACACTACAAGATGCAAAATACTAATAAGCCTCAAGAACAGAATGGTCGCATTACAGTTTGCTAACATGTATTTAAATAACCTAAAATAGGAACTGCTCATGATCCAAAGCATGCCGCCTCTTCTGTGAAACATCATCGAGGTAGTATTATGGCTTGGGCATGTATGGCTGCCTCTGTAGCGAAACAGCTTGTCTGCTCAGATATAACCACATACCTCCAAAATCAATGGACAGTGCTTCATTCATCAGGAAAATGACTCCAAACACACTGTCATAGCAACCAAGGACTTTTTCAGGGCTAAAAAGTGCAACCTTTTTGACTGGTTAAAGGCAATCAGCAGATCTGTATCTAATCAAACATTTGATGCTGCTGTAGGCATGCATATCGCATGCCACAGCAAGACTGCAGGCAGAAAGCCCTGTGTAGCGAAGGGCGAGAACAGTCACCCCACCTGGCCTCGAACCCAGGTCTACGGGGTACCAAACATGCGACTTTGACCACGACGCCAAAGAGCCAGGCTTGTTGGTATGGCAGTCAGAGCGCATACTCAACCATAGTGACAGCACTCCGTCACACTGCCCTCCCCTTCAGGAAGCGCGCCCATGTGCTTTGCGCACCAAGACGTCCCTCATCGCATTCCCCTGCCGTACTTCTCCCATCCCAGGGTGCCCCACTCACTAATGCTTCACCCATCTCTGGGGTCCCTCACACCGTGCTTCACCCATCTCTGGGGTCAACCTAACCTGTAGGTCCGTCATACAGCTCACACACTGGGCACACCTCCAATGGCCTCACGGCCAGCCATCCCACTACTGACACCATTTGTAGCGAAGGGTGAGAGCAGTCATCCCACCTGGCCTCAAACCCGGGTCTACAGGGTACCAAACATGCAACTTTGACCACTATGCCAAAGAGTCAGGCTCGTTGGTATGGCAGTCAAAGCACATACTCAACCGTAGTGATGGCACTCCGTTACACCCTGACACAAGCAGGACCTGAAGATTGCTACAGTACAGGCCTGGTAGAGCATCACCAGGTAAGATACTCAGTATCTGGTGATGTCTATGGGTTGCAGATTTCAGTCAAGCAAGAGATATGCGACCAAGTACTAAACCACTTTATTGAACTACTGTTAATCTGTGCAAAATGTATTGTAATTTTCAAATAACTCATCTGAAATGGATGAAAATGCCTTCAGATTAAAGCTGAGTCTGCACTTTAACCCCATAGTTACTGTACCATTTCAAATCCAAAATGCTGGCGTACAGAGCCAAAACAACAAAAACTGTGTCACTTGTTCCTAATACTGGAGGGTTTAAGCTGTAACTTTTACCCCCTTTCAGTGAGCAGCTATGTACACCTTTTCCAGTAGAAACAGATTTGTGTGTTCATATTCAAAAATAGTGACAATTTAAACATTCACACATTACAAAACCTTTCTTCATCTTTCTTTGGACATGATTTTCCTAGCTACTTCTTACATTGTTTTGATACCACTTTTCAATTAAAACAAATTTAAAGTATTATGTCTAGTAATATTTAAGGTAAGAATCTGCCTCTTGAACTTTAGCAATCTGGAATTGTGATTTTGAAAAAAGAAAACCGGAAGGTGCCAGAATTGCCAGCGTCACAGAGCTCATGGGCATTTATGGAGAGGAGGTGTTGTCAGCTAGCAAAGTGATCCTTTATGTTCCGACTGCTCTGGGACAATTGTGTCAGCTCTCTTACAGCACTGTGTGCTGTCCGGCAGGCATTTTGTCATTTGCAACTGTATGTACACAATGTAGCCAAGGCAGCTATCTAGCAAGCTGTTGTTTATATTATAAGGAATACTAGTGCGACTGAATTGATAAGAATACACAAGTCAAAGAGCGTTTCCTCACCTGTGACCACTAGGGGGCAGAGGCAAAGGCATGACTCTGGAGGGATGAAGCAGGTCTACTGGCTGGATTTTATCAAACATTTTGCAGTAGTGTAAAAAGGAACACTGCTCTCACAGGCTTCAGTCTCTGGATTGCACCATTTATGGGCCTCTGAAATAAACATATAAACAGTGCTGCCAATACCTGGAATAACCCAGGGAATATGGTGAGAAAATGATGTGTCTCGCATCATAGCTACAATCTACCCAATGGCTGCAGCCCCTACCAACATTCAGGCTGGCATTAGAGTGGCAGGTCTACGGCCTTTTAAATGCAACACATTTCTGGAGACAGATTTTGTACTGTAATTACATAGGGGCCGATTCAGACATAAGGGCATGACTTGTTCAACCTTATTGTGTGCGGATGGGCTTCAGAGACAAAAGAGACCGCTTAGAGAATACGCTTACCTTGAAAATAATGAGACACACCTTGATTTCAAGCAACATGGCCACATTTTGGCAACAAACTCCACCCCAAATGCACACCTCCTGCACTGGATCTTAAGCGGCCTATGTCTGAATGCACTTACTAAAAGAGGCACGCAATTCTTAACAGAAGTGCTTAAGCAGGTGCATAAATCAAGTCTGAACTGGCCCCACAGTGGCCAAACTGTCTGGATGTTTCACTTTTCATTAATTTAAATTCAAGGTCAAGGAGCTGGAATACAAATCACTTTTTAATTGCCAAATGATAAATGGGCTTCAAACATAAGGCCTTGCACTTTAATGTGCTGTTTAATTGCTATGTGTTGTTCTGCAGCTGTAAACTGTACATGTTCTGCTTTTTGGCCAGGACCTTCTTAGAAAAGATTTTTAATCTCAGCAAGACAATTCCCTGGTTAAAAAAGCATACATAACAATACTTGAACCTGCCCAGATTACACTGACTTTAAAACCTGTCCACAAGGATATATGGTAATATTATCAGCACAACAATGAGACCTGCTACAAATCTTGAACGGTCACCTACCTTCTAAAATAAACGTAATAGCACCCATATGAAAAGCTGAAAATGACTGACGTAATGGCATACACATCAACTTGTCATTGGGCAAGAAGACATTATGTTCAAGACATGCTGCTGCGTTTAAAAAAATGAAATTCCAACAATTAATGTCATCTAATTGGAGTAAGGTCAAATATTTTACAAACTGCAAAATATTTAAGACATGCTCCACTTTTTTACATGGGTGGCTATAACCTGAATTAGCAATTTATAGTGCTGTCAATCTCTGCTGCCAAGTTTCTAAGAAAGAGCCACTTTCCTGTTGAATTCAGTTGGTTGTTCTTTGCTTTTCATAGCTTTATTATGACTGGTTATTTCACAGCCAATGATGAACTGCAAGATGCTCTTGAGAGTAAACAAATTATCAATCACCAGCCCCTGCAACCAAACACTATTGACACCCTCATTCTCCAGCGTCACACCAACTAACTCTCCATACCCAACCAACCCTGTCACACCTTTTAAGTCTAGATTGTAAAAAGAAAACTATTCCACAGCCCTTGGGGATTGGAGGCCTGCATATATTTCTTTAGTAAATATATTACTTCTTCGAATATTCATCTTACTTTGAATATATGTGCTTTGATTTATCAAATTGAGTTATCCTCATATTACTAACATACTTGTATTTATAAAAGGTACTGGAAAAAATCCTCAACAGCACATGAGAAATTTTTCAAACAGTTTAATTATACACAAACAAAAAGGTATACACTTGGCATACAAAATAACTTTTTGAGAGTGAAATTAACTGCCCCAGCCAAGACAAAAGGAAGGAAATGTTTGATTTTTCCAATTTTTTTTAAAATCCACCCACAATTCCCTTTTAAAAAGCAACACTGCACCATCTAACCCATCATTTCTGTGCTTAACATCAAAATCACACAAAGATCAAGATTAAAGATTAAAAAGCCCCCCAGTAACACAGGCTTCACAGGATGCTATCTCCCAGTGTTTCACCTTACTGCAGTACAGACTGTGAAGTTTGGTCGCTCTGGCAAATTCTTCAAGGTTTCACTTTATTTCAGTTTCATACTGTGAAAGAAGTTAACATAACTTTTCTTGTAAAAAAGGCAAAATCTGTACAAAATGTAGTGTTAAATACCAATGAAAAGCACATTTAAACTCACAAAAAGAAGCTGGATAGTAGGAGAGCCAGTCACTTGTGTGTCTCAAATCAATAAAACAGCCACAGCCAATCAGAAGATCAACCTTTTCATGTTTTATTCTCAACACTTCCTCATGTGGGGTGGTGGTGGGGTACTGCTTCACAAACCCCAGCTCACAGCGGAGAGAGATGCTTGATAAGTATAACTGATGCTAAATAACAGAAAATGGTGCAAGATAAGATGCTACACTGGTGAAAAAGTGGCTAACAGGAGTGAGGTGTCAGACCATGATGACCCTAAACACTAGAAAATTTGTGATGTCTGAACACTGATACAGTTGCAACTGTAGGAGGTAAATATGACCTTTTTCACCCTTCTCCCAAAAATACCACTCAATACATAGGTGACTGTAGGCTCGTAAGGCATATGTGAAAAAAAAATCACTGTTAATACGTAGATCTAAACTATCAGTAATTACCCAAAACATTTTGTCCATTCGTAAACCTGATTTTTTTTTTTGCAAATTATTTTAATCAAAGTTATAGGGAGAGATCAGTGAAAAGGTTACATCAATTCCCTCCATCACTACATGGGTTTGCTGAATTTAGAGCAAATATTGAGAAGGTCTGTACCTGTTTGACATGCACTGCTAGCACTGCGCTGAGGACTGCAGAGGAGTAACATTCAATGAACGGTGCATTCAACAGACTTCTTCTTGATGCAGCATTTAGGTTGACAAATAAGTAATATCTTGCATTGAACTGCAATTTGAGTCTCTGAGAGTTTTAATTTGTTCATATATGTAACCACCAGCTTAATTATTGGAGTCAGTGATAAGACATGTAAGTTGGCCTCGACGGACTATTTTAAATTGTAACCTGATAGTGTACACCTGATAACAATGAACTTCAAGTTGCATAAAAAACTGGAGACAAAGTTACCAATAAACTAACAGTAATGTTGTTTGAAAACAACACAAATAGCTTTTTGACTGAAACGTTTGAACCCCAAGAGAGCTCACAAACAATGAAAATACCCCTTATTACAGATCAATGGTTACAACATCAAGAAACAGATTTCATTAACAGGGGTTTCCTACCATAGGTTAAACACAGAGATGATTTGAATGTCTTTCCTTTCAGTCATATCAACAGTTTAAAACCACAAAACCAAACTCTATTTTGTTGATGCAAGGTTTAATTACTGAAAAAGGACAAAGGATACAGAAATGCGACCAACAGCAACATGCAAAACTTTTGGCACGATTGTATTCATTTTTTTATTTCTTAAACACAATATCACATTTTGCTGAGGATTTCAGTGCAGTTATGAAAAACAGGCATGCAAGATACATACTAAATTATGACAAAACTCAGTTCTGCTCATTTAATTTTTTTCACTTCAAAGCTGAATTCCACACAAAGGCAAATGAAAAACACAAACAGTGCCTGTGATGGCCAGACACACTAAGGTAAAAGGCAATTCAAGTGTCAGTTACAGCGCCACTCCCAAAAAACTCCCAAAAAATACATCATGCCAATCAAACACAAAATTACAAAGTCATCCTCAGTTTCAGCAAAATGCGACATCCTAAAAAAGAAAAAAAGCTTAGAACTTTCACAAGAGGAACACACACCTGCACGCGCACACACACACGTAGTGTAGATTCTATAAATTCACTTGTCTACTTCTACACAAAACTGAAGGTGCGTTAAGAAGACTGCTTTGAAGGAAAATTGAAAAGAGAAACATGAGCTTAACTATAGTCAAAATAAATTAAAGCTTTCTGTAAAACCTAGTGGTTGTTTGGAAGTTCTAGAAAAATAGATTATTTTGCT
Source organism: Megalops atlanticus (assembly GCA_019176425.1). NCBI lineage: Eukaryota > Metazoa > Chordata > Actinopteri > Elopiformes > Megalopidae > Megalops > Megalops atlanticus. The sequence continues at coordinate 9,312,091 of CM032885.1, read as the reverse complement.
TGCAACAATATTCAATCTAACTTTTTGCACCACAGATCTTTCTAACGCACCAAATTGGCAGCAAAACAGAAATTAACACACAAAAAACAAACAAAAAATTAGTACATTTAATAAGCAGCAGGTTAACACAAGATGAAGGGCGAAATTTCAAGAGTCAGAAGCGTGGAGGAAAGCGACTGGACGATGAACTTTTGACGCCACATCGACACGCTAATGATGAACAAATGGCCATGAAGATATCTAAAACAAAACAGGAAGAACAACCAAGTTAAGGCAACAAGAAGGAAAGGAAAAAAATCATGAATGACTACTGTATGCTTGCATGAAACTGGAACAGATACAATTATGCAACACAAAGAGGAGGAAAGGACAGGGTTTACAAACAGCATGCTGACAAAAGCCACAGATGTCAATTTACAGCACACAACAACACTGCGACATCGCACAGAGAAACCACACAGACTGCCAACTGCAGGAGGTGCGACCGTGACCTGGGGCCTCATTTATAAAATGGTCTTACAAACAGATTTGATTTAAAAATTTGCGTAGGTGAATCCATGTGAAGGAAATGACTTGTAAACCTTGAAACTGCAAGCTCCCGACTTGATGTACGAGCCTTTCCACTGTACAACATACTTGAAATAGTGGTGAGGAGGGCAAGCCTATAATTGTGTGTGTGAATATGATAATGTAGCTCTTCCGGTTTCAAAACTGAATTGGCACGAAGAATGCAATTTTGATTTGTTTCAAAAGTTTAGCACTTTAGTGGAAATGTAGGTCTCTATAAGTAGGACCAGTACATGTGCTAATTGACATTTGACCACGGCTGCTCTAGCTTTATTAGAGGACTAGCTTTATTAGAGGACCCCGTATTTCACGGGGTAGGAGTGTTTAGGGACCAAGCTGATTTTGTCCAGGATGATGGCTGGCTTATGAGCTCCTATCGCTTTCCCAGACACATCCTGGTAGGTCTGTACAATGAATCTGGAATCAGTTTGTGATTCATAGATAAAAGATTCATACTTCACATGTATGATCACTTCTATAAATATTATCTATGAACTTTTTGAAGAAAATTTGTATGACTGAATACAGGATGGAATCCAAGTGCTAAATGAGGCCCCTGGTGTTTGCATGGCGGGATCTGTTTGAGAGGAACTGAACAAACCACTGAACCATCAGCATGCGTGACAATTCAGAACACAACCACTGTTTTGACTTTTTACTGTTAAGGCCTGCTGAAATTCTAACCATGTAACAAATTCAGTGTTTGAAATCATATCATATGACAGTGCATTTTTAACAACTGTGCTTCACTTTTCTTGATAACTTTTGAATGATCCACTTTTAAACATTTTGCAGCAGTATTGTATTCATTGACTTCTCAGTCTGCTTTGTGCTTTTTCTTGGCGTCTTAAAGATCTTGTTGCCCTGCGTGAGGTGCGCTACCAGCATATCAAAGACAAATCACCTACAGAAAAGCCACACATGGGAGTCATCAGGTGCCACGCAGAGCTCTTAAGAGGTTTCAGGGTTTATTTCATCCAGAAGTTGTGTTTTCTCATTTAAAGGCATTATATTTGCTCATCTAAGAAAGACTTTAAAACAGAAGGGTAATATGTTAGAAGAGACAAACTATATAAAGTAACAAAAACAGAATTCAACAAAAAATAAAAACAAAACAACGCGCTATTTTTTTTAATATCTTCAAACCACGGATTTGATTAAGACTACATTAGCCCCTTTTAATCTGTAAACAAAACCTCTGCTTTTGAAAGCATTTGGCACATTGTTTCCACTAAAATGCATGGAAGGTCTGCAGCTATTCACATTAAGGCTTCAAATCAACACTTCTAGGACAAAACGGAAATACAAAACACATAGTTACAGTGACAAATATGTCAATTTATGATGTATTGATGCACACAAACAATATGAAAACAACATCAACTAAACTTCTGTACAAGAGAAGATTCAAAATTAGTCTCTGGGCTATTCTATTAACTCTAGACTATGGTACCCTGTCTGCTTTTTTTGTTTTTTGTTTTTACACTTTTCCATGACTTGTTTACACAAAGGCTTTTTTTCAACTGTCACAAATACCATATTGTCACTTGGCAATCTGGAAATGCTGTTTTCCCTGTAACTGCTGGGTGTGACAGTCGTGCTTACACACTTCCTAAAACAGACAGGGGTTTAACACAGCGGCGTACGCATTGATTACGTTTGAAATCTAAGCACTTGCAAATTTTTCTGCTGATAGTTCTCATTACATCACTGTTGTAGTTAACAAACGCTACACAACACTGAGTGAAATGGGATACACAAGTCAGTAGCTTAAAAACTCACATATCTGAATATATTAACCAACTTCACATCTTGATTCTAAAAAATACTAATTTTTAATTTTTTTTTTTCATTTTAATCAGAGAAATAATTTAGGCAATAAATAGTCCAACACTCAGGAGAAGTATAAAACCTCTATAAAAATAGAAAAGGCATAATAGTTTTGTAATATACATCATCTGGACAAATTTTTCTGTTTCTATTTATATAAAAATCTCTTTATTACCCTGGAAGCCAAGAACTCCTTTGATTATCATTTTTTGTTGTACAGAACATTTATTTTATGTCACCAATTTGAAAAATACTTAACACGTTTCTTTATAACTTCCACAATAAATATACTCATACTTGGAAAAATCTATAGGACAGCCAGTGTTCTGAAGGCTCGTCTATGCTATGTAATCAGATCCAGAATTACATGAGAGGTAGAACACTGTTTAGTTGTATCAAGGATGATGAATGATTACAAAACATTTGGTTAAAAACCAGACAAAGAAAAAAAAGAACTTGAAAACTAGCATCATTTTGCATCATCCATTCACACAATCCTTCTGAAGATCCTCAAATTTTACTGCAAACCTAAAATGTCACGTGTGATCACATTCACTGTCAGACACAGAAGTGATGTTCAGCACAGCTCAGGAGCTGAAACTGAGGGCCATGAAGCACAACGAATTGGAACCAAGCAAATTACACTGTATTTTACAGTGCCAAGGAATGGTAGGTACAGTGCACTCATCTTATAAGAATCACATCCATCCTGGATGTTTTGATTCTGAACAAGGTTGATTTAAAAATGTTGTTTATATTTCAGACATTTTTCTCAATTAACTGAGAAACGTCCTTAGCGAAGTTCTTCAAACATTAACCCAAAAAACTGAAGAATTCAGTATCACTGTACAATCTTTTAATTAAATAAAATGACATGACTCATGTTAATTATCTCACCGTCAACATGCTAATTGTTGCATCATGAAAGCTTCAATGGTGCAGGACAGTCAATGTCCTTACCTAAATTAAAACATTAAATCACGATGAGTCACCAAGTGGCTTAGGCAGTAAAGGTGCTTGTTCTGAGCTTGTTCTGGAGTTAAAAAACCAGCCTTGTAATTTACTGATGATCACTGGGAGCCCACAGCAATAGAACCTTGTTCCACTGGGGACAGGGGAGGGCCAGGGTTGTCCTGGAGCACTGCTGGCACACCTTGCAGCTCCCTTACTCAGGTACTGAGATACTGTCAGGGAGATGTGCCAATCCTCCATTCACTGTCTGCCTCCTGGTGCATTGTGGGACTTGTAGTGTGAAACACAGTCATGTTGGCTTGTGTGTGTATGGTGGATTACATGCACCTTGCCCTCTGCTCCTGCTCGGGGGGGTGCAAAGGTTGTTGCAATGGGGCAAGTTTCATGTTAAACTGCCATTCATGAGTAATTAAGTAAAACAAAATTAAATAAAAGGACTCACATGAATTATTTCATTATCTCTCCACGATAAACTGCACTGAGGTGCCTTGCTGGATTGCATTTGTTTGTGATACCTTCTTAGTTCTTTACAGAAACTTGGGCTGTGGAACACCCAATTTATCCATATCTTTCAAATTCAAATTCTATCTTCTTGAGTCTTTCAATATTCATCTATATAAAGCATCTTTCTAATTCATGCCATGCTGACTGGCATCCAGGCACTTAGCTAAAGCGGACAATATTTTTATGAAAATGTTTTTAACGCTAGATGCTTTGGTAATTACATATGAGAAATATGCTGTATTCAGATCCTGTTTTTCACATTTATGCATCATTGCACTGCAATGAGCACCACTGTAAGTGAGCCCAAACTGATTCTGATAAGCAGTTTTTAAACCATGTTAGAGCAGGAATGACTTTGTACCAGTGTTTTTGATCACGATATGAGTTGAATCTTTCATTGGGTTTTCTTATAAGGGGAGTGCAGTGTATTTCAGGAAGGAAGTGTCAGAAAATCCAAATGACGGATTTGTTTTTCTGCTGTTCCTTGAAGCTGAGACACTAAGCCTGCACGGGGGGCACTGGTCACATACTGTAGATTACAATGTGTTCATATGTTTCCTGGGAAAAGTGCTGAGAGGCTGTTTTGCTGACCTCAGTAATATCAACTATTACATCTGACAGTAACAGTGAGCAAAAAAATTTAATAACCCTGGACAATTACCACTGTAACACTTCCAGTGTAAAAATGTGCTGTAACAAATAAATTTATATTAATTATAAAAAATAAAAATAAAATAAAAACAAATTAATTAAAATTATTCAATTTAGTGGAAAGCAGTTTAACACTATGTAAAATACTAACAGATCCAGGTTTTTTTTCTAGACTAGTTTATATTGCCAGATTTAATTAATTTCAGTCTATGAACAAATAATTTCAGACAAATAATATTAAATTTCGCTGAACGATGTTGCCAGGATCGGTTTTCTTGGGAACTTTAAACAAATTCAAAACATTCAATGAATGAGGAAAAACTTGCGGCTTTTCAAAAAGGAGAAGCTGAATGGCTTTTATGAAACCTTATGAGCAATTACGCATGAGAATGAGTTCACACAACTGCTTTATATATTATCTAACATCTCAATATGTTTTTTGCCAAACCTTCGTGGCCAATAAATCTTGCACTCTACTGTATATACATACATATACCGTAAAACTTCTATTAAACGGCAAGTCTCCAACGAGCACTGGTCTCTTTAAATGGGATAAAACAGCATTTTAGTGAATAAATGCCTGTCTCTCATAAGTAGCTAGGTATCCCCTTTTCATGCTAATTTTTATTTAAAGTTTTAACAGTTTTTCACTGAGCTGTCCGATATTAAGATTGCTGAATCTTACGCCTGCATTCTCATTTAGTAACAGACTATACAACAAGTATCAGTCGTGATGATTAATCCTCTCATGTTATGGGAGAGCTTTTAAAAAAGCCACCATCATCTGTGAAGTGATTGCTTGACTTTGTCTTCAGTCGCCTGACACATTTCTGCCAAAGAGAAGCGGACATGCAGCTTGCTCACATCTCCAACAGTGCATCAGACTCTAAGCCTAATTAACGCAGAAGACTATATAAGGCAGAAGACATGTTACATCACCTAAACTGTAAAACAGCAAATTTTGGAAAACAAAGTAAAAAAATGGAGTCCTCATGCTCTCTTTCCCCGTCAAAAGACTGATCCGACGATTTAGATTAAAAAAACACAACAGTGAAAACCTTTTTTCAAACAATTGATAGCCTACCGGTATTGGGTGCATTGTACCAAAACAACAGAGACGTGGTGCTGTTTTAAACAAAATGATGAAAGAAAAAGCACAGCGCTCTCGGAGCATTTAGGCTGTCAGAGCAAGCTGAGGCCACTCTGACCACCAACCACCAAAACAGCATGCCTTTTTTTCAATAAATACATCTATTGTACCCATCATGGCTTCTCTTTTCTATTCATGGTTTCCCCAATTCTTTAATGTGAGACTTTTAAATGCCTGGCAGTAACTGGTTTACTACAGATGCCATAGCTAATTTGGGTTCTAAGCAAACAAACACCTGTGCTACTAATAGAAGTTTTACAGTACATATATATTTTTCAAATTCATAGGGGAAATAAATGTATTTTTGTAATGTGCCACTGCTCTCCATTTATTTAGCTAATAATAATATGAAGTCTAGGATTATTTTACAACAGGTATATGACTATATATGACTGCATGAATTTAATTCTGGGGTAAAAGCAGGAAACATTCATTCTGGTTACTGGTTTTTGTTGTGTAACACTTCCTTCAAGTTCAAATGTTACACAGCAAACTCCAATTTAATATGGCACCTTAAAAATTTAAATCAACTTTCTGAAGAAAAATGAAAGGTTGAAAACCACAACAGAAAAATATCATCAGTCTCACAAAATCATATAATTAACATTAGTCTTTTTCAAATCTTTTTTTTTTTTGTTAATACACAAGTATGGCACACGCCCAGCAGAGTGGAGTACACAAAGGGGTTGTCATTTCTCTTCATACTCCACTTACCATAGAACATTTTCTACCCAAGTCCATTTGAGAGAAGAATCTCTCAGTATGGCTTGCTGTCGTTTTTGGATCTCTTAAGCTGAACCTTCAGTCGCTTCATTCCGATCTGGAAACCGTTCATCGACTGAATGGCTGCCTGAGATGATACAGGATTGTCGTAACTTACAAAGCCTGGAAAGGAAACAGACACACGGTGTGGCATTTTCCCATCGCTGATTTCCAACAGCAGGTGCAAACTGATTAAGGGATAAATGGCAAAGTGCCTTCCACATTTGTTAATACCCCTGATTGAAAAGGAACAAAAAAGAGACTTACTAAAAAGTACATTTAATTTTTCCTGCTTTATACATGCTTAATATTATATTGCACTGTTCATTTTAATTTAATTCCAGAAAAAAAAAATTCTCATTTTATTCATAGTCTTAAATCTACAACAACATTCTGCTTTTTGGATGTTCAATGGAAGCTTCTGTAACTGTAAACACACCTTTGAAAGTGTTCTGTGTAATCCATGCTCTAGGGAGGATTTACAAAATACAAGCAGACGGTGAGAATAAATGTAATCCTATGTTTTCAGAAACAAGATTAATAATTTCTGTGCAATATGTTTTTGCTCTGTGCAATTCTGGGGTACTTAGGCAGGTATGAATAAATAAGGGAGGACAGTTTAAAAGCATTCAATTCATTTGTGGAATGTATGTTTTTAATTTTACTAATTTAGAGTGCATTGCTTGTAAAGTAACATTAATATTTTAGCTTATACTCTTTGAGTGTACTTGCAACTGTCCTGATGCTACCATGAGACTATTGCTTGCAGTGCATAAAAATCTCTGTTAACTAGATAACCTATTCAATTGCCAAAGAACACCAGTGGATTAGCCAATAATTGTAACATGTAATGATATGTTTACCTTATGTTTAACAGTAGATTTGTTCAAAAGATTACAGGAGAAACCAAATGCATGTATTGCCGGTGCAAGGTTCTTTGAGCTTCTTTTACATCTACATCAAATATTACTACCTGGATCAACCAAAAGGCTTGGCTAATCAAAATGTGGAATACAGTCAAAAAACTAAACTTTACTACTTTGAAGATACACAAATGGCAGCTGTACTGATGAGCCTTTCTAGAGCTGAAGTTGCTTCCTTCCACTCACCAAAACACTTGCTGAGGTTTGTCTGCTTGTCAATGAAGACCTTGGCAGAGATGACATTTCCGAATGGCATGAACATTTGGAGCAGATCTTGATCACCAAACTCCTGGGGTAGGTGGTATATGAACAGGTTGGCTCCCTCAGGGCCTTGCAAGGGAAGAATAGCACATCCAGTAAATCCTCTGAAGCCTGACATTCTCCACAAAAAGACCATCCAAACCCAAATTATTATTATTATTATTATTATAAATAATAACAACAATAATAATAATAATAATAATAATAATAATAATAATAATACAACTCCACAAAACTGATCATTGACAATACAAAATCACCAGGCTTCAGCCCTCTACAGTGATAATGACAAAGGTAAAAGAATCTGTTCCTTGAAGGTAGAATTCTGGGAAAAAGGACTGGGGTCATTACACAACCAGCCTCTGCCACCAGAAAAAAACATTATCCATTTAAAAAAAAGAAGTAATCAAGCACTAATCAAAAACAAAATGCAAAATTGGCATGTATATCACTAAGACAGCACTAATACTTGCCTTCCTTCTGGCTGCCGGCAGCACTCCCGCTCTGCTGGGAGAGCAGGCTCTGGTTGTAGAGGCTGGGCAAGGCGGCGGCCGCGTACTGCTGGATGCCCGAGTAGGCCTGGGTCAGTGCCTCCATTGTGCTGCCAGTGCCGTTGGAGAGGCCCCCACTACCCAGTCCTCCGTTTAAAGCAGCCATTCCTTTCACATTCATCGCAGAGTTGCACAATAAAATCATTTGGAAAAACAAGATCCCACAGCTGTTTCCACGTTCAGATACTTGCGGCCACAAAAAAGTAATGCAATTTCATGAGGCCTGTGGGTAGAAATTATGGGGCCTCTGGGAACAGTCGTTTTGGGTAGGGTTAAATTAAATTCTAAAATTTAGCCACCAATTAAATTAAGTTCCAAAACAATTCTGTTAACATCTATGTCTATTCTGATTCCAATTCTATCAATATATATCCATTGTCAGTGATTGTATTAACCCCTTGAGTTGAGGCCAAACCTGGTAGGCACATGGCAAAAAAAATGGGACCACAATCCATTACAGGAGACAAACACAATCACAAACAGACAAAAATAATTTTCACTTAAGCTTTCTCTCAGGACAAAATGTCTACTCTATATCAACCTCTTATTTTTGGGATCATTTCTTAAAATAATAATGTGTGCTCTAAAAGGGGAGGTTCTTTTAAGAACACCCATTATAACATCAATGATACATATAATATACAGATAATATTAAAATGGGTCATATTCATGGCTTCCCACTGCAATTCAATTCCAAAATGTACACTTCACATAGAAAATGTAAATTTTCAAAATATTCAATGAAATGACCCCAACCCTGGTCTCAGGGGAACAGTTCTCTATCTACCTAATGCAAGAGCCGCATACACTGTGGTCTCACCTGCTAGCGAGCCCATGCTGAGGCCGGCCCCAGCCCCAGCGGCCAGAGACTGCAGTGCACCCAGAGAGGCCATGGGGTTGACTGAGGAGTTGGTGCTGGATGTGGGGGAAGACCCTGCTGTGAAAACAAAGCAAGGCCAGCGAGGGCGGTTAAGGGACACACCACAGGACAGTGAGGGCAGGGACAGCAGTGACCACAGCAGCTGCAGGGTGTCCCACAGAATATCTGCAGTTTCTTTCAAATCTGTCTTTCAATGCATCTCACAACACACTATTACTGTACAGACAACTTTTTAGTATGCCTTCAAACATAATTAAATTATTTAACAACAAATTTTCAACCCTGTCCATCATTAGTACAAATTGTAGTTAATTTTAGTGGAAACCTTCCTGAACTGGCTTTGGGTTGGTGTTTAACACTTAATTTTTGGAAGCATGATCTGTTTCAAAAGGTGATGTTTTCACTGCTCCATCTGAAAAAACAGCACTGGCGATCAGCCAGCACTGCTGTTCATGTAATGTTGGCCAGCTAATTAAAACTAAGCAATCTGTGGTAGGTGAAAGAAAGCTATAGTGAAATGCATGGAGTAGCCCACAAAATGAAAATCTAACCTGTTTGTCTCTTATTACCAGCAGTCAAACTAATGATTTTCACTGTAGCTAGCTACCAACATTATATGGGCCTTACTTTATCGATCAGTATATAAGCCAAGCCTGTAAAAATAAAATCTGTAAAATAAAGTTCTGTTCCACAAAATATTTCTACATTACAAAAAATAATGACTTTACATTACATTACATGCATGTAGCAGACACTCTTATCCAGAGCGACTTCCAGCACAACAGCACATAAATGTATCCATTCAAGTTAAATGAGCAACAGTGTCAGACCAGCCTAGCAACATTCCCAGACGAGGGAGTGTGAGCATGACATTGTTCAAGCCCTACCAAGTTAACTTGTGAAATCCCGACAGAAGCCAAGTATACTATGATACATCAATCATTAGAACACAGAATCCAACATACATGACGATACTACATGTAAAATCAACAACAAATACTGGAGGTAGCAGGTGTTAGGGGGAACAGAGATGCAGTCTGAAGAGGTGGGTCTTCAGTCGGCATTGGAAGATTCCACTGTCCTAACCTCTGTGGGGAGTTCATTCCACCACTGAAGGACCAGTGTACACAAATACAAGTAATACAAGTAAGGTGAACGTTCAAATAAAATGTGTATTATTTCATTAGGTACAATTAATTTCTATGTCAAGAGACAATTTGTAAGTGAGGAAGCATGCCTATTTTTTAATGCTGCATGATTAAGCCTTTCTGAAGTATTCATACACAACCAAGTGGAAAGATCTACAAGGTGCAGACATGGCATCTGGGGATGTTGTCACAATGTATTACCTGAAAGAGGACTGAGTTTCTTCATGAAATGTTTCGTTATAGTTGCATCTTCATTTTATCAATTGCATAGTGAATATTCAGTAGCATCTAAGCAATCATCAAACGAGCTCACATGCGTCAGTGGTCAACTTGAATTGTTTTAACGATCTACAAATACTAGAAGAAATATTGATTGCCTCTTATAAAATACAGCAGAAGAGACTCGACTGCTGGAAAAGCAGCGGCGGCCCCTTCCGACAGTCGACAGTGTTAGCGCCTCGCTTTCTGCAAATTAGCTACGGATCTTCTACTGCCTCAGAATATTCAGGCAGGTGATTAGATTTCCCCGACTGCCCTTTACTAGATTTTAATCAACCGTGAAGATTAGTTGGATTATTTCTGAACGACCATACCCATGTTTGTTCTGCTTTTCTTATGAAAAAATAAGACAAATTGCAACATGAATTGGCGGGCTGTCAGTAAGTGTGATAAAACAAGCTGAACGCTAGTTAATGCTACGTTCAAGAGAGAACGGGTAAATGATAGTTTCACCTCTTTTACTAGTGAGTTAGCTCGACATTGTTGTTTAAGTCTAAGAACGTAGCTACGTAAGCTGTAAAACATTACAAGTGTTTGTGATTTTTCACGTTATTTACCGAGTAGCTAGAAAACTAGCAACGCTTCTCATTAGGTAGCTGCAAAGCAGACACGACTCCGGTCTGCTAGCTGGCTAGCTAGCACAGCTACAGTTTTACCTCATACGAAAGACCTCTACTTCTACATTAACGTCCAGACCCACCCACATAACTCTTAAAGATAGTAATTTTTGTAAAACATAACATGTAATTAGACATTTAGCTGAGATTAGCTGTAAGTTCGCTAGTTAATGCTGAAATTAACGTTCGCTACTTCGTGGGGTTTAGCTGTTCTTTTGTAATTAGTGCCAAAACCACAGAACATGGGCTTTGCCTCCAAATCCTAACGATAACCCAGGTTAATGCGGCGAGAGACCGTCTGATTTATGAGACGCTGGTGCTGCGAGCTGGCTTTAAAATTAACGTATCGTAACTATATGTAGCAAGGGCCAGACAGCGTCGATAAAATGCCTAGGAAATCCAACCTGCAAAGGCCCTCCTCCGAAACATTCGCGGTCCACCACCGCGTCAGTTTGTGTATTTTCTGGCCTATACCACTAGGTAGCCACCGAGACCATCACACGTTTGTACAGCAACAACTAGCTAGTTTCTTAGCATTGTAATGGCACAACTGCAGCAATGACAGTGGAAAGACAACAAACGAAGAATGCTCAGTTGAACTCAGTTGCTTTTGGATGCTGACTTTCTTCAAAAAATGTATTTTTTCTAAAGGAAACAAACGAACACATCATATCAGACGTGCTTTCCAAGGTGGTATCCTCAACTTCTGATGTGTCACCAGTATTGTGACGTCACGTGCAAAATTAATTTCAAGAAGTCTATTAAAAGGCGCACCATCTGGACAGCGCATGACTTTACTCGTGGATACCACTCGAATAGCATCTGTTGTTCTCCATTGCAATTTGTTGACTAACCTCCGTTACCATGGGTCAGAAATTCTGCAAAGGACGGAAAAAGAACAGCGTGTCACCGCTCCAGGACGGCGACGACTGTGCCAAGTCACTTTCTGACGGTAACCGGCTTACAATGACACATAGCTAGAGCAGCTGGTAACTCGGAAGTTGACATAAATTAGTATGGCAAACACTCTTGCCGTGAGAAGTAATCTAACAAACAAATGTGGTTCTAATGTAGTTAATTATTTGTCCATATTTGTGGATGGCTATCGTCTGCTTAACGTTGTTCAAAAGGGTCTAGGAACGTAAAATCCGTTATTTCGTGGTTATGGCCACATGTCTCCAACGGTTATTTTTGCTTAAAAACGGTAATATGAATATCATTGCAGTTTTTGTCAAAACCCTAGCCTTAATGGCATTTGTAATAAGAAATGGCTGAAAGAGGATTTGGCAATCAATGCCTTTTCAGTTGTTAGGGCTGTTAGCAAGTACATGTCTCATTTCACCAATTCCAAAAAGTAAACATTTTCCATCTATAAAAGGAACAAGAAAATAGATACATTTCAAACCTTTCAATTTAACATAAACCATCATGATTGCTGCCTGAAGTCCTGATTGGTGCCCTAATTTCTATTACTTTCAATGATAACAGCTTTTGGGGATTAATTTTCTGTTACTTTAAATCTAGAAACTGCACGGCTATTCCTTGTTGCTAATGAAAAAAAGGAACTGCATCAGAAACCAGTACCTGAACCTTCAGCATCAACCCCAAACGGGCATTTGAAGAAAAAGGCCACAGGTGCCCCAACTGAGGATGGTAGCATGCAGGGTCAGGCTGAGACAACCAGGCCAAGGACAATCCTCATTTACAGAAACAACCAGTTGGTGTGGTACAACCAATTCACCGACCCCTCTGCTGACCGTCGCGCCAAAATCCGCTCCATCCTAGAGGCGCATAAAATCCTGACTGCCAGACAGACAAACCTGTCACGTGGGAAGGCATGCTTCCTTACTGAAGGAAACCCAGCAGCCAGGACAACGTTTGTTGCCAGAAACACGGAGCTGCAGGATGAGAAGGCTGCAAAAAAGAAGGTCACCTTTCATGAATCCACAAAGCTACCACGTGACAGCAGCAGTCCATATGTTCAGGTGAGTGTTTACTGTAAGGTTTGATTTTCCATGTTGGTCTGTACTACTAATTGTGTATGACGAACCTTAAGAAACAGTATGTAGAGGAACTAAAAAAAGAATGTTACACCTCTACAAAACTACATGAAGCATCTCCAATTTAGCGTACTTAGTTGTAATACAGACATGTATCATGGGTAATCTGTGATGAGGAGGACTACTTTGTTCTGTACAAATAATGTGTGAAATGCCTCAGACAGTTGCTCAAGCAAAGGTGAAAATTAATTTTTGTCCTTTCCCCACAGAAAGCAAAGCCTCGCTTCAGGCCGAGGTGCCCCAAATGCCGGAAAGGACGGCGTTCTTGCAAGTAGATGACATCATAGATGGGGTCAAAAGAATTCCAAGAGCGCACCAAAGCCATCCACCATGATCAGCTCCTGCACATTCCCAGTGAGTCAGCTCAGCAGAGTATAGCAGTGGCTATAGCTGTGCCTAACTTATCCTATTCTTACAGTAAAGTAAATCTTATCTTGCTGCCAGTATATTTTAACCCCAAACTGAGGGGAGTGTTGACTTAGGAAAAAGTTCACTAGTTAATGTAACTGACACCTGTTCAATCATATTTCAGGTGTCACACCTTCTCAGCTCCTACATCACTCGAAGGCCCAGTGCCACTCTGTGCCAAGCCCTGCACAGTCAGATGGAGCCCAGACTGAAGATGTGTGCCATCCTACAGTCCCTCCGTGTGGACAAAGCACTCAACCAGCTGCTCAGGAACATCTAATGTTTGTCATGACAAATATTATGTACAAATAAATAGTTTTTTAAGACAAAAAGCTGTTGTTTCAATCTATTGATATGCAATGGATTACGGCTGCTCGATTATGGCAAAAATCATAATCACGATTATTTTGGTCAATATTGAGATCACGATTATTTAACTCGATTACTTGTGTACATCATGCATTTATTGAACTTTTTACCCTTTCGCATGTAACTTATTTTATGCTATGTTGCGCGTCTTACGTTATATGGTTCGTTATGTTCTCATTAGCATTATTAAGCTTCTCATAGTTTTCACCGCCGTATTTGCTGTATTTTTTAATCTTAAATCGTTGTTTACTCCAAGCTAAAATTAGCTAGAATTTTTCCAATCTCATGTTCTAATCACACTGGTGTTAGCATACGTGCTAAATGGCTGATTACACCGGTGCAGCCGTACGCACGAAAGGGTTAAAAAAAAAAAAAAAAACTTAACAGTGGATTTTCTTGAACTTTAAATATAATTCAACTGAAGAACAAATGTTAAAAAAAAAAAAAAAAAAAAAAGATAAATTATATATATATTTTTTTTTCAATAAAACGAATATTGTGCCACATTATTATCTCGATTATCTTGTTTTCATAATCGTTGGAAGCCAAAATCGTAATTAATATAAAATTAATCGATTAATAACCCAGCCCTACCATGGATACTTGTGAAAACAGCAGTTTCACTGCGCTCAAAGAAAAGGAAAACTGGGAGTGTAGCTGTCAATTGCTGACAGTTGATTTCCCACTGCACCTTTTGGGGTGAAACTGTGTTAGATATGTATTATATCAGGATGTCATACTTTAGTAAGACCTCTCAACAGTGCTCTCTGATCTCAACAGTGGTTCTCCATTTGAGAGAATGTGCTAAGCAAAGTGGATCTTGCCACTGTTGTTCTTCATTTTTAAGAAGCAGAGGAATCAGCAGTTGCGTTCTCATGTGGCTGCACAACAGGGTGACGGGATCTCCCACTGCATCTGGGAAGTGTCGAGTGGATGGCAGATCTGTCTTGGCTAAAAGTCGTTAGCACTGGCTAACTGAAAACAAGGCTGCATTACTGGTTCTTGGTTGGCCCACTTTGGCAGGGCTTCTTTCTCAACATTGACAGAAAAAACAGTGAAAGTAAAGATGTTTTATTTGTAGCATTTTTTCATAATTTGTTTTTCTTAGAAGTACTAAATACTTCTAACTGGGCATTTTAAAATCAGTAAATGTATGTAAATTTAAGTAACATGTAGATGAGCTAAGTATATAAGTAACGTAAGATGAGCATTCAAATAAAATCTATATTATTATATTGGTCATGAGACAGAGACATTTTGATCTAAAGAGTTGCGCTTAAACACTTGAAATTTGCTCCTTAGACAAATACAAATAGTGAAGTTGATGCCTATATATATGAATTTCTTTCCAAAGCAATTTTTTAAAAATTTTGTCTACTTTGAAGAATCTAAAATATAAGGTAGTTTTGTTTAAAACTATATAATTCCATTTGTGTTATTTCTTTATTGTGTTATTTCTCACATTTCTCTAAAATGTGGAAAATAGTAAAAATAAAGAATAAAAGTTGTGTTCCAACTTTTGACCTGTGCTGTACTTAAAGCAATTTCTCCAGTTCTTACTTGCATAACCTTTAAATCTTAAGTAACTACTAATGTAAAACCACTACATATTGTTACGAATTATACATATACATTTCAATACATTCTTTATTTGTGGTTTGCTAAATTTTCAAAACATCCACTTTAAAATAGTGGACAGGTTTGCTTTATTTGTGTAATTTATTATGATATAATGTGACGGTATAATTATGCGCCTTCCTTGACATATAGCAAGCTAACTCAACATCATAGCATGCCATCAGCACATGAAGATATGAGGAGGAACAAATGATCAGCCCACCACCCCCCACCCCCGCTGCACGCCCCCCCGGAGGTACCTGAGCTGGTGAGTACGCTGAGGGGGCTGCTGGAGGTGGTGAGGGCGCTGGTGCCCGTGGGGGTGGACTGGGTGGCACCGGCCGCAGCTGCCAGTGCCGCCAGGTTCTGCATGGCATTCAGCCCTGCAACACAGCAGACAAAGAGGGAGGAGCCACAATTACACCCCCTTATCCCACATGCACACGCACACACACTACACACACGTACACACACACACAGACACACACACACACACACAAAGCAACCACATGTTACTTCTCAGCAACCAGAGGTGGTATTTTCAACACTATTGAATTCTGTTCTACTTCATGAACAGTGTGCCTCATTAGCTATATATATATATATATATACACACACACACACACACACACACACACACACACACACACACACACACACCCCTTGTGGGTGTTTTAATATGCATGAATGTGTGTTGCAATGAGTTTGAACTTGTGTATGTAGACGCATGGACTTGTGTTTCTTTGTAGATACTGTATCTCTTGGGCCATGAGGACTCACTAACGTTTTCATATCCACATGCGTTATAATCGATTGTGCACAGGTAGACTCTAATTTCTCTATCAACTCTGTATGCATGCATTAAATGCTTGATGCTGTGACTGGCTGAAAGTTTGGCTTATTATATGCTTTATGTAGATGATAGTGCAAAGAAGTTTCATTAATTTCTATTGACATATACACCAGTGCAGAGTTTGGTCAGGTGTGTATGGAAGTTTTTTCTTCTTTATATAATAATAATATTAATAATCTTTATTTGTATAGTGCCTTTCTAGTAGTGCAGCAACTCAGCAGCCTAGCTGCTGAATTCTGTAGTACTTGGAGCTGGGCCTGGGCTTCATGGCTAAAACAAGTACATAGAGAATAGCAGTATTCTAAACATGGTGAAATAAAAGGGGGTATAACTTCTTCTGAGTCCTCAGACAATAAAACTGATTGACTGATTTAGATATGCATCAACGCATGATTGAACAGCTTTAGTCACACGACGGTTAAAGTTGAGACAAAGATCAAAAATCACACCAATACTTCTCAATGCAGATTTCACATTGGGGGGGAAAGAGAGCCAAATTTCAAATGGATTTAGTCAGGGACAAGCATTGGACCAATGATCAAATCTTCTGGTTTATCAGTCAATCAGTCATGCAGCACAGCCAACTTGCTAAATTCATTTGGTTTGACTGACACTTACAGAGTTCCATCAGCATAAAACTGAGGAGATGCTGTGATTATGCATTTACTGGTTGACATGACAGGACAATCCATCTAATAACTGACGTTATGTTTCTGTAACTCTTTAGCAATGTCACACACTGTATGGAAATCACAAAGCTACTATGCTGGTATATCTGTACAGTTTTCAACTCTATGATCTAAAGTGCTTACATTCATCCTCACATATTTGAAAAGAATGAACAATTACAGTTTTTCAAGGGGAAAATAAAGGTGATCAATGTCAATGCAAAATCAATATTTATTTCAAAAAAAGTATCAATTCCTAACTTTTTGAGTTCAGAGCTCACAATTCAAATGCTACCCACTGACATGGGAACCATATTCAAATAGGGGAAAAATGGAATGAGCAAACAGGCAGTCTCTCTGAACACTCTCCTAAAAGACTAATATTCATTTTATAATCCCTGTAAATTGGAAAGGCATTTACTCTGAACTTGACACACTAAGACTGGGCAATTGCAGAGCATCTAGTGTTGGGCTGGAACATTGCACAACCTTTTAAATTTTGGAATCGTACTATGTTAACACCTCAGCTGTCAGCACCATTTGAGAGCCTGCCACTCACTGGTCAGTGATGCAGCCTACAAGGTTTATAAAGCACTTCAACCCCAGGATACAGAGTCATCAACATCAACTCTATCAAGCACTTAACTACTTTTGGCCACTCATCCTGTTTCTGAGGCTTCTTCTAGTAGGTGCCTACAGATGAACTAAACAAACTGTCATGCCACAGCATAAATTCCTAATTTTCCACCTCTGTCCAGAGTATTTTCAGCTTTGCCTTTGCAATTTTCCCTTTCTCCTACCGCAGCTCTCTAGCTACTCAACACTATCACTCAACAGGGAACAGCTTACAGCAAGCAGGTGAAAAAGGGATTTGAGGAGGGTGAAAGAGGAAGGTGATGTAATTTTATTTAATTTTTTACCTGATATGGGGTGCAGGTTGTTGAGAGCGTTCCCCGAGGATGCCGACTGCTGGAGGAGCTGCAAATAAAGCTAGACATTACACCAAAACAGAGAACAGAGAGGGTCAGGACTGCTACCACAGCGGTGAATACTGGAGAAAGACAGAAGAAGAAAAGCTGGATGGAGTTAGATGAAAAAAAACAGAGTAGGGAAGACAGCTGGAAGGAAGAAAAGACAGAAAGAGGTGGTAGAGATCTTCACAGCACACCCATGGAGCAGCACTAACAAAACCGTGCAGAGCCTGCTATCAATGCAAGACATGACCCACCTCTAGTGGTTTTAAGTTAGGAGAATTGGTGCCAGATTCATTGTTAATATTGATCCTGTAAGCTGAGTGATTAGGTAGTAGCTGCCCAGCCACACTGCAAAAACAATTCTAAACACAATCAGTCAAGAAGCTGTAAATCCAATGCAAGCATGACCAGGCGTTCAACAGCCCAATATAGTGATTTTGTATCAGACCATTCACAGTGCTACTATATACAGCCATGTCTGCAAACATATTCACCAGAAACCTAAAATATGCTTTTAAAGTCTAAACACTTAGGGCCTGATTTACTAAGAACACTGATGAGGACCTCTATTTCGCATGCACAATTGACCTTATAAGAGATATTAGGTAAATGATGACAGTCCCAAAATAATCTGATTATGTCATAGTGAATTGAGATACACAACCGGGCAAGTTCTGGGAATGCATTAGAAAAAATATAATTTGATCCACAAGAACTTGAACTGTTGGCAGAAGAGGCAAGCCAACATGGAGCAGCAAAATACCAGTACAGAACTTGGTATTGAGTACCATTTTTATAAACTGGCTGTTATTGCTTTAAACTGTGTTATATTTCAACAGTGTGTTGCTTAGCACTACAAGGTTCCACGTTGTATAGCACTCACATGATTGTTTTTTTTTTTTTGTTTTTTTTTGCCTTGGTTAGTTTTGTGAGTGCATGTTAACAGCCATGCAATTAAGTGGTAGTTTAGTCTTTTCCCTCTCAGCTGGCTGCTTATCCACTCCTTAACTGAACAGGGGCATTTACTCTGTGTGTGTGTTAAAGCGGCAGCCTCGTTGTATGGAGACCAGGATGTACAAAGATAACGCAGTCCATCTGAGGGAGCCCACCAAGAGAGGCCACTCAGGGAGGCCTTGTCACATCATTGCCCCATTTTGCTATTGCTAATTAACTATGTGCATCTAATCCCATCCATTACATGTAGAGGTTTTACTTCAAGGTATGTGTTGTTATTGTTACACTTCTGTGCCGGGTGTGTACTTGTGGTCCCCGCCTTGTGTTTGGCGCTGGCATTGCGTGTTGATTATGATTTCCTTGTTTAAATGTCTGTTTCATGTCATTCTGCTAGATGCACTTTGTGCTTGACTTTGGGAGTTGCTCTGGATGAGAGCATCTGCTGAATGTCCAAAATGTTAAGGTGATCCTATAGGTACTCACATCTTGCATGTCCCTCTGGAGAAGAGCATGTGCTGAGCGACTAAATGTAAATGTAGCAAGAAGAAATGTTGTACGGGAAGTATCTGCAGTAAGGTAAATGCTGTGAGCAAAGATAATGGGTGATGAACAAAAAAGATGGTTTCTCCTTGCTGCAATGACAACAGCCATTACCATAGCCAATGTAATGCTAAGGTTGACACCAGCTGCACCCAAGTATTAAAACACATGTGCAATTACCTTTCCTGCAATTACTTTGAGCCTTGGTAAATCACGTGAGTTACTGGACAATTATCTACTAGCATTTTCTTCACCCATTATTTTTGCTTATTCATGAACTATCAAAAAGCAGCACTTTATGCACTTTCCACATCCACACACACAAATCTGTGTGCCAGACTGGCAGTTACTCCTTCATGATTATTGCATATTGACTCTTCTGTCAATATTAAAATGCCTGCAATCCTTAAGTAAATCAGGCCCTTAGTGTAATTCATCCACAGTTTTAGGAGCTGTTCTGAACCTATGCTACAGCAGGAACCCACATTGAGCATCTGTCTTTTCTTCAGGAATAAAAGAGGTGAATTTAACATTCTTTTCTGGTCCAGTAACCAAATTGATTTGGTGTCTTTAATTTATATTCCCATTGAACTGTAAGGTAAGGAATAATATCTCTGCAGATAAGTACACTGAAATGGTGCTCATACTGACTAAAGATTCTAAACAAAGCAGTTGCTACTATTTGCACAGAAAAAGTCTGCTTTGGAATGGTTCTGACATTTATCCAGCAAACTAAAGACCATGCCAGCTGTGACCGATGCCTGTGAGCTGAGCGACACTAACACTCTGCTGGAGTGGAACTTACTGCGAGATACTGCGGCCCCAGAGAGTTGAGCCCGGCCAGGTTCCCCCACATGGAGGCAGCATTGAGCTGCTGCATCTGCTGCTGCAGCTGCTGGGCAATGCGCTTCTGTTCCTTGTCCTTTTGCGTGTCCGCAAACTTCACCACCATCGGGGACGAGCAGCCCTGAGCAGAGGGGACACCCACAGCGTTAACCATTCATCTCGCGCAGAGAAACCCGCGACTGTCATGGCTGAGCAGAGTGAGGGTCCTGCCTGGACGTAGCTGATGAATGTGTTCATTACGTATAGAAATGCGACCTCCATTGTGAATTCTGGCATGTATATTACTGGAGTAGAAAACCTGTTCAGTGGCCATGGCCTTTGAAACCACTTTCTGGTTTCAAGAGACTGAAATACACAACCTTATTTAGTGCCAGACAAACAGGGACACAAGATTATGTATGGGTCTGTCCAGGTGTTTCATTTATTACTGAGCTTAAATAACACTCAAATATGATGCACCATCATACACTGGGTCAAAGGGGCAGATATAAATTTTCAGTGCTAATTTTGAATGCAACTAGCTCTCAAGAAATCACTGGCATTTACTGATGCCCAGGTTACATCACTGAATCTTTTTTGGATATGGAGTCAGATGATTAGTCACACCAGATATATCTCTACTGTTCCTCACTTCGAAATCCTAATAGGCCATAAGAGGGTCTGCATTTAGACCTAACAGCACTTAACAAAACCAAAAACTCAACAACCCTAACAAAACCAGCTGCTAATTTGGAGGCACAATCAGGCTGACATTCTTCATCGAACGTGGAGGACCTTAAGTCTCTCCGAGTAGATGGATCACATGTGAGCGTGGTCTGAATGATCGCCCTCATGGGAAAGATGTACATAAGCTGATGACACTTCCTGTCCCTTTAAAAGCATGCTTTTCTTTGCCTTCATCTGAACATATCAGCAGTAGCAGTCAGCACAAAATAAGACTTTCCTTGTCTTGGACAGAGGTAAGTATTGTTTTCATTCCCCTGACATTTCCCACATGATTACTAGGCTCATTAGTCTGACCATGACAGAAATAGATTCTGATTGGTCTAGACCAGACTATGAAATTCAAAAAACAGGCTTGCCATCCTTATCAACAGAACAAACAAATCTACCTTATATTTTGGAGCACCAATAACTCCTCTGTTGGCAGTGATAGACAGTAGCTGCATACTAAAGTAATCTTCAGCTCTCACTTCAAACCCACTCTCTTTGGACATCGGTCCACTGTGCCTTTCCTCCATTGCAGGTGAAGGCCTGCTGTAGTCCAGCTTTCTGATGAGGTGAAAGTCCCTAAGCAAACCTACTCAAGGCCTGTGTTTTGTTATCCCAAAGAAGACCTGCTAATGGTTTTTCAGCATTGGAATTCTGCTGGTGTGGAGACAGATGCACAGTATGGCAGGTAACAGCTTTAAAGGGTTTGTCTCTGGTTGGCTTTGACTGTCTGGAAAAAAATTAACAATGGCTCCATTATTGATATTTCCACCTTACCTCCATGGTCTGTGACTGATGCATGGCTTTGATAGCTGACTGTGCCATCTGCCTCGCTGTGAAGGTGACAAATGCACAACCTGCAACATGGAGGGACAGATGTCTATTGGTCTGATGTATTTAACTGCATGGGCTGAAACAAAGTCATTATCAAACCACCAGTCCTTGGCAGTCACATCTGCACACTCGAACAACTCACTCTGAAGGAGTCATTGTGGGTTTCAGATTTCAGGTACAGGTAAATGAACCAAAGTCAAAGGTTAAGTTTAGTCCTTTTTCATGCTCACATTTTCATTGTTATTTTCTCACTCTTTAGAATGGTCATGTCAGATTCTGCTGCTGCTGTAGCTTATACAGAGAGCTTGCATTATCTCTCGCCTACTTCTGTTCAAGTTGTCTTGCTTTTTATTCAGTTCCTCAACAGTGAAATTATTATAACACACAAACTGGATACTGCTGTGCTCACAAGGTATTTTTACATGATTTTTGGTGTCTTCAAGTGAGCAGAAAGAAAACAATGTAGACTTATGTCACTGACAAGAGCAGAAAAGTTCAATTTTTTTTTTTTTTAACAAAATTCGATTTCACAGCTTTCCCCCACGTCAGTACCTGCAGAATAATGGTCATGAACATAAAATGCAATTATCAAATTGGCTTTCCAAAAAAAATAAGTTACAGAAAACGTGATCTGCAAGACAAAAACAATGCTACAGCCTAACAGTCTTCTCCCAACATAAATGGCAATAAATTCCATAAAGGTAAGTGCAATGTATCAGTATGAACTACAGCTGAAATACAGTGCTCAGGTAACAGCGAGGGAGCTGTGTGATAGGGGAGCAGGAAAGAAAAATGAGAAAAATGAGCAGGTCGGTGAAGAGGAAAGTGATGTCACCCTGCCTTACCACGGCTCAGCCCATCTGGACCTCGCAGTATTCGACACTCCTCGATCTGGCCATATGGCGAGAACATGAGCCTGATATCGTTCTCATTGCATTTCTTTGAGATCATTCCTATGAATAATTTGCGGTCTTCCACTGCTGAAAGAAATCCAAACATAAGACAAACTCATCTAGTCCACAGCAAAAAAGTAAGGTTAGGTATGGTATACATTGCGTACACATATCTGATAAGATAAAAATCCACTGTGGTTCACATTTTGAAGCTAACCTGCTAACTAGCTAATGTGAGGTTGTTAGCTAGTAGTTAGCTAGTATTTTACTAGCAGACAGTTTTATTCTCATTTGCAGGTTACAAGTCTCATAATGATGTTTGTTCATTTATGATGCAAAAGAAAATTGATCAAACACATTTATATATTGATAAAAACACAGAGCAAAGAAGGTTGGGAAATAATTACCGCTGCTGGTAATTATCACAATAATACCACAATAACAAGAAACACATCTTCTGAAACTACAATCACGTTGTAGAATCATCACAGATTTTAACACTCACTAAATGAGCTTTGGAGGCAGGCGTGCGCATGCACACACACACCACACACACACTGTACACTCACACACCACACACACTCAAGTAAAATGGTAAATCCCATGCAGCGGGAAATTTCAATAACAATAGTTTATATTAGCGAAGGTGTATATGAGAGAAGCTTATGCAACCCTATTTTGGAATCTCCAACTGTACATCAGCTGTATACTGCAACACACTCGTATGCAGGCAATGGCTGTTTCACACACTGTGCACTACACTGGAGTGGGTGCTAATTGGAGGATACTCAACCCCTGGCCACAGAGCTCTGCTTGGAAGGCAAGATAAACGTTTCTCTATACACATACAGTACAGAGAAAAGACATTTAGCCATAAAGCATATACAACTACACTAAAAGGAACCATTAAAGACAGATATACCTCAATCACACCAGCGCTTTTCTCCTTCCTGAAAGTGATCACTACCCAAACCTTGGTATCTCCTGCTCACCTCTGACCCTTGACCTCCAGCAGCCACTGTCCTAGTTAGGTATTATATTAAATGCTTATATTTACCGTTATTTTTCTCGCTGTCTGCAGGCTTCATCTGAATTGGATGATGCATCTGTGCAAAACAGATTTCAACATGAAGCACTGAATAAAATATTGAGCTGCTGACACACCATGCATTAATGAGATGGGAAAACACAACAGCTGAGGTATGTACATACAAATAACAAAGGGATTAGATTTATAAGTACACAAGACAAAAAGTGTTCTGACATCTGGAGCCCATGCTTGACACTCTACTATGCATTTCTGCAAAAGGTCACAATGAACAGATGGACAAATTTGAGATCTGAGGTGATTAAAATTTATCAGAAGATTACTGTAGCAGCAAATGAGTTTGCACTCACCCCTGGGAGAATTTTCATATTGTGCAGGGCATTCTGTGCTTCTAACGCTGATTTACGAGTATAGAATGTTATGAAACAACAACCTGTAAAAAAAGGATAAAAATAGTTTAGATACACATTTTACATCTCCTTTTATATCCTTATTTATTTTATCCCTACTCTGTTGCATTTACACACATCAAAATACAGGAAAACATGGGTCTGATTGGGTGTCCTGGTGTAGACTAATATTTGAGACAAAATAATATACGAACAAGCTGCATTTTGCCATTAATACTGATGAACATGTGGTAGCCACCTCTTCTTATACTGGGTCTAATAAGGGGCCTAGGCCCCACTACATGATGTTTGCTTCACCTCTAGAACAAGAAGCTGGCTTCTGGTGAACCAAGTCACAAGAATTCAAGTCTGTGAATATTATGATGGAAGACTCAGAGTGAGACTGTGCCAATCCCCACTCAGCGTTCTGGCTTCACTGGACTACAAACAACACCCCACCCATACCACACCTGTCACCCGCCCCAGACTCACTGCCCTGCTGACACTACCATTTTTCCCGGGGCCGGGGGCAAAAATAAGCCAAACACTTTGGCTACAAGTTTAGGAATGGTCACTGAGTGTATCACTGTCAGTGTCTCCACTGCAACAGTCCCGCTTGTCACCTGTTGTGCTGTTGTGAATTATTTACAGAGCAGAATACAGAGGAAACCAAGTTTTACCTCACTCTGCTCTATGAAGATTACACCTGGCCAACAGGCTGGCAAATTCTGTAAAACTAGTTACCGCCACCTCAACTAAATAAGCTCAGCCCTGTGGTAGGCCTATGTTTATTGCAACTTTGTGCACTGTTGTTGTTAGCTTTTTTATTTTAAATCACCAAACAGGGAGAAACATCTGGAAAAAAAAACCCTGATATTTTCCTTTTTCCAAAGGAAGTGTGTTTCATTTTTTAGACTGGTGTGAACATTGAGGAAACTTACAAAGCCGTTTCTGTGCCATTTAGTACATTTTCCAGATCCAGATTAAGCCCACTCTTGATCTATGTAGAATTGTGAATGGAGCTTTTGTGGCTTAATTTGGGCATTTTTTGTGTTGTGACTCAAGCAGTTGCTCAAGTATCACATATATGTTGGTAAATTTTATGTAGCAGCTAACGTCTAGTACACACAGTGAACCAATACTTACATGGTTATTTCCTTTATTCCTTGGAGGACAATGTATTTTGCTGTTTGAGATAAAGTCCTCTGCAGTCTGCCCAGTGGTGTGTATATGTAGTGTGAAGTAACGCAGTAAGAAGCTAAAAGTTTAAGTATTATAACTTAAGTATAGCAAACATCAAATCAGTGTGCAGAAAAGCCTTAGGAGTACACAGGCATCCTGCAGGTTTAACGCAGAGGTGATTTCATGCATTTCCCATCCTTTGCAGCTTTTGCCAGCAGTAAGTTTGAATTTAAACACAGTTTTTTGTTAATGAATATGTACATATATGTATTTCTGTTCATTTTATGTTATGTTTTGGAAGACAGTGCTGAGGTTGAACTGTAATCAGGCTGGGCCTGCTGGACCTACCCCTAACCGTTTTTGCAGTGACAGAATCATTCAAGAATGCATGTGTTATAAACATCTGACACATAAAACACACTGAACACATCTAAGGCCCCAGGGAGGGAATAAACATACTTCTTCACTCAACTAAAAAGGGGTCAAAAATCTCACTTGCTTGACGGGCTGGTAACCTACAGTTCATACTCGCCCATGCCCAAAACAGACTCGCCTTCCCTCAGTAAAATTTCCACCCCCACTCACGCTGGGCTCACCTTTACTCTGTGGGGGGTTCTGGCTCCTGTCTCGCAGGACATTGATTTCATAGACGGCGCCATAAGGCTCAAAAAGCTCGCGAAGCTGCTCCTCTGTCCAGGACCGGGGGATCTGGCCGACAAACATCTTAATGGCATCAATGTCGGGTTGGTCTGGGTGGTCCAGAGTCCCGTTCATCTTCTTTGCCCTGGGAGTAAAGAGATATATCTGTCAGAGGATGACTAGGCAAGTCTTGGTATCGAATACTGTTACTGTACGTGCTCAGCATTAGAGCATGTCCGACAAGACATTTCCTGCATCCAACTTCCTACCGTATCAAGCATTGCTGCAAGTATGTAATACCAACAGAATTACAAACTTGGACTCTTGAACACACTAACAGTATGCAATTCAATAGTATTCGCCTGCAAAGCGGGTGTCCTTATCCAAGACTTGCACAGGACCTGTTCTTAAGCAATTCAGGTTCAAGAACAATTCCTCAAGAGCAATTCAAGCACCATGCTGGGAATCAAAACTGCAGTCACTGGCCTACAGCTCTTAACCCACTATTAAGCACTGTGATGTGTATGAAGGTAGAATTGTGCCTTAAATACAAAGCGCAGATTATGATTTGTGCTTGTAAATGGCGAACTGTGAAAGCGAAACACTAATCGCAATTGTAATTCAATTGTGTTTGCAATTGTAACTTCCAATCTGCAAAACTGCAAAAAACGAATTGCAATCGTAATTTCATACTCGCAAAACTGTACCGCAGGATTTGCGTTTGTACCTTCCGGTCTGAGCGCTCAGGAGCATAATCTTATCACGTGATTTTTGGCCGCTTTCTCTCGCAAGTCTGTGTGTCAAAAATGAAAGAAGCACAACTCTCGATTTGCAACTTACAACTCGCTTTCAAGAAACCATAAGCTGTGGGTGTTCTAACACAAGCATCCAGGAGGTGGCAGTGTACACGATTGATTGGCCAGGAACCTTGCAAGCGTCATGCAATGCTGTTCTGCTCCACAGATATCAAAACGTAGATACCGCGTTTGTGATTTGACGTGCGTCTGAGTGGTCGCCATATTGGAGCGGTCAAGATCCGCTAGTATACAAATACAATGTGTATTGAGAGATACAAAATCGACTGTAACTCACTTAATTCTGAACCGATTTTCATGAAATTTGGTTTGTTATAAACATGAGAAATTGAACATGATACTGGTTACTTATTGGAATTAAATTCAGTTACGGGGGGCAGATCTAATCAGCTCTATGCCAAAACATTAACCTTCTGAATAGCCACAACTTCCTCTGGGACATGCAGGCTCAGAACTATGAATAGGCAACATCAAGTGTAAATTATTTAGAATTTCAGCTTTCTCCAAAAATACAGATTGTTGTTGTAAGTTGTGAATTACAATTGCGATTAGCGCAAATCATACTCTGCGCTTCTTCGTATTTAAGGCACGATTCTACCTTCACAGATGTGATTCTGCATGAAAAGGTCATGAAGCTGGAAAATTCATGCATTTTCATGCATTTAGCATTCAGTGACTACCACCTCTATCCTGGTGACGATAATGGTATGGTACAGAATTACAGCACAAAGACCTTTCTTAAGGAAAAGTTGAACAGTGAAGAGGAAAAATCATTTTGACATTAATTCACTACAGCAGTCACATGTTTTGCTGAACTATTCACTGTCCACAGCCTAGACTGTGTCAGTGTTGTGCAGAGAGGTTTCAGCTACTGTCAGGACAACACCACCATAACACTACAGAGCACACAATTAGAGCCACTACTCTCAGTCTGCTGGGTGTGACCGAGCCCATACATCGTCCCCCCTGCTTCAGGCATTATGCCATTAAGTAAGCAAAGTCTGTGTTACACTTCAACATCATATTATCAATTTCATACAATGCTTTGAAACAGACTGTGAATACCAGAATACCAGCAAATAAAATCACTGTAGCCTCAGGAACATTCTGGTATCACTGTAAAAATCACATCCCTCCAACTATACAACTGTCTCACTGCATTTCCCATTTTACAATTTGAAGAAAAAAAAAAAAAAACAATTGATTTGCTCTGTATGTATCCCTCTGTGCATTTGCTTAGCTGATTACAGTTACCTGACCCACTGCTGGGACAGAAAATGTGTGGGGTTTTTTCTTCCTTTTTCTCTCATAAATTTGGAATTGTGCTCCATTCATTTGGTTTGGTTTAGTTTAGTGTGGGTAAACAATCTTCAGGAACGCAAGTCAGTTTTGCTGACATTATACTTCTCTCGTCTTTTAAGGGACAACAAGGGTTTTTTCCACTCTTCCCTCCCACCTTGCTGCAACAGCTGATATAGCTGACTTCTTTTAGCTGGCTAGCTAAAGCAAGGGGTTTCTTGTTCTTTCCCTGTTATGTTTCTGGTTGTTCAAAGTTTAGTTTATTAAGCCAGTTTAGTTTGGCTTACTGGAATTACTGATTCTTTTCCAGCTGGCTCAGAAGCTGGGTAGTTAAATGCTTTCTCATCCTTTCTCTGTTCAGTTTCTGGTTATTTCAAGCCACTCAGTGTAGTGTTAACTGTAGACTTGGTATCTAGTTCACTAAATAGCTCCAGGGAGAGTCAGCCATTTAGGGGTTTTAAATGCGGCCACTGCAGTGTGTGCGTTATAGACTGATTACATTACTGGGCGAAGACATCAATGATGTCTCGGTGGTTGAGAACATTGAGAACAAGATTTTTGATGTCACGGTCCAACTCACTGGCCTCCACTGTGATGAAAAATGGTTGGAACTCCAGGAACTGGTAGGCACGCCCTTTAGACAGACTCTGCACACCTTTTAGAGACTGTGTACACCCTTTAGAGACAGTGCAGTGAGAAGGGGGGGGGGAGTTTTCAGAGAGGCCAGGATGAAACAGCTGGGTGACAATTCAAAATCGTAGGAACGGGCATGCATACAGTGACGGGCAACCACTCCAGAAACTGTGGTTTCCAACTGTTTCCAGCCCTTGTATTAAGAGAACATGGCCCACAATTCTGAGAACAGGGCACCCAGGAGGCCACGACCTCTAAGAAAAGGGAGTCAGTAGTAATGGTTCATTAAAGGTGTGTGTAACATACTGTGCATACGTGAAAAGGAGTTCCAAGAGGTGTGTGTGTGTGTTGCCTGACTGGTGCCCAGGTTGGATATCTCCCAGAGCATGCAGACAAGCTTCCGGGCCAGCTGGGGTAGATCCAGTGGTCATGGTAAACACAGGAACTAACAACACTAGTTAGGCTAGAGGTTTCAGGTTTTGTAGGGCAAAACTTTTTGATAAAGTAGCAAAGATTTGAAGCAGACATCCTCTGGTTGCCTTCTCTGGAGATTTTATATAGAGATTGAACACATGGCCTAAAAGCAAGGGAGAATAAACAGGATTTAAGTAAGGAAACACTGACAGTCCAGAAGGCAGTGAGAGCCTCTTTAATGAAGGGCATAATTTTGAAGGAGGCTCTGTGTGATCAGGAGTGGGGATAGCAGGGGTAGGGGGGAGAGAAGCAAAGTACAGGCAATACGCTGCTGTGCCTCTGTTTAAAATAGTAGACCAATGTACATTTCTGAAGTTAGATATTCTTGTGGTAAATGACATGGCCATGACACACTGGGTGTTACAGAGACATAGCTGAATACAGGGGATGGGTAGTAGAATACTGCTGGGTGTAAGATGTTCAGAGAACCAAAAAAGGTGGTGGGACAAGCTCTCTACACAGAACACCTCAATGTTCAAGAAACTGCAGGAACTGACTCCATTAATCCTTGCAAATATATATCTATAACTATATCAAAACAGTCTGTCATAGGGCTCCCAACTAGCGCTGTGGCTAAACTTTGCACAAGCTGAGCTCTATGGCCCAGATTCAATCCCAAGCGGGTCATCAGCCGATGATAACTGGGAGCCCACAGCGACAGAAGATATTAGCTTCATTCTGCCAGTGATGGGGTTGGTATGTCAACAGGGGTTGCTTGCCTTGATGACATCAACAAAACTGTGCCCATCCTCCAATAGGTGCTTAGCTCACTGTAGTGTGCTGGGTGACTTGCAGGTAGGGCTGGGCAATGTGGCTAAAAACTCATATTTCAATATGGTTAAGAAAAATGGCGATATACGATACGATGAAAACCTTAAAGTATAATGTTAAAGTATCAGTATTTATTTGTAACACCAAAAACACAACATACTGTTTATCTAAATAGTAAATATTTCTTGCCACCTTTTACTATTTTTGTGATACGGCACAACTCTTTAAAACGAGGCAGCCAGTGTTACTTGCTTTCCGACAGACGGAGAGCTTTAACCCGTAGCAGAAGAGGTCTGTCCCTCTTCGTGGTATTTCACTGACTCAGCAAACTGCACTAGGTGATGTTGTTTGAGGTGGTGAAATAAATTTGTTGTGCTGCTACCTATAGTTGCAATGGTTCTACTGAATAATTTGCACAAGACTGTACTCTGTTGAGTGTCATCCCTCCAGAAACCGAACCGTTTCCACACAACCGACCCATGCGCGTTCTTTTTAGGATTTAAATCTTCGCCATTGGCATCGTCTTCCTCCATTGTTGACTGACTTATCAGTTATCACCGCGGTAGGCCTGAGTGTGGGAAAGTGGTGAAAATTGCTACAGCGACATACACCGACAATGATAGACAGGCATGGTGACAGTGGTGTGTGTGTGTGCACGTTCACCAATTAGCGTGAGAGAGAGAGAGAGAGCTGCACCGTTCTTTCCTGTTAAAATGCAGTCGGTTTAAAACGCACAAAAATGGTAGCCAATATTACGTATATTCGATATCACAAATATGGTCATTTCTGCTATAAAATAGTATCGAATATATCAATATTTTCGATATTCCGCCCAGCCCTACTTGCAGGCCATGGTCCAATCTGCATTTGTTTGACTAAGCACTTCTCCTCAAACCGCCGAGTCACCAGCGAGTGGTGGAGGGTATCCCCATCCAGAAAAAGAATCAGCTGTTCCCATTAAGCACATGCATAAACTCCAAGGGCTGGATTTCTGGACGACTTCAAGGCTGCATTTCAAGGCTCAGACTAATCCGAATCAGTGTGACATCTATCTGGTTATGAAATGACATTTGTCAATAGTTAAAAAAAAACCAAAATCAATCACTTACCTTTCTTGTAATGACTCCAGATTTACAAATGGTCACGCCTGCTACAATGCAGTTAGCCCAATTACTTCAGTTACAAACAATGTAATGTTTAACCTGTTACACACTTAAAACTGGAAGATTAATACAGCCAAAACTACTTCACTTCACTACCTCTGGTCTAACAGTCCCTTCATTAAGAGCATCTCACTGTAAACATTAAAATCATCAATTTGAAAAAAAAAAAAACAAGCATTTACCTGAAAAAAACAGCCTTGACTGTCCCCTCTTTATTTTACAACATTTTACAAGTTTACAGTTCAGTCCAGCCTTTCATTGAGGTGCAAACCAAGGAATTTGTACTCTCTCTACATCACTGCAATTAAAATGATAGAGACTGCAGATTTTCTTTCAGTTCTTTCTAAAATCTACAACCAGCTGCTTAGTTTTTGTGACATTCCATAGAAGACAGTTCTCCTTACTCCACAAAACAAACTCATCAACTACACTTCTACATTACACTGCCATCACCTGTAGCAATATCATCAGGATATCAAAGATGACAGCAATATCATCAGGTATCATCAGAGACAGCAAGACACATGGTTCTACTGAAAGACAGCGGTGTATGGTGTGAACATGAGTTGATAGAGAACAGCTCTCTGGTGAGCGCTAGCATTAGCCACCAGCACTTCAGAAACAGGGTTGCTGGGACAGACAAATTGTGGCCTACATCAAGAGTAGTCAAACTGGCAGATCCAGGTTCAGAAGCCTGTCAACTCAAATGAGCAAAAACAATCTTCAAATATTCAAATATTTTTATAATATGCAATATAAAATCCCCAGGTCACATTCATTTAACCCTTTCATACGTGACATTTTATGCTATGTAGTGTGTTACGCCACACGGTTCGTTATGTTTTCATTAGTGCTATTAAGCTTCGCTTATTTTTCTGTTGGAAAAAAAACTTGCTAAACAGTGCCCTCTAACAATGGGGAGAACATCTTCCGTTGCCCATTGTTTTTCACTAGCCATCTTTCATGAGACTCATGACATCGCCTATGACTAAAACAAGTTGACAGGTTGACAAGAGGAGGACATACTCCCTAACAACAGAGGGCGATGTCTGGTGGCTGCTGTTATTACTGAACCAAGGCCAGTTCAGTTGTTTAGCTTGCAATATTTGTGTTAAGGAATGACAGGCAGAGCTAATCACAGATCAGTTCTTAAGGACAGAATGTTAGCAGTGTACTATTTTACAAACTGGGGGAAAAAACCTTGCGGCAAGTTAAGGCAAGTTTTGGTTAAGAAGTGTGGTAACGGTGGCAGACAAAAATTGATAATACCTGTTAATAATCTGAATCTTTTTATATATTTCATATATTTTGTAGATAAAAGAACTTATTGGGGGTGGTACTGTTGTTTGTTATATCATCTAAGTGTTTTGCATATGTTTTTTAAACTTTGATAGTTAATGTTAACTTGTTAGCCAAATTCTGCTAGCTAGGGTTAGGTATGAAGAATACAGACGGCCACTTTTACATTGATAAATTTTATAGGTATAAAGACTTAAGGAAAACTAAAATATCACAGCTATTTTCAAGCTCAAAAACAACTCCTTTTGCTGCCTTAAATTTATATGGGAATTATGTAGAGGCCTAACGAAAACAATAACATCATAGCTGTTTTCAAAAACAAAGGTTGCGGCTACAGCAGGTTCCGAAATCTGTTTACATCGTGATTTCATGGCCATGAACTGTGCTGCTGCTTTGACAAAGTTCAAAGTTTCAAAACCTTCGAGCAGCTAGCGATTCTCAGCAACCTCCTGACTTTGTCTTCTTGGAGATGACTTCTTAATGGCACCTTTATTTTGTTTTGGAAAGAGAACCCCCTTTCAGCAGGTACATTTAGCACAGGCACATTGCAGAGAGTCTCTGCCAATACATTGGGCTGCATTCCCTGATGTCTCACAGACAGTGCAGAACTTCAATCTATCAAGGTACTCAGAGTGCTGTCAAATAGGGTTTTTAAAATACTTGCTGACAGATGTCGGTTTTGACACTTTTATGACACTGCGCAGTGACTTGGTCAATATGGTAGCTGGCATTTATGCATTTTAGAGGCATACTGTGGTGCACACTGTCGCTCACAGAACTCATGCAACATAGAACTGTGAAGCCTAATTAATGTTATGGTCAAAGCCTAAAGGAAATAATCCTCACAGAGCATGCTAATTTGGCAGACTTGCCAAGCATTTGTAAAATATGTGTATCATGCTGTCTTTCTGGTGATACTTTTTTAACACCAAAGAAAGGATGCAATGCTTACCTATGAAAATGATCACAGACAAAATTTCATAATGATGGAAAAGTTTGCAGATACCTAAAGGACATTTCTGCACTAAAAATGTTATGACACCCCCAAAGACAGTGTTCACCATTAAAATTGTATATAGATACAATGTAAAAACATAATGTCATCTGATCTTACTTTCCTTGACTACCAACACTACAGCTCAGCATCACACCTAATTCAGACTTGCCCAGCATTGCTTCTAACTACTTTTTGAGTAAACACTTCAGAAAAAGTAGTACATTATGTTTTCAAATAAGTATT
Organism: Megalops atlanticus; assembly: GCA_019176425.1. Taxonomy (NCBI): domain Eukaryota; kingdom Metazoa; phylum Chordata; class Actinopteri; order Elopiformes; family Megalopidae; genus Megalops; species Megalops atlanticus. The sequence goes on along the minus strand of CM032885.1, from coordinate 9,278,317 downwards.
TATAATCTGCTTTTACCGGTCCCTTCTAGCTTGAAAATGACTTGGCAAGGAGTTCATAGCATGCTATATTAGCACAATTAGCCTCATTCTAACAAACTATATAAAATTCTGTTTTCTCTCAGAATTTAAGAACTTGAAATTAAGGGGGAAAATTTTAATACATGTAGGAGGATTTAGGCAACTGTGTCTGGACCCATTAGGAGCATTCTTGCTACTGTCAATGCACTATGGGAGACATTCACATCCATCAGACCATATAAACACTGCCCCCCATCACCTTATTACACCTATAACATGCTGGCCTGATATGGACCTCCTTTATACACACAGGTAGACTTAACAACAACTTTCACTTTAGAAAATATCAAACATGTATCATTCATCATCAACCAACATCAGAGAATCCCAGAACCACACCCCTAAGGTTCAGTGTAAAAGTCCAAAATGGATTTACTTAAATAAACTAAAAAAGAAATGCAATTTAGCTTTCCTTTCTAAAGCCATTTTTTGTTTAACCAACTAGATTACATGTAATTTAACCAATGTGGCACATTTGTGTTCTTTTATAACTGTTATTAATACTATTCTATACTGAATAATAACTGTTACTGTTTACCTGTTCTGTTAAACCAGAAATGTACACCCCATCAAAGCAAAACTGACTGCAATTTACTGAATATGGAGATGTTTTTAGATGCCTACTTCCTGATGTGCACAACCTCAGTGGTAATCACAACATGCCAAACAATTATTATTTTTTCAAGGTATTCCACATATATGTTTAACACAAAACTGACATATGACAGCAAAGTATTTGCTCACCAAAATTTTGCCTATATGCTACAATTTGAAGGTCTGCTTTGCCAAAACAAATGCAGTGTTGATCACCGAATAGTGCTGACTAACTTCACAGGGAACACAAATAAACAAGCTAAAAGGATCTGGTTCTAGAAGGAATTTCTTAAACCACAACCGAGAGTACTGGAACTGTGTGAGCCTGGACTGCTTAATGAATTACACTGCATCCGCATTATAGCTCTGAAACTATGAAAGCAGGAAATGTAGTCTAATCCCTGCAGCTCTTACAAGAAACACAAAACTCTGGCCCTGTCCAGAAAACCTCTGATCTCCTCATCCATCTGTGGACACAGGCCATTTCTTCTTACATATTTATTCAACACACACAGAACAGCTGGAAACCATGACAGCGGTACATACACACTCATATGACTGCTACTCACACTGGGTTGGCATTCAAAGTGCAATGATCCACCATCATCTCAGGCAAAAAATCCAATTTAAAAGACATGTCTGTCAATTTTTGTTTTTACACGCAACACAAACTAAAAATCAATTCGACACTCCTGCTTGAAGTAAAACAAAAACGGAAAACCGAACTTCTACCACTACTGAAAACACGCCTATTGCAATACAGCAACTCCTGCTTATATGACAGCCTTTTGAATGAACTTTCACTCGAGATAAAAAGTTGCAGAAAGCAAACTAGAAAAGCAGGAAAAAAAATTAAAGTGTGATACCACACTGAGGCCGATCCAAAGGAACGAGGAGGAGGAGTAAAAAAAGAAAGAACCAACAACAAAACAAAACAGGTGGAAAAATACAACAGCGAAAGTTTGGACCAGGAGGACAAAAAACTTGGCTCTAAACTCGACTCTGGATTAGACAGGGGATAGCTGACCGCTAAATGTGACAGCGCTGGGGTTCAGAAAGGAAAATGCTGATGGGTTTGGGTTTTTGTGAACAAATCACCTACCACAGCAGTACTGGATGCAGTGTCAGATAAACAGATTGTCAGATTGATGTTGATAAGCGCGTGTGACAGCCTGGAATGAATGAGCACGGTGATCGGCCTGTAATCCTGGCCTAATGCAGGGTCTGGAATGCAGCTGGGCCCAGCCACTGGGTTGCATATCCTGTCCGTTTCAGCTTGGGTCGTATAATACAGGTGAATTGACAGCACGCTACCCAATCCAAAGAAAATGTATGATCACCAATATGTACAAAAATGTGGCTGACTTATGTTGACTACTTTCAGGGTAAGCTTTTTCCTCCCGCAATGACAGCCACACCAGGAACATCAAGAGCTCTGCTTGTTGTTTAGTAACAACCATTTTCAACATTTAGTGAAGGAAAGAACTATCAGGAGGATGTCTGAGCCTTCCTGAACCCAGACAATTACAAATGCTTGAAACCCTGTGAGGAACAAGTCATTTTGGGTAGCACATTTCCTGAAAGTTTGGCACCAATTGAACCTGGACATCAATTTTCTACTGAATAACATCAACATTCTGACATGGCAATCATTCCCTAAACTATGAATGAAGTGACTTCAATGGCAGTGCAAACAAACATACTACACAAAAGATCTCAGCTGTGACAGATTGCACACCGTTTGCTGCTGACAGTGAAGGTTAGAATTTGCTGACTTCAAACAATACTTTTTTCAATGACTTTCCCATACTGTTTTTTTTTTTTTTTTTTTGAAAAGTTCATATAACCATCTTATATTTACATAATTAGTTGATCATCTTTGCAGTGAAATCAAGGCAGTACTGCAGTCCTCTCCCCATATGCCCAATCAAGCAGACAAACACACCGAGAGGTGATCTCAGATCAGCCGATGCTTGCTGGGGATGACACACTTTGGTCTCAGGTTTACTGTTTACTGATTTGTAGGTCTGTTGATATTTTACTCTGTTTGTGGTCTCTACTGTACATCTATGGTGTTCTGTACGTCTAGGTTTAAATGTATGTTTTCCTGAGACATTTAAATGTAGAAAAATGACAGAAAATGAGCTAAATTTAAATGAAGATCTCAAAAAATACTTGAAATAAAGAGTCTAAAATTCGTCAATGTGAAAGATTAAGGAATATTTGCGTATAATCTGAAGTGAACCTGTGACCAACATGTGTAATGGCTTTGATTTATTTCAGACTGAATGACCCACACATTTTCGAAGTCCAACAAGAAACACCACAGTATAAGCCTATAAAAACTGGAACGACGTTAGGTGCGTTCCAAGCTCCTCACTATTTACTTTAAATATAGTCTACTGTACATCCTCACACCACACTGAATATTCTATGAAATCAGAGTCAGTGATTAGCCTTGTCACTAGTAACAAACTATACGATTTCAACAAGAATTGTTTTCGTTTTCACTTCTTGATTAAAACAATACTGATGTCTCAGGAGTGACCGTTTCAATTTACAAATCACACTCAAATAGCTGTGTACTTCAACGGGAGGATGGGAACCAGTCCCCACGGCCCAAGTCAGAAACCCCATTAACAAGACTGAACTGAGCCACCTTCGTTCAGGACCTCTGCAGTAGGTCATCTCTTCTGCCTCCCCCTGTCCTTTCAAAATGCATGATGGGAGTATTTCCTTTGCTTACCTCAGTATTTCTTATGTTTATAATGGTTGAGCAATACAATGTAGGCGTCAAGTATGATGGTAACATCACTGCACGTTCCCATAGGGCTGCCCCTGACCAAAGATTTTCCTAGTCGACTAGTAGTCGTTAGTTCAAGCCATTAGTCGACTAGTCGTCGCACGTTTATGATATTAATTTAATTATTTAAATATATATTGGTTATTTTTGGGGCATCAGAAAATGGTTTGATTTCCAGGGCTGAGAAAGAATGTTATAAGTAACATTGTTAACACTGTGCTAAGTTACAGAGAAATACAAAACCGTAATAATGAGCCTTTAAAATATAAATTTTTAAAGCGCACGCACGAAGCGAGCGACAATGCTAACGGCAAAAGCGGTAATGATTCTGAATGTGTCGGAACAACCAGCAAGGAGACTGAACATTTTGTTATTTCAACACATCAGAAAATGGTTTGATTTCCAGGGCTGAGAAAGAATGTTATAAGTAACATTGTTAACACTGTGCTAAGTTACAGAGAAATACAAAACCGTAATAATGAGCCTTTAAAATATAAATTTTTAAAAACAAATGAGCGACAATGCTAACGGCAAAAGCGGTAATGATTCTGAATGTGTCGGAACAACCAGCAAGGAGACTGAACATTTTGTTATTTCAACACAGTATAACATAACACAACTTATGAACTTGTAACACCAACACAATAACTTATGAAACAAATGATAAATAAAAAACAGAACATGAAGTTAAACATGCAATAAGCGAGATAATTTAGCTTCCCCAGTCCCCACAAACACTTGGATAAGCCTAACAGTGCATATGACAATATACAGCTGCATATAGCGTTAACTTTGCAATTCGTTAATGTTAATTAGCCCATTAATTATTTAGCATAATGGAATAACCCTTTCGCGCATATGGTCACACCGGTGTTATTAGCCGTTTAGCGTGTATGCTAAACCGGTGAGATTGGAACACCAAATTGGAAAAATTCTAGCTAATTTTAGCTTTGAGGAAACAGCGATTTAACATTAAAAAATATAGCAAATGCCGACTGAAAGAAGCTTAATAACGCTAATGAAAAAAGATAACGTTACAGACAGAAACTAATTTTTGTTGTGATCAACAACTCACATGTGTATTCTATCAATACCAGGTGCTATTTTGTACAAATGTGTAACAACTTCGGTATAATAATATAGCCTAATAAGTGTCGTTGTTACTGTAGAGGGACGAAAGAACTGTTACAATCGTCCCAACAATGACTCCTGACAGTTAAACCTGACTTGCTTCGAAACTGAAAAACTCTGACATGGCAAACTTCAGGATGTGTTAAAGTACTAATTAATCTGTCAAATGATCATGACTATGACCCATGAAATAATAGACACAACTTGTCATTCAAAAAAATTTACCGGTTGAATGAATTTACTTTCCGTGATCGAAAACAGCTTCTCGGGTGTAACTCCGCGAAAGTATGACGTATCCACGCAATTTTTCGGGGTTCTGGTTAAGTGTTGCATGCTGTACCTGCTGACGCAGTTAGGCATATCAGACTTGTATGGGCTTGGAGAAAATCGGTGTGTTACTTTCGTACCGGCTCTCCCCTACATGTTTCAGATGATAAGTCATGTTTGAGGTCGACGAATGATAGGCGAATCTTTGCATGCAGAGTTTGCATGTCACCTTCTTGGGGCCGTCCTTTACACGCTGGACATGATCCCACACTTTGGATGCTTTCCTGCCCGACATAGTCTAATAGCTTTTTAAGAACAAGGCGCAGCTCCCGAGTTTGAGTTTGAGGGGGGGTTTTTTTCTGCAACTAACAGACCAATGAAAACTTGGTCGACTAAGACTCTTCTCATCGACTAACGTTTGGTTGACTATTTGGGGGCAGCCCTAAACCAGTGGCTGAGATTGTTGCAAACAATACATTTATTTACATACTGTACATTTACAGAGTTATTAGCATTACTGATAAAAATCAGTGGTGTCAGTTGCCAGCTAGCTAGCTATCCAGCTGTCAACAAAATGAACAAATGCAGCAATCAAAAAGTAAAGACACTTACTTATTTATAATGCAATATTTTCATTTCAAGGACTTTAAGGCATGACCTAGCTGGCTAGCCAAAGAGGCTATAGCCAGGTACTTTGTATGATTCAGCAGCTAGTAAGTTAGCCTGGGAGAAAAAGCCAACTCTTACCCTGCAAGGGCAGGAACCTCCAGTGCAGTACGGGGGAGCTCGCATGGCTGCCTGAGCTGCTCCGAGGACAGATACAGGGCGTCAGGATCAATGCTATCCATCCAGTGCCTTTGACAATCACTGCAAAACACACCAAAAGGCACAAAAAAGCATAAGACTCATGGAGAAGGTTGCACACACAGAAAGAGTTGAGGGCTCTGCTTGAAAAAGGAAGAAACAGAGAAAAAGGGACCATGGCAACTGTGAAAATGCCATGCACTGTACAATAACATCATCATCAATGTCATACTGCCCTGACAAAAGAGCTGAACAACCCAGGGCAATTCTGCCAAAAGGAATGACCTAAAATCCCCCCAAAGCTTTGTTTGCATGGTATAGGGTTGACAAACAGAGTATGTCTATATACTACCTACTTGCATGAAGTAGATGACTAGACCACTGCTGCACCATCTACTCTCAGAAGGAGGGGCCCAATCATAACTTGAAAAAGACCATGTGATATCCTTTCCACCTCACTGGCTGTATTGCAATGAATTGAAGCCTTTCATGTGTTGTGCCAATGTTATCTTTGCCATTATTTTCCAGGAGTCTCTCTTCTGCCTTTTCCTGGAGTCAGGGAATAATTTTCCAGATTTTTCCTAAATGGACTGGGTCTTTTTGATTGATTGATCGACTGATTAAAATTCAGCTGTTTCGGCTGGACAAGGTGATGATTTATGCTGCTTGCAAAACCTCCCTACTTATTTTTCTGTTGTGTTGCTATGGTGTAGATAAACCTATGCCATGACTTGCATGCTTTAAAATGCCTGTAATTTTTAAAAAGACCTTCATGATGTGATCCTATAAGACCATACCTGTGAAGGGAGGATAGGAGTTACCCTTCTGTGAATACAGCTAGCTCATCTGAAACTGCATTAACTAGAAGTAGGTCTATGGACACTGAAGACCGTAAGAGGAGCACATTGTATAAATACAGTGGCAAACTTTTTCTCGGATGTATGGAAGTATCTTCTCAGTTTTCATAATTAAAATGAATACCGTGCAAATGTGCTCTGCAATGGGAACTGATAACACTGAATACACTTCTCCATTTTCACAATTTATGCAATATGATTCATAAAATAAATAGAGAAACAGACAGTGCAGTTCCTCATTTGAAATCAGTTAAGTTGCTTTTCCATGTCACCAACTTGCCAACAGGTGCATTAATTGCTTTAGCTTGAGGGCTGTCCAAAGTTCACTGCTGTATTCAGGCTGTATCAATGTGTTGCTCTGCATCTGTGTCAGCATTCTCTGCCATTTCCACTGTGGATGGTCTGTCATTGGCTCCTCCACAACGATTCAGCTTTACTCATGGCTAAAATAACTAGATATGTGCTCAGAGGCCAAGTGTGGAGATAACTCTAAGTGGTAAAATGTCAGCAGGACAATACAGGGACATCATTTCAGGTCACATTTCATTGTCAGTACACCAAATTCTGCCATATTAAACAGTTATATTAAAATAAGTTAGTGTGATTTCCCAATGACATCACCTTTTGCATACGTCCTGCTGAAATAAGATTACTGTCCAGCTTTCCTTACAGCTGTGTGACTGTGGGCATACCCAGCAGAGTGGAGGCAGTCGCATGTAAATGTGTCTGTTCACACTGGGTCTTGATGATGAGCTGGATGGTACTCTGACCTGGCAGAAAACCTGTACCCCTAACACACAGCCTGAAGACACCTGGCAGGGAGCCAGATCTTTATTAATTCCCCTGCCCTGTGCAGATGAGTAGAGCTACCTGGTTCTTAGATTCAGTAACCGCTGTCCCCAGCAAGGGCCAGCGAATGGGCATGCCATTCTGGTCAGTTATCCATGGGTGCCTCGACAGCAGAGGTACCATGACAACACTTTGTAAAAAAAAAAAAAAAAAAATTTGATTGTCAACAGAGTGCTCTCAATTCCGTTACCAGTGTAACTAGCTCCTTGATATTTGACACTGATGACCTGAAACTGGAGACAGGCCTACCAATGAAGAGCTTTGTCCAATTCACCCTTGGATATGTTGAATTACAGCTACTGTGAAAATGCATTAGATCTTTACCCTAACCTCAACAACGTTCTGTGCATACAGCTGACTGTGTCAGTTACAGTTACATCTGAAGAGAAGCTTCTCTCGACTGAAACTGATGAAGAACTGCTTAAGGTCGACAATGTCTATGGACTGTCTCAATGGTCGGGCAGAAAAAGCAACTGAAAAGACAAGTCGGTCTCTAGGACTGTCATCATTACTTAATATGTTGTGATTTAATTTTCATTATATTGGTTCTAGTTTGAAATATGGAGATTGGTGTTTATGTAACGAAATTTGTTATGGGAGAGATAGATTTATTGTGTTGGTTAAAGCTTTGAACAAGAAAGGGACAGGTTAATATTAGGGTTATATTTAGGTTTTAGACAGAGAAAAGGCGTAGGGGGTGCTGTTACTGACCCAGGCCCTGTGTGTCTGACAGCCTTGCATAAGTCCCATCCTCAGCACAGAATTAAAGCCATCCTCTGTGCTCAAGTCACCTAGTAACAGACCCATCAGCTAAAGCAACTCCCCAATTGCAGCAATAGTGCTAAACACTCTTGATGTACAGGCAGTCGTAAATCCCAATTTCCATAATCATGAGCAAGAAGGCTGATATTACACGTTATTCCAAGATGCAATACTTGACATTTTCAACCCTGAAAAACAGAAGCCCCCTCACTGTCTGAACATCAGCAGATGAAGGCACAAAAAACATTTGCTCTTCACCCTTCCCTGATCTGAAGGCCAGAATTCGCCATCACAGGCAGTCTGAAGACTAGCATAATGGCACATTTAACATTCACTCAACACTGGCACCTGATTGCTCCCTCTTATTTCATAGGGGTCGACCGATTATCGGGTCGTTAGATAATCGTGGCCGATATTTGCACATTTTTGATTATCGGTCATCGGTATATTTTTATCTAAATTCCCGATTTAAAAAAAAAAAAAAACTTTTAAAAGCAATGCGTGTACTATCCCGACACATCTCCTCTGCTATTGGGTGACATTCTTTCCACAAAATTCCCTCATTGGCCGAGACAGACAACGTTATCTGACCTTGAAAATCAAACATTTTCAGCTGCTGGAAACAAGGATTAAAAGTAGCCGAAGTATCCAGTAAAATGGTCGTTGTGCTCAAACCATGCCGTTAACCAAATTGCACTAGGCTAACTGGACCTTTTTGAATCAGTATAAGTACTCCACGCTTAAGCTAGCTAAAACAAGCTTGGAATATAAAAGAAATAAGGACTTGTAATTAAGGACTAATTGGTGCACTTATGCTATAAGTTGCAGTAGTCTGACACTGCACATTTAACAAATAGTAATGTAAAAAATGTACCTCCAAGACCAAAGTTGGAATCAAGTTACACTCAGTCATAAACGTGTTGACGGAACTCATCCAATAGGTTCGTAGCTGGTAGGTTCATACTTGATATCCAAATTGATATCAATGGAAGGACAACACTTCAACTGGCAGGGCTAATACCTGCAAGCTAAACTCCATGGTGCATAGATTGGTTCAGAATTTTTGGCAAAGATGCATTTTAGATCATGGATGAGCACTGGATTGAAGTAAGGACAATTCCAGGATAAAATGTACTGAATTTTAGGCTCCTTTTTGTTTGATAGTCATTTAACTACGGACATTTTCAGTAGACATTTAATTTCATGTCCACAATATCACATCCACGTTACATTTTTCACATTTTCATGAAACGCACATACTATGTAGGAATGTGTCAAAACTCTTGCTGCAAAGCAAATGCAAAGTCACTATGGTCATAAGATGGACCTTTTCTGGTCCCCGCCAGTATCCTTTTTCACATTATTGACATGACTGCTTCATACGAGCTGCATAATTTCCCATTGTGTGTGGATGCTGGCAATCACAAATAAGCTGTTCACATCTCTTTCCATTCAAAATTGTTCAAAAACTGCAGTTTTGATAATAGTAGGCCTTAGGGTTTCCTTTGGCAGGTATATACTGATTTTTGGTAGGTTAACATCTGAATTGTCCACAAATTTAGAAAAAAATAAGTCGAGAGACATATAAATATGTGGCAAAATAAAAGGCTGAAATTATCAACAATTGTCTGATTGTACTAACCCTGGCTTCATGATAATTTCATATCATGAACTCCATTTCGTGAAGAGTTTATGTTCTAGTGCCTAAAGCACTAAACACACTGCAATCCATGGTCTGCATCTATCATTAACTATCACTTCCTCCTTTCAAATGACCATAAACAGAAGACATAACCAACAGCTTCAACTGAAAATGATAGCAGCAATCAGGCGTTTGGGGCTCTCAAGTTGCATGATGCATTGCTGTTACAGCCATTTGGCTGCACTACTGGTCATGGATGGTAAAGCTCATTTCCTGTGATGGTCAGGGTCAGTCTTCACACATACCCTCCATTCATACAACCCCCCGGGTAAGGATGAGTCTCTGTATAGCATAGACTGCAAGCGATTCAACCTTATGCCTTTTACAGTCCTTTCACATACAAACTTATTACCTGAACACCCCACCCCCCCACCTAGGACAAATTGCTCTATTAATATCCCTGGCCCAGAGAGAGGATAGCTGGTGACCTTTCTGAATGGCATGGGTCATCTTCTGATCTGCACCACCATTAACCCCAAACAAAATACAGCAAAACAAAGACATTTACACAGGCCATGCTAAATCCACATACACTACAGAAAAAAATATTCCACCTACACTTACAGGTACACACCTTCAAGGAAGAGTTAAAAGCATGTCGAGGAGCAACGCAAGCAGAGTGCCTGTGGAATAAGGTCTGGTTTTACGCCAGTATAAAGGGAATTATTAAAAGGTTTGAAATGGCTGCCTGAGCACTGAAAGCCACTGCTCTGCTGCTCAATAAAGTGCACTCACCCATTTTCATTCTCTGTCAGTCTCCCAGAGAGTCCGTCTACCGGATTAATACTGCAATCATTAGCCGCAGCTGTCATCACCACACATTTGCCGGGAACCACGGACAGCAAGGGTGGGGCGAAGAGGAAAGCCAGCTTCAGTCCTTCTTTGAGACTGAGGGGTATGCTGCTCAGGGTTTGATTATTTTCCCTGGCTGCTATGCAGTCTTAAAAAGGAATGCCAGTTTGTTTCACTCTAGAGATGCAGCCCCATTCCTTAACCCAGACTAGAGATGAACTGTACGTACTGTATTCCTCAAAGGCACCAGAGCCTCAGTTAGCTTCCTGAGTCTGGGCTGTTGTGCTGTGCTATCTGCCTACTGCCTCAGTGCCCAGGGCTCCTCTTCACCTGCTTGCCAAGGCTGCTCTTGTCCCAAGACACACTCTCAGTCTTCACACTGTGTCTGTTTCAGGACCAGAGAACAGGCGTCTACATGCCTGAGGGGAATTTGTCAAAACAAGAGCTGCTGTCACTTGTCCACCCCACCACCACCCTTTCAAAAACCTCCCACCCTGTTTTTTGTGCAATGGAGTCAAGTGCACGATATGGGTCAGAAGCAGCAGTTTCAGGCAGACCTCATGTCACTTACAGTGAGGCTCACAGATTAATTTAAAATTACAGAGACTTATTGCTATCTGTATGATTTTCATGCAGAATATATTTGCTCTGAGATATTGATATGTTTCAAGCACTGATTACATAATATTTCAATGATTGTATACTACAAAAATAAAGATCATAGTAACATGCTCCTAAAAATTCCATAATTTTCAAGGAAAACAGTGGTATAAAAATGATTATAGTTTAAATTCTTACCAATTCATCACACACAATGTAATACAGACATTTGAATAAAAATAATGCCACAATCGCATAATTAATTCCGCTTAATTCCACTTCATATGACTCTGTAACATGCTGTATCCACCTCATTTCTTTGCCCTTGCTTTTGCCAGTGAAGGAACTTGTATGCTGTCAAAGTAGTGCCAAAAGTGTTTGTACTTGTAAATCACAGAATGTACTCATGAAACAAAATTCTGTACTTGTACAGCACAGTTCGTGCTTGGAACTTCCCATCGATACTTAAAATAAAAATTCTGTAAATTTAAATAACCTGCAAAGCTTGGCTATTTACACCAGCAGGTGGCACACACACATGCACTGTTATACTACAGATTTCTTAGTCCAAGTACAAAACCTGCTTGTCAAAGCCTGATTTAAGAATCTCATTCTACAGAAAGTTTTGAACACTGCCTGTGTGATCTGTGGCGTGAGCTGCATAAATAGTCAATGTTATATTTAACCAGCCACATAGCAAAGAGTTGTTGAACACCAGTTCAATTTCCAGCCTTAGCTGCCTAAAAATGTATTAGGTTGTATTGTACAACTAGCTGTAGTCAAGTGCTTTCTTTACCTTGATATATTCTGGCTTTCCCTAATCTTTAGAGGCCCTACTTCAAAAGTGGAAAAACCTCAGCGCAACACTCAAATGCTGAGGATGCATGCTGCATTGTTGTTTTGGCACAGCATGATCAGGAAAAATGACAATTATGCCCAAGGTGTGACCTTTATTTGGGGGTACTTAAGTCATCCTAAACTAGTGAAATAGCTGCTGAAAGGTAGTCTTAATGTAAACAGAGAGTGCACAGAAAAACATAGATTTAAAACAGAGGACACCAACAAGAAGGAACACTATAGGATCAAACTTTTGTTGCATCATCCATTTATTATTTGCCTCATTTTCAGCATTCAGTCAATGCCAATCAATCTGTAGCACTCTTGCACAAGTGAACCTATGTTATCATGTCAGAGTGGTGCTCTCTGTACATGGGGACAGAGGTTCATAACCCTTCCATCTCAAAGTAGCACTGCGGAAATGGTTAGCCATAATGAATGGAACACTGCACCTTCCTGCATTTTGGAAGTAGAAAAACAACTAAATCACATAAAAGGGATACTTATTTAATGACGATGATTAGAAAAGTGAGAACATGGTTTTTGAATTTATACCTGACCTGTTCAAACATCTGCATTTTAAGTAACCTGTTTCACATTCACTAAATAGAGTATATCAGACTGAGTTGAATAATTTTGTCCATGTAGCTACTTAGCTTTCTCACAGTGTCAGCTGCCATTTGCTGTGTGTGCCATTTGTGACTTTATTCCATTCACTTTTGTAGCCTTGCTCTATAAGTTGCCCTAGATATAAGTATCTGCTAAGTGACAAAAATGGAGCCGCCACTTATCAGCACAGAGGAGGGGAGGAGGTGTGAGGACACTCGATTTTGTGGGCCATGCACACCATTTGTTTTGCTGTTTTTTGCTGGACTTTTTGTCCATTACTGAATGTAAGTAAACAACAGATTTTCAAAGATTATGCTACCTTCGCATAGGGAACGTTGCATTTTGCTTCTGCTAACTCTTTATTGATTAATGTCTTTTAATTCATTTTAAATTAAATTATTATGAGTTTCAGACAACCCTGCTGCAGCACACTAAACGGGGTGTACCTACTAGTTCTGCACTGAGATGTGTGTATAAAGTGAAGTACCCAGGAACTGGGAAAAGGCCCTTTTAAAGGTAAGGCTAGGGCATGCTAGTGATAGAAAGCATATGAAATATGATGAAAGATAATGAAGAAATAACTGGGCCAAATTCCTCTCTTGCCGTAAAACTTTGTTGGTGAATTTTTTTCACTGTAATATAATATTAAGCCAGAGCGCTGTGGTTACTAGGGGTGCAACGGATCACAAAACTCACGGTTCGGGTCGGATCACGGTTTTGAGTCACGGATCACATTTTTCGGATCAACAAAAAAAAAAAAAAAAGGGGGGACAAATATGAAATGAAAACAACATTCAAGATGTCCTCCAATGTTTAAATAAAATCTTAAAATATTCAATACTTAATTGTTAAATTAAAGCGCAATATGAACGCTTGTTCTGCTGTTCTTAAGCTGTGTCTGAAATCGCTCCCTATTCACCATATAGTGCGTGTATATATATATATACACACACACACACACACATATATATACACACACACACACACACACACATTTTACACTTGCATTTTACACTTGAACATTGGACTTACCTGCCAGCTAGCTAGCTAACGTTAGTTTCAAGTAATTTGAACAGATGAACCTGGATGCAAATTCTTTCATTAAATTGGCTAGTGATAGCTAGATGGCTAGATAGATTGGCTTTCGCCAGGCAAAATTTTCGCTCAAGTTGAGTTTAACTCAAGCGAACTGTTGCGAACGCTCATTTCGCGTTGCTCGCAGTTTCGCCGCTGTTAACTCATTCGCCCAGTCGCCTCCTGCCATTGACTTTTCATGCATTCGCGTCGCTCGTAAATTTCACTTCGAGTTCGGATAAAATGCTTTATGGTTAAACTTTGCAATTAATCCGTGGTTCACATGCGCGCCGAACCATGGGGGGTGATCCGTACAGATCACAGATCAACTACAATCCGTTACACCACTAGTGGTTACAATAGTTTTCATGTCCACCACAACCAAATAAGGTCATTTTGGGAATCTCTGCTGTGATACCGACCAAGTTTCGTAAGATTTCGTCTAGATTTGTGTAGTACAGACATATTGAACAAACAAATTAATTTATACTGTAAGGCTACTGTGGTTAGCTGACTATCTCATGACTGTAAAACATTCATTTTTTCTTTGTTTTCTCTTATAAATCACTAGTACAGCTGTCAAGGTTATTTTTTGTTAGGATTATGATTGACAGCGTGCATTTAAATTACACACAGCAATTACTGTAACATTGACATTTAGGCTGTATGGTAAAAAGCTTATTATAAAAGAAATTGCTTCCACTGTGTCCTCAGCAGAAATTCCTAAATCCTCTACAATTTCTAATATACTTTGTTTCTGAGTCTGACTCAGAGATGGTGTTAATGGAGACTGGTGAGATAGTAAATTGTCTGGGAAGATATCGATAAAATCCTCTTCAAAATAAAAATGGTAAGGCTTGTATGCTTTTATGTAGGATGTTGTATCAAGGGACATTGATACACTCCACACAACTTCTATGCACAGTATTTATTAAAAGAGGTTTATCATTTAACTTTATAGGGACTACTAACTAAAACAGTCCTGATGTGATTTTTCGAGCTCAATTGCCCACTTGTATGCATTAAGCCCTGCAAATGATGAACTTTTCCCCCAAAAACAAATCATTCAAATGGAGAGCATTTTGGTGGTCAGCCAGGGCTTCTACGTCTAACTCACTGCATGAAATCGCCATTGGTGCAAGTGTATCGAAGGATTGCATCCATCTAGCTTAAATGTTCCTGCACAGTGCAGATGTTGTCACGGGGAAACGAGGCTATCTGGCAATTCCAAACCAAGGTTATATAAAAGAGAAAGTATAAACAATAAAATAGTCAAAGTCAAACATGAACATAAATCAGTTGGTCAAAATCAATCACGCAAATCAAACACAGAAGACTAGTTAGCAAATCCAATGTTATGCTAAAGGAAAGGTTTGAATCACCATTGATGCTCAGGAAGAGAAGAATAGCCACTGTCACTGCTTTCATCTGTTGCTGATCTTCCCTGCCTTCATAAATACCCTTTCTCTCTCTACTAATGTTGTTGGAATCTTTAAAACATTTGTGCCAAGTGAGCTGGCCTCAGACAATGCCCTGCATGGCTTTCCATCCAATGATCAGATCTTCTTGCATACCATAAGGTTGTAGCTCTGGGGGATAAACCCTAATTTCACTGTAATATCATCAGCATTGGAGTTAATGGTTGCTGCACAACAGCTGTTTTATCATAACAAAATAATTCAAGACTATTATATTTCTCAGTATTTCTCCACACTGCGCACCAATCAGGAGATGCAGCTGCTGCACTGGTAGGAAGCACATGTCTCTGTATACTGTTGAAGTTATGTAAAGGTCTGCTATTCTAGACTCACTTGTTATGTCAAAAACTCAGACACTCAGTGGCTGCATAAGAGAACCCATTTAAAACCATTGCAGAGTTTAATTATGACTGTCAGTAACTTTCATTTGTCAATTTCTTTCACTTACTTTTATTTGGCTTTGCCAATTTTTTTGTAATTTTGTAGTTTTTAGTATTTCAATACTAATTTCATTAGTACTGACTGAAAGCAGAAATTTCTGATGAGTAGCAAGAGTGAGAGTGAATTCAAGATCCGCTCAGAAGACATGATCAAGACTGACAATGACTTTTCATTAAAAGATAAGGATGAAGATGAATTGCCAGGCAGTGTAGGAAATCAAGTGCATGTTACTGACCTGTATTATGGTGGCCCTGCAGCATTATGGTTGATTTTGAACCAGAACACCCCCTCAAGCCAATACTAAATAGCTTGAAAGCCCTATAAAACCCAGAGGAATTGGGTTGACCTCTTAATTTTTCAAACCCAGTATCCTTGTGTTACGGTGGTGAAAACAGTTCAGTAGGTCCAAGAAAACATGACTGTTTTTCATATGCAAATATAAATCTATATGTCATTCATATCTATATGCCTCATTCCAACATTCCTGCCAACCCAAAAAGACCATTTTTGTCTGCTGACCTACTTACTGTAGTATTTCATAAAATAAGGGGTTAAAAACAAATACCTGGATCACTGTTTTTACCTTTTAATAATGATGTCTTAATATCAAACCAGATGATAGGGCAAAATCTTGGGAAAAAAACACGTACTGAGCATATGTCTATAGACTTTTGTAGGGTGAAGTGTTAGTGAAAAACAACTGGATCATTTTTTGGTCTTTTGGTGATCATACATCCTAATATGACAATATTATGCTAATTTCTGGTGAAAGAGAATGCTTGGTATCTTGGAAAGGTTTCAGTTTTTATCATGGACTACCAGTGGTTAACTAGTTAACTATGGCCACAGTCAACCCTTGGATATTGTCCCACATTCCATACAGTTCAGCCCAATGAGGTCCAAAATTCCTGGCTTTCAATGCATGCTGGGTATGAAAAAGTCTGCAGACAAGAAATCATAGAAACACACTGGAGCTGTGCGTATGTACTTGTCCACTGTTACCATGGAGACAGCATGCTATTTGGATGCCTTGTACATTTCATTTTATCTGCTTATTCATTTCATTTCACATGGTGCTGCTTTACTCTGGACCACAGCAAAGGAACGTTTTAAATGCTGTTGCTAAGACCTCCTGAAACTCCATTCATCATATCAAATTCAACACAGTTTACTGCAACTTAGGTTGTAGGCTTTTTTAGACATTAAAATATGTAAATAAAAATAAACACACTGAATATAACTGAACAAACCAGTTCCTTAAACCTTTACGTGTATGTCCAGGGCTACTATAACAGGCTACTAATGAATATTAAAGTGAATAAAGAGCAACAACGTCCTCTTTCATGCTCATTCCCCTCCCCCACCCAAATGAACACAGTTCACTCTAAATAATGTGGGCTGCATTATGTCTCAAAGCTGGGTTTGCCTTTCCTATCCACTCTCTGGCTTGTGAAACATCTGAAGTAGACCCTGTCTAGCCCACTCTTCCATCATTTTTGAGCATGTCCCAACAACTGTCTACAATACCTCCAATCAACACTGGCTGGGAAGAAACACATGATGAAACTTCTGAATATTATTCATCTGGTCCAAGGCTCAAGCTACACCTGGATACCTATTAAAAATGTAACAGGCATGGAGATGTCCCCATCTGTTTCTGTGTCATGTTTGTAGACATCTCAAAATACTCCAGAATGGTGCTTCTTTAATGACTATTTTATGTGTTATTTTCACCCACTGGGACTACATTCCTGCCAGTCACTGTAGCAGATACTAGCATGAGCAGTCGTATTTATTCCATTATGTTCCATCAAACTGAAGTAACATTTTGAACTTTCAGTAATGAATGCCAAAATGTCTTGACAAGGCTGGGTTAGAGTGATTTTATTTATAGCTGTGGAGCCACTATGAGAATGCCTCCAACCCCCTTTACCTTTTGAGTCTGGTTTGACAAATGCTTTAAACTTCAACTGCTCTGACTTATACAACTACACTAGAATGTTACATAAGAAGTCTTCCAGTGTAGGAATGCAGAAAAACTACAGAAAAATTGCTTGACTTACCCTTTGTTTACTTGTTACAGAATGCTTTTTCTGTCCTGAAAAAAAGGAAAAAGGGAATAATCAGGATGGCAGGTGTACAGAAAATGTCATTCAGCTCAGTAACTTCCAGCATTCTAGCAGTCCACTGTCCACTGTGGTGGCCCGTAGTTCCCTTCATGTTTGGTATTTGTCCAGTTCCCTCAGCTACAAAACCAATCCCCCTGCCATGCTTCACACGTCCAATCTGTTTTGATAAATCAGTCTAACCCCCACCCCCACTATACCCACAGCCCATGTTGCCCTTTTGGCCATGACCAGAGGTGGATTATATGATGCATAGTGTATTCTGAAACTAGGAGCAGCAGTGACTCACATCGTTCTCAGTAACCCAGACCCTTTTATCCCCATGTACATCTTCTACATGCAGGAGTCTGGGGAATCTGTAGCTTATTAAAGAAACAGAGTTAAAACTTCAACTTTAGCCATGACGTGCAGAATTTCTCATTACCAACGTGTAGATATGTCATTGGCTACAGTCAGCGGCAGCAACAGCAATGATCAAGAAGCTTAAATACACACGTGCTGTAAACAAATGCAATAGCTTAATACCCAGCCAGCCACAATAAAGAAGGTCTAGAAACATACAATTATATCACCCTTCTTTGTCAACATAATAGCTGCACTGCTATACTATACCACCAATACCACCCTGATGATATGAAACTTTTTGTTTCTAAAAGCAGGCAAAACAGAAATTATAGTCCTAGACCAAAATAACATCAACTCTTTGTTAGAATCACATTTTGAACTTAACAGCTCCCTAACTATCACCTTTTTGGCTATTTTACTGGGTACTATCTCACCATACATTGACCTGATGATGTCTAGCTGCACTGATCACTAACCTAGTCTAACCAACGAATCAACTGTTTATTAGTTAATTCTAGCCAAGGCAGCATTAACCATTGCTAATGTCCCACCCAATAAGCTGAAAATATACAATAAACCAACAAGCAAAAATAATCACAACTCAGTGAAGAAGCAGTTAATTTTTTCTTAAGCTTTCTTGAGACTACACAGTTTTCTCTCTCACCCTCAAATAAAATTAAGGCTTTGAATAAAAAGCTTTGCTGTATGAATAGGAGCAGCATAAGGTAGATTGTCACACATGTCACGTATGTACTGTGTTGCACTTGCATGTTGGGCCAGGCACGCATTTGTGGTTTCAGCCTTGTGCATTTGACACTGGCTCTTGTTTGGGTATGGACGATGTTTCCTTGTACGTGTAACACTTTGTGTCGATTTGCTGGCTGTCCTTTGTGCTTGACTTCTGTAGTCGCTCTAGGTAAGAGCGTCTACTGGATGTCAACAACGTAAATGTAACGTTAAAAGTACTCATCTTGTATACTGCTTTGGATAAGAGCATCCGCTTAGCAACAAAATGTAATGTAAATATAGCCTAGTTCTAGCCAGTCAAAATCAGAGGTATAGAGATCTCAGCTCTCATGGAAGGCAGAGACTGCCCCTGAGCTGAATGTTCAGACTCCCTTTAACCCTTTAACCCACCCACATATTTGATTTTCCTAATATTAATTCTATTGTCATTTCTTCTCTTTCCTGTACAACTAATAACATTGCCTCAGCAGCCCCAAGGGCAGTGAACGCCCACTTGGGGGCAGTACCGCCCCATTCTAATTTAGACTCTTGTCTTTTAAATCTGTCTGCATATTTAATTGCTGAGCCCTTGACCTATATTTTTAATGTGTCAATCCAAACTAACTCCACCTCTGTTGCATGGAAATAAATGTATGCTTCTCACATCTCTACTCACAAGGCCAATTTCTGGTAAAATTCCATCTTACCCCTGTATTCATTTATCTTCAAACAATAACAACAACAATCTGCATTACAATTCAGCATTACTTTTTAAAATACTTCATCCATGCTCAGCACTTGGGAACATTGGCTTTTAATTACATTAAACCCTGGACTTGCAACATATTCCTAAAAAAGCTATAATTGGATAGCCTTGTACCCTTACTGAATTTAAAAGCAGGATCTACAATAGTGTAGCTGAGGAATGTTCCTGTATCTATTTCTACCCTCAACTCAATGCTTTACAAGTATGTGCCGTACACTACAACACTGTACTTCAATGTGGGATTGAAGGATTCCCTTAGGGAAAAAATTCTATCTCAATGAGACCTTTCCTTATAAAATAAAGGTTAAATGAAATTAAAGTCAAAAAACAAAAAAGGTCAGACATATTTGGCTGAATCATTGTTCCACTAACACATCATTTTATGTGGGAGGGAATCTCAATGTTCTCTGTGCTAGAACTATGTGGCCCTCTTATGGACATATGACAGTATAACAATGCTTGTTAAAACAGCAGTTAACTTTGCCATTTAACATTGTTATTTTCAAATACACTTTCAGATATTTTTGAATCAAAACGAATTTTAAATTCAAATACTTCATTTGCTATTTTTGGTCCAGGTGACAACCCTAATCTGTGCCCTGATGCAGATCGAAGCCAGCGTTCAACAATCTTGCTGGCCAATACGGGAATTCCCTTACACAGGCCACTTCCACCAGACGGCCCACATTAAACATGGATGATGGCTCCCTTATCTTTCCAGAGCTTGTTTGCAGTTATGGCAACTTTGCATTCCAATTCCTCAAAGGCCGGGGTTCTTTTTGGCTGCTTGGGGAACCACAGGCACAGATACACAAAAATCCCCCGCATTACAAAATCTCAGCTGTGCCTCAAGTCCGCAAGTAAGCACAGTGCACTCGGCTTATAAGCAGATCGGAATTATCAGGCCATATTATCCAGAATTAAACCCAACATCATGCAGTGTGCCCAGCCATGGTCATACTATGTAATCAATCATTTCAGTTTTAAAAGCGTTTATTTATAATACTAATGTTGTGTTTAATCATGAACAGTTATTTTTACAAGTTTTATGACACGGTTTTTCCTCACTGCCTCACATGATTTTCTTGTGGATGAAAAATTAAAAACTTACCTACTGAAGAGCACATAACTACTGAAGTGCACAAAATAGTATCATGCAAAAAATTGAAAAAAAAACTTTTTTGTGTCACGGATTTCAGTCAGAGCAGGTACAGTTAGAACACATGACATTGTTAGGGGAGTTAAAAAAAAAAATAATAATGCTCAAAAATGCATTTAAGACATTTTGGACATGGAATCAACCATGAGTACATACACAACTTAAACTATGTTTTAAAGCAATTTTGTCTGACCTTTAATTTTTTCCATTTTGTTATTTGTTATTTGTCCTAATAAGAAATACTGATGACAATCAATGACAGACTGGGAAGAGCAATTATTCCTATATTTATGCTGTTAAACACTGTGCTTGAAATCCACTTAAATGGTGAGCCTGTCTGAAAATATTGCTAACATAATTTTCATAAACATGACACCAGTTTTAACTTAAGTGTTTATCAATTAAATAGTCATCCACAATCCACCAATGTAGTAGTGGTGAGACAAAGCTGAAGGAGTGGTAAACAGAAAAATTCATTTTATTTCAGTTGTAGTCACCTGTGCTAACTAGACTGAAAGCAGCAAGCTTTTTGACAGCGCATTCAACAGATGGGAGTGAGTGAAGTACTGTCCAAAGTATTGCCACTGTTTTGCCTCACATGTGACCAACAGTGGGAGGGAAACCAAATTTCACCATAATTGCTTGTTATTCAGTGAGAATGGAGAGAAATGGTATGGAAATAGTAACTGATAAGGTGTTGTGCCACACTATTAAGTTGCAAACATACTGAGAGTGGATCAAAGAAGAGATGTACTTCCCAAAAAAAAAAAACATTAAATTAGGTTAAAACCTAAAGACAGAGAAGTGCAGATTACTTATAAACAGTATTTTTCAGGAAGCTTCGTCAAAACATGGGAATATGACAAACTTTCATTCTCATTTTTGAGTTTACTCAACACTAACCTGCTTATGAGAATCAATTTACTGATCAATTACTAATCAATACTGAATATAATCCCATATTCAATGCAGGGCAATGGTGAACAATTAATGAAAAAGCTGAAAGAACCTGCATACAGTATTTATTACCCAACCAATTACCACTGCCCCTAGCACGAAAATATTTTCAGGAAACTTTGTGCAGTTTAGATACATGCCTCGATGGCAGTCAACATGGCAGGAATAAGACAGACACTTCCATAAATGGAAAATTATGTCTGAGTCTTACAATAATCTGAAGCCCAAATAAGCATTCCACAGCCTACAATGTCAGACCCTATGAAGAAGGCACCATGCAAATTAATGCAAACTGGCAAGGCACCACAGTTATGCCTTATTTCAGCTGTGTGTTGCATGTCTATTGGCACAAGCCACCACTGACTGGGAGTATTTATGAGCTGACAACGGGACTGAATAGTGGGTTCTCTTAAAATGTCATCAATTTTTCTATAAAGACAGAATCACAGACAGAAGTACAGAAGAGATCTTTGGACCCACATTTCCAAATTTCCAAAGGTTTTCTTTCACATTTAGCCTATTCACAGCATGTAACTTTGTACCACTCATTTTAAGAGATACACAGTTAATTCTGAATGGTAAAAATTGAAAAACAGGTACTAAACACAAATTAAAAAAAAAAAAATGCTCAGCGCACTTAAGTCTGGATCGACCTGGAAGAGAACATGGGCTAATCAAAAAGCTAACACGGGAGAGAAGTATACAGAATACAGAAAGGAATTTTTACCATGGGACACATTTTGCCCCCTTTGACTCATTTAGCAAGGCATCTTTTGGCATTTCAGGGGCATTTCTGACAGGTTTTGAATAACATTAGCTATATCTTCCTACTATAGGTTTCACACTCAATCATACAGTTTATTATAGGATATATTCAAAAGGCACTGAGTTGAATTTTGAATAATGAATTATTGATGTTTGACAGAGTGAGAGTGTCATTTAGCCAATGCTATGATTGCAGAAAGCAGAGCAAGCCAGTCCTGGCTAGTTAACGGTGTTCAAGTGCAATGTAAACTTAAAGCTAACTAGCTAATTTACATCAGCCTTTTGGTGTCACAAGATACCACAGAAATGTCTAGTTGACGTCGTTGACATAATCAGACCACATTTTTGCACACCCTTTGGACTTTTTCCAGCTATTCTAACATAGTAACCACTGTCACACTGATCTTTTTTCATTGTAATTCATGAAGATGAGAAGTGGCTGAACACTGTACAGGTTGTCAATTGCTTACAAATTGTAATTTTGCAAAAATTACAGTGAATCTTTCTAAAATGGCAACCAGCTAGGTACAACATATTAATGACTACTGAATGTGATTGCATTTAAATTTCGGTACCACAAATTGCTACCCAAAATGCCTAGGTTCTGACAAGTATACGATCCCCCAAGAACTCACACATTGTAGCCTAATGTTATTTCAGTACTTCAGTAACACTAAAATTACACTAAAACCATTTTAACATTTAAATACGCAATGCAAACACCGAAATTAGAAAAACTACATGTGTATAACAGAATTTTTGTTATGCCGATTGCCTTACCCAGGGTCACTGTACAAAGTGCCAATGCTGCATCTAGGTGTCACTCCTACAGCTGAATAATTCTGAATACCTACCAAAGAAATTCAGGTCCATTTAGCTCCAAGTCACAACAGCAATGCCACACCTTCTAAGCCCCGTTACCCAAACTCTACACTATATTGTTTCTGTAAGCAGCTACAGATTCTGGGTTTCACTCTGCCTAAACACCCAAATTTTGATGGCACGAAGAGAACAGAAATGAAAGAATTTATACTGACCATCCAGGGTTCAGCAGTAAAATTTCTTTCCATTTGCCCAGGTGGCTTGATTGGCCAAAACGATTAACGTCATTGATTTATATTCTTTAAAAAACGGCTACACAATTGTCACTGCACTCACCCCATCCTCTCCCAGTTGATGAGATGTGAGCGAGGGGATGTCTGGCTCCAAACTGGACCCCTTAAATCTCTTATCAGCGTCCACGTTGAGCCGCTGTCACTGCCAAATATGCCTAACTCACCCACATTATGCTGCTTCAGCGAGTGAGAGAAATTAGCTACTACAGGTAGCTGGCTGGGTTACTTGCAGGCTAGCTTGTCAAGTAAGGTAAGATGGCTGAGTGTTAGCTAGCAAGCAGTGAACTATTGTAGCCTACAGGTATGTAACATAGAGTAATGTTACCGATGGACATTACATTTGCTGGTTAGATAGTTAATGTTTCAGACATACATTGCCTACATTTGTATGCTGTAGATATACAGCTGCACAGCTGAGGCTGACATCAGTGCTAATTTATTGCTACATGCTAGCTGTATATTTTTGGAAACTGCATTCAGTGGTGCCTGAGTGAGCAGTGTCTGCAAGCCCAGACTCTGGCTGTATGTGAACCCAAGTCAGTTAAACTTTCCTCATAGAAAGTCATCTTCTGGGATATAAACTTCCTAGCTAACTATAATATTATATAACACTATAATACTGTGGCTAGCAGGCTGGCTGTCTTTTTAGCTGCCTGTCAGTATAAAGCAATATAACTTTTAGCTAGCTATCTGGCTATATTAACCAGCTGAGCTAGACCAACTACATTATAATAAAGAGCTAGCTATAAACCTAACTCAGCAGGTTATTACTCTTGTAACTTTCTGTAGGTCAGTTGTCCTCAATGTAAAATGAGTCCTACATCTGCAATAGTAGATGTCACCGCTGTGTGGTCGCTTGATTAAAACTCTCACTTATTGCTACTTGTTAAAGATTATCAGAGACGGGTTTTTGTTCCTGTGTGACCCAGTAGAGAAAACTTCTGCGTTCCAGTTCTCAACCCTATGGTTCAGAAACGCTAAAGAACTTTCCGGTTGGCAGAGACCAGGAGGGCAACCCCATAACATGCTGTTTAAGGCACAGTTTTGCAGCTTCTACTAGCATTCAGACACTAGGCAATGATTAATTGGACTTCCACTGTCACAGGTAGCTAGCTATTGGTCAAGAGCGAAGGAATGATTGGTCACAGTACCCAACATAACCTCATTTTCAGGCAGCAAAACGTTCATACTTGCAGATGTGCTTGCTTAAATGTTAAACTTGCTCATAATAGTCACTTGCCCTATCGCCAAGTCACTGGAAGGTTTCACTTGCCATATGATATATGTTTTTGTTGCCCCATGCAAGTATACATGTAATAACATGGCACTTTGTTTACTTTCATTAAATATACAGAACAATGCCAGTGTGTTTGTCCTTCAAGGCAAAGTTGTTTGAGCCATCTCCTTCTAACATTTAATTATTTAAATCACTGACAGCAATGATAGCAGAATAACAAGTTCCTTTGTTTTCTCCAGATACAACCCTTCTTCCACACACAAACTAACAATGAAAAGCAACTGAAAATAATACATTCCTCAACTTACGAACCATCCTAATACACACTTGATCCAACATATCCTGTCAGAACAGATCTACATGATGAAGCAGTATGCATAAAAATTCTGACAGGAACCACGTTCCAGCTAGTTAACCAGCCAAACTGTTACACCTGTCAGTGTGTGAATGCCATTGCTGTTTTTGTTTTGTTTTTTTTCCCTCCCTCTTAAGACATTGGTCAATTGATTGCACTTGCCTGACTGGCATGATAGACAAATAGTCAACAAACCAAAGCAATGACTGCCAATGATCAATATATTAATTTTCATGCTTGCAAATGGAAATACATATATTAGGGGAGTCTTACATGCAGTGATCAGCAGGACTAGACACTAAATAAATGCTCAAATAAACAAATGAATGAAATGACTAAATATAAAAATGAACAGATACAGTAATAAAAAATAAACCTGTAATATTTTGTATTTGTATTTCAGATATATTTATCTGTATATTTATTTCGACTTTCTTCGATTTATTCATTATTTTGCGAATGGAGCAATTAATAATTCGGGTATTTTTTCCACATATATTTGTACATTTATGTTTGTTTAACGGGCACAAAAATGGACAAAGGAGAATCTCTATAGGATCTATTGTGATTAACTTTTAACACATGGCTTATATAGTTGTTGTGACCCTGCATACTTAGCTTAAAAAAAGTCTTCTTATTACCCTTTGCCACCTTTTACAAAGCCACTGCAAACCCATCAAGACAGGAACTTTTCAGTACGCGGGCATCAACTAAAGCGGCCTCAAAGCCCTCTGCCGGCTGTTCTTAACCCGTGAGAAGAGCTCATGAGGGCTGCTAAATACCAGACAATTAAGGAGTACTTCCAAGGCAAAAATGTTTCATAAATAGCTGTTATTCTGACACGTAAGCCTATAATATACACTGCCCCTGGATTCTGTTTGCATGATTAAACGACTACTCACGACCCATAACTCGCTGTCATTTAAAGCAGAGTTACACAGTATGCGTATCTATTAAGAACATCTAAATGTAGCCAGAAATATGACTGACATGCTTCTCTCCAATGCTGCCATAGAGGAGATGTGTTGACTATGGTTTCTATACAGGCAGGTCCCTACCAAGGACTTAAACTTCGCCATACTGCACCAAGGCTCTTAAGTTCAGCCGAATTTCACGGACGTTTACCTACATTTTAAAAAAGATCAATAGAGAGGATCGCACACACGTACACGGCTTTCGAGCAAACATTAGTGAAAAACAAAAGCTGCAAATTTAGAACACAGAAAATACTCAGAAACGTTATTTGAACATCTCTGCAAAATGTAACTTGACTAGTCTTCATAGCTCGTCTCCCTTTGAAATACACTGGATAACGCAAGCTTGTCTGCCTGCTACACACCCACTCCAAAAAAACAGGCTCATGCTATGATGTTACCAGACTTGCAAGAGATGTCAACGACGTAATCTGTTTTCATAACATGCAACAATTAGCTAGATCCGTTAACACAGGTAGCTAGTTAGTTAACATTAGCTAAACAGATTTGCACCCGGTTCGGCCCTTCTCGCTGAGTGCACCGTACACTGGGGGGATAGAACCAGGCAACAAGCGTATTTTAAAAAATCCTGATGGATTGCAAACTAGATAACTAATAATTTAACCAAAATATAACAGATATAACGCAGAGCGACGAATAACAACTGGCACCTTACGTCGATCGCTAGAAAGCTTGCTAGCAAACAACCCCTAGCAAAGGAGTGGGCGACGCAAGAGGGCCAAGTTAGCTAACCCTGCTAACTTTGATATTTTCTCCAGAGTCTACCGATAGATTTCTTGTTTGGATAATCAACAGCTCTGAATTTGAATGACCACAGAGCTGATGGTCGGCTAGATAGCTGCCCTTACACTGAATCTTCGTCTAATATGAACTGTTAGTTAGTTAGCTGGTTTAGTCTAGCTACCATCAATTATCTTACAAGAGATCGTAGCTGTCTAGCTAACTAACAAACACAGTTAGCTAACTAACGTTAGCTAGCGTATATTATAATCAACCCATAGATTTTCAAGGAATGTATGAAATGTCCACATAGCTTTTTTGGTTGCTAGCTCACTAGTTAAATAAACCTAACTGACGGTAGGTAGAACTGGAAATATAATGAACCGTTAGCTAACCTTGTTTTATTGTTGTGACGCATGTTATTCTAGCTAGCTAGCGAGCTAATCCATACTAGTTTTAGCTAACTAGCAAATATGCACTAAGATCGCTAGCGAACTAGCTGCAAGAGCCTAACTGCACTTACCCTTGCCTAGCTAATTCCTCTTCTTTCTGGAAACGATGGGCAAACGGTAGAATGGAATGGCCTGCCTACTACCCTAGGAGATATTTCTGTCAGTTTAAACGTTAGCTAGGTTATTATTCCTTAGTAAATTCCCTTCTTACGGCGACCCACTTCAGGCTCCTACATCCAGTCATGGAACCGTGCAAAATGGCTGTCTTTCCTGCATCTCCCATCCAATTCTCAGGAGGGGATGGGTGGAGACATCTACAAAAACTAATATAACCGAAACAAATCAACGCTGCTTGTAAAAACACTTCAAAATTAATACTTATATGTGACGTTTTAGTATATTGACAAAAGCTCATTCTTTGGTCACAAAGATGAAAATGTGATGTGGTATAATGTGCGGTGCCCCCCTCTACGTGCTCTGGTAAGTGCCATAAGTGTGTGGTTTTTTTTTTTTTGATGAAGGGAGAAATACAGCCGGTTAGTCCACCCGACGGAAACTCTTCTAGTGGCAAACTAGATACCTACCTGGATTGTCTCTTCATTGAAATTATTTTGGTGCTTCTAATGTCCGTGCTTACATTCCTTTGCATTAATATGAATGTGTCACATTTAAGGCCTGAAGTGGTATGGCATGTAGACTGAATCATTCATAGGATAGCCCTGTCCAGTATACATGTATATTTCCACCTAAGGCCTCACAAAAAATAGCCTAACTTACTGACAGGGTAAAATTACAGACCTGTTTAAGTCATTTTTTTCTCCTCAAGTCAGGAGAAATACTTCCAAAAGAGATCTACAGTACAATTATTGTCAAAACGAAGCCAACTTACAGTAGAAGTTTTGGGCCACAACAGCTTATATTCTAACAATAAATACCAATGTTCTGCAGTTTTGCCTCCAGTGTAGCACATATCTTTGTGTTTTATTCATAATAAAAGAAAGAGTCTTTCTGTTGCATAACTGTTATGGTTTATCAACAACTGTGGTTTAAGAGGGCAATGGTTCAGTTAAGATGAGTGGGTGCATATGTGTTTATATGTATATGCTGTATATTGATATATGGGCAATTCCATAGTAAAAGATTTATGCTGAGACTCAGTTTTTAACTTTAAACTGTGTGCAAAGTAAAAAAAAAATAATAATAATTGCAAACTTTAATAAACAATACAACTCTATGTACAAGGACTACCAACTATTTCCACTCAACATTTTGCAAAAACACACTTACTTAAAGAGCTGTGCAGATGCAGAGTTTGGTAACAAAATGACAGTAAAATCTCCCTCAGTTTTTCATGTAACAAAGTTTCCAATAGTTCTGTTACATCAGTGTTTCCAAACCCTACTCCCGGCGGCATCCTGTCCTGCATATCCTCTATCTATCCTTGCTCTACCTACCTGACTGAACTCATCAGTGGCACGTTTTATTAGCTGAGCACACCTGATTTAATCAAGCAGCAAGGATAGATAGAAGATATGCAGACAGGGTGCCGCCAGGAGTAGGGTTGGGAAACACTGTGTTACATATCTGCCTCTAATTAAGATTGTAAGATGTCTGCAGAAAGAACGGAATGAAAGCTATGATATGATTGATACCTTGAGTTTGAAAATACTCTCTTTTGGTCATTAAACTAGAGTAAGTAAAGTTGATCCAGTAATGGAATGATGGTAACAGAATGACAGGATGAGTCCCTGATCTACAGTATACAGAACTGCATAAATAAGAATTTGAATGTCATTCTGTTAATGGTGATATACCTTGAATAAGTACACAAAGGTAGAAATATGTAATATATGCTCTCATCACGGCAAAATGTCTTATTTTAACAACCTATGTCGAAATGGATATTGAAAGGGTAATTTATAACCTCACAGACTCTCCCTTGGAAACTCTCCATTTACAGTTTGTCTTAATGGGTTTGTGACATTTTTGCAAACTGAAGTCCATGCTTTCAAATCATTTAACAAACCTGTCTAAACTCTTCATAATTTCTGCATAATCTATAGCACATTTTCATTGCTTTCACATAAACTTACATTTTTTACAAAGCACCTCAAACAAAACTCTTAATTTAAGTTCGAAATTCAAATTGAAAGTTTTGCATAAAGAAAACCTAAAATTTCACCATATACATTACAAAAACACAGTACAAATACACACACACACAATTCAGTGAATCGGATTGGTAACCATTCTAATAAACATGTTTTACCATGAGTATTCGTTTGCAGATATAGGTGAATATATGATGTCAACAATAGATGACATTCATAGCTTTGATGCAAAAATTTCATTTTTGTAATTATCAGAAATGTATTTGCTACTTTATTATCCAAATTGGTAATAGAATTATGAGTTTTAATCACTTAATTCTTAAACAACATTGTTTCAGTGAACATGCTACAACTTTTAGATATGTCTACCTCTACTTGTTAATTCTGTGAACTTTCATTATTCTCCCTCCTCATGAGAGAGAAATGATTAAATATCTCAGATATATGTGGATTTTTGGTAACAGAATGACAAGACACTAATACTCACCAAAGCCAAACAATTTCTGCAAAACTATGTAAAAAGTATGCGAAAACTATGCAAAACTGCAAAATCAAAAGTATTGACATTGGTTGGCAGGGGTTTGTACTTGAACATTTTTGATGTATTGTTAAAACCTTTTAAAACTTTCCTGCTAAATGCTTTCTCTCCCCCTTTTCATGTCTCACCAGAAATCAAACCCTTGCCTTTTTCCTGTTTTCTTTTTTTTAAGATGGAAAATGGCTGAGCAATATACATATGCCTTAATTTCTCCAAGCCATAGACTCTTAGTATTCACGCTTCTATGAACTTCACATTTTGGTTATCTTGGGTGGAAGTGGAATTGTCCATATTTACATTTCATGAGCGTTTGTTTCTTGCAGTTTTTTTCTCCACCTTGGTGATAGCTGCCATTATCATTCCTACTAAGATGCAATTTGTAATGGTGATGATGATAGCTTTAATAATCAATGTGGCCACTCTGCCTTTGGGCACCACTATTATGGCTATTCTTCATATGTCTTTGTCTTCTTGCTAGGTTGTATGAAAAAAATGAAACATCTGACACCTTCAAACCTTCAAAACAGACTGCAGAAAAAGAGCATACTAGGCTAGGGTATTGATACTAGTGCAGGTCTTAACTGAATGTTATCTACCGTTTATTTTAGTCTTGTGTGTTTTCGCCTACAATGATAACAATGTATGGATATGAGATAATGTAATAGAGAATAAGGAGGGCCACCATACCCTGTCCTCAAGAATGTAGACTTTTCCCTTAAGGAGAAGCTCCTTCCGGCCTCACCTTGGCAGAGAATTACAGGAGAATGGAACAGCGAGTCTAGACATGCGAATAGAACAGATGGCTGAATGACTTGACAAATAATCAAATAGTTATCAGTCTTATCAAAGTTTAAAGGTTAATGGCAGGCTAGCTAATGAGCTGGCTATGTGGAATTTCATATGGATGAGGCTGCTAGCCTTACTGACGAGAGATGGGGTAAACAGGAGGTTAATAAGCTTTTCCTTTTCTTTATTCTGAACTGAATGAATAAACAGTAATGGTAATTAATATAACGGTAACCTACAGCTTAACATTTACCTCTCATTTGCATAATTAGCATATTTCTTCTCACTGAATAATTATGGCATTTCAACACTTTCTTACTGTTCACAATCCCAGCACCCATCTGAAAAAATGGTGGGATGCCTGGAATGTTTGCTTGCCGCTTAAATTATGTTACTTGGTAAATGCAACTTTGAAGACTACATAAGCAGCAAATAGTACAATTTATAAAATTGGAGACTCCAAAACAAATAGTCAAGGCTGCCATCAAGATAATATTGAAAAAATATCTGAGACCTATCCCAAGACACTTTAGACTCAACCAAATAAGGTTTGAAGAATGGACCACAAAGGCATTTCTAGACTCTCAGTTTGCCCTCCATTTCAAGAATTCAGAGTGAAATTCTGAGATCAGAAATAACTTAAAAGGAAAGTGACAAGGGAATATTTCATCTCAATGTGTCACCTCAGTGTGGACTTTAAACTTTCTGCTTCCATTATGACTAAAAAACATGAGATGTTTATACATCACTTAATTGATACAGACTAAATTCGTTTCATCCATAGCCACCAGACACAGTACAATATTAGAAGACCATTACACATCATGAATCGTATAGAAAAGGAAAAGACACGTGCAATTCTCATCAAGTCCGACAATCAAAAGGCCTTCGGCTTTGTCAGCTGGGGTTAACTATATCAAGCGCTAGAGATATTTGGATTTACACACGAATCAATTAAATATTTTCAAGGCCTTTATCACAAAGCAACGGCTAGAATAAAAGTGAATGGTAATTTATCCAACATAATTACTCAGGAAAGAGGAACACCTCAGGAGTACCTGTTGTCCCCCACATTATTTGTCCTCTACATTGAGCCCTGGCTAAAACAATAAAGCAAAACAAAGATAATAGGAATTAATTATAAGTATTATAATAATAATTAATGGAACAGAACATAGCATATTATCATAGTTCAGTTTACTTTTAAGTAAGCATTTGCTATTTGGTTATAATATGGCTGTTCAGTTTCTACCTCCTGCCTACATTCATCGCGTGACCTAATTATTGACTACTAAAAGTTACTCTGTTTTGCGCAATGAAACAACACTTGGACTGGCAACTTTTTATCCTTATTTTTATGATATGAAATACAGTTAAACATTCTTCACAGTTTAATGTGATCAGGTTAGATAATCTTCTCTTCAAAGCAGTCCATACCCGGTCATTTGGTGCTTCAAGGACCTTAAATGTATTATTAAAGTACACGCTGAAGTAAGAAATACTCGTGCACATCAATTGCCTTTCTAAAATGTTGACATTATATTTCACAAAGCAACAATTCCTCTTAAAAAAGACATCTTTACTCAGCATTGTATGTAAATCTGATTCAGAAAACTATTGTAACTTGTGATAGACTGTGAAAGTGACAATAAAACAGTACAATAACAGTAATAATTTTCAAGGAAGTCAAGTGGAAACAATATACATTTTTCTTACAGTCATCTCTGTTTTCTCATGAATATAAGAAAAACTAGCATTACTGACTTCAATGAGAACATAAAAGGAGCCATGGAACCGCAGGAATATTCTTTCTCAGCTTGCTTTGATTGGATCCGTATCCTGTCTCTTGGATTTATACTGACTCTTTTTAATGTCAATGTCATCTCCATGAGGAATCAGACATGCACCATTGGAATATTTAAACACTGATTTTATAATTTCAGCAGTATTTTACTATTGCTGTTCTAATGAAGTAAGCAACTGCACAGCATGAGTTGCCTGGTCAAAATAATCCATAAAGTACATCAGCACTGACAAATTTTTCCATTTGGACTGCCTGTATAGTGCCTCTCACATAATTATATATCCTTTTGTCTACACTTCAAGTGTTTTTCCGATATTAATCAGATTTGGATCAACCAAGGGAAAGGTGCACTTATTCCTAGAATCAAAATTTTGTAAAATCCAAGCCAAGAATCCTGTCACTAGAAATTTTTCAGAAGGCCACTGCATTGTAGGGGGACTGGACATTATTCTGCATGAGACAAATTGAAATACAATCAATACTATACTCACAGTATACTGAAAGGAATGTAAAGTGTAATTAAAATATATAAAAATATATAACAGCATGGATATTTTTATTTATCATGCATGTTGTATGATGTACATGACTCATGAGCAATGCTACAGGTGATGATTATAATTGTATATAAACAAAAAAACTCAACAGGCATGGGGTCTATATTTTTATAATACAATTTCAATATCATCCTCCGACAGCATGTTTATATCCAATTTTATTATTTTTGCCTCACATTCACCATTGTATCATATTCCATTCTGAGTGGAGTTCTGGACAACTTTGGGTACAGGCACTCTACAGTGTGTACCCTGACACAGAATGTGATGGACTGATCCTTTTTGCACATACATAGCATGTTTGTAGGCATGCAGCAGTCACTCATAGCACCGCAAAGTCTCTGACCACCCTTGACACTGATTTTCCTGCTGCCAGGACACCTATGGTCTGGTCTGAGAGTACTTACTTCTTGGTTTTATGTCATTAAAATTGTTTTCAGCTTTTCATGACTATGGTCACTAGTGCATAACTTGCAGATAAAGTATGTGAACTTCAAAATGTGTGCATCTAAAAGCACAAAATCAATTAAGGAGTTATGTCAGGAATCATATGAGAAAGTTGGGTTGTGTGGATTTTGTGAATCAAATGTCACTGTGTAGAGAATGCCTTGCAATGCTACGTTGTAAATAGTTGCAAAAGGTTAGGCTCAACTATGAACCTTTTTGAGTATATTAATGCAGGATGGTGTTACAATTATTAACATGTATGCCTACATGGTATGTCAGTCTAGTAGAACTATCCTGTAAGTAGAACATCTTCAAAAATATATATAAAGGAATATTAGCACAAATATGTGAGACTTAGTTCTATAGATCTTTTAAAGTAAGTCCATTAAAATTATCAACATACAACTCACAATGGGACATGATTCACAGTTAGAAAATACCTAATAAGGAAGTTCCATGTGTTATGAGATGGATAAATTTTATATGCTCACTTATATGATGTGCCTTGACAGACTTGAAACACTAGATACACAGAGACTGTACGTAAGTAAAACTAAAACACAGAATAAACCTATTCTCTTATCACTGTGTTTGATGTAACGGTCAATGAACTTTGGAAGGGTACCAAACTCTCAACGAGTGCTCATGAGTTGCCACAAAGTTTCCCTCCAGGAGGAAAACGGTCACCTTAAAGGACAACGAGTGGTCTATCAGGCTAGGACAAACTGCCAGTTTGTGAGGAGGATCTTGATGCCCTTGATGACGGACACCACCGAGGTGGCGGGGTTGAACTTCAGCGTGTTGGCGTCGCCCTTCTTGCACTTATCCCGGAAGACGTAAATGCAGCCGTTGCAGCTCGCCACCTTCCACAGGGACGGCACGCAGCTCCACACCTCCGGGAAACGCAAGCGAGTGAAGCTGTCCAGCAGCGGGTTGTAGCAGACCAGCGAGTCGCCCTCCGCCACCACGAAGATCAGGTCCTTGTGGGCGGTGGCGTGCATGCAGCCGGCGAACGGCAGCATGTAGGGCTTGGTCTGGCACTTCTGGGTGGCCGTGTCGAAACACTGGATGAGCCGGGAGGGCTTGGTGAAGAAGTCCATGTCGTTCTCCTCCCCGCCCAGCAGGTAGATGGTGCCGCCCAGGTGGACGCCGGCGGCCCCGGACACGGCCGTGTCCAGCTGGCTGGTCTCGGTCCACACGTTGTCCTGCACGGTGTAGTAGATGACGGCGTTGGACAGGGTGTCCTGCAGGGTCTTCCCCCAGGGAGTAGATGGCGTCCTCGCTGAGGACGGAGACCAGCGTGTGCTGCAGGCGGTCGCGGGGCAGCGGGGCGCAGCGCTCCCAGTCCATGGTGTACATGTTGCACTTCCACATGCGGCGGGGGATGGAGCCGCCCACCACGTACAGGTCGCCGCCGTGCTTGCAGGCGGCCGTGATCTGGTGGCACAGGCTGGTGGCACCGCTCACGCTGATGGTGTCGTCCTCGTCACAGTGGAGGGACATGGCCAGCGAGTGCGTGCGCGTCTCCTCCTTCCCAATCAGGTAGATGTGGACATTCTCACCAATTTCCTGCAGTGGGGGGAAAAAAGTCAGTGACTTGCACCCCTCTTGCGCTAACCTGTGTCCAGGAGCGCCTGAATATAGCCACGCATTTATGGTTACAGAACCTTGGCATATGACAGAGGAGATAGTAGCCTGTCACATCACAATGCCATGCCTACAGTGTAATGCTACTAGATATATTTTTCAAAGCGAACACTGATCATGACCAGCCAGTTAGAGATAATATACTCTGAATTGGAGAAGGAACCAGAGTTCTTGTTTGCATTGTATTCATAGGGTTATAATGTGAGAACATTTGTTTACTCAATTTGGAATGACCCAATTTGCCCCAGGGCCACGGCTGATACAGTTTTGCACAACTTGAGATCAGGCATGAGGACAGGGCTAAGTTAAAGCTACACTTAGGATCCCTGTGTGGGATGCTATGGCACATTCCGCCATACTCAATTTTAAATTGATTGTTCCACACAAATAATTCATCAGTATGAAAATGTGTATCTCATATGGCTAGTATGTATGCAAAGGCATCCATAGTGTCACTTGCTTTTTGTGTATGAATAATGTGCAAAACAACTGTTTGCTGTGGTGTTTTCCCTTTCTAAAACAGAAATATTTAACACTGATTTTTGGAAAAACTGCATCCTTCACGCATAAGTGTTACAAAATGAGTTAGAGAAACAAAATGTTTTATTACCAATCACTAGCCTTTCTTGCAATGAATCTAGATAATACAAATGATCAGCCTTCACTACAATGTAGGTAGTCCACTGCATGCATTGTTGCATTGCTAAAACTGGAAAATTAATGGACGCAGCACTCTCAAGCTAAAGTAATGTTATGTGCATTCACGCCCTTATTGACATCTTTTCTCATATCTAATGTCACTTCATGCAGCTCGATTTAAACGTACAGTAACTCCATGCTGTCAATTTCTAAACTGTGCTTATAAATAATGGGAAATATTAATATGGGAAAAGACACAATTTAAAAAAAAACCCACTTCTGTATTTGTAATTAATGTTTTACAACATAATTGAAAAGCATTATGATTCCAAAGTGATTTCAAACATGTAACCACCTCTGCTGTTTCCACTGTAGTCCCATATACTTTTTTGAGTCAATCTTGCTTCATCTTGTGAATGATGACAGTGAAATGTGTCCCAAATGTACTCCCAAATAACATCTTTCCCCTTTCTCCTCGAGAATGTAGTTGTGTCACATTGCATGAAGTCATGGACTTGCTCGCTCACTTATGAATTGGAAAGCAGCCTAAATGTTAGGTAAGTGGTCAGTGAGTTTGTGCAGGTAGCAAGAAAAGACTAGGCTCCCTTGCATTCACATTCTTTGTCTCACAGGGCTGACCAATTACAGAAATCACTGCTGGAGATCACAGCCTCATTGTCTACAATTACTACTGATTCACTCCAAGTATCAGCAAAAACACAATTAAAGTAGGTTTTGATGGAAAGGTCTATTGCTTCAAAATCAGGCTGCTTAAATTGAAAGGAAGGAGTTTGTAAACCAAGCACTTGATTAGCTACCTAAAAAGGCTGTGTAAGAGGATATTGTTTACACAGAAGCACTAAACACAGTGCCCATCTTGACAGTAATAGATATTGAGAAGGATTCTGAACTAGACCAAACAGTCAGTAAAGTGACAGTGTAGGCAGATTGCAGAGGGTCCAGTTTAAAC
Organism: Megalops atlanticus; assembly: GCA_019176425.1. Taxonomy (NCBI): domain Eukaryota; kingdom Metazoa; phylum Chordata; class Actinopteri; order Elopiformes; family Megalopidae; genus Megalops; species Megalops atlanticus. Next base: position 9,241,422 of record CM032885.1, on the reverse strand, counting down.
ATTACATTCATGTGTGATATGTGGATATGTGGGTTGCGGAATATGCCATTTCATGTCCATTATCAGGGGTAATGTCTAGAAAGAGAGAAACGTAAAGGCCACTTGTATTTTCAGTGTTCAAGCATAGGCTGTTGATATGCATTGGTTATACTGCGTGATGTGCCCAAAAGCACCCATCCCACAGAAGACAGAAAGATGCCTCAGACAAATCAGCAGATCAAACACACTGGACCATTCCAACACACAAAGGTGGGCTACAGATGAAAAAACCCACAAAAAGGTTCTAGCTTTATCAGCATATCTAAATGTGGAAGTAGTTCTAACTAAAACTCATGCTGTTCCATGACTACAATCAATTAAGGATTTAAATCGTAAAAACTAGATAGAATGGCCCATGAGACCCACAAATGCCTAACTACACAGTAATGACTTGAATCAGGACATGCAGATGGACCATAAACACTCTGGACAGTAGCCCTTTAGGACCAGTTATGATCGTAACTGTTATGATCCCTGGCATGGCAGAGTACCTTCAGACCATCCTGGAGCATATTGGAGAACTCCTGACGTTCTATCTTGTTGTGGTTTATCCAGGAATCGATCGCCATTGTAGGATTCTGGGAGCTTGGAACACCATCTAAAATGTTGTTACAACAATTAAGCGACATTTTAAACACTGAAGCCTTTTATCTGACTGTTACAGAGTAACTGAAACATAAATATAAGGCTCTGTGGCTGTCCCTGAATATGGGGAGAAGATGCAACATCACTGAATACCGGCCCATCCAGTTTGTGGTTGGGAAAGTGTAAGAGTAGAAGACACACACCTTTGATGATGTCCATGAGCAGACGCAGGGGCAGGTTGAGAAATTCCTCTGTCTGGTGCAGCTGAACCAGATGGATCTTTGCACAGTGCTTTGCAGCCGTGTATAGTTCCTGGTCACTGTGCCGATCGGCCAGCCACATCACCTACAGTGAAAATAAGCATTTAAAGCAAGAGTTGTCAATCACAGTCACAACTAGCCTGCCCTCCTGACATAGGGTGTCAGGACACCTCTGTCTGGAAAGTGTGTTGCCAATTCCTTTAATCTTGTTCACTCTGCACTTTAAACTACATGTGTCTGATAAGTTATTGATCTGTCTGTCACACATGCCTCTGGGCTGGGGTAGGGAAACGCAGAAAAGTAAGAAGTGGACCTTTTTCGTGCTGGCAACCATACTGACCTGAAAACAAAGATGTAAGAGGACTAATAAAGGCACAGTGAATAGCTGGACAATCCATTCAGATGGTATGACACCACTCTAAGGCCCTAACTAACCAATACTTTTTTCAAGAATTTCATCCTGGTGTATGCTGTAGTTCAACTCTATGGCCCCTATTTACAGGACACCTACCCCAGGACAGTAAGCAAATGCAGCACGCTAATGCTATTGTGCTGTTTAGGGATAGCTAATTGCAGAAGGTTGAGAGGGGAGAAACAAAACTACAGACTAATGAGCAGTAAAATGCACCCTGAAAACTAGTTATGTGAAAAACACACACCTGAATTATAGCCTAAGTACTTAACAATAACAAATATACTATTAGCAGCAGTGAAAAACAACACACTATTAAATGCAACACAGTTCAAGCAATAGCAAGTTAAAAAAAAAGTGGTACTTAGTGAGTTCAGTGGGAACAACAAAGTTCACTTTATCAACACTAGACACACACTTAAGTAACTGCCATTGCTTAAGGTCTGAAATCAGCCAGAGAGGGAAACAAAACTACTGACTAATCAGCAGTGTAATGCACCCTGAAAACATAACTATTTTCTTATAATACTTTGAAGAATGTCCTACCGGTGTGACTCTTATGCAAGTGTCTTATGCATATTTCACTACACCTTATGCAAATACATCAAAATAATGTATTCACAGCGGTCCATTCTCACTGATCACAATTGTGTTTGGTTTACACATGCTTATACATATGTAAGCTGTGAAATATCTAAACTCAAAAGAGAAGACTCCTGGATGGCTACAGTTACAGCACTTAAGCCTACATCAAGTGCAGGTTGCGCGGTATGGCCCAGGTTCAAAACTGGCCACGTCATTTGCTGAAAATAACCAGGAGTTCGCATCAATGGAGCAAGTTTATGAGGTTACACAATGCGGATGTATGATCATCAGTGTGTGCACATGCGTTTCTCCACTCAAGCTAAGATTATTAGGTTGCAGCTTGGCCAGTATCCCTTCATTGCTCTGCACTCAATACTCAGGGACTTGCGGGGGCGCCTATGAGCTACTCAGTTTTTAGGAGGATGTGCCAGTCCTCCAATGTTTGCCTCCTGGTGCACTGTGGGACCTGTAGTGTGAAAAAAGGTCATGGTAGGCAAGTGTGTGTATTAGGGATGTGCATCTCCATCACTGAGGCCAATGCGATACACATCTCGATGCATTGCCAACGATCTGATACATGAAAGATACATATGGAGCAACTACTAATGCAATACGATATGATTCACCCCTATTGCGATGCAGTGTGATTCGACACGATTTGATTCAACACAATGCGATTCAACACGATACGATGCGATGCAAAAGAATATGATGCTATGCAATTCAATATGGTACAGATAGTTTGATTTTATTTCTTTGGTTCTTCTTGAGCAGACAGCAAATCATAAATTAACTAAAAAAGTGCCATTTTTACTTCAAGTATTTGTTTCTCTAGTTGTAGCAATTCGGTGGAACATGTAGCTCTTCCTCCTCCACGATAATCTGTGACTCGCCCGGACACAACTCCAACTCGCGCGACACTTGGCCGAGAGACTTGACGAGAATTGGCCACTGACAGCGGTGGAGATGATATAAATATAAAATTATTGGTCACAAATTATTGCTCACATTTCTAAATAATAAAGGCATAGGGCCCCTACTAATAATTATACATAAATAAATTGGATTTACCGATGCAAAGATGTTAGAAACAATGCATCCCGAGTTCATCCCTAATTGTATCCGGTGCACACTTTTTTAATCGGAGCAATCGCATCGTGAACTTTTATGCCAGTGCACCGAGGCAAATCGGTGAAGCTTACCATCCCTAGCGTGTATGAAAGGATTGCAGGCTCCTCAGAAAAATGCAATGAAAATAAATAATAGACAGTACCACCAAAACTGTTTAAAAAGACAAATCATGACTGATATTAAAAATTAGGTTTTGTTATAAATATTTCTGCAATAAATGAAAAGAGATTTGATGTTTTGTACTTAAAATACATTTTACCTACAGTTTTAACATGGTATCATAAAAAACAGTACTTTTGCATATTTTATACCTTAGGAATTCACCAGGGATCTTGTTCAGTCATGATTTGTTTCCATTCAAATTTTGTGTAAAATATTGTGACAGCATTTACCCGTGAAGCCAGTTTCAGTCTCAACAAAAAATGTACTTCAAGAGCTGCACAAAGTTTGTAAGGCTTGTAACCAAAGCCATTACATAGCAACACATGACCTGGTGTGATGAGAACAAAACCTGGACCTCTGGGAAACTGAAGAAAGTGGTGAAATATGGTCAGATGAGTCATCTTTTTTCTCTTTTTCCCACATCTGGATGGGTTTGTGTTGGAGAAAGTTGAAGCAGGGTTCAACAGTAAGGTTTCTTCTTACTTGCCTGGTTGGGCAAATGGGTCAGAAACTACTTGCCCAAACTAAATTACTGCTTGCCCGCATATGGCACAGTCAAACCATAATATAAAGCACATAAGAAGTTATGGCCCGCGAGGTCTCAACCAGTAAAGGCAGTTTCTGTAACAAGGGCAAGGCTGAGCACTACAGACCGGGTTCGATTCAAGCCATGTCTACAGGCAACGATGACTACAAGTCCACAGCAAGGGAGGGTTAGCCAAGGGTCTGCTCCAATGCACATCAGCGACCCCTGCTGGTCGATCAGGCACCTGCCGTGCTCCCTGAGTAAAGTTGCATTTGAAGTGTCCTCCTCCAATTCAAATTCTCGCAAGTTTAACAGGGGAGCTGCAGTGTGTAAAGAAGCGGCGGCTGACATCCCATGTTTCAGAGGAGAGTGTGTGTCTGTCTGCACTCTCCTGCATTGACAGAAGGGACCGCAGCAATAAGGTCAGCATCTAAGGACATAATTGGGCATTCTAAAATGGATAAAATCACTAGGCATTCCAAAATTTAAATTAAAAAGACTTATCACTTATCATTTATCACCTGTGTGTTTGCTACTCAATTGATTCTCCCTAGGCAGAGATCCACTGAACCTGTCCCAGGGTTGTTGTGGCATTGTAGGTTCTGTTTGCTGTAACCAACAACTTTGCTCAAAATGATTCCTGTTATGGATTTATGTTATTTTCTTTAAAAAGCAGCAAATAACTGTCACTGCACTCACCCTACCCCTTCACCTTTGATGAGAAGTGACCAAGGGTACAAGGTTTGCCCTCTCCAGGAGAAAATGTATATAGCTATAGATGTCTATAGCTAGCTTACTTTCACTTATTGCTGCATCATAAATATTAGAAGAGGGAGCTTTTTTTCGCATTAAAATTCATGTCCCCGTGGTTGAGAAACACTGGAGAATTTTCCAGCTAGGAGCGACTGGGCAGGCGACCTATAAGCAGCCAAGAGAGGCACACAGGGCAGAAAAAACTGTGCCCCTCATAGCACTCTGACACTAGGTGATCTGACACACATAGGTACTTGCTGATGGAGCTAAGAGGTAAGGGATGGTATTAGTGAAAGATAAGGAATGATTAGTCACAAGGACCAAATGTGACCCATGTTCTTTTTTACATACAAAAACAAAGTATACTGCTGATGTGCTTGCCTTACAGCAGGCACAAAGAGACTGGGGATTTAGCTAACTGGAATGCTAAATTTGATCTGAATCATCACTTGCCCAATCAGGCAAGTCACTGGCATGACACACTGCCTTTTCAAATCCTGTTGAACCCTGCAAAGGAAGACTTAACTCCACGATTGCCTGTCTCCAGATGTTAAACATAGTGGTGGATCTGTTATAGTATGGGCAGCCATCTCATGGGAGTCATTGGGTCCAATTATTATTCTGCATAACAGAATTACAACCAAGGAAAACAAAACCATTTTAGGCAACCAGGTCCTCCCTACGGTACAAACATTGTTTCCTACAGATTTTGCCATAATGACAGCATACTGCCCCCATACATACTGCTAAACTGATTCAAGAGTGGTTTACAAACACCAGGATGAAGTCAAAAACCTCCTATGGCCTCCCCAGTCACCAGATCTAAACATCATTTAACCTCAATGGCAAGTTCTGGTACGTAAAGTGTGGAGTATATTTCCACCTCCTTTATCTCTCAAAGACCTGGAAGTTTAAGAACGGTTCAACATCCCGCTAGAAACTGTTTAAAACTTGTACAAGAAGATTTTTAAAAATGACTCAAGCTGTTCTGGCAGCCCAACTCCTTAGTAGTTAAGCAATATTCATATATTTCATACATTCATATACTGTTTATATACACTTTTTTGTCTACCTGTAGGCTACACTTGATGCCATGTAGGCCTAGCCTTTTTTTTAAAACGGGCTACAGATGTTACAGGTTACAGATGTGTCGTAATAGCCTACATTTTAGCAGCTAATGCTGAGGTTTTGCTCAATCGTTACTGCTCGTTTTGCTTAATCGTTACTGTTTATTAAATAGCCAAACTGATTTGAGGTCGTTGTCATTCTTTCATCAACCTAGGTGTACATTATATTTACGTTTGTAACATGGACTGTTATTGAAACGTGACCGGTAAGTTTCAGATTTGTTCGGTAAAATAAATTCTTTCCGGACACCGGACCGGCAAGAAAAAATCCTGGCGGAAACCCTAATATATATGTTCAAATTACAAAAGCATTAAGCTTTCAATTTTCTTAAAAACAATAGTCACGCTGACACACAGAAGGAAGAGCAATATGGGTCGTCATGACTGTTAAGAATATTCTATAATAACTACGTATTACAGGGAAAAATGCGTGACTATGCCTTTCTGGTGAGGGTTTTCTAAACTTATAATTGATTAAATTACTTAAAAAATAAGGAACCCCAGAAACCCTGAGGGTCGAGATTTTCCCCTCCACTGGTCTCCTATAGCCCAAATCCCCATAGCATCACCTGTAAGCAGTTCTTGACCTCCACAGTTCGCGAGAGGAAGCGGGAGCACTCCTCAAAGAGGGCGGTCAGTTGGTACATGTCAGCCATCTCATATGTGTCCTGCAGGTCCTCCACCCGTAGCTTGATCGTGCCATGGTAGATGTAGTCCACCAGCAACTGGAACACAGGGGCACTGACGTCCTTTAGCTCGATGCTTCGGTTGTGCGCCTCTTTCAGGTTTGAAGTGAACATGGAGCGAAAGAAGCAGCTCTGGGCGGACAGTACCAGCCTGTGCAGCTGAAACTCCTTGCCGTCCACCACGACGGTGACGTCGGCGAAAAGGCCATCTTCCAGACACAAGTCCATGATACTCTTCACCACCCGACTGGAGTGGGACCGATCGGTGAAAGTGTACCCCAGGAAATAGTTCTCTTCTCCCGATGACCGCCCTACATTAAGCGGTCCCCCGTCATCAGTGGATTCCATATTCATAACCTGCCGATACCCAAACAACAACCAAATAATTATACGCCTCTCAGGAACAATTGATGGACAAAGAAAGACTTCACACAGAGCACGTTTTTGTGCAAACTTCTAGACTAGTTTCCTAACACTGACAAGCTTTTGTCATAAAAACATTTTGACTACGTGGCTGGCTAACGTTAGCTAACACGTCTGAGGATTGACAACTCATTAATATTCTGTCACATTACCACAAGCGGCTCGTGTTTACAAGTAAGCATGAGAAACCAATGCTAAACATGTTAGTTAGCTACCTACACCAGCAGATTAGACAGTCAGCTAGCTCTGTAACCTTAGCTAACGTAGGTAGCAACATAACGCTATCCGTTTGATCAGCAAGCTCATTTCCAAACTAGCTAAGTTGTTAGCTGGTAACCAACGTAGTTTCACTGTTGGGACCCTGGATAGGTATCTACCACTGTTCGTTAGCCAACGCTGCCTAGTTATAGATTACTCGCTACATCTCACAGCAGTTAGCTAACTAGTTTAGCTACCGTTAGCCACTTGGTGATCAAAGTGGACAGTTCAGGTAGCTAGACAATATCGTTATTTACCTGTTCAAATGTCCAAATCTAATGTTTTCTTAGTATGGATAATGCGTTGTAGATTTACTAGAAAATGGGTGTGTTTGTTTTGCAAGTTCGTGTTAATACTTTTTATAAATATCAGCAGAGAGGGCTCTCATACGGCGGACAAACAAACAACCACACCGCAAAACCTAGGATCACGGCAGCAACAATAATGAGAACTTCCGGGTTACGATTTTTTTTTCCGCGAGATCCGTCAAAATAAAAGTACTCAGTTACCCCCAAATGTGGTCGTATTTGCTTCAAATATTACGTTTTTCCCACAAGCCTATCATATTTATCAGCTACAACATGACAGAGTGATAATGCAGTCAAACTGGTTGCAATGGCACCATTGTGCACATACTGGCGAAAATATACTGGCTGTAGCAAAAAGGGCGTATTAGTTTTTACTGAAGATTTTGCTGAAAGCTTTATTTGCAACCAAGCCCTGCAACACTACTTAAGACAAAGCTTTCAGTTCAAACTGACCAGCTTATGGCAAGCCGTTTTAACATTTAATAGCTAGCCTGGATATGTATTGCTAATATCCGTAATTCAATTCTTCCTCGTCAAAATGAACATTTCAGATAGGCACAATGACATTCTTCCTATCCACAATTGTCATTTCAGATAGGCACAACGTCATTCTTCTAGGACAAATGACGCCACTTTCGCCATTCATTTGTATTGGGCTTTCAATTTCAGATGTCCACAACGTCATACTTCAGATATCATTTCAGATATCTACAATCCAATTGTTATTAGTCATAACTGGTGTAACGGACCGTAGTTGATCCGTGATCCGTACGGATATGGCAAGCCGTTTTAACATTTAATAGCTAGCCTGGATATGTATTGCAAATATCCGTAATTCAATTCTTCCTAGTCAAAATGACAAAATGAACATTAGTTCAGTTATTAGTCATAACTGGTGCAACGGACTGTAGTTGATCCGTGATCCGTACGGACCCCCCCGGATGGGAAGAATGACGTTGTGGACATCTGAAATTGAAAGCCCAATACAAATGAATGGCAAAAGTGGCGTCATTTGCCCCCGGATAGGAAGAATGACGTTGTGCCTATCTGAACATTTCAGATAGGCACAACGTCATTCGTCCTATCCAGAATGAACATTCTGGGTGTCTGCAATAGAATTCTTACTAGGAAAAACTCCCATTTCAGATATATACAATCCAATTGTTATTAGTCATAATTTTAATTTCAGACATCCAAAATGGAAAAACCATTTGAATATTCAAAAATACATTTTAACAAGTAAAAATGTCATTATGAATTTGTACTGTCATTATGGAACTGCAATTTTACTAGGACAAATACAATTGTGGACCTCTGTATAAATATTTTGGATATCCATAATTGCAATTCTTCCTATCCAGAATGCAGTTTTAGATGTCTGAAATTGTAATTGACGTAACTGTGACTTTTGACGCAGTGTTTTGAAGTGTATGCCTAGGCTATATAGTGCATAGGTTTATATACATCCTACATTTTACACTTGATGAACATTAGTTTCATCTAATTTGAAAAGATGAGGCTGGGTGCTAGTTCTTTCAGTAAGTTAGCTAGTGATAGCTAGATAGGTAGCGGTATTATCTACCTAGCAAGTCAATGTCAGTTGCAACTAGCTAGTCACTTAGCTAGCTAGCTGGCACAGTTAGACACAAAGATGTTCATACAAATGTTCGAATAAACTTGCAAACATAAAACTATATCCAGAAAATTATCAATTTATTGTATGACTGTGAACAGTGAGTGAGTGAACGAGTGAGCGATTTCGGACGCAACCTTCGTCTTCGCAACGCTTCTGCTAAGTAAGGTTGCTGGTTTTTAAAATGGCGCTTGTATCTTTTCACTGCAGCTCTGTAAAACTGTATTTCTCACTATTATGGTTAAACTTTGCAATTCGTCCGCGGTTCACATGCATGCCGAACCGTGTGGGGATCCGTACGGATCACGGATCAACTACGGTCCGTTACACCAGTTACGACTAGTAACAATTGGATTGTAGATATCTGAAATGGGAGTTTTTCCTAGTAAGAATTCTATTGTAGACATCCAGAATGTTCATTCTGGATAGGAAGAATGACGTTGTGGACATCTGAAATTGAGAGCCCAATACAAATGAATGGCGAAAGTGGCGTCATTTGTCCTAGGAAGAATGACGTTGTGCCTATCTGAAATGATAACTGTGGATATTAAATGTTAAAACGGCCACTCATACTTTTAAAGGATTTTTTAAATTTAGTTTTGACTAGTACAATCAAAGTTGTAGATCTTGAAATACAAGTTCTACTATAGTAGAAAAACATTCTTACTATAGTAAGAATGTTATTGTGGATCTCTTTCATTCTCATTCTGAATAGTGAGAATACAATTTTGACTAGGAGAAATGCTATTATGGATGTCTAAAATGTAATTACAGATAGGAGAAATGCTATTGTGGATATCTAAAATGTAATTACAGATGGCTCGATTAAATGTTAAAACGGCTTGTCATATGCGCCTGTCTGAAATGTTCATTTTGACTAGGAAGAATTGAATTACGGATATTTGCAATACATATCCAGGCTAGCTATTAAATGTTAAAACGGCTTGCCATATGCACAAAATATTGCCACCGTTGATAGGGAGCTTTCAGAGATATGTTAAGACCTACCCCGACACAAGCTACCCTGACACTAGCTATTTCACAGTACTGTACTCTGTCTGGAGATAGCCACCGTTTAAACCATGATAGTACTATTGTCAGGTAGACGTCTTTCGTTTCAACAGTGTAATAGTACAACGTGTTTCAATAAAATTATTTCCTCTTGTGTCTTCCTGCTAGTTAGTTATTATTTTCAGAGAAACCCTAAGATTTTACTAGCGATTTCGAAACCTCAGGAATGCGTAATAGATTGCCAAGGTTACAGGGCACATGACGATTTGTTATTATTGAACACCGTAAGACAGGGGTCATTATTTGTGGGTATGTATGTACATGTGTGCGTGCACGTATGACCAATTCGTCCAGGGTGCACGGTTCGAGGAAAATACGCAATTTAGCAACTAAATTTTATTTAGCTTTACTATTCAATTTACTATTTCAACTTGGCTTACTATTGGGACGCTGCCCAGGAGAAGAATGGACGAGAGGGTATCAAAGCTCACTATAAACGTTTAACGAAACGTTTCGTCGAGAAATTTAACTACTGAGATGTAAACTGACATGTTTCGTATTGAATACTTATTTTGTCAATATTGCGGTGCAATGTAATTTGTGTTCAGCCTTCGTATCCCTGCTTAATGTTTGGGAGCAAACATTTATCGTACTACTGTCTATGGAGCTGTCTGCTCTATCACCAGTCCGGCCCAGCCATAATGGTCACGCTCTGTATTTAAATAATTGACTGTTAATTGTGGTTACAGAATGTGAAATAGTTTAAATCACATTTATTTACCCAAACTGCTCCCATATGTAATCACTGGAACTAATCACTAAACAAAGATAGGGGTGACAAGTTTTAGCCCTGGGCTCCTCAGCATTACGTGCCAATATTTACTTCCGCTTTGACGTCACTAACTAAACTTTCATTCCATGTATTCAATCTAGACCACACCCCTTTAAGATCAACGAATCCAGCCCTCCCCTTTTTTATTTTGATTGGCTCTTCCGTTAACTTCTGACTGTCAATTTTTCCGTAAGAGGCCAATGAATGACAACTTTGAGACGTCACGGAATATCGGTCCCATGATTGGCTTTCGGAATTTTTAAACTCTCAAATAATTTTGAGCGGGCGGTTTGGAGTGGAGACAAACGAAAAGTAGCCACCTTGAGACGTCCGCAATTTATATTAATTTTGGATTAACCGGTTTGGTGTGAACGGGGGATTGAAAGACGGGATATTCGGTGGTGGTCCTCTTCGTACATAACGTCCGAGACGGATATTGAAAGGTAGGTCGGTTAGATTTTTTCTTTTTGGCCACTTTTGTCAAGTACGCTTCCGCAGACGCTCTTATCCAAGCTGCTTACAAAGCATACAGTCTGCGTCTAATATAATGGCATGAAATGTTGCACAAACAGGATGCCGATGCCGTTCGTGATATTCCAACGTGTCAGTGCCACATAGTGTTGTTTTTAAAAAGAAGAGATCTTTTTTTAAAACATGTTTTTTACATTTCATGCGCTTGTCTGTATGCCCTCGCTAAATCAAATTCACCTTTAGCTTCGGCTTAATGCTATACAAATAGACTGAGCTAATATTGCAACGTTATAACGTATGTTGTCTAACGTTAGTTCCAGTTTGTTAGGAAGATACTGACATTTACATAAAATTACATTGCATTACATTACATTTCCAAGTTCAGTTCCTAGTTACCGTGGGTTGCATTGTTTTAATTCGTCTTCAACTAACTTGTTAATGTTAATTAGCTGCCCTACAAAATCGGTAAAATGCAATCAGTGCCGACAAGGAATCTTTCCCGATATTTTGGGGCATTAACTATTCAGACAACTTAAGGTTTACCGTCAAATAAACTGGCCAGGATGTTGCTGGCTAGTGCTAGCTAGCAGGATGTTGTCAATTGGGGTGAAGCATTATGTCGCTGTCTGTCGACATGTGGCACATTCTGTAGTTATATTGCTCGCTTGCTATCTTTGCATTTGAGGGAATAAACGAAAGCATGGATTTTTAGTTCAGATTGACACATGGGCTCCCGTCTTTATTGGCCAGTAAGAAACATTAGCGGCGGTCAAACGCCGATCACATGGATTTTAAAAGCGAGTGGCAACAAAAGACGTATAGACGTTAATGACGTGGACCAGCGGCTTTTGGATCAGTTTACAACTGTGGAAGGTGGCTAAGAATCCGAGTGAGATCGAAATAGACCTCATACCTGCCATTTTTCCGTTTACTATAATGAACTGGCTGATCAGCCTTGCCCGTCGTATCTTTAAGGTGAATGGTACAAAATGAGTCCTGAACCTAGGTTTCACAGGTACATAGCGCCCCTCTGGTCAGACGCACGAAGACATCCGAGGTGTGATTTATTAGGGAAATAAAAAATAAAATAATAATAGAATTATGAGAGGCGGCACTAACGGAAATGGTCCCAGTCGGCAGAAGCCGAGCATGTACGCGGGCTTAAACTTAAAGCAATGCAGATCACAATATGGACACCAGTAGTCTCAAAGACCTGAATTAGTGAACAGGCTTCAGTCGACTGTACGTCATCTGTTTATTCTTTCTTTCCCCCTCCTACACATCAGAGGCATGAACTCCCTCCTGTCATCCACACGCTCCCTCATGGAGATGTTTGATGGGAAGCTGCAAGAGTTTGCCAACAATGTGGAGAGTGTCCACATGGTGTGGCTGGAGGAAATCCAGCAGGAGGCAAACCGCATGTTTTCCAGGTAAGAGAGGACCCAGGCAGTCTCACAGTTAACACAGTGTTCTCTTTGCAATGGTATGTACAGATGTTGTGAGAACATATGTAACATGGTGCAGACTGGTGAGGTTTCTCTAATGGATTAGTATTTCTGCTGCATTTTTTGTAATATTGTAATGGTGCCATATATTAAGGAATAGTGAGACGTTTGGGTGGTGGAGGTGTGCTGGAGGTGATATAGGCTTTAACGGAAGGCTGGAGGAGTTTGGTCATGTAATTGAGAAATTTGATTTCTAACAGACCACATCTTTGAGTAATTATTTCTGCCAAAAGATGAAATCAGCATTTAAGCTTTCATATGATGAACTGAGTTAACATTTGATAGTGGGAATGCATTTTAAAAAGAAACCTCTCTTTAGGTCTGCATTTTATTCATTTTTTCCATGTATTAATGCCCATATATCCCGTGTACCTGTACTGAATGTAGATAATGTGACTCTCTTTAGTGACTTCAGCGCTGAACCGGAGTTAATGCCAAAAACTCCATCACAGAAGAAAAGCAGTCGCAGGAAACATGTTTCTATGGGTCGAGATGAAGCTCATGGCAAGAGACGGTACGTGATGGGGAGGTAGAGATGGGCAGAATTCGTAGACTTCACCAGAGTGCATGCAAGACCCCCTTGACTTAATGAGTGTTAAAATGGTAGTGAGTATAATGATGATTGTGGGCCTGTGTAAAATGCACACAAGATACAGTTTAATTGTGGCTTAAGGTAAAGCAGTTGAATGAGGCTACCCAGTTTACCCAAGTTGTTTTAAGTCACACATGGGTAAACTCAGGCTCTTCATGAGACACATCTATGGTGTAAGTTTCATAACTGCTTTTTTCACTTTGGAAAGTGCACAGAGAGAGACCCACAAGCAGGACAATACCCCTTTGTTTGAGAGGGTCAAAATACAACTGATCTCCTTTTGCATATGCCTAGGTAGAAATAGCAAGCATGTGTTGACAAGTGTTTTATGCCAGTGTTGAACATCTGTCTGCAGAGAACATTGTATCAATGATTGCTTATGCCCTTTCCTCTCCAGCTTCTCCAAGGGAAAGCGCACCAACCTGCGGCGCTCCTCGGTGCAGACGCTCCAGCTGATTGCAGAGGATCAGGATGCTGCAGGTGCAGACGCCTCGCCACAGGAGACGCAGCCCAAGCGAAACGCCCGTCGGAACAACAAGCAGAAGCAGGAAGAGGGGCCGGCGGAGACAGAGTCTCCCGACAACGAGCCCGTCCAGAGCTCCTGCCAGGAACAGGAAGAAGGGCTTGCCAAGCCAAAGAAGAATAGCCTGATCCAGGCGGAGCCCTGTTCGCAGACGCAGAATGAAGATGGCACAAAGCAGCAGCAGCAGCCAGAGGTGGTGGCAGTGGTTGGTGGGGAGCCTGCCAGCTCTGTCCCTCCAGCCCCAAGCACATCCCACACTACCCCTGAGAAGCTGATGGAAGCGGTGGTGGAAATCTCTGCTGCTGAGCGCACCTCCGCCGACCTCCTCCAGAAGGCGGCGTCCCCCTGTTGCCGCACCGCCACCAAGCTAGCCATCGCCAGGCCCCCGGAGAGCCACGCGGCCGCCCCGAGCTCCCGCCGCTCCTCTGGGCAGCACTCCCTCGTTCTGCGGCGTTCCCTGGCGGGCCTGCGGCACAGCATGACCCGCGAGTCTGTTCGCAGGGCCTCCAGGCGCTCCTTCCTCAAGATGAAGGCTCGCATGAACAGCTCTACCTGCAGCAGCAACGCCAGCGGTGAGTGAGCAGCGGGGAGACTTTGATTTATTCATTGTTTACTTAATCAATGAGACATTGGGGTGGAATATTTAGGTAAAAAGCTGTGATCATAACTGACATTGTGAATTAATTTAGATACTGAAAGTATCTTTAAAATACTTACGTTCTAATCTAAGAAATTCTAAATTTGAGTGTCCAGTCACTGTGCAATCTTAACCCTCCAGAGATAATATAGCTGGATTAGCTGGCTGTGAGGTGTTAATTTTGGACCCTGCACCTAGAGCTCTGTGGCTTGAGTGTTGAAATGCAACAAATGCAGTCAGCCAGTGGCTATTGTTAGCATTACACGTCCCACAGTGCACTGCAGTTGCACAAACTCCGATGGGGGCGGTGTGACAAGGAAACCTGTTCAATGGAAACTCGCCCTTTGCCACGGGAGTGGAGCCAATTATGCCCCACAGCTGGAGGTTCTTTTCATTGTCAGATATGTTAATAACACTGCACAGATCCAAACATGCAGCATCATCTGCTACAGGGCTCAGCCTTTGCTTGCAGCAACCGCCTTTTTCCAATGCTTTTTTTTCCCCTTTATGCAACCCTGATTTGGAATTGGCAGTTGCACATTAGGCTTGTCTCAACCTGACAGCCCCTCATGCAGGAGTCCTGAAATAAGAAAAATGCAATCCTCCTTCTATTGAGTTTACCAATCCAATTCTGCTTATCTTACTTTAATGAATCATTTTAAATAATTCATTCATTTGTAATGGTTCATAAATTTTCTGTTTTGAAAGAAAACATTCAATTAATGGATGTTTGAAAATCAGGAGTTAAAACTAGTACATTTGCACCTAAATCTGACTATAACTAGCTGTATACTTGTGGATCTTATCCATGTATCACCAATTACCATTGACTGTGATTTGCTGAGCTCATCTCTGCTTCGTTTTAGGAGGCGTCTGTGTGGAAATGGAAGAGGAGGAAGAAGCCTTGGAGGGGTGAGTTTGTCTCTTTGTATTATTGCTCATGTGTATTTTTTGTCATCTCTTATTGTTAGGGTCTAAGTCCTTTCTGTCTTTCAAATGTGATTCATAAGTTGTAAAGTTGTAGTGTCATCATCAAGCTGTGTGATCATATTTGGGTCAGATTATGCAAAATTGCAAATGGAATTACATGGGTTCTATCAAAAGAGCCATACAGTGGATTTTCTTTAGATTTTAAATTACTCTTTAGTATCTAAGAGACACATTAATAATTTTTTGATTGAAAATAATTTAATCTTTATATTAATCTCTTGAAGTGCTTCTCTCTGTCCTGGAAATAGACAAGCCATTTTCAATGGGAGTTTGGTCATTAATATTCAATGCCCTGATTGGCTGACAAAACTCTTGAATGCGTAACCCCCTCAGGCCCTCAAAACTTGAGCAAACTTGTATGGATGTCTATCTCAGCAAGCTGGCTTGCTCAAAAGATGCCTCATGCTTTTTGCTATGAGCTAATTGAATGATTTTTTCAGTTACTGTAACTGGCAGGTCAAAAAAAAAAGAATAACCAAAATAATTTATTTATGGCTCTTAAGGGAACGGAATCTTGCCAGAACAGGAGGAAGCAAGCATTTAGAACCAGTTGAGATTTAAGCCAGTAGGTGATGGTGTATAAGGACTGTGCTACACTATTGCAAGCAGTCATAGAAATTCAGCACAGTAGATGACTGTCTATAGGTGACTAGCCTCTGTAAGCACTGTGCAGCTCGGCCATGAGAGGATGGTTTGCAGTTTAATCATGGAACACTCGGGAATCTGGCACCAAATGAAGAGATGCATTAATAGCTTCATGAAATGCAGAGAAATGAGACAGCAGTCACCAGGTGCATTGCTATGTCATCCAGCACCACAGGAATACATACGAGCCTTGTACAGGGGTATTTTACAAACTAACTGTTAAGCTGGCTCGGTCAGGATAGCTATCTCAACTGCCAAGCTAGTTAGGAGCTGGGCACTACAAGTTGGTCACTACAAGCCAGTCAGTAATCGTACCCCCCTCCCAGTGTAGCTGAAATACCGTGTTAGTGAACACTAGGCAACACAGCTAGCGAAGTATGGGAAGGCAAAAAAAGAACAATAATAGCACAATTTTGGGGCAGCCTGAACTCAGTGAAGGGATTATAAGTCACACAACGTGTAGCAAGACCCAGATCTCCTACCATGATCCAGGTTGCAGCTAGAATGCAAGAAGGAAAAAGAAACTGGGCAGAAGCTGATCACTTAATGTGCTGAGGTAGAAGGTCATGACTCATGACTTCACTGGCAAAAAGATCTTAACTTGCGCAGGCATTATACACAGTAATGTGTTACAACAGTGGTATGTTTTACCAGTGTGGTCAAAACAGCTCTCCTCTGCCCAAGTGTGTAAAAACTTTCTCAGTTAGTGAGCAAGATTT
Organism: Megalops atlanticus; assembly: GCA_019176425.1. Classification (NCBI taxonomy): domain Eukaryota; kingdom Metazoa; phylum Chordata; class Actinopteri; order Elopiformes; family Megalopidae; genus Megalops; species Megalops atlanticus. Next base: position 9,224,609 of record CM032885.1, on the reverse strand, counting down.
TTAGCATCTAATACTTGGTCTTGTCCTTCCCAGCTATTGTCCAGGTTTTGAAACTAGCTAGTGAACATGGTCAAGGGAAATGCTAATAAAGCTGGTAGCAAGGATCTTTCATTCTTTCATGTAGTCTGTCTTTTGTTTTGCAGTGTGTTACCAGAGCATCCAACAGAGACTGAACCAGATCCCCCACAACCAAAGGTAAGACTCATACAGTGCAGAAGCATGGTACAGTTCAGTACAGCAGCAAGCTAATAATCCCAATTGGCTGAACCTGTTAAGTGTTTTCCGTGTTAGATGACTGAGTTTAGGAGGGTATTAGGTTCTGTCAGTCAGAGTATTAACCTGTGTTTGTGAATTTTTTTTTTACCAAGTAGTCTCGATGAGACCTAGAATCTATTTTCCAAGAGAGTCCTGGCCAAGAACCAGCACACGTAGTTAAACATACAATTTACAGTGGCATAAGACAATGTTGAGTTAACCGTATTACCATCTAACTGAAGGGCATCAACACTGACTGGTCAAAATCAAATAACCATCATAACCTTCATTTTGAAGTTTTTAAAAATGTTTTTTTCTGTATTCAAGTGAATATGCTCATTAATAAAGTTTGAAATTTGAACAACTAGAATATGTATGCATATTGATAAGTGTAGTACTTGTCACACATTGTTTGCAACACATTGCAATCAGATAAATATATGCCACAACAGTAATCATATTCATAAACACAACCCTGTTGCTTTCTAGTGCTTCTGTGCCGGAAATGTCAATAAAGACAAGCTGTACTGTGTGTTAGCCAATGCAAGACAACTTACCAGAGCCTATACGAACAAGTTAATGATTAGTTAAGGTTATATAACCTGCACCTGCAGTCTTGTTTAAAAAAAAAAAAACAACAGACTAGCTTGCTAGCTTCTTAATGGCTTTAAGCAAAATGACACACGACAACTCAGTTACTCTGGTCAGTTCGTCAGATGACTGGGGTGTTAAAACTTTGGTGTTAAAAATGGAAAACTAATAATGTTGGTGGGGAGAATTACTTTACAAGTATCAGAAAAACACAAAAAGCAAACACAGGTAGAAATTTCTTCTTTGAGATTCCCACGGGTATTTCCAACTCCCTTGAATGCTTTTTCCCAATTGGATTACTTTATTTACCATAATTCCAACATGACTTGAATGCAACAACTTCTAGTAGTCATTGTAGGCGAGGGAGAGAGCCTACTGTTGTGACACATTCATTTCATTTAAGATGCTATTTGGAAACAATGTTTTGCATTGAAAGGTGTTACGCGTGTTTATTATTGATAACACACATCCACCTTTTCTTAATGGAAGAGTCATTTCTTCTATCACTGTGGGCCCCAGGACATTGTCAGTAGATGACATGGCTAGATTTAAGACTCAAGATGGGAAACTTGCTGGCTCAGCCACTTGAACTGCCAATATCCTTTCATAAGTATATTTTACATTTAAACCCGAATGCATACGAATATATGAATTTGATTGAAAGGAAATGCCGTTGTCATGGAAGGGGGATTCTGCATGCAGCCAAGTGTGGTAACCCTGCTTTTTCCTCTGCTGACCAGGAGGATGCGGAGGAGAAGAAGGCCGAGGCCCCCACCACTGAGGGTGTACGGCGTTTCACTCGCTCTATGGCTCAGAACTCCACTCCTACTAATGCGGGTCCGGCTCGTTTACTCAGAGCAGAGAGAGACGGCGCATCAGACTCCAGTTCAGGTATGTCGTTACGCTCAACAATGCTACCTTCATGCCCAATATGATATTGTAGGCATAGAAAAATACATCTACATACAGAAATATCATGGTAGAATGGCTGCTCAGTGCCTGCGTTCTTTGTTCAAATTAGCCGGTAATTAGACAGGTTGAATAGCCTTTGTTTTGTCATTGTACATGGATTGTGTTCATAAGGGAGAACAATTGTCTTGTGGAATTGCATTGTGGGATTGTGGTGGTACAGTAAGACAGAAAACTCTGACCCTTTCTGCAGATGGCAGTGGAAAGAAGAAACCACCAGCAATGTCCTCTGGTCCAAGGTGAGTTGACATTTCTCAGTTCTTTTAACCCCAGTACACTTCCTGTTCTGTGATCACTTTCCCTCTGCAGGTGGGCATTTGAAACTGCTCCCTATAACAATGGCAACACCTGGAAGCATTTGTGTATTTAATAGGGGTATACATGAAAAGATATTGCGTTGGTTCATGAAATTAGACATGATCTATTCTAATTATGATATAATTATGATTTCTACAGAATACCCCCAAAATGCACTCTTTGGTGTTAATTACATTAAACACCAGATGGCACAATAACTAAGTAAATTCTTCAATCTTGTTTTGCCATACTGTGGCTTGCACTGGAAAGCACAATTTGAATGGGGGCATCTGCTTTTAAAAGTTGAGTTTTGTCATTTATTGTAGAAATATTTTTAAGGAGATTTCATACATTGCACTTAAAACAATTCTTTCACCATTTTAAAAAGGATTTGATAAAAATATTGCTTTTGCACATTTTATAGCTCAGCAATAAACCAGGAATCTTATTCAGTCATAACTTGTTTGCATTCAAATTTTGTTCAACATACAGTGATGGTATCAAACTGAACTCAGTATCATGTATTGAATTGTGAACTGATTGTACTGTTACACCCCTATTTAGCAAATGCTCATTTGGGGTGATTTACAGAAAGTGTAGCAAACCACTAAATACACATTTATTAAGGATATTCAGAACTGCTTCCAAGAGTCCTGCTAAAAGCACTTGTAGGGTAAAAATCTCACATTGGAGTAGGTAATGGGATGTCTTTATGAAGCTTCTTACTCCTACTCTAAGCTGGGAGTAAGACCATTTCCAACAAGTAGATCTCAGTTTATTTTTCTGACAAATAAAAAAGTGCTGCAAAATGATGGTAGTGATGAATTTTGTCATACTTGACCTTTGCACCCGTAAGCGGTTATAGGGATGGAGTCATCAGTCATGGTTATTGGAGGTATACCACATCCCCATGTAGCTGAGATCCTTCCAGGACAAAATTGTTTTCAAATAATAAGAATTAAAAAAAAAAAAAAAGCGAGAAATGCAGTTTAAATTACTTTTATTAAATCGGTAAGTGGTGGTGATCTGCCCACAGAGTGACAATGACTGACGAGGTCAGTGACAAATAAAATGCCCTCCTTATCTGATGGGTATCTCTCTAATAACTCTGTGTTGTCAAGTGTATGCAAAAACATATTTAATTCCCAAAACACCACATCAATGCAGCCATCTGATGGCAGCATTTCACAGGTTAGGATAGCACTTTAGGACTCCTAAATACCTACCTAGGTAGGAGTAGTTGATTCTAAAGAAATCTGATAAATCGCTTTTAGGAGTATGAGTAAGACCAAATATGCTTCACTCTCAGTATTGTCCAGCACTTGAGACCTACTGTTTCCCACTCTGATACTTGGTAAATACAGGTCCTGATCTGCTCATTGAGAAATGGGAATTGAGCCAACAGCAATGCCAACAGTGTCTTGTTTCTCTGTTCCTGCTTCTGCTCCTGATCTCTAGGTCAAGCTCCACCAAACGCAGAGCACCTGAGGCTGCAGAGGCATTGACTACCCCCAAAAAGAAGTCCTCTCTCCCCAAGAGCCAGACTGTAAGACAGTTTTTATTCCCAATGCATACACATATTTAACTGAAGTTTGAAATCAGCCTAGGGCTCTGGAAATGTTTAGGTTGTACCATTGTTATGACTAAACACACGGGACAATAGTGTAGCATAGTGGTAAAGAGCAGGACTTGTAACCGAAAGGTTGCCTGTTTGATTCTCCTCTGGGGCACTGCAGTTGTACCCTTGGGCAAGGACCTTAAACCAGATTTGCCTCGGTAAATATCCAGCTGTATAATATGGTAACATAAGTGTCTGGATAACCGTCTGCGAAATGTCAAAAATGTAATGTAATATAATGCATTAGCTTGGTAGCATGCAAATGTGTGAAGGTGCCTTGCAGATAACATGTTGTTGCAGATGATTGGTGGTATGACCGGGCCATTAGTTGACACAATTCATCAGCGTATACCATTCTAATAAAACTTTGCACCAATTTTTTTCCTTGTTGACAAGAAAAAAAATTATAATTTGTGTAAGACATCCACAATCTTGATTTTGTAGTCTTTTGGTAGTGCAGTGAATGAGTCATTGATAGATATGGTCCTGTTGACTTTCCCATATGTAATTTGAGTGAGAAATAAAGTGTTAAGTGTTTCTGGAGAAAGAATTTTGTCTTGCCCTTTGCCCCTGTTGATTGCTGTTTACTGCTCTGTTCATTAATGTAGTTGTTACGTTTTCTATTAGTTATTCTTGTTTGTATTTTGTTTGACTTATCATCACTCTCCCCCTCACACAGAACCAGAGCCCAGGTGCTAAGAGAATGCTAACAAATGTTTCTGCCTTAATTTCTTCAAATGGCCTTATTTCTGTCCAGGTGGTCAAGCCCAACATGAAAGCCTTCTTGCAGACCGTGCAGAAGAACCAGCTACTGATGATGACTCCAGGATCAGTGGGTCGCAGTGCTATTGTGAAGTCCTTCATCAAACACACAACCCCACTCAGAACGGACCTCAAGGTCAGTAGACGGTGACCTTGTCTGTGTGATTGTTCTAATCTGATTTCATATATTTCTTTTCTTTATTTATTTACCTAGGTGTACAGTTAAAAAGTAGCTCAGTTTGGAAACCCATTCTTTGATTAGTGAAAAAATATCATTTTAAATTTAAAAGTTGCCATGTTAGTGAAAAGCTGACAAACTTTCACTCGTCCCCTCATCTGACAATATCAAAATTTTTCTTGGCTGCACTCTTAACACAAAGTAAATCCAAAACAACACTGCCCACGTTTGCTCAATTTTTACTATGATTTTTACTACCAAGGTTTTGTTAGTGTCTTTGTCTTATATCAAGCCTTTTTCTTCTCTCCGTCCCTCAGCCAAGTGGCGGTTTAGTGGTAAGTCTGCACTGGGTTGTGTGCTGTTCCCTGATCACTTTGTAGCCTTTAAAAGTCACTAACTTGTTCTTTCACTAGGCCTGAGTTGTGGGTCCCTTTTCTCTCTGGGCAGTGGTCATTCATCCTAATTACCTAACTCACTGTAGTGGTGTACATGATTGAGGATGGGAACATTAGTTTAACATTTCATTTCAACAGTTCATTTTTTCCCGTTAAATGAGGAAAAGCTACACGGTTTGAAATGATAGAATAAAATGTTATACATCTGTAGCCACTGTTTTTGTTACATAAGGGCTACGTAAAAGCAGTCAAGTAGTCATTCTTTTGGCTCCAGATTGGAAGATACTTTTAAATGAATGCATTATGACTTGTGGGTCTTCTGTTCCTTTTCCTCAAATATAAGAATCAAAATTAGTTTCACTGCTTTGATTCCTTTGCACTGTATTTACTCAGTATTTTAAAAGAGCCATACAGTGTCTTTTCTTGCAGTTGAAAATCATTCCTTGAAGCTTCATAAACTTTTAAGAAAAGTGTAGTATTTTTAGTAAATTTTTCCCAATGCTTCTCTGTCCGAGATGTGGGCAGGCCCTTTTCAGTAGGAGTTCATTCGTATTCATGAGCCATTGTGCTGATTGGCTGACAATTCTTGTGACAGCACAGCCCACTTAGGCCAACTCTAAAACGAACAGATTTGGACAGATCAGGAAATGTAGCATCTGTGATCTGTTGTACAATTAGATGTGCAGTGCTGAAATGCATATTCACAAATCAATTGTTACAAACATTAAGGCACAGAAACACTATCACTCAAGCTTCATTTTAAAGGAAGGGCTTAGCTAGCTAATGTTAGGCAGGGTAGCTACCCAAATGAAATAGAAACAATATTGTTGGTAAGGCTAGCTAGCTACTATCACTTTTTACCATGAGTTCAGTCAGTATTGTTATGCTTTGGAAATATAAGTAAGTATGGCTTTAGCAAGCCATGATGTTGGAGTAAAGCAAGTTACATTTACATTACTTATACATTTTGTCCCTTTGCTTATGCTTTCATCCAGAGGAATGAACAACAGGAATACATTTAACAATAGCTTTACATTGCTGACATTAAGTCCACTCTTCTACAGAGTGACTCCAGAAGTCATGTACAAAGGGCAGCTGGAAAAATGAAACAAAAAGTTAGACAAACAAGGATGTCATCCACCCACAAACAAGAGCCAGTGTCAGACACACAAGGCTGAAACCACAAATGCGCTCCTGGTCCAACACAAATGTTTAAAATACCTGACAACAGTGTACCATTCTAATACAATACCAATCTCAGGGCCTCCCTGGGTTAATGTCAGTGTAATGTTTTGTAAATGTAAGAAACAGTAGATACTCCCCCTCTTGTCTGGGAGGCTGACACTTCAGCACAGATGCACCCAAAACATACTTTGCTCAAATAAAACAAACATCTGATTTACAACAACTACATGATTAGCTGCAACGCTAAGCAGCACACTGTTAAGTGCAACACAGTTTAAGCAATGAGTTCTTAAAAATGTGATACTTAGCTAGTCAAGACAACCAAGTTCACGTTATCCAAACTAGTTACACTGAACTAATTGCTTTTCCTCACGGTTGGGGGGGCGGGCTCCCACAGTATTTACACTAGAGTAGAGTAATTTTACTTATCTAGTAGTACTTGCTGTTTTTTCATGAGAAAGATCAACTATTAAAGATGCAATTGTGGGTAGATAGACCCAATGAAGATGAAAATTAGCTACCTGGAAATTGCATAATGCTGTGATATTGTATATGTAAACTAAAATGGTGTGTACAGATTTAGGCCTGCTATATTAATGTGGTTTAGTAATACAAGTAGAACATTATTACTCCTGAGCAGTGCATGAAACTGATATGGAACTTTAGCAAATTGAGTACTTTTTTAATTACAGGAAATTATTATTACAAAAAAATTTATGTTGAGGTGTCTGCCTCTCTCTTACAATTACTTGAACTAGCCATCTTAGACCTGTCCTGATCATTTATTTTTGTATTTGATTACATGCTCACTGACTGCAGTCATTGAATGCCCAAACAGGAATTGAAAATATTTTCTAACCATAGCCTATTTATAGTTTGACCTATGCTAATCCTTAAAGATGGTAGATTATAAGACTGTCTAACCATAAATGCTAGTGTTAGGTTGCTGTAACTTGTGAGTAGGCTTTAAGTGAATAACTAAAAGTCTTAACCAAGGTGTTTAGTGAGATTATTATCTCCACTCCATGCATTAAAATTTCTGAGCGAGACAGCCTATTTTGTGATTGGCTAATGCCACTGTACTGTATTGCAACCCATGTTTGTGACATGAGCTAACATTTAGCTAGGTAGCAAACAGATTCATTAGTTAGGCCAATTAACGATGACCAAATGGACATCCCTGACAACACAGAAATGTTGGCATATTAGATATATGACTATGACTATCATATATTATTTTCAGATTTGACCAGATAGACTAATTGTAGTTGTAGTAAAGAGGTGACAAAAAGCAGACAGAAGAAAGTGGAAGGAATGAGATGAAATGATTGCTGATCCTGCTTGGAAGGCAGTCTGCAACTATTCCATCTTCACTTTTTGTGATCCATTTTGGGAATTGTCGAAATTACTTTTATATGCCTTGCACTCCATATTTATTCTCACCCCTGCCTTGACAGAAATAAATACCCTCCCAAAGGGAAAAAGAACACACATTTTTATGTATGTGTACTAAAAATTCTTATAATAGCATTTCAAACCCATTTTCAGAAATAATTATTTATTCCATTTTATTATGCATATTGTTATTCCTATTTAGACAGGGGTAGTAATAAATACGGAGGGTGCTGTCCATATCCTTTGCCTCCGTTCAAACAATCTCTCTCTTTCTAAGGAACGGGAGCGGTTGCGTCTGGAGGCTCTGAAGAAAAAGCAGGAGCAAGAGAATGAAAGAAAGAAGAAATTGGAGGAAGAGAAGAAGAGAAAGCAGGAGGAGATGAAAAGGTCAGGACTGCTTCTTGCATGTCAAGCTGATTCCAGTACTTAGAATGGAATATTGCTGGTGTTGCTGTTGTGTCTGTAGATTTGTATTTTTTTTTTTCCCCCATTTAAATGTTCTAAAGCACAATACAAGATGCCTGGTATAATGCATTCACATGGGAGCTTAATTACTTTTAACATTAGGTGCCATTTTTGCAGTCTGATTTCTGAGTTTTTCAGTGATGCCAGTTTCTTCATGGCAGCACTGTAACAGTTTGACTAACAATGTACAGTATAGGTAGTGTATCTAAGCCATTCTATTTGGTCATAGTAAGCTCCTTAAAGTGCTCAGTGGGGTGATATACCTTCAGTTAATCAGATTTGTTGTGTTAAATTTGTTTGAACTCTCTCCTCTGCGGCAGAGTTTGGAATCTGAGGGAATTAGCCCTCTGTAAAAACTTGTGCTGCGGCTTTTTTCTGGCTGTACTTTATACATCACAATATTTGTTTATGATATCTATAATGAAAAGAATGCAGTCAGCCAATTTTAATCCTTGCGGGGAATGATCTGATATGTGACTAAAACACTGCTCCATTAAAAACAAGGCAGTGGCTTGCCGCTAAGGCACAGGTGCGTGGCCTCGGTTCCTGAATACAGCCGGTATTTAGGTTAGCAGCCAGAGCTAAGCGTGTTTTGAGCTGTGGATGTGGACTGGATCTGACCGCTTTTGTAGGAAGAGGGATGAGCGCCTGCGAAAGGTGGTAGAGGCACGAGTGAAGGAGGAGCAGAAGGAGGAGGAAAAGAAGAAGAAGATTGAGCAAAAGATGGCTCAAATGGAGGAGAAAAATGACAAGGTACAAGACTGCTCTCCTGTGTTAGTATTGATTAGTCATGCCCCCTTGTCATGCAGCCTTTTCCCTTAAAATACCAGTGAAGGACCTGTGTGTCATGCTGATCGTAATGGCAATATAATGTGTAGCCTTCATTTATGAACACAGGAATGTTAAGCAAATATAACATTGCACTACCTGTTTGCATTGCACACTGGCATTTGCACCAAACTAATACCTGCAACCAGCAGGTAAAAGCATGGATCCTGCAAGTATTCTGCCACACTGTGAAATGGGGAGTTGAGATTAGTAGAGGCAGAAGCAGAGGAGCAATCAGAATGAAGATGAGTGGCTGTGTGCAGTGCAGATGTTAACGTCAAAGACAATGTAATAACGTGTAGGAACACCACAAATATGACCATACACACAGAGAAAGAAGTGTAAATTTTACATGCATTCAAATAAGCGTGAAAAGAAAAGGTACTAGCTGTCTTCTCATTATCAGTTACGTGTGGAGCGCCTGGCAGAGGAGAAGGCTAAGAAGAAAGTGGCCACTAAGCGCCAGGAAGAGCTGGAACAGAGGAGGAAACAAGAGGAAGAGGCCAGGAGAAAGAGGATTCAACAGGCTGTAAGACACACACTCCCCTCTCCAGTTATATAAGCCTTTGAAAAACATGAGAGGTATCATGGTGATAATGCTAACGGTATCATGGTTATAGAATTATACTATATAAACTATATATATATACACAGTACTTTTTGAGTTATTATTTATTGATAATGGAATCACTACATGATTGGATGGGGTGGTGAAATTTGCAAGGTAGGGACCGGGAAATGCACAACATACTCTAATGGAGTAACCTTTCTAGCGCACACACATCCTTTTAAGAATTTATCAATACCTTTCTTGAGACAATCAATACTCTTGGCCAATTTGACTGTACATTTGCCAGGCTGTCTCAAGACTTCCTTGGGTGCTAGGACCACTGTTTTTGCAAGAATATAATGGTGCCATGATTTAAAAACTAGAACATCCAAACTGAGGTTATGATTTACTGATATCTGAATCACTACTCAATTCAACAATCTTTCTACTTTTTACCCTAGTGAAAAAAATTAACATTTCAGAGTAGGGTATTCAAATTCACACTACCCATTGGCAAACAGAATGCGTGCAAAAAAAGTGACCTAGCTGACTCGGATCTTTAAAGTAATCAGATGTGTCATGGGCTAATTAAGCTAATAGGCCAATATCACTGTACATTTTGTGAACATCCTTCTCTTCCTCTCTGTCAGGAGGAGGAGGAGAAGAGGCAGCAGGAACTGCTTGCTAAGAGGCAGGCAGAGGAAGAGCAGGAGCGAGCCCGCAAGCTAGCAGAGGCCCGCCGTGCACTGGAGCTGAAGAAGGAGCAGGAGAGAGAGAGGGAGCTGGAGCGCGAGAGGGAGCGGGAGAGAGAGCGGCTACGACAAGAGGCAGCAGAAAGGTTTGAGAACATTTTAAGATTGCCATTATTCGGCAACTGATTTGTTAAAACCTACAAGTTCCCAGCCTTTGCATAAGTTCCTTGACTTGTTGAAGAGAATGTGACCAATTGTTTGACTGTAGGGAGAGAATGGAGAAAAAGAAGGCCCTGGCACTCCAGAGGGAGCTAGAGAAAGCTGCCCGGGAGAAAGAGCTGAGGGAGGCTGAGGAAAGAAAGAAGAAGGTGAGCGTATTAGGGACACTTCCACTTCAAGACCTGACAGTCCTCAAATACATGTACATTAATACTCCAATGTTAGTATTCTGATTATGAGAGAACCTGCCAGCACAAATGGAAGTTTTCTTCTCACTCTATGTCCTTAAACTCTGCCATTGTAACCCTCTTCCACAGTCCTGCCCGTGCATTTCGTCCACTGCTTCAGTGTTTTGCTGTGGCATAAATGGGAAAGTTAAACTGCAGAATCAGTTATACTTCCTCACACTGTTGTTTCCCATCATTGAGAATGTTGATCTGCTGATTGTTTGCAATAAGCCATTTTGCAAAGATGTGCTGAGGAAACACAGAATAGTACAAAATCAAGCACCTTCTGAGCCATAACATCAAATTCACACTTTTATGGGGTTTGTTTGGATTGCCCTGATGTATACAGGAGTTCTGGACATGTGGTCATGTAGTCATCGTCTATTCCTCTTTGAGATTCCAATGTGTTTCCTTGCATTTCTACATCAGGAGGAGCAGCAGAGACAAGCTGAGCAGGAGAAAGCTGCTGCTGCTGCTGCTGCTGCTGCTGCTAAAATCGTCACCGTGGAGATTCAGGTGAGCTGAGACATTACTTTATACAACATACACTACCAGGGCAAATGACAATTCCAAAAAAAAAAAAATTTGGAAAAACAAGGCAAACAATGTCTGAAACTATTTTCAAAACCCTATACATGTCATTTTTGTACATACATGCATATATTTGGCTCCAGAAATTCATTTTTGCACAAAATTCAGGTTTACTGTCTTAAAAATGTCAAGCATTGTTACCATAGTTGCTTTTAAAATGAATTTTTTGTGTGTTATTCTATGTGTTATTTATCACAAACTGAAAAGATCAAATATTGATGTTTAGTCATACACATTTTACACCGAAGAAATTCAAAATATTTATTTTCATGCATGTTACTATTGTGCTATTCGAACACCTAACTATGCTATATATATTTTTTTAATGTTTATCAACAAGTAATTCTTGTAGTGAGAGAAGAATGTCACAAACTTGCAAAAATGACTATCTGCAGTAATAGTAACGTAGATAAATACATCACCATATGATCAAACCATATGAACAGACTGAATGTGACATTTGATTTAATCTTAGGTTATATGGCCTGATACTTATAACCTGCCAAATGTAATTGCATGTTTTGCAAACAATATTAGTGCAGTGTGAGAATAATTAGTATTTTTAGCAGAGTTTGCATATTATTGCAGATAGTATGGTATTTCTTGGAGGACAGGATACATTGAACTACCTTAAAACTAGATCATTTAAAAATGAATAGTGTTATTCCAAGAGGTGTATTCAAGAATATGTCAATACCAGAATGTTTTTGGTATGTACAGCTAATGGTTTCAATGGGACTCAAGAATGGTTTAACAGGAAATGTCAACAACTTGCAGAAAAGTTACTAAATTTTTTGTCAATTTTGTGCTGTCTTTTAGAAATCACCTATGAAGTCTCCTGTAGGAAAGGGACCAGGACTCAATGTGACTGTGGATGTTGAGGTACAGTGGCAAAATGAACATTGGCTCAATGTTTTGCTTTGTTTAAACAGAAGAACAGTTGCTATAATAGCAAAGCAGTATAGCTTGCATAATATCTGTAAGCCATCAACCACATTTCCCAAAAGTTATGAAAGTCACTGAGTACAAGTTAAACCCAAGAATTAATGTGGAGTGTTTATCAAAAACTGCTTTTTCCTTTGTGGAGCCCGTGGTTTAAACAGGGCTCAAAAAGTGGTTCAGTAGGAAATGTTAACAGCTTTCAGAAAATGTGAACTGCTTACAGAACTGTAACTGTAACGGCTTACTTAGCCTTTTAACGTTCATTATTTTAATAGTTTTGTGCTCTTTTTTAGAACTCAGTTTTGAAGACTCCTGCAGGAAAGGGACCAGGACTCAATGTGACTGTGGATGTTGAGGTATAATGAGTCACTGACTATTTACTCACGTATATGCAGCAACAGCACTGCTGTGATTTATGTGTGTGTAATGTATACATAAAGTGTGTGTGTTAAAAACAAAAGATAATAGCAAAGCAGCTGCTAATTGTAAATCTTCAAGCAATGGATGGAAGAACAAATCCGCTTAATGTCTTACCTCAACACCCCTCTCCCTGCCAGAAGTCTCCACAGTCATATGAACTCACTCCAAAAGGGGGGAACAAGCCAGTGGCTGTGAATCCCAACCCAGATGATTATGGGATGGACCAGAACAGTGATGATTCTACCGATGATGAATCTGCACCACGGAAACCCATCCCATCCTGGGCACAGGGTGAGGCTATTTTTTGTGGATGTTTGTGCATAACATGAAGGTGTCTGGCTTTGAAGAATTGAGCACAGTGAATAAGGTTCTGAGATGACGGAGAACTGAGATTTCTGAGAACTTGAAATTTTGTACTAGAACTCTTAAACTTGTGTTCACCATGCTTCAGGCTCTGGTGTTTTATTTAAAAGCCCTCATCTGGGATAGACCTAATGCTGTCACTGTTTCATAGCAGACTTAATGCATCTTATTCTACGGTTCTCATTATCGGTTTGTATGGGGCTCTCAATGAACTGTCATTAAAATGTGGGTGCACTTCATATTGATATTAACCACCACTTCAGGGCAGTAAAGGACTGTGCCATATCATGGACTTGTTACACAGTAGTACCACGGACACATACCACTGCATCCTCCTTAACTACTCAGATCAATAAATGCGTCTGCATCTGTGTGAGGAGTCCCCTGGTGTAATAATTGTGATGCAAATTAGCGACTGACATCAGAATATCACATTTTCGTTTTCACGCAGGTCGACAGCTCCAGCAGTCCTTGCTGAATCAGTACTTCAATCCCGTGGATGTGGACTCTTACTTTGGAGAGATTGTGGAGCCAAAACTTGAGGAGATATTCAACAAGAGCAAGCCCCGCTACTTCAAACGTACCAGCTCCGCAGTATGGGATTTGCCTCCACAAGTCGGAACTTACTGAACTAGTCTGTCTGTCTGATTTTCCATGTGTATTGTATCTCTTCTTCTGTAGCCAGGATTTTAAATATTGCAGTTTACTGAATAAAAAGTTTATTGTCAGTAATTTGAATTAATTGCATTTTTGAACAAAATGGAATCTGTTTGTAGTTTTTTTTTATATATATTATTTTTTTAAGTGTTTCCCCTCTTCTGTAGCCCAATTTTGGAATCGACAATTGGATACGCTCTACTCATCTCACTGCAACAAGTACTGTATGACACTCAAAGGTAGAGGGCATTAAACCTACTACCACACACTGTCCTTTGAGCAACAAATTTAAGCAAGTATGATATTTTTCCCAACTCCAACACAATATATGCCATTATTTTCAGTAACTGAGATCACAATTATTTATACAAATTGATTTATTGAGATACACTGTGTTCAGCTTTCTCCAAGGGGCACTTATAGGGCCTTAGAAGATAGGAGTGCAGATTACTGTACAGAGCACAAAATGCATATTACTAATTCATTTGTCTTTACCCAAAGTATGCAATTAAATTGGAAAACTAACGTTGTAATTGGACCATATTTTAAGAACAATAGAACGTACATTATCCAACACTTAACTGATTTAAAACTTTTTGGTTGGGATTTTTTTTTTCTTGGAAGTTACTCAGAGTGAAAGGTTTTATATATATGTATATGTATGTTTCTTTTTCCTTTTTCTTTCCTTCTTTGTATGGAAACACATTGTGAAAGTAAATGCAGAATGTACAGACATTGTTCTTCATATTGTCTTGTGTGACTGTTCAGTAGAAGTAAAAGTCAAAGCCAAATATAGAGTATAGAAAATAGAAATAGGCCTGAATGAAACCTTGACAATAAAATACACACATGAGCAAGCTGTTTAATCTAGCATTTTAGCTGGGATTTCTGTTCCCTGTCACTCCTATTCACTGACAGCAATCACTGATGAAACTCAGTGGAGCAAAGAACTCCATTTTGGAGTCTGGGTGTTGAACTTGGACAGAGTCTGGGGTTCCAATTCACTGTTTTAGTCAAGATGTATTTCTATGGCACACTATTGACATGTACTGTTACTTGTGTGGCTATGATAGGTTGACACTCGGGTCGAAGCTGAAGCCTTTTGTAACTCACCGCTGTAGTAGAGGAGCATGTACTGAAGCAGGGTTTCCATTGGTGCTGCCTGAAATGAGATACCCTGACAGATGAGCCCAGATACCAAAAATTATTGTACAAACCAGATACCTTTTAAAACATTAAAAACCTCCATTAGTTTTTGGATTATGGACTGACATTTTCACATGGCTGTAAATCACTATACAAAGACCTCTTGCAATGCAGGTTTCATTCTAGCATGACAGCTCTGCGTTCACAAGGAATGCTCCTCTGGAACTTGGAGTTAATGAAGAGGGCATCTGCCTCAAATGCTTCATGGAGTTTGTGTGGACACACTGCTCTGTAGAGGTGTACAGCAGGTGAACGCGGTCAGTGTTCTGGGTCCAGTGGGTGGATGACTGGGATGTGTCAGTGAATGACTATGGTCAGCAACAGTATCTTTCCCTGGTGTGAACTGGACCTTGGTTATACCTTCATAGTTGATTTGCCTACTGATGGAGGTGGAAAGTGTCCAGTATGTGAAGTTGAAATGAATGTTGGGAGGACCTGGTGATCACCGAGTGTGAACTTGCAACCCTGCACAGATGTGTCCCAGACAGGTGAGAGGTTTAACACTCACCAAGGGATTATCTTTAGCCCCATAGGTGTCAGTGGTCTCCGGGTAAAGGCCATTAGTGGATGACAGCAAAAATGGACAAAATAACCTGAAAACATTTTGGGAATGTGCTGATTTCAGAAGCCATCTGTGTGTATCTGAACATGCCTATGGTTAAAATAGGTTCCTGCTTGCGGGGGGCACCTGCATGTAGAATTCAGTGCAGCTGTTGGAGGATGAGGGGAGCACAGTGGGGTCAAGCAGGGTGCTGGTGGGCAGAAGCACCCCAGGCCACTGAGAATATCCAGTTCTTTCTGTTACCGTGGTGAGGTAACACCCTGAGGCATGACACCATAACACAGTGACGGTGTGTCGCCACAAGTTTCAGATACCAATGGTAATGTTGCCCCCATGCAGTACAGACAGGCCAGCAGCATGGCTGGGGGATCTGCAGTTGCTGCACTGCTTGCTCTATGCATGTACAGGCTGCAGTAATTGTACCAGGAGGTCAGATTCATGTTATCAGGGCTATGCAAGGACTCTGGAGCAGGCTGCAGCAGATTCTACTTGGAAAGCAATGTGTCTGGCTCTAGAGAGGGTTAGGTCAACAGATTCAAGCAGCATTCTTACAAACCTGGGGTTATTTGTGTTCTACATGGGGATGTGGCTAATCATGTTGTTGTGCAATGGACTCAATTTTCAAGTTCATTAAGCCTTGCAAATTAGCAATATCCTGATGCAACAGGTAGGTGGCTACATTGTCTGAGGATCAGTCTGCAGTGGAGAGAAAAAGCTGTGCTGTATGTCTCCTGCCCCAGGAGTCTCAAACACATGCTGCCCCTCAGTGCCCAGGCAGTGCAATTACATTTACAAACTTCTGAAAATCCTAGTGCCTCCAGCAAGTCCACAATACTGGTACTTTGTCTGGTAAAGTGAGGAACAGAGCAGGAGGGAGTAGTGAAGATCTGGATATCCAAAAATGTGGCAGCAATTCAAAGCTCACCAACAGGGATATACTTAGGATAGTTGCTAAAAATTACCAAATGGCCTCAAGACTTATCACAGAACTGAATCCCCAATATCAACAAAAACAGCATGTGGTGTGCTTCATAAAGCTGATATTTATGGTAGGGCTGCCATTCAGAAACCATTTTTGACCAAGGCCAATGTGCAACAGCCCATAACCTGGTATAATAAGCTTAAAAACTAGACTTTGGAGCAGTGGCTGAAAGTAGTATAGTTGGAGTCTTTTTCTGTGTCTGAGTGAGTTTGTATATATACATACATTGTCTGGTCCAAACAGTTAAACACAGTGGTAGATCTGTTTGGGTATGGGCAAACATCTTGTGTGAGGCACTGCTGGGTCTGATTATTGCAATCAAATAACAACTAAAGATAAATGTTGGTTGGTTAATAGTTTCATCCACATTTGTGTTCATAACCAGTTGTAGATGGATAAAAAACAAAATGGCTTATTTTAGATATGCAGGTTTATTGAAGATTCTGTAAGATTATGTGCCATTCTGACATTTAAGCCTATAGAACATTGCTATTAAAGCCAGCAAAATGAAATCAAAAAGTCTTGAGTGTTAGGGTTCTTCTTCTCATTGCTTCTCATTGGCAATTCCAGAGCTCTTGGATCAGTAGTATCCTCCTGTTCCAAAAAAAGATTAAAGTAGTCACTTGCCAACCAATATGTGCTTGTCTGTCTCTGTAATAGTGGGCTATACTGTTGAGGGAACAATATTTGAAACTGTACAAGGGAAGGGAATGATCAGCATCAGATGATTAATGTAAGTGTATTGCTAGCATTTAGTGTTTTCAGGTAACATTACAAGCACGTGAGGCTAGGGAGTTAACATTACAATCCAATGAAGAATTGTTACTATTATTGTTCACTATTTGTACAGCGTTATACTATATAGTACTTGTATGTTCTTGGCTGTTCTTAATTTCCCATAGGCTAATTCCCTCACAAAGTGCAGATTCATCAGCCATGAGCTAACAGGAAATTAAACCCATGGCTGGTGAGGGACTGCTAAAATAGAATGTCAAATGTAAGACATACACATTCTGTTGTTTCAATCCCTCGTTAATGCAGTTCCTGATGATGTCTATGTACCTGATCTGCTGTCATGGTCATTAGATCTAGTCATTATATCTGTGCATAATTTCTTTCCTTAGGTATGTATGTGTTAAAACCAATACACCGTACTATCAGCATTTGCTCAAAGGCAATTAATCTGATTTTGATTCACTTTATGAAACAACAATACTCACTGCACTGGTACAGCTTGTTAACCCTTAGGATGTCATTGCGGCTCATCTGGGTGGCTTTCCCAATTTCCACATTGCTGTTCGGGATGGGTATCATGGTGGGCTGGTTATTCTTTGAGAAGGCATACCTGGGAGAAAACAAAGAACTCTGAAGAAATCTACAGTGTTTAATGATTCCATTGTTTTACCCGCCCCCAGGCATTAGGATGATCATTTAGATATATAGATGAATATTAGAAACAGATACGGACAGACAGATGACTAAATGTAATGGCAGCTGCATAAAAATGCTTTCAAATTGAAGAATGTTCATTTCACTGACCTATGATACTGCATGACAGAGTTGTAGTCATATGGGGTTCCCTGGTTGTTTGTGTTGATTTTATTGAAATTGTGTTCCATTCCTGAAAAAAGATAATTAATTAAGCACCATTTAGTCCTGCATGTAACTGATCTAGTTGAACACTAATTACTCAAAGCAATTTTGAGTCAACCTAAGGCTTGAAGCAGCTAAAAAGCATGTATACTACAAAGAACAGGCTCTTTCACTGGTTAACCACATTTCTGGGAAGTGTAGGGTAGGCACTTCATTTTTCATTGTTGTGGTTGCAAGCCAGATCTTCCTGAACCATAATCTTATTTGATTGATTACAGGTCTTCATACAGAAGGTAAAGTTAGGCAATTTTATAAAAGATAACTAATCTCCCTGTTATTTTTGTTTCATAATGTGTGGTGGGCACTGCTTGCATTTCGTTTACAAACACTGTTGCTGAAATTATTAACATTATAAACAAAATACAGCACAACAGATGTCTCTCTCATAGCTTGTCATTATTTTTAACATACCCTGTGCTGAGCAGCACCAAGCTTTAAATCAATCACAAACACTAATGACTAAAGCGTCCTGTACTAAATACCACCATGCCTATCCTATGTTTCAAGAGATAGTAAAACTCTCTTTGCACCAAAACATTTGCCCTGATGACATTAAAATCAGTGACTGTGGGAAGGAAGGAGCAGGTGCAGACCGGAGATGACGTTCTGCAGCAGGACACGGATGTGGTTGTCACGGTCACTGCGCGTCTGCTCGTGGTTGAACCCCAGTGCGTGCAGGAGCTCGTGCTGGACCGTGCCGTGATAGATGCAGCCCTGGCGGCTCAGGGACACCACCTGACCTCCACCAGTGCGGCCCACGTAGGAGTAACACCTGAAGCACAGAGAGGGAAACCAAGATCAGTCAGGAGGATTCAATGATATACACCTTGCAACACAAACTTAAATGCCACAATAATACAGTAATAGTGATCCATATTATTTTATCCAGTTTCCTTCTTTTTCATATTAAAATTATTTTTTGATTGTTACATGAAATCATTTACACATCCTACAATCTACTGTAGGTCTTATGTTTCCTTCTTGTTCATATTAAAAGTATTTTTTGATTGGTACATCCTGGAAATCCTTTATCATTACAAAATCAACAGATGTAGAACAATACAGTAAAAATAATAATAGTATAAGCAAAAGTAAATCAGAAGAGCACATATGTTCCTCATAATTAACATGGTGACATCTTACAATCTACTATAGGTCTTATGTTTTCTGAAACCTTAAGATGTGTGGAAAAATATCGTTAAACAATGTATTCATTCAAATTATAAGCTGAAGGATCAAAAGGAACGAAAACTATAAATGTAGAGCTTTTATGCATCCCCTCTCTCTTTATATTAGTGGTGCCAGGTTTTTGGAAGTTGGTGCTGTTAACACAGACCCATTGCCGGACTGGATGTGCACGTAGTCTCTCTCATTGGTGCGACGCCTGAAGCGGATGCAGGTGGAGGAGGCGAAGGACTGCAGTCCACGCTCAATGATGGATAACTCGCGAGATGCTGTCAGAGACCGTGTTAAACATTTAAAGAAAACATTCAGTGCCACTTCCATTCGTCTAGATTCGTTAACACAGCTAAGATATTCTCGGTGACATCATGACAAATGCATTTATTGTACGGATCTTCACACCGAATAATAATGTCAAAGTGGTCACGCACAGTAGTGGTTGGCGATGACGTAGGGCACATAAACGTTCCCGTCAGAGTATTTCGGCCACTTGCAGCCGCGAGCCGTGCAGGGGTCTGCGTTCTTCTCAGAGACGACGGCGATGTCCCCCTCAACAATCGGCTCATCGGGGCCACGCACTTGAAAACAGAGAGGAGAGCAAGTCACAATAAATATTACAAAATATCATTCAAACCCGCATGTATAATAATCTGTCACCCTCAAGAGCGTTTAATAGTTTTCATATATTTGCACTGGCAGTGACTGTTCCGAACAACCAAACACAGTATCAGCACGTGATTATAAAATGTCTAAAGAACGACACAAATTTGCTGTTTTCCATTGACACTTAATGTTTATTTTCTTCATTTTTTAATTCTTAACATTAATATCCAGCATTCAAATGTGCCATGATCATCTGGAGATCAGTACCGTTAACGAAGACATGATACGTAAATGATTAACATTTTAGCTAGCTACAGTAAAGGTCCGTAAATAAGCAAAGTTAACTTGCATTAATTTGGGATGTTCGGCCCTTGAGTCCTTGGGCTAAGTGTCAAAATGTCTTTGCCATTTGTATTAAATATTATACAACATTATTTAAGCATTTATTTAATTGACCCCTTATTTAAAATGAACACAACACATGCTTCATAATATTTGACATAAACATCCATAGATGCCCTTCGAGGCATAGAGGCCATAGAGGCCATATGTTCAATGCAGTATGTATGAGGTGGATGTCATTAACTGTCATGACCACTTACACAGATACTGAAGCTAAGCCTCAATGGAAGTTATGAGAAAGTAGGAGGCTGCTGTCAAGACCTTACAGTAGCAGGCAATGCATACTTATGTATATTATGTACATTTAAGCTTTACTTTAAAAAATGTATGCATCATTTTCACTTTTTAAAATCATTTTCCTTTCTTTTGGAAATAATGCAACCATTGAATGATGACATCTTTATAGTTTTATGTACTAATATGCTACATTTCTTTAAAAAATAAAATACTTTATAAGAAATGCTGTCTACATCTTACCTATGTTCCTGTTTGCTTTCTCAAGTAGGACAGAGACAGAGAGATCCTCTTCTTCTTGGGTGTCTTCTGTATGACAAGTATGGCATTCACTGTTATGTTTTCAAAAATATTATACATTATATATATTATTATATATTATTCATTTCCCTCCCTGTGAATTCTGGAATAGAACAGTTGTACTTTTGCAATGGATGAAATGCATTTTTAAAGGACAGGGATCTGTAATGATGGATATGTCTGGAGAAGTAATGAAATTTTAAAATGATCATCCACTTACAGTACTGGAAATGTGTCAGAAATTGGTTTAAGGTGTAGAATCAAGGAAATATGACCATTGTGTAGGGTTTAGTCATTGTGATGCAGCTACATTTCAAATTATTTTGTTGTCTTTAACTACACTCCCATGAAACGGAAAGCAGTAACATTAACACAAATGTAAATGGTGCTGAGAAATATTATATTTTTTCATAATGCATAATGTTATAATTTACAGAATGTATGTAATCATGAGCAGGAAGAAAGAATAAAAACTTCAAAAATACAATGAATTAATAAAAGAATGGATTGTACTTACGAATCTTCAAGTGCAGCATGCATTTTAAAAAGAGAGAAAATATGAAAGCATATTGTCAAATATATGCAATGCATAACAGACCTATTCAGCTGAATCATCCGTGTGGTAATAATGTGTGTTGAAATAACTTCTGTATGTGTATAACTAAATATTTCTGGACAATTAATACTTTTTTTGAACAGGATTTTGTCAGATCTACAGGGCTACGATGGACACTCTCATGCAAGCATAGAGCAGTGCTTCTCTCACCTCATTTGCCCAGCTGCAGGACAGCAGCAGCAGGACCAGGAGACCCATTGGAAACATGTTCGTGGACATTGCAGCCAAAGTCCTATGGACATTATTATGTCATACTTTATAAGTCCTACTTTTGAAATACATTTTTAAATAATTAAATTTGTCAACTAGCTAAAAAGCCAAGTTATGCTTTCCCTTTATGTATGTAATGTGGTCAAATATGTTAGCACAGTGTACATTAGAAGGCACTCACCCAAGATTTGAACACGGCAGTCAACCACAAGTGTAATGAATTTGCCCAGGTTGGTTTATATACACTTGTATCAGACTAGTAAAGGGAAAAAAATTGAAAAGTCTGATAACACACATGGCAGATTCCCACAGTCACTGAAAATCCTTGAAACTCCTGGATAAAATGTCTTTTTTTGGTACATGTTCTATAATATGACATTTAATCTTGGTTAAATGTGTTAATGGACTGTGTACCGTTATTGAATGTCTTTGAATTCTGGGAGGTGTGAACAAATAAAATAACCAGAAAACATTTTCTTACTGTTAGTAATAGAAACGAGCTACATTTTTCACCATATCCTATGTAGTCCGAGTAAATTCAACATCAGTAGAAGAATGTTTTCAACAGTCACTGTCAAACAGCACCTCAAACATAAATAGTCCACTCCTCATGAAGAGACATTGTATTCCTAGGGGGATTGCTATGAATGTACACAATGTGGGTTATACTTGCTGAAATGTGTGTAGTGCTGCTGCAAATGGTATTACTCATTGAATAAAGCTGGCCAGATGGTTTGATAACTAGGTTCACTGTAAATTATACATATTTATATGTTTGTACATTATTGGTGCATGTTTATAGTACCTAATGACAGTCTGTCTGTAAGCCAACTAATAGGACAGGTTATAAAACTTTTAGAAGACTTTTGATCATAATAGCTGGTTTAGAGATGATTGGTTCCATCGAGAGTCAGTAATTTTACAATATAAAGGTAGCCTGCATATGCCCTGACTATGCCCTGGCATAGCTGGAAAAGGGAATTCTTTAAAACAGATTCATTGCATTAAGTGACTCAAACCTTCCACAGCAGAGTGGCATCTACTGTTATTTGGAAGTTTTGGCAGGGCAACCTGTCCCCTTGTTCTGAAAACACTCAAAGTCTGCAGTTTACATCTCCATTACCTGTGATGGAGAAAAAGCCTTCGCTTAATAAATGCCATCTTTACTGCTATATACAGGTGTCTGATTATGAAGGATCAATATGTGCTCAGATGTTTGTGATCATTGCAAAACATTGTATAACAATTAAGGTACATTATTGATATTCTACACTTAGGATACAATACATCCAATAAAAATGATGACATTGGCAGTATGCTTCCTGTGCTATACAACTGTGTAAAGTATCCAAGTATCCAAATATCTCTTTGAATGAACAAATATTGATGTTTCAACAGTCTGAATATCATTTGTTGTACTTACAAATAGTAAAGCTTGAGTAGTGAAAATGAGTGAAATTGCTCACCCCAGGTCTGCTGTTCCAGCTCCAGATGCCTCACCTCCTCTCCTGCCTGACCATGTCCAGCCAGTCAGTTGTTCCACTGACCTGGTCATCCCCTCCTCGGATGTTTCCCTTAATTCAACTGCCTGGTGCTGGCCAGAGGCAGATGGGTTCCCCTTTTCATTCAGGTTCTGTTTAAGGTTTCTTCCTTTTAGCAATCAGGTTTTTCCCTGCCACCACTGCCGTAGGCTTGCCCTTGGGGATTTTGTCACAAGGTGCTTTTATTCCCTTTGTAAAAAATGCTATACAACTAAAATTGAATTGGTATACCAAGTTGAGAAAGAACATTGGCAAAATATCTCTCAGCTACACCTGTAATACCTGCCAGATCTACTGAAAGGCATCTTAAGCAGATTCTGTAATATTGATTGGTTGGCGTAGATGTGTGAAGTGAGCTCTCTTGCTCAATTCTTGCTCAAGCCAAATGCCCTCCACTCACCAAAGGAGCGGCGGTGCCAAACTCTCTTTGTTTGGCATTTCAGAGAGCGGGGAGTGTGACACAGTTTTGACTAGAAAGACCTGATTTATGCTTAGTTTTTTTGCTGACAAAAAACCTGAAAGGTGTGTTTCGGTATTGGATGTTGATGTTGTGGATAATAGAACAGACTATACTATTCTGTGATGGCTGGTGCACCATTCACATTAAATATGCCTAGACTGAACTCTCTGCTGCATCAGCAGCATGAACACAGGGTGACTGCCATGCTCCATGGTGGACTGCACCTGGATCAGCGAATGCTCACCTAACTTAAATCAGTCTGCTCTGGTTCACCCAGACTTGGCTCAGGATATAAGCTTACCCCTTGCTATTGCTATAGCATGACTGTATGTTGATTTACCATTTATTGTGAATTGTGTGTTCCACTCTAACTAATGTATAGGCTAATAATTCTCCCTCAAGAATATTGGTTGTAATAGATAGTGTAATGGATACTTATTTCCTCTCAGTGTTTATATAAGTACAACTGGTAATCAAGCTTTGGCTAGTTAGGAGGCATATCTTGAACAGTGGGCAAGTGTAATAAAATCTAGAGGGTACTTTTTATATGAAGGGTAGGAGGAAAATGAAATGCTGTGGTGAACAGTGTTTCTCGCTGAGCCATGTCTCTATCTTCCGCTGAAGTTATGGTAAAGTTTTCCTCTTGTGCTGGGGATTCTGGGTAGCTGCAATCTAGAGGCTGTGTACATTTACATTTACATTTTGTTACTTACCAGACACTCAGAGTGACGTACAAGATGAGTATATATAAGATTACATTTATATTGTTGACATAGAGTAGACGCTCTTATTCACAGCAGCTCCAGAAGCAGGAATCAGCAGACTAACAGCCAGTTAAAAGGGGAAGATGAAATTACTGAGCAGAATACACCCTGAAAACTAACCAAGGCAAAATACAAACACCTGAATTATAGCCTGACAAATACGAAACAGTAATAAATATGTGATTAGCTTCAGTATTACGCAGCACACTGTTAAACACAACATAGTTTAAGCAATAAGAATATAGAAGTTCATGTTATCCAAACTAGACGCAAACAGAACTACCTGCCATTTCTCAAGATCTGAAATCAGCCAGCTGAGAGGGGAAAACAAAACTACTGATTAATTAGTTGTGAAATGCTCCCTGAAAACAGTGCTGTAATGTACTACAGGCAAAGCTCCTGCCATGGTGTGCAATATTTATAGAACACGCTGCAATAGTTGCAGTGTGTATATCATATTTACAATATCTGCCAGCACTGGTTAGCCTTTAGTGAATGTTTGGTGACTTTTATCAGAGTTGGCCAACTTAGGTTGCATATGTACTTTTTTTGCTGGCCCTTTTTACTACAGTGCAATGGCAGTCGTGCCATAGTTCAACTATGAAGGAACTTTCAATGCATATGGTGAAATTCAACATCAAATGTCTTAGCCATTACATCATAAGTTTTGCTGACATAGTTTCTCAAGCAGAAACAATACACATAATTGGTCAATTTTATGTAGGAAGTAATGCCCCAGTGCATGTAGTAACCAAATACTTGCATGGTTATTTCCTTTATTCCTCTGAGGACTACATGTTTTGTTGTTTTCAATAAGTTTGAGTCTTCAGCAATCTGGACAGTGGTGAATTAAACCAGTGTAGCTAAAGTATCAAAGCATGTGTCAAAGTTGTGTGCTGAAAAGCTGAAAAGCACTGCATAGGCCAGGTTTAATGCAGAGGTGATTTCATGAATTTCCCATTTTCCCAGTGGTTTGGCCAGAATTAAACTTGAATGTAAAAGTGGATTTTTGTTAATTAATTACTTTAAAGTAGTTCAAACTCGGTACTGTGCCTATCTCACACACCAGTTTCTTCCTACAACAAATAATTCTTTTTTAAGCTTTGACTCCTGCTTTTTTATCTCTTGTTGCCAGGCCTGACAGGCTGATCAAAGGTGGTGGCAGCTATTACGCTCTCACAGTAACTGACCTTCACCTAGCATGCTTTCCACCTCAGGGGTATAATAGATGCACCAAGGGTTAAAACATGTCCTCCACAAGGATGGAAAACCATCTGATCAGTTTCATGAGTGGTGTTTTTACTGATGTGTTCCTCTTAACAGCAGGACTTTTAAAGTAAATGAAGAAAAGAAGAAAAATATCTGATTGAAAAATGCAGACAAAATCTCTCCCATACTTCTGTTTTTTGAAACAGAAGTAGGTTTGAAATGGAGAGAGCATGCTACCAGAATCCCAAAATGTGCTAAGTGCATTTTTACATTTTTGTCATTCACAATTGACAATGACTTCTGCCATAGTGAATTTTGTACCGTTTTAGATTTTTTGTCTCTCATTTTGTGGAAGTAAGAAATTATGTTTATTATGATAATTATGATTATGTGCAGTACATGACTAACACCAGCTGCCTTGTCCATATATGAACCAGACAAGTCCTTGACTGTAGAATTTGATTTTGAGGCATGCCAAAAAACAGTATTGCAGGCTATGAAAAAAAAACTTCACTTCCTAATTATCTTATGAACTGCATCCTGCCTCCTAGAAATTTCTCTTTTTAGCAGTGACTGGAAAGAGTTCTATAGGAAGTAGTAAATAACTGCATGTAAACAATTAAAATATAACGACTATGCAATCTTTGCCCAAGTTGAACATGTAAAGATCTAAGACAGTTCCTTCAGATAACTACTTTGTGTACTTTGGTTTCCTCTGTACTTGTCTCCAGAGTGCTCTGTAATAAAGTGGCTATGCTGATATCATCTCATAAAGAGACTGAAGAGTTTTTCTTCCACATGTTTTAATTGTGGTTATGAGGCTGGTCAGTCAGAACTATATTCATAGTCTGCTTAGAATAAGAATATTTGGTCAATGATGACTGCTTGCTAGATCAATTATTTCCATTTCTGCAGAAGTCATGTGCATATGCTGTGCAAGACAGCTCATTTCCAGATTTTGTGTTTCTGGTTGGGGATGCACTGCATTCAGTTTAAACTTTTAAACTTGATTTTTTAAGCTAGATTTTTAAACTTAAACTTTTTTACTTAAAAGTTGGCATTAATCAGCAAATGCTTTTCCTATGTCAGATGCTTTTCCAATAAGCTGTTAGACATTGCTCTGGGCTTTCCACCAAAACTGGTCTAAACTGGTGTGAACACAAAGACAAAACTACCTCCTGTGCTGTGACAAAATGCCACTACATGCTGAACATTCAGAGCCATGCCATATCCATCACCTTCCTACAATCAGTAAAGCATTACTGCAAAATGCATGACAATAGCAAAGGCATAAACAGTATGACATATTTACATGTAAATTTCATGCATTTGTGCTGTGGATGCTCCTAACTTCTCTAAAGATTTATGTATTAAACAGACAGATAAACTGAAATCACTGGGGCAGCCATAAGGAAAAAGCACATATTGAGAATATGTATTTTTAGATTGTAGATGCATTTTTAGATCTATTTTTATTGGTATTTGTAATATATTCTTGGGCTTCACAACATATCTCTCAGTATATTCTGATATATTTCATTTCCATATGGGCATAGAAAAATATTGCAATGAATCCTATACAGTTGAAGAAAAATGCTTATGTAAACCATATATTAGGTTTATTTTTAAATATTTAAATAGATGCAGTTCAAAATGTCAAGGGTGTGGAATATTGCTCATCGTCAGAGCTCATCAACTTTATGAGCTCTAAGTTATTTGGTGCACATTTTGGACTGCGTGTGTCCACATACAGACAATTTTTTGTTTGATTTTTGCATTTCCAGTGCACATATGAAGACATTTAAAACAAATATGATCGGAACAGTTGAATATTAACAGCTGCTTTGACTATCAAGGTCATACATGCATACTGTGCTTTAGTATGTGCATTTCTGAGGCAGACAGACTTTCTATAAATTCAAGGATGTTTTGACGGTATTGTGTGGGAACTGTGCCATATGTATTACAGTGAGAACCTTGAGATAGAGTATCTTATTTGCAGATTTGTAAGTTAATTACCTTTCAGTTTAGGTTATTCCTACGTGTCCACTCAGGATCAATAAATGAATACTGACTGAATTGGCCCATTAGTTTAATTTCTAATTATTTCTCACATTCAAAAGGTTAGCGGTTTCATTATAATATATTTTTTCCATGTGCATGCACAATTTGGAGTATATTTATGTTACATGTCTTTTGAAAATGTGTAGAGAGATGCGTTGTATAGTGAGATAAACATTCCCAGACTTCCCCAAATTTGCCAGGTGTGTTGGGTTTTACTTTCACTTTTTGTATTTCAGTTTGAGAAATGCTTGCAGATCATTATGATCAATTCAGACGTAGGAGCTGCTTTTTCTGCACATCTTTTAATGACAGTGATGGCACATCTTCACCAAACAAGAGCTCCTATAGCCACTGCGTGAATTGGGTAGCATTAAACCTGTTTCTTGAGGTACAGATGGTGAGTGAATAAAAATGAAACATCAAAAACAACTGAAATGGGTGCTCCAATTTATTACAATAAGCGATATACCATTGACAAAAAATGACCCCAATGCTATTTATCAGTGGTGATGTGTGGTGAGAAAAGTTAAATTCAGGTGAAGTTTGAAAAGTATGCATGCCTTGAGCTGTAACTGTGTGGCCCCAGCACCCAATAACCATAGATATGGGTGCCCAACTATTTAAAACATAAACCTACCACCTGACATATAAACATGGCTGCCACCTAGTGTAAGAGACATCCCAAAACAAACTACGCACACAGCACACAAGAATGGCTCCTACACGTCTCTATACAAATTTCAGTTTTCAGACTGAATTTATGCAGGCATGTACATCTTTAGCTACTAAGGAGGTACAAAATTGCCCTGGGACAATCTGGGACCCAGGGCACCCAGGTGAATTCTCCATCCTTCTGAAAAGCTGATAGTGGGGAACTCAGCTATTAACGTTGTAGACTGCATACTATGCACACATGAAAAAGAATCTGAAATGTTTACCTGCCTCGTGCACAGATTGGACACCAACCACAATATGTAGACAAGCTCCTGGCCAGAGCTGGGGTGGATTGCATGGTCATGTCTCATATTGGAACTAATGACAGGGCAAATCTGATGATGTAGCAACAAGGATGAGGAGCAGAACCCCTACAGCTGGCTCTGGGGTTCCGCCACAACTACATACAATAATCTGCATACAGTCTGCAAGATCTCCCTGTCCCCATGAGTCTATTCATCCCTTACACCATACTTCTTAAGGTCCATAACCTCACATAACTCTTCCCATTACAATATGTATGAATTTACTTAAAAAAAATGACAACCCACTTACAATATCCAAACAAAACCGTGAATGTTTTTATCAATGTGTTGTGACGGGATGATGGAAATAGCTATCAGAGTCAGTATTTTGTCAAATTAACTTCTGTTTATTGAAAGTTTTTGTAAAGGCTTTTCTTTAATAGGGATTTCTTTGAAACATCTCTTACTTCTGTTTAATCATTCTAACAGCAATACATGAAAAATCAGTTTGTTATGTTGATGATAAATTGCTATCATCTTTATCCACATATCCTTTTATCTGTTTCAACAATGCAGGATAGGTTGCACAGATGTACAAGTTTATTGGGCTGTGTCTAAGCATATGTTGTTATCCTGCTTCATTCTCTGTCCCTGTCCCTATAATCATATTTCATTTGGATTCTGTAATTCTCTTGGTGAACAAGTTTAAAATAGATTGTTTATTTAGATTTAAATTTGAAAAAAAAAAAAAACTCCAATAAACAACAGTAAACAAAATAACTTGAAGCAAAATGGCACAGATGGGCGGGTGAAGCTGGGAACCAGGTGTGATGCAAGGACACTTCTTGGATTAACTACAACGTTCTGTTTTAAGCAGAAAAGAGATAACACAAACAATTAATATACATGATGTGTGATACAGTACTGTTCTGAAACAGCGTGTGAAGCACAACATTCTCTGCCTGTAATTTTAAATACTTTATGGATTCAGTCACTGTGAGCAGGTGCTGTCACAATTCTTCTCCCTTCCCTTTGTAAATGAGTGCCAACTCAAACCTTGCATTCAGCTAACTGTGAACTACCATGATTTCATGAGATATGTACTCTGTGAAAATGCTATGTTGTCTGGTATGTCATGTGAAAATACAGAAAAGCCACATATGGGGCTTAATCCTGATTTGCAATTTGTCCTTATCCTCCACCAAAAAATTTGTGAGTTTGGTGGTCACTTATTAAACTATGATTCAAACACAAATTTATAACACAAATTTATAAATGTGTTTTGCTTCTTACCTTTACTTTAAAAGGAATCCACATCAAAGCATACTTTTTATTAAACAACAGGACAAGCTAACATGAAATAGTCCTGGGTTTATGATGAACTTTATGTAAATTAAAGTCTCATACAACACCAGAACACATTTCTCATTCAGACTGATTCCCTGTCAGGGACTAAAAGCAGAGAGCAGCAATCTCTATTTCAGATGAAAACCTTCCCCGTAAAAATAAATGGATGAATTGGTCCAAGACAGCCATCTAAATCTTCTAGGGCTCACATTGAGATTGGAAAAATACTCATTGACTTCAGAGACATTCTGAAATCCATGCTCAGCCGAACCCCTTGGTCCCTGGCTTTATATCTTTCAGGACTTATTCTTAAGTTCCCTTTGCAGTGGATTGTGGCTTGAGGTCTTCTCTGGCTATGTTTGGTCCATTTTCTGCATGCTTGTACTATTGTTGCTAATTTATGTTCCACTTCCCTGCCTCCCCTCCTACTGCTTTTAGGAAGGCAGGGTATGCTGTAAACATACATAGCTTTAACAAAGGAATTCAATTTCCTGAGTAGTCTTCCTCACAAAGTCAAGAGACAATACTTACTACACTGATAAAGCCTGTTAATCCTCAAAATGTCAAAGCGACTCATCTGTGTTGCTCTCCCAATGGGCACGTTGCTGTTTGGGATTGGAACAATGGTTGGCTGCCTGTTTCTGGAGAAGGCATACCTATAACAACATTGAAGATGCTTGTGAAGTTTAATTCATCAATTACATTAATGTGACTTTTTTTGTAACAGGTTGTCATGAACATAAAAGGGCAGATATAATTACCTGAAATTAAACCTTACTGAGAGTGAGGTTTTACAAATGATTTCATGAAACAATAATAATCTTTATTTAATCTTGTGCTACTCTAGCAATATTATCATTATCAATTAGCTATTGTTCGTCACAATAATTGTATTAGAATCAGGCTTGGCGCCAGGAGAAAATACAGAGGGGTGAAACTGCAATCCATGGGGTTGCACAAAATGTCATAAATACTATGTATCAGGATATAAGGAGACAACTGGGGGTGTACTGAGGTCATCTGGGGGTGCAATGCACCCCTAAGCACCCCCATAGCGCCACGCCTGATTAGAATATTATATATCATTGGGGATCTTGCTCCTGTTAATACTGAGTTGTCTGACCTCCCATAGTGCATGACAGAGTTGTAGTCATACGGAGTCCCGAGGTTGTTGGTGTTGATCCTGTTGAAATTGTGTTCCTGCCCTGCAAGGGAAAAGAAGAAACATTGACATCAGACACCCCCATTTCTGGTGCAGTTTAGCAACAGTGCCCAAAGTAGTTCAATACAATGTTTGATCAATACGTTCATCTGAAAATATTGGGAAAGTTATAGTTCACTGGGACTGCAAGTCCATTTCCAAAGAGGGACAAAGCAATAATGATTTTTTACTTCTGAATTTCTCCAAGTGACCATGTGTTAAGTGTTTAAAGTACATGAAGTCTTTTCTTGACATCCAGGGCCAGAATATCCAATTCCTTCCTGTGTAACACTTTCCTGTATGTTTTAAAGATATTTTTTAACTCAATGCACAAATTTCAGCTTTTACACATCATAAACATGTCATTTCATTTTCTGTGATTTAACACTCAAGTATTTAGTGTTTCAAAACCTACAGCTTGCACCTCTAATTTAGAGAGATGTATTCTTTGCAGCACTGTGGCTGCCTAGCAGAGCAAACATATCTCCTGGGCAGGTTTAAGTGCTTAAACGAGAGGTGGAGAAAGTAGAGGTATGCACCTCGAATGATGTTCTGGTAGAGGATGCGGACATGCCGGTCACGGTCGCTGCGCGTCTGCTCGTGGTTGAAGCCCAGGGCATGGAGGAGCTCATGCTGGACCACCTGGTGGTAGACACAGCCCCGTCGGTCCAGAGACACCACCTGACCACCACCACGACGTCCTACGAACGAGTAACACCTGGGAAACAGGGGATCAAGCCAAGTTTTAAACATGTCCATTAATTAAGATTCCTCAACACAGAGGAGGATGCAGTGGTAACAACAATCAATTCTATCTGAGCAGTAAAAACACACATTTGATCATAAAAATGGGAAAGCAAATGGATAAAAAGAAATAAAACAAAAAGGTGGAATGTTAGAGGGATTGCATTAAATCTATAAAAAATATGGAACAGGAGTGGACAATCCATTTCCCATGAAATTGTTTTAATTCATTTTTTGTTTATTTATTATAACTGGTTTCTTTAAGCTATGACATTAGCAGAGAGATACCCGCCACGAGACTGGATGTGCACAAAGTCTCTCTCTCTGGTGCGACGCCTGAAGCGGATGCAGGTGGAGGAGGTGAAGGACTGTAGCCCTCGCTCAATGATAGCTCTCTCCCGGGACGCTGGTGGAGTGTAGAGAGTCCACATGAAAACAGAACACTCTACTGCCCTAAAGGATAGCAGGTCTAAAACAAATTCAGGTTCTGGCACCGATTGTAGAGATCATACGTCAGTCATATAACTTTGTCGCCATTGATTACAGCTCTCTCTCTGCAAACAGTTTCAAAACAAAGTAACAACTCTGCAGTGCCAGCATATAACATCCAAACCAGCCAAAATCCATGTAATTCATTTAGCTCAATTTAAAACAAAGATGACTTACAGTACTGGTTGGAGATTATGTATGGTACATAGACATTCCCATCGGATGACTTGACCCACTTGCATCCACGGGCTGTGCATGGGTCAGCATTTTCGAATCCAGAAGGTACAGCAATATCCCCATACATGACAGTCGGCACATTCAGCTCTTGTCCTTGAAAAAGAGCATGGACAAATTATGATCACCAGAGTGAAGTTATTTAATACTAATAAAACCTAATCAACGTTTGTGCCAGACAACCCAACATATAAAACGTTCAAGTTGTTTTAATTTTCAAAATTTTGTATTTATTGATGATTAAGAGACTTTACATCCCCATTTCCTCCCTCTTATGTCCATTTTAGCTGGTCAATTAAATATACTAAGACTACTCATTTTTTAATTTTGAAAATTTATACTGCATTTATTTATTGATGCATTTAATTTGGAACACATTTGCACAATCTTACCCAGGTTCTTAAAGTTTCACAATCTTACCCAGGTTCTTGTTTGCTTTCTCAATCAAAGTTGAGACATCAGTTTCATCTTCTTTTAGGTTGTTGTCTGTCAAAGAATTGACAGAGAATTGTTGGACATAGAAGTTTGTTGAAAAAGCAAAGGAATGAATGAATGAGAAATAAATCTGTTCATAATACATACTCTGGTGGACAAATTATGTCAGCCAGTCAATTAAATATACTAAGACTACTCATTTTTTAATTTTGACTCTAAAATTTATACTGCATTTATTTATTGATGCATTTAATGTAGAACACATTTGCAAAGTTTCACAATCTTACCCAGGTTCTTGTTTTCTTTCTCAATCAAAGCTGAGACATCAGTTTCATCTTCTTTTAGGCTGTTGTCTGTCAAAGAATTAACAAAGAAATGTTGGACATAGAAGTTTGTTGAAAAAGCAAAGGAATGAATGAATGAGAAATAAATATGTTCACAATACATAATTCTAAAAATGCAAGGTAAATTAGATGACATCCATGGATTAGTCCTACCCTCCAATGAGTGCCCACTTCACTGTGGTACACTGAGTGACTTCTAGTGTGAAACATAGGGATTGGCTTTGTTGGTGTGAGCCTAATGGACAACTGGCAGCTCCAAAAACAGAGTTGGGGTTGTGGAATTTACCAAGGTTTGTGTTGTCCTCTTTGTAGTCTTCTTCTTCAACAATGATGTTGGATGACACCTGATGTGTAAAAATCAACAAAAAAGAATTTGCTTGATTTGTGTGACTTCAGGGACGTAATCATAACCACTGTTCAGCCAGAGATTAATTTCAGGCACTAAATTAACTAAAGTTAACTTCATAATTTAAATAGGCATACAGTTAGAATGTATTAATAAGAATCCTACATACCTAATTTCACTATTTTTTTATAATACATACTGTGTTTAACAGTACCCCTAAAGCCTAATACAATCATTTACGGCAATTAGAAGGGAGATTTCATCTTACCTGTGAGGGGTTGCAGCACAGGCCATTGAGCACAGAGAAGATGAGGGTGATCATGAAGAGAGGTGACATGGTGAATGCTTTAAGGGTGCCTGAGATTTGTGTCTCTAGTATACGGTAGGGAAGCCTCTTAATTTATATAGTTAGCCGGAATATGTACTCTCCAAAAGAGAAGAAGTTCTAGAAGTTACACAAGTATGCGGTCAGCCTTAACAATTTCAACAGAGATGCTACCTAAAAGATTGCTTCCTGGAGCAAGAGATTTTTTTCAAGTAAAGTTTCCTTTTTTTGGTTGCCAAACAAGAAGTTCATTCGTGCAGTTGTTCATTATTTGTTCATAGCTTTTAAAACATGTGACCTGTTTTTCAAGCTATAAATAGAAGCTGTTAGTATAGGAAAGGCAAATGCTTTGTGGCCTTCTGCATACAAATTTAATAAAATATTATAATTATTTTAGTATTATTTTTAAAATGTTTTCTTTCTCAAAAAACAGGTATGAAATTGGTGTTAACTCTTTTTGAACAATAGCTCCTTTTAGATTCAGTCTCTTACAGCAGTCATTCTCAAAATTTTTCCCACTTAGCCACTGGGAAATTTTCCATACACCACCTAACCCCAACTTCCATTACCTAAAGGATAAAAGTAAATAAATAAATTCAATTTCTTATTTGCAGGACAAGTTCTACTCAAAATTCTTGATGTTGTAAAACAGCTAAACAACTGTCACAGCATTCACCCCATCCTCTCCCAGTTTCCTTCCTACAGAAATGAATTATGCTGCTTATGAGATGTTTTGAGGTGATGTTTGGCTTCCAAATAAACAGCTTGTCTCATATTCCAAGAGAAGCCACTGTCACTGCCCAACCTGCCTCTATCACACTACTGTGAAGGGCATGGGAAATCTGAACATGGTATATAAACTCCCTCTTTTTTCAAGTGAAAATGCAGCTACTACAGCCAGCTGTTTGGCTAATTTACTGATGTGTAGACAACATCAGTCGTAGAGGTTATTTTTGCTCGCTAGATAGTTAATGTTTCTAAACATACACAATGCTAGCAGTTTTATGTTTTCTAAAAAAATATTGCACAGTTCTGATGACTAACTGCTATTGCCATTATTAATAGATGCAATTTAGGTATCTAATGTTACAGTGCTGTCCACAAAGATTGTGACAGTCAAATAAAACGTTATTTTTTGTTACTATAAAGTTATGTAGACTATATTGAAGCCTTTTGGATTTGAATGAATCAAAACATGAATGGGCAATAGAGGACAGACTAACAAGTTCTCTGCCATTAAATTGTGGCAGAGCATCACCAATTATTGTTGGTAAGTGATGGGAGGGTTGGGGCCCAAATCAGTGTCAAGCCTTTCAAAGGAGAAGTGTTACAAAGTAAAGCGCTGGATTGCAAAATTACGCCCTTTGCTCAATTCCTACATTCTTGCATCCTCTCTGAACCAGAAATTGATAACTGGTCCCTCCTTAAGACATATGAAGGAAATGAGGGAAATGGAGCATGTTGTTCGTATAAATGTTGTCATTTCCATACATTCCTGTCTCCTCAGGGCAGATGTGTTTTTTAGCACGGAATGTACTGAATGGGTTACTCGGCCCATTTTGCCAGCAAAATTTGTTATCTATATATAAAATATAAAATTTTGTAAAAATGCCAATACAATTTCCAAGGAAGGATTTAAAATGTTATGTGACCTCTTCACGAACTGTTCAGAGCAAACAACACATAAGATGTATGCAATTGTCAAAATGCAATTTATTTGTATTATGATTTGTCATTGTACTCCTTGGGCTGCTTAGAGGTTCTGTACATGTTTTGTATCCCTGACATCACTGTTAAGTTATTGCAGTAATAATAAAAATGTACATAATGTCACACATGTGGACGGGGCTTATGTCACAGTACCTTGAAAAACTCTTCCACATGAGGATACATTGATATGTATGCTTTGCCAAAGGAGACAGTCAAGGAAATGTCTTCATATGTTAACATCAAGCCTCCTCAGTTGCCTCCCCCAATGGACTCCCATAGATAGATACCCTTGTCTTTGGCTGAAAGACAAGGCTGCTGCTTCAGCGCAGACACACTAAGAGGGGGAAGCTTAAATTACCAGCTAATTACACTAGCAGCCACAATGCACTCAGAAAACTAACCAAGGCAAAAACAGAAAACAATCACACAATCGTTATATGATGCTACATTACTTGCAGTGGTAACCA
Organism: Megalops atlanticus; assembly: GCA_019176425.1. NCBI lineage: Eukaryota > Metazoa > Chordata > Actinopteri > Elopiformes > Megalopidae > Megalops > Megalops atlanticus. Next base: position 9,188,421 of record CM032885.1, on the reverse strand, counting down.
ACACTTAAAAATACAACACAGTTTCAGGCAATAACAATCAATGGAATGGGATTTCAATTAAGACTCCCTGGTTGTCTCCTTTGGTGGAGCTCTCTCTGTGGGGTGCCCTATGGACTCAATGTGTCAGTTTATTTATAAATTTGCAATTTGAGGAGGGTTTACCAAACCTGCTGATCTGCACATCTACATGGCCAGATAGTTTAATTATTTGTTATGGAATTATTTATCCATCAAAATCCTTCACTCTACACAACATCTTTCAAGCTTTTACGTTTTTAGATTGAACCTGACAAATATTTCTTTGCCTAATATCACAACGTTTTAACAAACAATACCATAGCTAGCTGAAGAAATCCTGCCAAAATCTTGCCAAACAGCCAATTGAAGTTGGTGAATGGTGTTGTGAATGACATCTTCAGGATACCAACAGCTAAACTAATACAGTATTTGTGAGAAAACTTGTGATAACTCCACCAAAAAAATAAAAAACATCTGCACATCCACTTAGTTCAGAGCAGTCAACACTGGACACCTTCCCAGAATAAGATCAAACTTCAGCCAATGTTCATTCTTGATTTTAAGGCTTATCAGGACATTTCAGGTGGGATAAGCTGTCTCCATTTACGTTTACTGGTTTGGCAGACTTCTTACTCAATTAAAAATGCAGAGGTACCTAAAACTCAAAATCTTAACCCAACCTTAAACCTTACGACCACATGAATCACTATATATATAAAAATGGCTGGCTGCATCTGAACAAGTCTCAAATTGTGACAGTGCTACAATGGCATACAGCGGCATACTGAAGATGGACACCAAGTGCTGCAGTAATTTACAACACAATAATTTACAATAACTAGCAACAAAAATTGACAATGTATAAGTCAGTGCAATAATAATCCCTTAATCCACTCACTCTGGAGAATGACTCAAAACATGATATTGAGGATTCAACCATAAGGGAGTGGGTGGTGGGAAGGAGATTCTGCAGGCTATGATGGTGGGTGACTGTGGGGATTAGAGTTGGAGGGGTTCAGAAGAACTGAGAAGAAAGAAGGAAAAGAAAATACCCAGTGACCACAGTTTGGGGTGTCACCATGAGAGTGCAGATTAGATAAGATAGTTCTCAGGCACACAATATCTAGCCAGTTGTCTGCTTTTTGAAAAAGGGGTGAATAGAGAAGGATGATGTGAAAGGAGTGGAACAGTGGGAGGCAGCCAGAAGACTGGGAGTTTTCTAGTTGAATTTTGATGTCTCCCAGCAAAGTTATCCGATTCCCATGCTCTAGGAAAAGAGGTGAACAGAAAGTTCAACTCATCCATACCACTCCCCAAAGGGCTTTGTAGGTGATAGAGAACAAAAATGAGCAGTTAAGGAAGCTTAGTAGCAGTTGCGGCAAAGAAAAAAAACATGGCAAGACTGCTTTCTGACTGCTCTTTCCATTTAAAACTTACTAAAAAACTAAACTAAACTAAACTAAAAACTAAAAAACCTGCATCATTTATGTGTGTGTGTGTGTGTGTGTGTGTGTGTGTGTGTATATATATATATATATATATAGTGTACCACACTACAGGTTAAGGTTACAGAGAAGTGTTACATTCTCAACAGCAATTTTCATTTTAGCAGGTGAATAACGAGTCAATGGGTTAGTAGTTTGCTTGTTTAACAACAGACCCCCATCCAATCAAGGCATTAAAAATGTATTCCAATGACAGTTGAATGTGGCACTAGGTTGGTCATGCTACAGGTGACATACTGTACTTTCAGAACTAGGCTGGTTGCTGTGATTTTCACATAGCAGAGAGGTATCTGTCAGTATGGCCCAGAAGGTTCAAGGGATTTGAAATAGTGTGTGAATCTCTTCAGAGAAAATAAACTCAAATGCTTCATTGCGAAGAAGGAATGATGGCAACTGAGCTGATGCATGGGTTGTAACATGACTTACATGACTTAAATGACAATAAAATTTAAAACAAACACTTAAAAAACAAATATGCAATAACACTCAGTAATAATAAAGTGAAATAAAAACACTGAGGAAGAATTTACCCAAGACAGTGAAGACTGTATACTCTTCACAAAATGCAATTTAATTTTCTTCAGCTATAAAATACACGAATAAGTATAAGCTTTTTCTGCGGCTGTTTGTGTGTTACCCTTATATAAATGTATTAGACATGGTGGGTGATCGTCACATGGAACTGACTAAATTCTGACTGATGGGTCCTGTTGCACTCAGTGGTAAAATATTTCAAAACTGCCTTGTGAAAAAAGCCCACAACAAGTAACCACATCATTTCAGTCAAGCATATTATGTAAGCTGTTGTACAGCCCACCTTTAACGTCTTTTGGTCATTGGGGTGTAGAGACATACAAGCTTGATTTAGAGATTCTCTGAATCAAGCTTGCCTTTTAATCAAGCTACCCAGCATACCATATTAATGCTAGACAAATCTAGTCATCATACCATGTTGACCACCAACTCCACCAAACCTCCACCCAACCCCTACTCTCTGGTGGCCCACAAATTCAAATCACAACACCTGCTTCTCTCCCTTACCACAACATTTACACTGATATAATTCTTATTTCAGGAGAAAAAGGGCCCAAACCTTGGACCAGATAATTTTTACCGGTCTTAACAGCCACAGTGCTGGGTCATTGTTTTAATTCTTGATTTATCTGTGTATTTGTTGATTTTTCTTCTTCCAACATGAAACCAATAGATACTACTCTTCTAATGGAATGAAGTCAATACCAGCTGGAATATTCCAGAAAGGAATTTTTGGTACTCATTATATTTTAGTAGTGATGTGCAGTTCATGGATGATTTGTTCTTTTTGACCTAATCTTTTTGGTGACTTGAACAAATCAAATGTCATCACAAATGAATTGAACCTCAGTCAAGGTAATCATACTTGCTGAGCAACTCAGTTAGAGCCAAAAACACTCAGTTGAACAATTAGCAGGCGCATCTAAGTAGCAGATTGTAATTTTAGCCCAAGGATGTTGTGCATCCTGTGAAGTTGTGCATAGTGCACCCAACAATATAGGCCACAGTGTCAAAAAATGGCAAAGTAGTTGGTGGTATTATGTGAAATTAGTTGCACAAATTATTGTGCAAGCCAATGATTTTAAACATGCACCAAGGTGAAAATCAATGGTCTAAATGGAGGACAGGCACTGATAATAATGTCATCCAAGCAATTTGCAAGTGCATGAGGAACGCAGGGTGCCCAAAGCATTGAGATGAGGGAACCTACCCATGCTGACCCCCAGGGACATTAAGCCAGGTCGTTCTGCTGTTGTGGGCTCACAGACCTATACATATGATCACACAATAATGGATGATTTGAAATAATTTCCCCATCTTATTTATAATTTGTTTACTTAGTTTTTAGTGATAGTTAATTTGCAGTTGAATACTTAAACATTTATTCATAATAAATAATTAATAGTGTTAGCATGAAAAAATCAGGACAGCACATCAACTTACGATCACAAAATTAACTGGTTGAATCCTTCTGTGGGACATTTTGAAATGTGGAAAGTGTTCATAAGCATGAAAATGATATATCTTTGCCCACATGTTGATAAATACAAGATTTTGTGCTTATTGAGGCTTGTGGGTTCATTTGGCCCTTTCTTCATTGCTGCTTGCTGCTATATTTTAAGGATGATTTTGCAAAATATTTACTAGTAATGTATCAATGTCTGACGGTATGTGAAAAAGAAAAGAAAGGGATAAAAGACTTCAGAAAAAAGTCCCATATGGCAAGAAATATGAAAAGCAAGGCACTGAACCAGAGATATATAGGCATATATAATATGCCTTTATTTGACTAGGAAAAGCACACTAATCAACACATTTTGACAATAGCCTTTGTCAGGATGAAAATAATAGCACAAGCAGATATATATATACATATAAAATTCATCACACATTGTTAGTACAAGATAGTGACACATGATGTAATCAAACAACCAACATCTGTGTTGACCTAATGATGTCAATCAGTCAGCTAATTATCACCACTATTAAAGTGGATTCAGTTGGCATAAGCATTCCATATTAACATTGCCCATCAAGTACTGAATGAAAAAAAAGCTTTAACTAACATAAGTCAGCATGGTAAGGCCATTACAACTATTGGCAATAAAACCTTAGGTGAGAAGAAACAACAAGAATACAATATTGTATATAATGGCATACATGTCCTAAAGATCTGAAGAAGATATGTATGATGGTATGTGTCTAAAATTGCACCTGCTTGCAGATGTGGCAGACAATGTTATGAAATATTTAAAAAAAACAGAGTAGACATTTTGCAAGAGGTTAACACATTCTGCTTTCTTCACTCTTCTTTGGTTTGTCAAAAGGAGGAAACTGGTATTAACCAATGTGTACATGTGTGATGGCTCTGGACAAGCAAGAAATATGAATCTCACAATGGAATTTATAAGCACAAACATATCTCTGCCCTCGCTGACATGACAACAGCCATGTTGCCAAATTAAAAACATATAGTTATATCATAAAACATTAGACAGTTATAATATTCTGTATTGAACCAAAAGTCATCTATCTTGTCTTAGAAGCAGTGACATACAGATTTAAAGATAAAAATATTTACAATAAAAAATGATGTACACACACCATAAAACATTTACAATAAAGAAGCAACACTGTTACTGATATTAATGCTTTACTGTGTTCTGTAAACATAATTCATTATGCAGTTGAGCTGACAACTTTAAATAATCTGTAGAGAATGAAATAATTAGAGCAATAATAGATTAGAGAAAACATCTGCTAACCAGATGCAATGCAAGTGTATCATTTCCTTTGCAATATCTGCATGCTACAGACATTTACATGAGGACAATTTTAAATATTATTCACACATATGTGCACACATATACCATTGTCTTTCAAACATTCTATGTTTTCTCTCTAGTAAATGCACAGATGAGGTTATTTCCTTGCTTTTATCAGAGTCTGGGGTGCCTAGAAATTCCAAGATTTCAATCTTATGTTGTGCTTAAAGCTTTTCACTTTTCAAAAACATGTACTACTGACATAACTCACAAAAGCAGTGACTTTAAAGATTTATTTATGCTAGAAAATTACAATTGTTGTATTTCTCATTCTGTAAAATTTGGATCAAATACAGGTTCAAATTCTTATAGTAATCTAGTAATGGAGTCATTTATGACATTTTAGTATTAATAAGATTATGAATTATTTGCAATTAATTAAATTAATTAACTTGTCTAGCCTTTGAAAGTACTATTGCGTTTGTGTAGAGTTTGGGGTGAAAGGAAACAATAAAAGAGAAAATGACTTCATTTTTCTCCACTGTAACAGGGCAAATGACTTAAAACTAACCTTATTTTTCTCTTAAAAGTAACATTTTAAAAATAATGTCAGTTCTATGTCACATGTTGATTGGGGGGAAGTGTCAGGACAGTAGTAATTAAGGAATGAGATTGGGCATTGTTTTCACTGGGAGATATGGGGGAATAATATATAATAATAATGGGAGATAAGGGGAATGAAAGAAGAACTGCGATTTTCATAGCAGAATGTGTTTATTGTATCATTAACCAGAGAGCCATGTCAAGTTGCTGCATTATGGGAGATTTAGTTTTTGCAGGGGTAGTTAGTGACAGTTCCTGATACCCATCTACCCTGTTAAACTATATTAACTAAAGGAATCGATTTTGTCATTTTACTCCCATCTCCAAGTCTCTGTCTTCTGGGGAAAAGTATTGATGCTACAGTTCTGTAATCTACACAGTATAATTACCTGTATTCAATGCACAGTTTTGCCACCTCCACCTTTGACTCCCAACAAATTTAATATTATTCCACAAAAACGTAAAGTATGCATTTTACTGTCCATTTCAAGACGATTCGGAGCATGCTTGTTTCTTATGTAGGCTACCAAAATACCACGTCTAGGACATATATTATTTTCCATCAACATATGAACAGATTCTAACAACACCTGCAATGCAAAAAAATGTAATAAACAAAAAGGATTAACAAACAAACAAGTAACACTAGGAGAAGAACGTTCTGGAAGAACGTCATACATTTACACTCGCATACCAAACAATGCATTCAAAACAGGGACCAGTACAGAGTGCATGCTCATTTGGCAAATAACGTAGACAGCCTGTTTGAGGACACGCGCAGTTGTGTATCTGCAAACAGGAGCATAACGTTAATGTTTTGATGATAAAATTACACTGTCATCATCGAGTTATGCAATTCTTTCGTCATTATTTTTGCTGCTGAGGCGCTGCTACGTCGTTAGAGGGCCGGGGTGGATGGAGGCTTTAGTGACGCCATCCCTCATTGGTTAACTTTGACGAAGACAGAATCACATCACTTTACTCGGGTCCAAAGGATGAAGTGTCACACATCTGTAAAACCCGCAATCTGAAAAACCCCAGCACAACGCATTATTGTGGTACCCCAACAGTAAAGAAAGCCATCTCCAACGTTAGCTTGTCACATCCAGACCATACTACAACCAAACTACATAAAAGAATGCAAAGGACGGCAGCTAGTTTGTTGGGTAACTGGCTAGTTGATGTTATGTATCTACCTTGCCATTTTAAATACTTTCAACGGTACTTTGTTAAATTAAATTAAAGGTAATGAAACGGCAAGCTAGTCACGCAACGGATGCCCGCTTGCCACCTACGCAGCACTATCAAACCAACCAGCGTCAAGCTAGCGTCAATGAGGAGTATTTCTGGGTCATGATTTTTGCGAAATATGTCAAATTAAAAGTAGTTATGTACGCGCTTAACACGGCATAAATGCTTTAAATGTAACTTTTTGCCATGAAACCATCATATGTAATGATTACAACATACAGAAATAATATACGTGTAAAATCTCAGACATTTCGAGCTTTTTAGAAAAATTTATATGGGTTCTTGGGACACATGCACTTCAAGGCGTATATACATTGTTTGTTGTGCTGAGGAGGACCCCCTCTAACCAAAACTACTGAGTCTGAACTGAAAGAATGTCGCTGGGCCTCTACTACAGCCAAACTGGCTGCACAGGCACCACTGTGCACCTACTGTATGTATGGCACACACATATTGGACTGAAAAAAAAAAAAAGTGCATTAATGAGAGGGGGTTTAGCACATTCAGGAGGACCCCTTATAACCAGGACAAGTGAGGTTGTGTTATGAAGTGTTTCTGGGCTTTTACTAGAGCCATAGGTCCTGTTGTGCACATACAATGTGGCATGTAAACTCTAAATTGGGGTGCAGCTGATAGGGTGGAACTTTGCTTCAGGAACTTTGTCAGGAACCAGCCAGAGACATAACCTCAGTCAGCAATCAATGTTTATTAGAGCATATGCATATGGAGAAAAGATAGAGCACTCTTAAGTACAGTTGTGGACCACAAGTCTACCTCACTGACTCCTGCAGAGCCCCTTTATTCCCTAAAATTCCCCCTGACTCCCGCATAACTTATCTTATGGTGACCCAAGGATGGCTTCAGGCCTTCATGGCCTTGGGGAATTATAGCACAACCTCTCCCAGGAGGAGGGGAAATATGGTTCCCAAGGGCACCATTAATTGGCTATCTATTCAGTCACAGTGACAGAAGAAAGGGTGCTGCTTAGAATTTATATGAGCATCTGGTGAAGAAGTAAGGAAGAGGTTAGGCAGGAAGTGTGATTCAGATAATTTAGATAAATAGATAGAGGGAGAATATATATATGTAAGTGCTTACAGAAAGTAAAATGAATACATGGTTACAGAAAGGTACATTAAAAAAGGTTAAGATATTTTACTCCATCACAGCAAAAAAGAAATTGTATTACTGAAAGGATGGTTCAATCTTCCCATCAGAGCTCCCACAAGAATGAACTCAGTTCCTTCGCAGGAAGTGTTGCAAGGGTGAGGGTGAGCAGCTTGACCATTCCTTTTCTGAAGCTCCAGCAAGTGCTCTGGAGCAGGAAGGGGAGAAGTGAGTGGCCATTATTAGGGAGAAGTACATAGAGGGAGAGGGGATTGAGTGGATGAGAGTAAAGACGAGTAGCCTGCATGCAAAAAGGAAAACCGCGACAGGATAAGGCAAATTAGGCTACTCGTTATATGTACACAGACTCACCTGTGTATGTCAGTACTATATATGTCACCCAACACAATAACTTTCTGTTTTAAAGGAGTTCACCCACCAAATTCAGAGCAATTTTGGCTCCATAATGAAGTGAAATGAAAATGTTCAGGATAAGTCAGGTGTGGCGATAATTATAACAGCTATTAGCATCACGAATGGAATTTTACTGAAAACTGAGCTCGCAGATCTCAACTGACTGTTAATTTTCAAATTCTAATGGAAAGCCATTACCAGTTAATGATTCAGCAATTAAATGTGATTTTTGGACAGTCTTTATTTTGTATTACTATTTTTATCTTTATTGACTAACTCTTGGGAAGACTGGACTGTCCACTCCTTGTGTTGCCATTGTTGCCTACCTGTTCCCCTTGAAAACCAATTAAAATTTAGTCACAAAACTTTGATACAAATCTCAGCCAGAGGAGTCAAAACTGTGGCAGGAGGGGGAAGCAAAGCTGCAGTTAGTGCGTGGGGCAGGACACATAGGGATCATTGGGTGAGTGCGAGTGGCTGTGTGGACTCCCCTATTGCTGTTCCTCTTCCTACCAGCAGGGGGTGGCAGTGAGAGGGAGGAATTCTGTTGCAGTGCAGGAAGTGTCTGCCTGAGGGGATGCTTTAAGTGTGGTGTAATCTGGGTTGCAGTGTGGAGCAGATGTATGCGCTGAGCAACAGCAGAGATTGTGGAGGGGGAGCTGGCTTTGAGTGGTGTGTGCAGTGTATTACAGTAAGAGGTGCACGCTTACCTTTGGTGAGGTCGTCTGGGAAATGACAGGGCTTCCAGGGGGCTGGAGGTGTCTTGATCTGTTATGAACTGCTGAAGCTCAATATTGGATCCTACTCACTGTGCCCTGAGTCTGCTTGGGGAACTGGGTGAATACCTCTACAGAAAGAACCTGGGTAGAATCTTTGGAGTGGAGCAGTCCATCCCTGGTGACACACTTTCATTTTTTTCTCTTCAGGCCAATAAGTGTGTGCCAGACTGTACATGCCAAGTGGGCTGCAGTAAAAGCCCAGCCACACTTCAAGACAAAGCTTTCAGCTCAGCCTTACTTGTTTTGGTTTGAGGTTATATTGCTCAGTACATTGCACCCGACTTTCATTTACACACTATTTTCTCTATATATTCTCTGTAACTATCAACTGTGGTTTGTCACAGTTACGCTCACCCTCCCTACTTACAACATTCAATGCAAATTAAATGAAGTGTTAAAAAGTATAATGTTTAGTTTTTTAGTAGAGAAAAGCATTAGAGAAGTTGAAGAGTGTGGCAGTATAACTGGGGGTGATCCAGTGTGAGAACTCAACACATATTCTGTGAATTTAACATTTGTTATGTGTGAACTCATGCACTAATTATGTAATCATAATATATAATATACAACTATTATATAATTATACAATAGTGTAGCAGTTGGAGCTAGTGGCCGGAGCCTCCCAGCATGCCTTGTGGCGATGGACTGTGGTTTTACCCATCGTGAGTGTGACCGTGTTCGTCATCTATGTACTTCCCTCCTACTGTCAGTGTGTGTTTCATAGAGCAATAGCGGCGTCATCATTTCTAAACGAAAACCCAGCTCGCCACAATAGATTTTATCATACTAGGTGTTTCTTATCTTGTGATTTAATACAAAATTATATGACTGTTCTAAGACAGTTTAATTATGCTATATTTAAGATGGAAATGCAAACTAATCATTCAAGTCCCTAAAGACTCTGATCTTTAGTATTAGTATTAAAGTATAAGTATTAGTATCTTTAGTATTAAACCCGCTTTAGAAATTACATTCCCATTATTTATTAGGCTTTTGTCTCGCGACTTTTATTTTGACCAAAAAGGCAGAAACTAGGTCGCTTGTTTTATGTAGATATATCTGAAATTTCAATATATATTATAAACAAAAAAAAAATATTATAAACATTTCCCGCGCGACTACCCACAACACCTTCATTCCTTTGAAAACCCTATAAATCGTGACGTTATACACAATAAATGATGACGAAGGAACCTACTTGTAGGGGGAACGCATTTTCCTGTTTTCGTCACTTCCTCCCGAACTGTCTTTGTTGTACTGTGGTGGAGTGGCCTTCTACTGCGGCTTCATTCTAGAGCAGCAATGGGCAAGAAAACAAGAACGGGAACAGGGCGTAGGACTATTTTACAGCTTTCACCGCCCGGTCCTCGCAGTATTACCGCTGGAGGAACTAATTCTCGGGAAGAGGCAGGAGGATCAGCGTCCGAAGGTGAGAAAAGTTCAGCAGGTTTATCGTAATCCTGTGTGTGAACTGATTTACCTAGCGTGCTAGCCTTCCCGGTCGCAGCCGTAGAAAACGGGGCCTCTGAGCCATTGTAGCTAGTTTAGCTGCAGACGTGTCGGACCATGGAGCTTTAGCTAATCAGGCAGCCCTTAATCACAAACGTACTCTGATGTTTTAGGGGAATTTTCTGTAGGCTAGATTGCTAGTTGGCCATCTTGCAAGCCTGTATTTATTCGGATAACGCTAGCAGTTGCTGACTTGTTAGCTAAATGGACAGTTTTGGCTAACGTTAGCTGTCTCTTACAAACCCATATTGACGGCTGTGTATGTTCGCTTCCTATAACTGCACATTAAATGGACCGATGATGGAATGTTACGCTATACGCTATATATTCTGTGTGTACTGTAGAATTGCTAACGGTAACCAGTCAGTCATTATGTTGACACTTTGGCCAGGCCTAGCTAGCCAGCGCCACCGCACAGCCACATTGTGCATGCATTATCAAGTTAGCTATCGGTAGCTAACACGCTAGCGGAAACGGTACAGTCGAGCATTGTAGGGAGGTAGGCGGTTAGCTAAGGTGAAATCAACTTGACCAGGTTTCAGATATCCCTAGGTAAGCAGTCTGTTTGTACATATGGGACGTGCGATATTAGCAGGTTTAGCTAACCTTAGCCAAAACAGAATATAAGGATAGTCGGTCAGAAACATAGGATGTAGCTTTGTATGGAAGATTAAATCTGAGCGTTGTTTGCAGACGAACAGGAGGGAGGTACCGATGGCCATGCACCCGGCCCCCAAAACATTGCCTTTGACACGAGGACCCCAGCTGTCAAGGCCACAGGTAAGTTCAATCCCATGCATTTGTTTGAAATATCGTCGCATTCAGCATGTAATTTCACACATTGTGTGACACCTGTTACAATTCTAATTGCGTCTACATATTCTACGCCTTGCTTCGTGATGCGATTTCTTTCTAATCACAGTGGCATTACTAAGTTCCGTTGTCAAATAATACACATCTGCTTTGTCAAAAGATTCTGCAAGCGTAATGGAATCAGTAGAATCAGAATCATTTCGAAGAAATAATTCGGATCAAATTAGCGTTGAGACAACATCAGGGGGTCAAAAAATAAAAGTGAATTCCTGTAAGCGAAATGTGATTTGGATGGCTGGTTTGCTATCTGCTAGGTGGTACAGACCCAAAAGCCATACAGCACCTAAAATTAGTCCCTTTTTGGAGAATCCCACAGAAATAATCACAATGACCCTGACGTCTTACATACATTTGCTTCCATACAATATAGTCTCATTTTAACATGCAGAATTAAGATAAAGCTTCATACAGCTCAACTTAATTTTGCCATTGCTGTTACCAGAAGATATCATCTAGCATTCCAAAAGACATTGCAGTTGTACAGTTGTCTGATGGAATGTTCCTTTAATTTAACTTGTGTTTAAACACAAGTTTGCTACAATACATTTCAGTCCAAGGAGCATGGAGATGGAGATGTACTCTTCAGTTTAAATTCTATGGTGACAGCATATTGTTTGGGTCCAGTGTTGTGATGGTTGTTTTTAAATCGTATTTAAATTGTGTACACATTCTAAAATCTATTTAGATTCTAACCAGAGTTATCCACTAAATTTTGCAGCTTGGTATTGAAAGACAGAATTAACTTTAATCTAATAATAAAAAGAAAGGCATCATAATTTTGGGAAGTGCAGCTAGGAAACAGCCTTTGAAGGTCACATATGCCTGTGCAGATTACTCATTCCTGTACTAAAGCAGTGGGCAGTTTACAGTACTGATCTTGAGGCTGATGCTTGGACCCAAAGTAAGGTCTTATTCTGAGCTGAGGTTTGCAGACCAGCAAATTTTAAGCACTGTGTATTGGAAAACACCATCCTTTCATCCAATGAGAACTCTTAGTTTCAAAATGTGAAATATTTAGGTAAAGTACTAACAAACATAACCAACTATATTAAAATTTAGCAATCACAAATGTATCCTAGCTGCCTTTTTTAGCTATTTGACAATTGCAATAATATGAATTTAAAGCATTGAGGTTTATAATGTTTTTGTGCCCATATGCTAACAATCTGGTTAGGTAAATAAGTGACACAAGGAAAGCATTTTACTGCACGAAATAAGCTAAGTTAAGATGACATTCGCTAGATAGTTGTTAGATATCTTACTCCATCCCGTGACAAGAAGACATTTGTGAAAACTGCCACATTAGTGTTCAGCTACAACAACAAAAAGCATTGGCTTCCTGTCCATTAGCAGTTAATTTTACTCGTAAAAGCACCAACAGATATTGACCCAGTCTGACAGGAGCTGCTTTACCAGCACTTTTCACTGTATTTCAGAGTTAATTATGAGTGGTTCAAAGAACAAAATGTATTGAATTGCAGCCTCCCAGGCTTTTGGAAGTGTGCATTTTATAAAAACCTATGTGGGATTGTGTCAGAACTTTTGCTGCAAAGCCAAATTTCTTCAAGGCCAGATATGGTTGTCAATTAAAGTTTTTGCTCAGCATTATTATCTGAAAGAGGAGCCTGTAAACCAACTGGAGTTGGCATAATTCAAATATAAATTATGATTTAAAATGCTGGGCTCATCTTTCTTCAAACTGTGTATGGTTTTCTGTGTATGCTTTCCTTTTTATTTATTGTATTTATGTCACACACTCCTGTTGCAGACAACTTCATTGTTTGCGTTATGCCTCTTAATGTGCTTGTGCAGGTTAAATGTTGCCATGTTCATTGTAAAACGTCAATATTTTCCCACTCCATAACGAAACTATTATATACATCGGTAATACCATATATTAAGATTGCATTAAGGAATTGGTGTAGTGGTTACCTTGTTAAAGTTGTTGTAAATTCATTGACAATTACTTGCTAAATATTTTCATGTGCTTACATGAAACAGTGAAGAGGGATTAAAAAAAATGTTGATTTTTGCTCCATTTTAACCTGTTGTAATGTTTTGTGTCCTCACATTTTGGCAGAATATTTTGATATAAAATAGTGCCTTTCTTCAGTTACATTACCTGCACAGTTATAAAATGATATTATGTATATTTAGCATCTGATGTTTTAGAATATACATCACAGGGGTCTTGTTTTCTTCATGTTTTCAGTATGTGGATTGTGGAATTGCACCCTTACAGCTTAGTGTTTTGTACATAACATTTCTGTACATTGCACAGCGAAACTTGAGTTTAAGAGCCACACAAATAACGAGGCATTGGTGAGTTTATAAAATCAAATGTTCCTATAGAAGCATTCATTATTGTAGGATGATATGATGCAGTTTCTCTGCAACAGAAAATTATCCTTTTTAAATGGTAGGCTACATTCTGTGTTTTGTATTTTTTGTTGTGATATTACTTTTTTAGCAATCGTTACCAAATGACATTTTGATTTATTAACTACCTCAACTTATATGAGCAATATGCAAATTACTGTAACACTTTTCAGATAACCCCCTGAACCATAATCCAAACACATTCCACTGCCATTTTCCCAAGCTTTGGGTCTTTATTGGTTCATTTTTAATTTATGGATCTTGCGTGAAAGCCAGGAATTGAATGTATAATATTCTTCATATTTAAATACATAGTGTATGAATATAAACCTTCATATATAATAAGCCTTTGCACTGTTAGTTTGTTCAAAGGAATATCTATGATGTCAAGTGCAAACTATGAATGATGGTGTGCCTGTCTTTCCCTGCTGGTGGCAGTTGTAGCCTGAAGTTTCTAATACCATGGAGGAGGTGACCAATAGTTAATTGGTAATTGTAGTCCCTGTTTGAAATGAATCTGTCACCCAGGCCGTCAAACTCATCAGTATTGTGGCTTGTTTTTCAGAGGGCCTGTCCCTGCTTGGAGCCTATGAAGACAGTGAGGAAGAAGAGGACGCGGTCTCTCAGCCAGCCTCTGGGAAGACAAAATTAAACCAGTCTGCTGACATCGATAGCACATTGGCCAACTTTATGGCTGTGAGTATACCTCCCCCTCTAATCAGTTTGGGTGTTTGTCAGTATCTGTAGGAATCAAGCTTTGAAATGCAGAATGAAACAAATATGTTTTGTGTTCTTCAGCTGAAGTGTTGTCATGGCAGAGTGCCCTGTCTTGTATGTCTGGTGGGTAGAACAAAATGAATTTCTTAATTTTAACACGTGTGATCCGACAGGAAATTGATGCAATCACCACGCAGCCAGCCCAGTCATCCGAGGAGTCCCCAGGAGACCTTTTGACGGCAGACGCTATCCCGCCCCGCCCCGACCCCAAAGAGCAGCAGCACAGTGCTGCCCAGAACGGGCAGGAGCAGGCAGGCGCTGGGGCAGAGTTCCAGTATGACACTCAGTACTCACTGGCAGGAGGTGAGGAGGCTACCTGCCTGTGTTTGGCCCATGACCAATGTATCTTTCAGTCCACATGGAGTACAGTACCGTCATGTTACTTAGATTTTGTATTTTAAATACATGTTTAAGACTTTGTGGTTCTTAATTTTGATTGGTCAAACTTGTAAGAAATACATCATTAGTGATTTTTAATGGTCAAAGTTCATAGGCCTGAAAAATCTGGAGAATTTTCTTCTGATGCCTTCACTGATGCTCACATGAAATCGCGCCGCAGGCCCTAATCCTTGAGTGCTGCTGTTTAATATGTTTTCTTACATGTTACAATGGAGTTGACAGGGCATTGTGTAGATTAGTGCATTTTGGGTTTTGACTGAAAATACAGAGACCATGACCCTTGCTTTTCTTGTGTGTGTGTGTGTTGCAGTGGGAGTAGAGATGGGAGATTGGCAGGAGGTATGGGACGAGAACACAGGCTGTTACTACTACTGGAACACTCAGACCAATGAGGTTACCTGGCAGCTGCCCCACTACCTTGCCCACCAGGTGCAGGGTCTCCAGCAATATGGAGACAGGTGAGCTTTCATCACAGCCATGAGTCTGTACCTGTTCTGATAGAGGTGGCGTTATGTGATAGCTCTGACTCAACTTAATTATTCTGTCTGTCTGTTTGCTTTAGCTCTAGTGTGACTGTGAATGGCAGCAGCGCACAGCAGAGCTCTGTGTTTTACCCAGAGCAGAATGCTGCTGTTGCTGCCACTGCACCTGTGGCCAAGAGGGAGGGGAAGAAGAAGGTAAGACTGTCCTCTGATCCGCTGTGACTTATTTGACATGTATGCGTCTCATCTTTACACATCGCCGCTCATACCTAATAAGAGGTGTCCCTGAACCCCCTCAGGAGCACAGGGCAAGGCACATGAAATCCTTTGATACACACGCACACCTACTGAAACACTACAATTCCCACAGTGCACCAGGAGGCAATCACAGAGAGGATAGGTGTTTGCTACTGATGCTATCTCAGTAACTTACAGATGCCCAAGTGAGTCCCAAGGTGTTAAGAGAGAAGTGCAGAGGGGAACGTAGTCAACACCCCCACCCCTGTCCCCAGTGGATTTATGCTGATTTGTTCAGTCAGTGTGGGCTCCCAGTCATAAGATGGCAAATGATGCAGCCGGTTTCACAACAATGCTGTTGGGTTTAGCTGGAGACACTCGGGCCCCCCTGCCATGTTCAGCGTCTGCATGTTTTAATTGTACAATTTACATTTAACACAATTTACATTTAACAACATTAACATCAGTCAGCTGTATCGGAAATAAAAAATAACAGCAGATGGTGCATTTAACCCTTTAACCCTTTAACACCTCAATGGTCAATAATGTTTTTAATCTGAAAATTCAAGGCTAAATTTTCTGTTGCAGAGTATCATACCAACACATACATATTATACTAGCATCAACACTGCCATGAGGCCATAGCCTTAGGAAATAAACTGCCATGGGAAATCCATATCTGGCCATTGTTATTGGCTGATCTGTCAGGGTTGCCTTGAGTTGATGGACATTGAGGGCCAAGACTTTTAGCCTTTCAAATCTGCTGCCATTTAAATTCACTTTAAACGTTGGGGTTTTGTCTCTGTATTGGCAGGAGGTGATAGAGAGTGTGGTCGGCCTGACCAGTAAAGAGGAGGAGCATAAGGGTGTGGCGGCCTCCCTGCTGGCCCCGCTCATCCCCGCGGAGGTGAAGGAGGCAGAGGAGAGGTGGAGGAAGAAGGTGCTGGGGCTGGGAGAAGAGGGGGAGGAGGGCCAGCAGGACCTGGAGGGAGAGGGGGTGTGCCACGCCCGATCCCCTGGCGAAGCCGACACCCATTCCCAAGGCAACCACCGCAGCCGGACCCAGTCCGCAGAAAGCTCCGAAGGAGAGGAAATGGAGGAGGAAGAAGCAGAGGAAGACACAATGGAGTTAGAGCTGGCGCTAGAGAGGAAAAAGGTACACAGATGCCATTTTTACACTTGGTAGCACATACTCGCTTTTGATGGGGTGGTCTTTTCTGTTGCTGTGTTCAGCAATTCTGAAATGAATGCCATCTGGTTGGAACCACTCATGAAATCATCTGCAAGTTGGGAAGACAATAGTTAAATGCTTCCTAAATTTTGATGTTCAGGGCCATGAAGTATATTATATTATAGTGTGATTATTTCAAAACATGGCTATAAAATTTTTTGACAAAAATAGCATGTTAAGGTTTTATTGATACCAGTGTCCATACCAGTGCTTCTTAGCTCTACCAATATGTTGATGGTAGTGGTACTATTATGCCCCCCTACTTTGTTGCTTTTGTGAAAACTTGACTGGAACCATAAATTGTGATTAAATGCAATGTATACAAAGTAGATTATTTTCACACAATGCACTGGCTTGACTGAAGTCCTCCTGGCCTGCAGGCTGAGCTTCGTGCTCTGGAGGAGGGGGACGGCAGTGCCGGGGGCTCCAGCCCCTGCTCAGAGACCAGCCAGGACGGGG
Organism: Megalops atlanticus; assembly: GCA_019176425.1. Classification (NCBI taxonomy): domain Eukaryota; kingdom Metazoa; phylum Chordata; class Actinopteri; order Elopiformes; family Megalopidae; genus Megalops; species Megalops atlanticus. The sequence continues at coordinate 9,171,099 of CM032885.1, read as the reverse complement.
TGCGTGGCCTTCTGCTGAAGAAATCCAAGTGGAAAACGGCCTTCTTGCGAGCCCCCAGCCCAGACTCTAACAGCCGCGGCTCAGAGAAGACCGGGAGGGACACCCCGGAGCATGCAAATGCAGGTGAGCCAGGCCCTCTGGGATACTGGCTGGAGGACCCTGGCAGCACCGTGCTGGTGTGGTCAGGACTTTGGAGCTTAAGAGATTACTCCCTCAGTGTACATCTATAAGAAAATTGCACAGGCCTACAAAATAGTAGTGCTTAGTCCCAGGTTCTTTGCAATGGTCAGTGTAATGAGGAGGCTTTAGTGGGGAACATTGTCAGCAGTGGTTATTAAGGTCATTTTGATGACAGCAGACATTCATCAGGTGTACCATATGGGTATTTACATTACTGTACTGTGTACAGTATTTACATTCACATTTTGTTGCTTAGCAGGCACTCTTATCCAGAGCTCCATCCAAAATGAGTACGTATAACATTACATTTACTTTTTTGACGTGAATTAGATATGCTCTTCCAGAGCAAAGTACAAGAGAAGTACATATGACTAATGCTATGTTCACACTGTCAGTCCAAAGCTGATTTATGTGCATATCTGATTGGAATCAGATCATATTTAGCCAGTCTGAACAGCCAAAAATCACATGAGATCAGATTTTTACAAATCCGTTTCAAACGACATTCGTGTGTGGTTTGAAATCAGATTCAAATCGCATTTTTGCAAATCCATTTAGTTCTGACTGCTCTGATCGGATTTTAGGTGTTTTTTTTTTTTTTTTTAACGTCTGTGACTTTTGACGCCACGTAAAGTTCATGTGTACATCACACGTACAGGAAACATGCTAGTTTGGTGGCGGAGGGAGCCATTGATGAGCTGTTGTAGGTCGTGGTCAGAGCTGGAGCTAACAAGCCTCCTCCGTCTCTAACGCTGTCCCATTTTTGTTTTTTATTTCTAAAACTTGCGCCGTGGCTCCACTTTGCCATGTTGTAAATAAGCAAGCCTATTTCACTACCCTCCATTTTGGTTTGTTTATGTGCACTACTTCTACTTCTGGGCGCAATGTCATTATTATAGCAACCAACGTGGATAAGACCGAAAATGAGGATTGTCACCCGAACACACAGATTGGGTCTGATCACTTGCAACATATAATGCAGACAGTCAATCAGGAAGATCGGATTCTGATCGGAGATGCAAAAAATCGGATTTGGACTGACAGTGTGAACATAGCAATAGATGGCATGCCTTCCATCCCAGTACTGTTGCCATGGAAATTATTAGACTCTGTTATGAAATAACCTGATCTGTTTCAAAGGTCAGTTTTGCAGTTTTCTTCACCCCTGTTTCTCCACTGCTTGTGTAATCTCCAGTTGGCCATGTCTGTTTCAGCTCACTGGTATGCCTCATATTGATGTGCCACTGTAGCAGGGTGTTAGCAGTCTGTGGGTAAACCATACACCACAGTTATTTTGTTATTTTAATGTGAGACAAGCTCTCCTTTTATATACACACTTAATTCTGTAAGGCCACATATAACAACAGTATTTCTGTGATGCTCATGTACTCTGTGTGTGTGTGTGTGTGTGTGTGTGTGTGTGTATGTGTGCAGCACATTCCAAGACCTTAGAGAAGCCAGCAGAAGAGTCTCAGATGGAGATGGAGGCACTTGGAGAGAAGACCAAACACAGAACAGCCCCAAAGGAGGAGGAAGAAACTGCTGATCTTAAGGTAGGTTTCCTGTGTCTGTTTCAAAAGTCAAAAGTCAAAGTCAACTTTATTGTCAATTCTCCAATATGCACAGATCATACAGAGGATTGAAATTGCGTCTCTCTCAGGCCCACGGTAACAATACAACAGTTAGACGTAACACAGTGACACTGAGAGACAAGAACAAGAACAATTTCCACAGAAGAACAAGAATTTCCACAGAATTATACAATAAACACAAATGGCTCGATAACACAGACATAAATACAAAAATGTGTGACATTTGTGACAAAAACGAGCTACAAATATTTACAACAAGGGCATCAAGGCACATAGTAGGTTGTAAAAATACAAAAATATAAATATAAATGTGCCACGGTAGAAGGAGCACATGACGGGAGCTCGGGCTGGGGCTGGGGCAGTGTACATACAACACACTGGTAATTTAGCGTGTGGTTTGCGTTGCACGGGTGACTTCAACATGCCTCTTTCACTCACAGTGATCATCAAAGACGCGTTGTATTTTGACTGTGTGAATTTTCTCAGTTCCAGATTGGAGAGCTTGCCAACACTTTGACCAGTAAGATGGAGTTCCTAGGAATTAACAAAAAGGCCATCTCTAACTTCCAGTTGCTGCTGCTACAGACTGAGGTGAGACATGCTTGTAGAATTTTTTCCTTCTTCCTTCACCAAGCTGTCAACACACAGGCATATCTGTTCATGTCTGTTTGTTTTTTTTTTTTTTTTTTGGTGAGGTGTAGTTGCTTGGGGTCATCCCTTGTTTGTGGTTGGTTGGTGGCACCTTGTTTGTGGTTGGTTGTTGGTAGAGGGTGCAAAAGACTGCTGTGGATAGGTTTAACATTGCATGTTTAAAAAAGGGGAAACATTTAAAATTCTGCTAGCATTTTGAGTTTGGTCATGTTGAGTGTTTTGGTGGGCATAGCATAGCACCACTTTAAGACTTTTGGTTGGTACACAGAGTCTTCTCTTCTTTGCTCGTTTCTACTCAAGAGTTATCCCATTCCATCCCTTTTACATTACTGTTCTGACCAGAACAGCAGCTTAGAGATAAAGAATTATGAAACTATGAATTGACTAAGAAGTCCTCCTTTTCCTTCTTGTCCTTTCTGTCCACAGACGCGGATCGCAGATTGGCGGGAAGGGGCTCTGAATGGGAACTATCTCCGCCGCAGGCTGCAGGAAGCTGCCGAACACATTAAACATTACGAACTTAACGCCGCCCCTAAAGGCTGGTCCTGCCACTGGGACAGGTACGCGCTCCTTACCTTTCACATCTTTCACTCCCTCCCCCCCTCCGAACCCTCCGCCTCCCACCCTGTGGCATTCAGCAGTACAGCTGTGAGTTCGCCACTGGTTGGCGCTCTCCAGCAAGTTGCGCTAATGACTTAATTGGGAGTTTAACAAGAGTGGGGAAAAAAAAAAAAAGAAGCCGTCCCAGGTGACGTTGCGTTTCTGGACTGGGCGCACAGCCAAGTGGGGAATAAGGGAGTGAATAAACAGTGAACGAGAGGAGCCAAGACCCTGTGCCCCTGCTCTCCCTGAAGAGGGGCCCCCTCTAGACTCTACCGGGGCGCGTCAGAGGAGGGGTACTGTAGCTCTAGGAAGGTGGTTGCGCGCGCGAGAGCTTTGCACTTTTCAGGATGGCGCCATTACTGGGAGAATGAGTGACAGAGTGACTTCCTGAAGGAGGGGTGTCACGCCATCAGTTAAGAGCGAAGACCAAGCTTGTCCTGGACCCGGCAGGTCAGACCACTCTATTTCATTGTTTACTGTTTGTTTTTTTCCTTGTATCATAAATGTACTTCTTGCTGTAAGAAGACCCTTTCAGTGTCTCCAGCTCCGTGTTGCACTGCCTCACTGAAGATGCCCTTTTTGGCATCTTGAGGGGCATTGTGATAAGGTCTGATAAAGTTCTCTGTGTGAGTATCATATGGTTTTGTTGATGATGTTGATGATCATGCCACTTTCAGTCAATCTTTCAGGACCAGCTGGGACATGAGTAATTTTGTTTTGCTTTTTATAATTTTTTTTTTTTTTTTTTAAAAAAAAAAAAAAAGAAAAAAGGTGGGTCTCCCATCCCTCTAATTTGGCCATTTCCCTGGGCAACACTGCTGCCCAGCGCAATCCACCCCGCCCCACCTGCCCTCCATGTGGCAGCAGTGCTCCTTGTTCCCCCCGGCGTGTCATGTGATCCTGTGGGAGTCCCTCAGCTGCTGAGATGGTCCGTGTCTTTGTTTCCCTGGCTCTAGGGAACACAGGCGGTATTTCTATGTGAATGACCGGACCAGTGCTTCCCAGTGGGACTTCCCAGCCGTGGAGGACGAGGAGGAGGAGGAGAAGGGCAGCCAGGCCCCTCAGCCCAGTCCTGCTGGCCAGACAGAGGCCAAGCCTCCCTCTGAGCCCCCTTCCATCCTTACAGGTTAGGCCTGCTCATCACTTCCTGCTATAGGGCACTCCTGTCTCATCAGCCCCCTGCCATTTATGTAATTTGATCTGTTCAGCACAAATTGGTAATAACCATACTGTTATCCTTAGCATACCATAATAAAAGGCACAACAGAGCAGCCCTTACACTAACGTGATGAAGCCTGAGGAGGACAGTGTTGGTTCATCTGAATTGCACTATTTTTTGGCCTTCTTCATATAACCATATTCATATCTTCATATTTTGGAATCACCAGCTGTGCATTAGTCTTTTCTTACCATTTCAACCTTTCTGTTCACACAGGAGCATATAGGGGAAATGAAACACAAAAGCAAAACAAGGCAATTGTGAAACTGAGCATGATCATTCATCAGATCAAAGTGACATGTGATAAACATGCAGCTGCTCCATTTGCCGGCTGCCTGAATTCAGCTATCACCTATAGGGGAATGATGATGGGCTGACCAATGCACTGTGCATTCCGATATTACACCACAAAGCAGCAGGCTTCTTCATGCTTAATTTGGGTGACTGCTCTCACCAGCCTTTTTAATAATCAGCTTTATATGAATACCCAGTGTCTGAGTTTGACACCTTTTCTCTGTAGGTTTGCCTGGCAGTGGTCTCACACTGTTGACTGAATGACTTCCTAAACTTGCGTTTTCAGCAAATCCTGCCTACACAGCTCTTGCCCCTGCACAGACCGGACTGCCATCTTACTGGACAGTGCCCCAGCCCTCCCAACCTCCCCTCCCTCCCACTGACCCTCCTCCCCCAACGGAATACCCACCACCGCCCCCTCCGCCCCCAGAATCCCCGCCCCCACCCCCTCCCCCGCCTCTCAGCGACGACGGTGAGATTGAGGAAGTCGAGATGGAGGATGAGGAAGGGGAGCCGCCAGCCCCAGGGACGGAGGAAGATGGCAGCCGAAATCCTCCCTCGGCCCACGGTGCATCTACCAGCAAGGTGTGGAATCAGCTGTTCTTAAAAACAAGCCTACTTTACTGTGTGTAGGGGCAGCCAGCATGAGGTGTGAATTTTAAACCAAGTATTTTCCTTCTGGTCTGATGTTGTGTGACATCTCACCCTGAGATCTTCTCTTGACTCTTTAGGGCCCTTCCATGTGTCATCTGTAGTTCTGAAAGAAATGGCAGACTTTGAATGGATAGAAATTGCGATGCCCAAAGTTTGGGTTTGCCAGGACCTGCCCCATACCTATACAACACCAAGACTTTTTGGGATATCATACATACAGAAATTAAGTTTTGTGCTTGACTTTGAATCCTGAAGCAGAATGAAACCAGTATGACAGTTCAGGGGAAAAAAGCTGATTGAATGCAGTCTTCCTAAGAAGAGCTGGGTTAGAGTGTAAAGGTCTCACATTAGTCATGTTACATGTGTCATTTCATTGTCATAAGTGCTTATTGTGATGTCATGAGGCTCATTATGCCAGATGCTCGAGCTATTAGGCTGTTGATTACGAAAGATGACCGATTGCTGTGTTTGTACTCCAGGTATGCGAGGCAGCAGCATCCCCTGGGGCTCCTGCAAAAACCCTGAAACGCAAGGCAGCCAGCTCTCAGCTGCACAAGAGCGTCACCATTGGCAGCAGTCCCATCCTCTACTGCCAGACCACAGCCACAACTGGTAATTAATTAAAACACGAGAAAATATTCATAACAGTATACATTCTTGAAAATTGAAAGACAACTCCTATTCTCTAGTCTGTCAGATATTTTCAGTTTTTTACTAGAACAAATGTGTCATCATATTGCTTTATCTGAATGATTAATTTAGTAAAATACAATACGGTATAAAAAGCACAGATTCCCGTTCTGGCAGGGCTGTTGTTACATGGTTAGATTACAGGCATGTTCTTCAATCTTGCCACAACCCCTACAGCTTCCGCTGCCCCGGTAGCATCCGCCCCTGCTTACTGGGGCGTTTCTGCTGTGGTCCCACCCCTTCCCCTGCTGAGACAGCAGCCCCCCCAGGCCCGGCGGCCCCCGCCCTGCCCCCCACTCCAGCTAACCTACCGCCTGGTGCCACTGATCCAATGGCAGGGAAAATGCTGCCTGCAGACAAGACCAAGAAGCTGAAGAAGGACAAGGTAAGTGTTGGTCCGTAAAAGGGTGTGGTAGAGTTGTGTCCATGTTTAGATATTGTAAGGTCTTCAAGACTGGTTTATTCTGGTTTATGTCCTAATGGCCTTGCACATGTAATCTATGCCACCCTCCTGGCACTGGAGTCAGCATCCATCAGACACATCTCACTACACATTTTATCGTTGTATCTTCCTTTTACTCCGTCAACACGCTACACTGGTGGTAGTGTTTTTTTATTATTGTTTTTATTTAAAAGTGCCATACACACAGAATATCTGTTTATGTTGACAACATTCTGTTGTTTTTCATAAACCCTGAGCATTCTTTTGTGATACAATCATCTTGACTTATTTATTTTTTTCGTTACAAGGTTAGTCATGATAAAAACGAAGTACTTGATATATGATAATACTAAACGTCTTGATACATGAGGGTGACATGATGAATTGATGCATGGAGAGTAAACAGACTAAATTGTCTAGGACAAGCCCATATTTAAATGCAATAAGGTGTTACATCCATCCATCTTGTTGGTGTTATTTACTCCTTGTGTGATTGTTACACATAGAAGTGATTACATATTAAATAACTGACCACTGTAACACCTTGGCAATCACACTCCAGCAATGAGCCTGAGTAGAACCACTGGGAGTGTGACAATAATTTTCTTCTGGGCAGACCAAGAAGAAAACGAAGATGCCGTCGCTAGTGAAGAAGTGGCAGAGTATTCAGCGGGAGCTCGATGAGGAAGAGAAGTCCAGCTCCAGTGACGAAGACCGAGACCAGCTCAACAGCAGGCGCATCGAGGAGTGGAAGCAACAGCAGCTTGTCACGTAAGGCCCTCCCCTCCCCCTCACCTCCTCCCTACCACAGCGTAGGTAGTAAGACTGTGTAGTCATGTGTTCATGTCTAATTTCTATGGTAGGTTGATATCTAGATATTTTGGAGACATATTTTGGACAGGTGCTAAGGAGCAGGGCGTTGAACAGAACGGTTAATGATTCGATTCCCTGCTGGGGCACTGCTGTTATACCCTTGAGCAAGGCATTTAACCCACAGTTGCCATTTTAAATATCCAGCTGTATACATGGGTAAAATTGTAACCCATGCAGGTTTTCTGGATAAGAAAGTCTGCTAAAGGACAAACGTAGTGTAATCTTTTAAGACAGCCATACAATAAAAAAAGTGCTGAACATGTTTTGCTTTGCACCTCATTTCAGATCACGTGTCTGATGTTTGTAAACTTTGAAATTGGTTTATTTTATGTAATCAGGAACAAAGCCAAATCTGTCAGTGCTCACTTCACACGTCTGTCTGAAATTTCATGCACATTTCCTTGATTTTATTATGTTGTAATTAGATAAATTTACTAAAACTTTAAGAAAAATTCCACTGTACTCTGTAGTTGCTCATTGCAGACACCTGTGTCTTCTGTACACTTGCATATATGCAGCGTGGTTGGAGAGTGCTATGGTGAAGAGAGACCTATTTGTCTGTCTGTCTTTATCTCTGCAGTGGGAAAGCGGGAAAAAATGCTAATTTCGAGGCACTCCCAGAGGACTGGAGAGAGCGACTGCTTAAGAAGAGGAAGCTAGCGCAAAGTACATAATGGCTGCCTGCCTGCCTCGCGCACTTCAAGGACCTTAACCTTGGCTTTAATGAAAGCTCAAACTGGCAAAGTGATAGGATGGTTGTGTACAGATTCAAAGTCATATGTCCACACCCCTCACATAGTATTTGTGTGTGTACGATATGCAATGGGTTTGAATGTTTTCGTATTGTAAAACCCATGCCAGCATTTTTTTATTATTATTTTTTACAAGCCTGTGTATAACTTGAAGCATAATTCCCTTCTCTCTGCTGGGTTAGCCCCTTTTCCCTTACACTGTCTCCTAGAGCTGTGATGAAGAACATGGAAATGCATCATTTTTAACTCCGCACCAGTTAATTGAGGAAATTGTATTTTACTGTGAACCTTGAATTTCATACCCTCCTTTGTCTCCTTTTTTGTAAAAAGGTTTTCTATACAGCATGCCCAAAAGGTAAAGCTTTGCATCAAATGCAAGTTATTACACACACAATTTGACCCTCAGTTTCCATGTTAAAAGAAAGTCTTTTTCATTTTTCCTTGTCCAAATAGTTTATTTCCAGCAAGAACTGAATGTGTGTTTATGAAGAGGTTCTCCTCAAGTATTCTCCAGGGGGCATTATTTTTGTATGCAGGTTAAATGGTCATGTTTGGTCTAATTGGAGCTGGCACTCTACAGGAGTGCATTGTGCTGTGCTGTGTTGGTGGAAGCGTCATCCTTAACATTCACTTTGTGGCCACTGTCCACTACTTAACCTTTGTCTTATATATAATTTTATGCATTTATCGTGTCATTTTTAAGTCGTCTTCTCCAAAGCACTGTAACACTACATCAAAAATTCATGAATCCAAGCGTGCCAATATAATTACTTCTGCTTTCACCTGGGGAAGTGATTGGAATCCCTGCCCTGTAACCAGTTTATGATAACCCAGGTCAAACGTAGCCATGAGAGGTCTTCTCCAAAGCCCTGTGTCAAGACTTAAAGGATGTCTCCTGGAGCATTCTCCGAGGTATAGGTGCAGTATTTGCAGCATATATATTTCCAGCGATATTTGTGTATGCTTCATCTCGAACCTGTTTAGGATGTTGATGTTTGAGGTTGTTTCTTTGATGATATGGAGAGATGCAGAAATTTATATGTTTATGTATATTTTGTAAATAATAAACATTTTTTGTCCAGTTCTAAATCTCTTATGACTATTCCTATTTTTCACCAGCAGTATTCAATTCTCAATGTACATGTCTGATGTTTTTAAAGATAAATCAAGCACTATGTACTCTTTGTTCATGCACATAATTGTGCAGTAAAGTAGTTTAATTAGTTGTTAATAAGGATCATTTAAAGATATACATATTAGGACATTATAAACTTTCCTGATCGATGTAGAATCTTACAAAATCATTTCCTCACTTACACCTCTATTTTGGTGGAATGCTGTCCAGTCATTCAATCTCCTTCACTGGATGTTCCCTCAATGTGAAGATCTGTAGACATCACTGAGTGGGCCGCTAAAGCTGAATGGTAAAGGGAAGGCAGATTTTGAAAAGCAGTGTCCTTACTCATTGTCTGGCAAGTTTCGTTCCCTGACAATTGTTTCTGAAAAAGAAAAAAGCCCATTTCATAAAGTTTATATGTTTAGATATCACTCCCTGCAAAGTGTGAGAGAAAATATTTATGCAAACAACTGAGTTGTTGACCTGCAAGCCAACACACAGTTAACATATACTGCTAGCAGTCAAAATCAGATTGCTATGTTGTGCCCAGGTGTAATGAGCTGGCAAACTATTTGTCATTTATAGCTACCTAGCTCGCAAGGTCACTGGCACCATGCACTTCTGTCAGTACCAAGACAGTCCAGCCAGACAGCTGCGGTATTTCCATAAAAGACATGCATGCTTTGGTATATATTGTAAGGACCTTTTTACAGTAAGAAAGCCCAGCTATTATAACCAGCACTGTAAGCCACTTCAGAAAGGAAATAGATTGTGGAACATGTTAACAGAATGAACCCGATACTCGAAGAAACACCCAAAACAGTACTACAGACCTCAACACAGAGCTTCAACATCTGCTGCAAGCTGTGCATGCGGACCAGGCCTGTCTCAAACAGATAGCATACAACTGCTATTTGACCTCCACTTCATTCCTGTTTGGGATAATTTCTCTCAATGATGCAACAGCTTAATCTTAATTACCATTTACAGGATCCTGGGCTGTTGAATAAACAAGAACTCTGCTTTCTTGGAGTAGCAATGCAAGCACTACTTTCACAACAAAAGTCTGATCACACCTTTATTGGCTCCGCAGGTGCCCTTATATGTGGTCCATTCTGATATTCTGTCACCAATTCATAGAGTGGAGTTTAGAGCAAGAGAATCGGCCTAAGGTTTCCTTTTGATTGCAATTTTGAATTGAGCAATAACCCACTGATCTAGATAAAGTATATATTACAATGTTGAAAAATAGCTATCACTATCAATTGATCATGTTTTTTTTCTTGGTAAATTAAAGTTGCTGTCACAAACCATTGCTTGATTCTCTGGAAATGACAACGTGCAATCAGACAACTCAGTGCCAGAATATTATACCAACATGCGGAAAGATGGTCAAGAGAAACTCAAACAATGGATAACATACAAAAACGGACACAAATCAAAGTTTGTAAATTAGTGCTGCCATTAGTTCCACCAGATTAATCCAGAGACTGTTAGGTGGGAGTAATCTCAAGGGCAAGATTGTTCCTTAACCAATACCCTGCACTTGCTCAATTACCAGGTGTGTAGTCCAGGTTTCCAGGTTCTGTGTGGGCTACTGACTGCAATGAAGGACACTGACCATGCAAAAAAGGCACTCAATTAATCGAAAAATCTTTTAATTCTTGAGTGGATCATATAACAGTGGAATTGGTAGAATTAGAACATAATACAGGTACTCACACCATCCCCTCCCTCCCTCCCACCCCCACACCCACACCAAATAATGTTACAAACTAGTGATGCCAAATGAGGCCTCGTGAACCATATAAAGGGTGGGGCTGTCATGTTATCCATGGCTGATGCGAATCGGTGACCATTTCCCTCAGTAGCAGAACGCTAGAGTTGGTTCTAATCAGCGAGATGTGAGGAGTCCACCAATTAAGAGGTCCAAGACACCTCATTTTGCCTGTAAAAGACCCGAATGCCACGCTGCCAGCCCTGTGTGAGGCCTGTCACTCAGGCATAGTACTGCAGGTTGGCCTTCTTCTTGGCCTGCACCTCCAGGATTCCCTCCATGTAGTCCTCGTGGTTCAGCTCAGTCGCTCCCCTACGCAGCGCAATCATACCCTGCAGAGAGAGAGAGGCCAGTCACATATTGCCCATTTACCTACTCCTCTGAGAATATTCCCCACAATGCATTAGGCTAGTACTTCTGGTGAAAGTACTAACTAAAACAAGTATTCGTTTAGGCATGTACACTGATATAAATGCTAGTTACAAAACATGGGGACACTGCTCATGATGAACTGCATGTGGTTGTGGACTCATTTGCAGAGCATAAATTAGCATTTACAGAGAAACAGGATGACTCACCGCCTCCACGCACACAGCCTTGCACTGGGCGCCATTGAAGTCATCTGTGCACCGAGCCAGCTCCTCATAGTTAACATCATCACTGGAAAGGCATTACAAAGGTCACAACCCACACATTCAGACAACATGGACCTCATCCTTACATGTTCAGTTTGTGTATACAATCTTTAGCAATTGACACAAAGGTAGCCAGTCTTTTCATGCTTTCTTGTTACCATTACATCAAGATTATGGATTCTGCATAATACCGGGTGGATGAAAGAAGAAAAAAAAAAAAAAAAAAAAATCACTGGAGGGCCAAAGTTTTCATATCAGAAATGAAATGAAATGCTGTTAGTCCTAGTTCTTGCACATTATTATTTTCATAATGGAAATAGGGCTTCAGTCTGGCATGTTTCCTACCTGACATTCATCTTCCGTGAGTGAATCTGCATGATGCGGGCTCTGGCCTCCTCATTGGGCATTGGGAACTCAATTTTGCGGTCCAAACGGCCAGACCGCAAGAGTGCCGGGTCAAGAATATCCACTCTGTTTGTGGCAGCAATAACCTATGGGGTCATGCAAGATGAGTTCAGAGCAGCATACTGTAAAATCAGCTAGAGCAGGGACACAAATATTGTACAAAGATATACTGGAAGTTCAGCTATAGACAAAAACACAGAAATTTCATGTATACAACCTGTCAGCATCCAACTATGGACTTTAGGTCTACCATCCAACAATTAGCATTGCTGCATTTTTAATCTTGGAATTCTGCAAGCTGTGTACCAACCATTACTGTTAGTCAAGGTCAAAGACTGTACAGGCTGGTGCCAGGCGATTTACAGTCTCCCATTTTACAGATTCTGTACTTCATGTATATTTGGATTTTTAGAACAAAAATGGACTGGACTGTGGGCTGCAAAAGTGGTGCCGTTACTCTTTCACCTACAGCCAACACTGTACTTCTGCTCAGTGAAATGGCACAACATCCATTTTGTGATTATGAAAGGAAATACCTTGACTTGCATGTTGGGCTGGAAACCATCCAGCTGGTTGAGGAGCTCCAGCATGGTTCTCTGAACTTCCCTGTCTCCAGCCTTCTCACTGTCAAACCTGGGAAATGGAACAGACTATGTCTTCATAGATGGCACAAGCTACTAATAAGAATATTACAGATGCCCTGCAAAGTGTGTAGGTTTAAACTAAAGGCCACACAGCATTCTGCAGGATGGACAATAGAGGGTGAAGTTCAATTCTTGAGGACATGGAGTACATTACACAAGAGGTGGGCATCTTATCCTGTTCAAACAACCCTCACACAATGATTCTTTGCACATTGAAATCAGCTCTCCCATAATCTGTAGTCCACACTTACCGCTTAGTTCCAATGGCATCAAGCTCATCGATGAAGATGATTGAGGGGGCCTTCTCTTTGGCAAGAGCAAAAGCATCTCGGACCAGCTTGGCCCCATCACCGATAAACATCTGGACCAGCTGTGGGCCGGCGAGCTTCAGGAAAGTGGCCTGGGGAAGGTGAGGGCAGGAGTATGGCTTTATGCTCTTTCACTATGAATTCAACTTCAAAAGGATTCCCTCCCTGTCACTGATAACTAATGACGCAGCTCAGTCTCCAACAGGGGGCTGTAGCCAGAAAGGGTGCCCTATATAACCACTTGGGAACTCCAGTTTAAGCTTCATATTTGCAATAAACAAACTGAAAACTGAAAATGCTGTTAATACTGTTGAAGATCTTATACCACAGCTAGGACATATAACAGATTTTGATTGGTTGAGAGGATGTGTTCATTTCCACCAGCAGCCCAAAGGGAACAATTAACGCAACTCTATCATATAGTACCAGCAGAAATTACTCAATTACAGTTTGAAATCATTACATGCACAATTCTAAATTCCAATTTTACCTTAAAATATTGATTTTGAAACTTATTTTGCTCTCTGCTAAAGTTTTAATGCTAGCTGCTAGCTTTCTAAAATGGAAGCTATACCACACAGAAGCAATATGGGAGTTCAAAAGGTAGCTAGCTTGCTTTTGAGAACCTTGAAATTCTAGTTAGCTAGAACTTCTAGTTATACAAGCTAGAATGGTAGATATTATATTACATATTCAGTTATATTTTAGCAAATTTTGTGATACTTTTTTGCTTGTCTAAGCATCATATGTCATGACCAATGGGACTGAGCAGGTTTTTTTTTTTTAAACAAATATGTAAATACGAACAGCTGTTTCAAATTGCGATTACCTAACACTGCAAATGTGTTTGAAATACTCAGTGTGAAAGTGTTTGGTAAATGAAACAAAAGCTGATGTTGCATTTTTGATGAAACTGTCCAGCACCAGAATTCAGGGAAGAAAATGTTTTGAACACATTTAGGAAAAATTGTTTAAAAGCAGTGAACATTATTAACTGTTACGGTGGGCTGCTGATTTCTCCCAATGGTTAAAAAACACTGATAAAAGTTACCTTAGTCTGGGCGGCACAAGCTCTTGCCAGCAGGGTTTTGCCAGTGCCTGGAGGTCCATACATCAGCACCCCCTTCGGCGGCTGGATGCCCAGGTTCTCAAACTTCTCCTTGTGATTCATTGGCAAAACAATGGCTTCAACTAGCTGCAAAACAAAGAGGACTCGGTCACTTTCCAATCTTTTACTGCTCCCATTCTTAAAAAGATCAAATGCTTGTGTCCATTTTAAAAAAGAACTGCATATTACAGCATTACACATACAAAACAATGCTCTGAAATACACGTATTAGAATATGATTACAGAATGGAAACTTCCATCAAAATTTAAAATCTTGGGTGGCTGTTTATCTTGTCCCATAAAACTGGAAAAAGATTAAATCTGGGCAAGCTGGTTGGTATAAAAAAAAAAAAAACTTCATCTTCTGTACATAGACATACTACTTTTTGCATTTACGGTACTGCAACAAAATCATTATAGTTTTGTCAATGCTTCAGATTTTCTTTTACTCCACACATGAAAATTACAATTTCTACTGTTGACCATAATTCCTAGGTGGTCAACAAGCTGTATTCTTAGTATGTTACACGATGTGATGAACTGAGATGTCAAAAACCCCTCAAGTTTTTGTCTACTCAATATTTGACAACATTTCCCATTTAAACGCATAATTGATGCATTTAATGTAATTGAAATATTTAATAGTATCTTCATATTTGTCTGAAACTGCATTTGTTGTAATTATTTAATGGACCCCCTAGATAACGGCATTACGTAAATGAGATAAACCAAAGCTGTATTGCATTAAGCTGCTATTCCTGCCTGTTTTATATGCACACCAGTACACTCTTTTCTTGTAATTGCCTGTTTATGCCAAGTACCCACCAAACCCGCTTGTAATTATCAAAGGCTACATACAACACATCAGAATACAGCATGGATTTGGGGTGTTTCTGTCTTTGCCTGACCTCCTGGATTTGCTTGTCCAGGCCACCAATGTCACTGTACTGCTCGGTGGGACGCTCGTCCACCTCCATAGCCTTCACCCTGGAGTCGTACTCAGTGGGCAGAGTCTCCAGGATCAGGTACGAGTCCTTGTTCACGCCCTGGGAAGAACACACCAACAGACAATGAGGAGAACCATGCAAAGAATAAAACCAGAATAAAAAAAAAAACATTTTAAGCTCTGTGCTTTAAGCAGATAGACATATCCTTACCACAAGGTCTCCAGGCTTCAGTTTCTCTGCATCAACCAAACCAATGACCGGGAGGAAGTATGTCTGTAAGAGACCGCAACATTCAAATTCACTCTATGTAAAATTGTTAAGATTTTACCACTTGTGCAGTTGCGATTAAGCCACTATTGAAGAGCTGGGATAAAACTCCGTGCCCATCACCTGAAATAATCATTTTAAACAAATTTTTAAAATGTTAAATCCTCAAGGGTAGGCTTGATGTGTTTCACTGGAAGTCTCACCTGTCTTGTCGAGGTTTTAATGACAGCACATTTGCCTTTCCTCTGAGAGTCCAGATCAATGTTGGCTCCATCTTCCTCCTGGTCATTTGGGTCCACATCCAGCAACTATAACAAAGTTTTGCAGAATATTTTTTTTCACTGTGTCATCAATAAAAATCAACAGATAGCTATCATTTTAAATAAATATAAATCAATCCTCTTTTAAACATGGTGATACATGCCAATCTGTACAGACTTGAATTTCATATGCACGCATGAATGTATGGTATATGCCCTGAATAAGCAAGTACAGACTGAAACAACAAACTTGGCAGCAACAGATTTTTCTTGTCTCTACAGGTAGGGACTACCAATATCATGTGAGGAAATGCTGAGAGTGAATTTTTATGCATCTCACGCATTTAGTTAAGTGTATAAGGTTCTGTAAGGGTTAACCATGAAAAAAGATCAATAAATAACCAAACCCACTTTACCACTGTGGACTCCACTCATGAACCAAAGCAATCACACAAACATTCCACAGCAACTCCAGTACCTCAATAACATTGGAAACCAAGTAGGGCAGAGTCTTGTTCACTTTGATCTTCTCTGTGTTTTCTTTGATTTTGTCCTTCATGGCCTGAAGTTCGTGGGTTACCCTCAGAACCTCACTCTTCATGATCTAAACATAATCATAAGTATGGTTATCAAAATAATCAGAGCAGTGTTAATACAAGTAAAAACATCTATATGGTTACTTATAATTCCTTAACTCGCGATCCATGGCAAAGATACACCTAGTTGCAGAATATACAACAGGTCTTTAATATCACGTCAACATCCGTGTGCTTACAGCGCTGGGGGCACTAACTAGTTAGGTATCATGACTACACAAACTTAAAGTATCACTTCAAATACGAGTACTCCAAAGCGGGTAATTAACTGGTCAGCTCGATGATGAGAAACTGAATCTAGGTAGGTACTTCACAAGCTCAGCAACTGGTTACCCCACTAAACAATTAACGTAGTTAGTTATGCCACCCATCACGTGTTGAACTTTACTTAGAGACATAGCTTCATAGCACATAACTACTCTGAATACACAACTGTGCTGAACACGAACCTTTATTTCACTGTCCAGGAGACGCGTCCGCTGAATAATCTCTTCAGTGGACATTTTGAGGACCTCCTCGCCGATGCCATCCTGTTGAAGGAAGTCATTGCAGTGTGTTATTCACCTACCTCGCTACGTTATTTGGATCAGTTGGAGCTTTAAACGGGAAGCAGACAAATCTGTAATTAATTAAGATTTGCATTAACTGTCTATCTAAGACTATACAGGCTTGCAACAATACAGCTGTCAGCCAGGCGAGATACCTAGCTAGCAATAACAGCTTTCTAGCTAGCTGACTAATCTCATTAGGCCAAGTTGACAATAGAGCATCCTCATTAGACAAGTATTGGTCACATTCAGCATGACTTACCTAATTGCACCATGACTTTACTTGCTACCGACAGCAATCTAGCTAGCAAGCTCGGTCTCGAATTATCTATCAAGATAACGTTAGATAAATGTTCACTTTCTCTTTGCCGTTAGCACCCAGGCAAAGCGAGCCACAATGAAAACATACCGGGATACAGTTATTCTGAAACAATTAAGTCTTATGCAGTAGCATTTGTACACAGTGGGTGGCATAAGTGATTTCAGCCACAATAGCAGGGTTATAAAAGACATTAATCTCATTTTATACAAACTGATTTGAAACAAACCTCAACCTCGTCCCAAACTGATCTGTCATTCAGAGACGCCATCTTGGAATGACTCTTCTATTCTTCCACTCGTTTATGGATGTTTATGGCGGCCTCGAAACCAGCTGTAAGGTGCAATACCGCACCCTACTGGGTCGGAGGGTGGCGAGCAGCAGTGGCGAGTAGAATCCGAAACGCTAGGAGTCACATATAGACATCATTTTAAATCCTGCATGTTCTCGTAAGTCTCACTAGCCGGCTTACCAAAGTGCGACCAAAAGCTCAAATGCCGAGCTCGAAACTCATGATCTAAAGCCAACATGACAGTTCCCTTAAAAATAGTATTCATTTAAGGTTCCTTAAAAAATACTGGTACCAAGCGACCAGAGAGCGTGAGCTGGGCTGCTGACTTCGATGAGATGCGGGTGATTTACTGTAGCTACAGGCTGGGTAACAATGAATAGCCTACTAAAATTTGTAACGTCGGTTATGTTTTATGAATGGAACTTTAGATTCATATGAAATCAAAAGGATTTGGGAATCCGCAGTCACATCGGCGCTAAACCCCAAAAGGTATCCAACTTTTTTTCCCTGTTTAGTTCGCTCCCTTGCTAACAGTTACCAAGCAACTATTGTATGTATAGTTATTGTATGTATAGCATGTATATATATTGTATGTATAGCAGTGGAGGGTAGGAAGCAGGGCTTGTAACTGAAAGATTGCTGGCTATATATATTGCATTTTTGGACAAATGCTTCTTAAATAATAGAATTCCACAGAGAAAACTCATATTTTTTCACAAATGAAATTTAATGAAAATATTCTTCTTAATACAAAAATAAAAGTTAAGGCATGGTAAAAAAAAAAATCATTGCAACAATGGCATAAAACAAAACCCCATGATGTTAAACACGCTCGCAATGGTGGTTATGTATCTATTTGACATCTTCAGCTGGTTGAACAGGCCACATCAGTCAAGGTCTGAGATCCTGCAGTCCATCAAACTGTCTGAGGTGGAAGTGGCTCTCACTATGTCTCACCATTGCACGAAGTGTCACAAACCCCGAGACAGCCTGAGACAGAGGAGTGTTTGGGCAATAAATCACTGATACTTAAAATGAGTGGCACATAATATACTAGAAAGAACGGGGTATACATTCATCGTTAATAGAAAGCAAACACAGAACTGACCTTTGACTCATAAATACAAACACATTTTCCTCATCAAAAAACTCAGGCCTAAATGGTCAAAGAAAACGTGAATAGAATAAAACAAATTTCTGGGAACACCACAAAGTCAATACTCTACCAAATGTGGTTAAGAGGTTCAGTGTCTGCTTTTGACAACTGTACAGTTGCTGTATTTGTTGTGACCTCATTACAACCATCTAAAACATTAGTTTTCCTGTCTGACTGAGCATCAGACATTTTAAAATTGCCTGTACTGCAAAATGTACAATTGTGAAAAAATGGGTGAAGGATTTTGACAAATGTTGTAAATCAAATACAGTGAAGGCATCAAAATACCACAGACAAGTGTGTCGTGTATTTGTCAACAGCACCACAACTGCAAGTTAAAAGTAGGGTCTGAAAATATGTTTTAGTCCCACACTAAAAAGGAGAGCAAACACTGTTTGCTAAGCAAGCACATCTCTCATTCAGGTCAACTGGCCATGCTATAGGCACTTGATGAGTCAGTAAGTGATTTAGAGCTGTGTTCCTGACGGAAATAAGGAAACTGTGTTTCTTCACAAGTGTGATTGTTGTAGTTGTCTTACAGTACATTACTTGAATAGCCATAGAAACTTTAATTCCATTGGATTCCATTTTGAAATGACCACTTCCATTTAGAAATGCCCATTTCCAATTGACAATGGAAAGTCTGTTTCAATTCTGCAATTACACCATAATGTGATGATGTAAAAGTATGGAAAAGAATGAATGAAAAAAAAAAAGTCTCTCTCACCTGTGTCAGTAGGAAGAGAGCTAGCACTATGTGAACCCCTCTCTCTAGGGGCTGGATGAGAATGGCTTCATTGAAGAGTTGGAACAGAACCAATGGGAACTGCAGTAGCAGACTAAGCAGCCAGAACCCTGCCAGCTCTGGCACCTGCCACAAAGGGGAGACATAAAGGCATGTCATCAAATATAAAAAATAATCTTCTATGTCATAACAACCAGTAGTGTATTGGTAAAATACTAAAATACGTGGATAAACTATATAAGGTGTGCAACACAATATACCCAACAGAATAAATGTACCTTTGACCACAATACCAACACATACATATTGGTGATAAAATAACATTACCAACAGCATATCATGAACAACTGTTCAGAATATGTTAAATTTCAATTTGTAGATTAGTTTTGTTTTATTTGGAAAGGTCTTAAACATTGCAAACTTTGATTATGAAATGCTTAACATTGCTAAAGATCTATACACCAGGCTCCCAGGTAGCTCAGTGGTCATGGAGTTTGCTTTGAACATAAGCTGAGCTCTTTTGCTAACTCTTAAGTTGGACTTAAAACTGTGTCTTTGGTTTGGTGTATCATAAAGCTGTAACCTTGAGAGCAAAATAGCAATCGGGTAAGGTGTTGTTAGGGGAATGGATGAGTAGGTATTTTTTCATTTCAAATAATTCATCTTCAGTTACAGTTGTCTCTGAATATTCTCCAAACATGTACCATACAGAATTAACAACTATATATATAGCAAGTACGTAGCAGAGTAAGTACTGACAGAACCTTACTCTGACACGCAGTGCAGCTAGCTTTCAGTCGTGGTTTGTAATATTGTACAGTTCTTTGGTCATGATTTGGGTACAACATTGCGGTTCTTCTTTGCTACACCTCTGTCATATTCTTTTAATTTC
Organism: Megalops atlanticus; assembly: GCA_019176425.1. Taxonomy (NCBI): domain Eukaryota; kingdom Metazoa; phylum Chordata; class Actinopteri; order Elopiformes; family Megalopidae; genus Megalops; species Megalops atlanticus. The sequence continues at coordinate 9,151,133 of CM032885.1, read as the reverse complement.
CATAACAGACATAACATTTTGTCTAGGTAGTGAAAGCTTACCCACACAGTTCCAGTCTGCCAGTTTTTAAAAGAAGAAGCATTTGACTGTGTCAAGGCATGTTTTTATGACACTCCAAACAAAGGAACTTGAAGAGACATTTTTACCTTTTCTTGCAGATTTCCTGCATAACCCAGATAGAGTCTGATGGCCTCTATTAGGGTCATTATAATGAGGACAGTGATGAGAATGAATTTGTAGTAGTCAGGAAGGACAGGGTACTGGTAGAGGAATGAGAAGAAAAAGAGAGTTATCTTACTTTTGAACTTTTTCCATGTCAAAAGACAGACCAGCAGTATTGATAATGTTACATTTTCCAGCATAACCAGAGAGTATTATGAGATTAAACTACATACAGGGATCTGAAACACTGGAAAAGAATCATGCACTAATGCTATTCCAATTATCCACTTGTATGTATCAAGCAATACACCTGTAAGAACAATCTTGGGCTCCTGAACACAGAATTCAGTCCTGAGTGAAGTGCAATGGTACATAATAAGCAAAATGAAAACACCACTGTAAAAAGGCTTCATCACCACCAAGCCAGATAGAGAGCACATCTAGCCCGTCAGCAGTGTTTTTCCATCCCTCATCTCTGGCTCTAGCAGCAGCTGATGTACTGCTTTTTGTATGCATAGTGGATTTATACTCTTTGTAGAGATTTTCTGTTCACCTACACTAAACTATGAGACAACAGTTTTGATTTATGACAGAAAAACAAAGCATGTGAACAAGGCATCTTCAGGCTTGTATATAAAAGATTTGTCATGGTGGCTTAGAGTTGACTGGTATGAATGTGATACTCAGCTATATTTGGAGGTTGATAATATACAATGCACTAACTACAGATCAACAGGTATACAACAGATCATTTCTGGATATCCCAAATAAGATGTTTTATCTAAAAAAATAACACTTTCATGTTGAGGGGCTCCTGGTAAAGGAGACAGGGGATAGAGGGTGGTTTAGGACACTGCAATAGTGTCATCATGACACGGGACTAACTGAGAACCCTCACTAAGAGCCATCACTAAGAGTTACGAGTGAACTTTTTTGCACTGCCTGTAGTGGAGCCACATGTAGCTTGTACCGCCTTACCTTCAGGTGCAGCATGACAACCTCGCAAACCCACCATAAGGGGAAAAAGCAGAGATTGAAGAACAGGGACATTTGTAGAGGAAGACTCGATACAACGTCACTCTCTGGAAATAGAGAGCCTGTTAGTGTTAACTAGCAATGTAATATTGTGCGCTTTAAATTATACAGTATGTGACGGTCCACAGGAAGGGCGAGGGCTGCAAAAGAATGTTCTTGTGTAGGTGGTCGTTGTGTACTGTGCGCAAAATGCACAATGTTGTTCCAGTTTTAGGGAAAATAACCAATATAACATATGTGGCTGGGTTATATTAGATGTGTTCTTGTGTGAAAGATTTCACCATTTCATTGTTTTTCTTTCAATGTCACTTACCATGTCCTAAGAACTTAGCCTGCTCTTCGGGCGAAAGCTGGGTTCGATTCTGTTCGATAAATACACTCCTAGAGAAGTCTCCTAAACGTTTCCTGATTGTATCTGGCAGCTCCATCTTTCTTGTGGGAACCGGAGGAAACACACACTCTGGGTCTGTGAGTTTCTGTGTGTTTCTGTGACGCTAGCGATTGTTGCTAGCAACGTTTAGCGGCTTCCGGCTTGGATTTTTCAAAATAAAAGTAGGATAGTTCAAGTCCGAGAGTCTTATGCTAAATATTACGAAATGTTAAACTTTAAAATAATTTTCATGGAAAAGAAACATTAACACAATGTCATAAGTGACTGGAAAACGATTCGTAAAGACATATGATCACGAACAATTATGAGGCGGGCGATTAATCTCATATATTAGACCCTATAGTATTAGGTGTAAAAAATAACATGAGGGTATTGACTAGTGACGAACTGACAGCTGTACCGTTGCTTAGTCTCTTCTTTTGGTAGAAAATGGGAAGGTTACCGGAAGTTGCTACCGGAAACTCTCGACCGTAAGTCTAATTGTTGCCAACGTCATCATGAAGTTTATTGGCCATTAGATCTAAAATGAGCGGTCCTTATTTTATATTGAGCGCGTGGTCGTTCAATCTGCCTGATGCGTCGTTTATAGGTAAAAGGTTAAAGGTTAAAGTAGTATCCTTCTGCAAAATCTTGCAAGATTTCAAAAAATGTATATCCTGCCATCCTGGTTTATCGTTTGCTGTTAAGTCAAGTCAAGTCAAGCCACTTTTATTTATATAGCACATTTAAAAACAACAGGAGTTGACACAAAGTGCTTTCCAGTCAAGGCAAATGGATTATCAATACCAGTATACATGAATAAAAGGAAATGGGAGTACAAGTAAAAACAGGATTAAGAGAAAAAACATAAATAAATAAATACACAGGAATAGAGAGAGAAAAAAAAGGCTGTTACTAGGCTGTAGTGGGGTCCAGTTCACAAACAAACAAATGTTGTTGAACAAATCTGTTCAATGTACTGTACTGGTTCACAAATCTAAAATATCAGTTGACTCACCTCTCAGGCAGCCCCCGATATGCTTTGACCTACATTTACATTTTGTTGCTTAGAACCCCACTTCATCCTCTGTACAAAACCAAAAATGACCATGAGTGGGGGAAAAGTTTACACTGGGGCAGGCTGCTCTTGAAGCAGGGTAGGCCTATAAGAGTCTTTGAACGTAAAGGTCTCACTTTGTGCATTAAGTCAGTTCTTTCAGTTCATGAACATGTCTGATGCAGTTCACCACTCAATACTGATTTGTTCCATTCTTCCTGAACAAACCAGTAGTGTCTATGCAGTAGACTATGTGAATCTCACTCAGTTCATTCAGTATGTTTCTTTCTCACAATGTGAGTCACAACATGGGACTAATGGTGATGCTCTATTTTAATTCTGTAATAATGCTTTATTTTAGAAAAATTTAATATGTTCTTAAACCTGAGATTCTACCATTCAACTAATGCCATATTTTCTAGGCAATTACTAATGAAGATTTTTGTGGCCTCTATTGAAATAACAAAGTAAAATTAAAAAAGTACTGCAGACTATGGTAACTATTCTGGCTGAGCTCCGTTGCTCTTTCTCAAAAACAAATGGAGACAACTGACAGGTAATGCAGATGTCACAATGGGAAAATGTATCATAACTTTAATAACTTTTGAAAAGAAATTATTTAGAAAGTGGAATAATATGTATCGTGCTGTCTCCTTAGCTCAATTTCCTATCACCATTTTCTCTGTATTCTCTGCCTTGCACTTTACATTTACTGTATATTTCCCTCTTGTCTGTGCATGACCAAACAGCTCCTACAGTATCTTTTCATATCTCTGATCTCAAGCCAAGGCTCCTTATCCCTAGTCCAAGACAATTTAACAGACTCACTCATTGAAGTGAGCTGTTTAAATGGTTCTGTCTGCTCATTCTCATTCATCCTGTGGACAGCCTATGATCAGGGCAGAGTAGTTTCCAAAGCCTCTACTCTCTAATCCCCACCCCTGTACCACTCAGAAAAACAACAGTAAGTGGCTGGAAATGGATGCAGGGGAAAACATCTGGAGGAGGAGAGCAAGGAAGAGGAGAGAGAGAAGGGGTGAGCCATTCTGCAGGTAACAGAATTTGGGGAATTGGATTCTTGACTGAATAAGGAGCTGCTGCATAACAAGCTTGCACACCGTCAAGTCAACATTCATCAGTTCTCTTTGAGTTTGCAGAACTCATTTTTAATGCGTATGCACACTTGATTCAACCAGCAATTAACGGGCCTTGGAAACTGGATTCATATGCCATCTACATGAGGAACACGTTTATGTAAATGCAGGTGTATGATAAACTGATAAGAGGAAAGACTGTGGAAGGCTGATAAGAATGAAGAACTTTAATTGGCAAAAGTATTAGGAGATTGTGCATATTATGCAGCTACTTTATTTTCACACTCTCAGCACATAACTTTTTGTCACAAATTAAGAACAAAACTTGCACAATCATTCCTTTTCTTACTGTTTGTCATTACACATAATTGCATTGGGCATGTTAGATTATAGATTGTCTTTGTGAGCACTCTTATAAGACATTTTAAATTGCTTATGTTTTTATTCAAACAGTGTTTTTTTATACTGGAGGACTACAGTGCTTTAATCAATGGTACAACATCCCCCTGGGGTTTGCAACTGCCAACTTCAAGCCAGTGTCTTAGACTCAACTGCACACTGCTGCAATGACGATAGCACTAGAATTATAAGTTTGGACACAGTGAGTATAGAACAGAGACAGTATAAATGACACTTGGAACTAATACATTTAAAATCTATAACATTTTGACACTCAATATTCCACACTGCTCTGATATTTTAAACATTTCTTCAAACTGTTACATTTCATTACTTGAGGCATCTCCTATGCCTAAAAGTGAGTACATTTCCCATCATTAAATCATCTTTGTGTTTGTGTATCCTTCATCCTTTCCTTTGCAGGTTCCTTGGAAAATGTAGCCATGGATTCCCCTGAACGGCCAGCCTGAATACACTATCCTCCCCAGTAACTTTTCCAGTTGAGGGATTTACACATTTAAATTTGTGTCCTTTTACATCTTGTTCTGTGTCTCATCTTGAGTCCCAGAGGGCACTGCTGAGCTGCGGCTAGCCTCCTCTCTGTCGTCATCTGCCTCCTCCACTGACTCCTTCCTGCTCTTCCCCTGGCACCAGTCCAGCACTGCCCGGCAGCGGTGGCGGAAGGCCTGGTCACAGCAGGCGTAGAGCAGGGGGTTGAGGCAGCTGTTGATGTACGCCAGGCAGGTTGTGTAGGGGTGGGCAGCCACCAGGGCCCTGTCAAAGGGGCAGGAGTATGGCAGCAGCCCCAGCTCGGTAAAGATAACAAGGGTCTTATTAGCATGGAAGGGCAGCCAGCAGAGGAAGAAGGCCAGCACCAGGGTGACGATGACACGCAACAGGCGCCGATGCTGGTGACGATCAGGCCGTGGGCCCCTCCTGAAGTGGCGGGTGAGCAGACGTCCCAGAGAACAGTAGCAGAGCAGCAGGATGGCCAACGGTAACAGGAAGCCCAGCAGGGTGGACTTGATCCCCATAGCGGCTGTCCACCAGAGCTCTAACTGCTCTACCCTGTCATCAGTCAGCTCAGTGGAGATCAGACCTGAGTAGTCCATCTCGCAGGAGAAGATGTGGAAGGGGACGTGGTCTTGCTGTAAGTTGGCCCCTTCCTGTTCCCACCAGTCTTCAGGGCTTTTCACCATCTCCACCTCAGTCACTGTCCTCAGAATTAAAGCAGGCAGGGCTAAGATGCCTGCTGCTGCCCAGATACCCCCCACAATCCACCTCACCCGACTCCCATTGCTGCCTTGCCCTCTTTGGGCCTGGAGGCGCCCTGCAATGATGCAGTAGCGTTCCACACTAAGACCTGTGAGGGAGAAAACACTGGCATACATGTTTAAGGCCACCAGGTAGCTGCTGACCTTGCAGAGAGGGAGGCCAAATGGCCAGTGGTAACCCAGCGCTGTGTATACAGCCCACAGAGGCAGGGTAAGCACAAAGGCCAAGTCAGCCACTGCTAGGCTGGCGATCAGAGAGTCGGTCAGAGAGCGGGATGGGCCAGAGCACCTGGGAGGGAAATGTGATGGTTGCAGCTGGGGTTTGAGACAGGCCCTCCTGTGACTGGGGTTGTCCAGATATGCCCAAAGGACAAGCCCATTCCCCAGGGATCCCAGGGTGAAGGCTAGCAGGTAAATGGAAGGGATGAGCACCCATGTGGGGCTCCACTCACTGTAGTCACACAGGGTAACAGGAGGGGAGGAAGGAGAAGGGAACAGAGGGTCTGACATTGGCCAATGAGGGGCTGGCATGAATGTGGAGACTGAAACAGGATCTTCTGGCAGCAGGCCTGGATACATGAGAGTTTGTGTTATGCTGCCTATAGTGAAAACACTTGTCTCTTCCTCTGGATTCCTCTAGATTCCACTTCCTCTGCTTTTCCTGTGTTAACTTTCCCTGGATTTATGAGTCTTTGAGTAAATACCTGCAGTGTGGAAGGGGATGCTTCCCCCTCTACCACTCTGTGCTTCCAGGTCTGATTTTCCTCCTTTGCCCTTGGATTTTTTTTTTTATCACATCTCTGAAAAATAAGTTCAAAAGAGGCTCAATGCAGGATAATGTTTCCATTTCTGAGTGACTCAGAGAGCAACAGACAAGAGTTTATTGCATCCTTATCACAAAGTTAATGCTAACAGAGGATTAAGTTCTTCAAGTAAAGCTGAAGTCCAAAGCTACAGTCTGGTCCCCAGCAAAATGAATAGATGAATTTCCTCATTCATGTAATCAAGTTGGGTACTGTACAATGGGACCAAATATAATGTGTAGCACCTATAAGTCATTATTAAATAGGGGAAAGTATTTCAAATTTCAATATAAAAAGTCTCTAAGTCTATTTCAATTATTGAAGAATGCCAACAATATGTTAAGACTTTTTAATAGTACTATATTTAATTCATTGACAGACTATCCAACAATTCATAAAAACTGAATTTCACACGGAACAAATGACAATAAAGAGATCCATTTTATTATTTTTTTCTTGTTATACCACCATAAGCAAAACATCAGTGTGGACACTTTGCATTACCTGCAGTCAAACAGTTTGGTAGTATGTCTGTTTATAACACTGTAAATGTAATAACAAACCCTTCCACACTGTCTGTTATTCATGCACATAAAGTATATAGACATTTACCATGAAGTCCAGTGGAGTTCTCAAGTCTTGCCTCAACAACAGTAGTGCAGAAGGTTCATCCACTCATGTCCCCTACATCTTCTTGTCTAACACGAGTAACTTCAGGGGAGCTACTGCAGTCCACCCTCTCTCTTCTGTTTCCCTTCCTTTGTCTCTCTTTCCCAAGGAGTGACCTACTGTGGCTCTCTTTCTTGTCCAGCTGTAAGTCCCCCAACTGCCACCCCCACCCATTTTTCCATCCTGCCCTTTTTCCTGACAACCCCACCCCCCTCCCCCAGACCACCCGGCTGCACCCATCCAAGCTCTGCAAACAGCATACACAAACAACACAGTACACACACACACACACACACACACACTACACACACTGATTTCACACTGAACCATTTTCAAGTTAATGGTGAGGGGAGAAAAGTCTTTAGAATTTCCTCTGTGTGTCATGTAAACCAGCAGAACAATGTGATAGCTGCAATCCTCAGAGAACTATGAAAGTCATTTGAACGTGAGCCAGTCAATATTTGGCTTGAAGAAAGAAAATATGAATGCAGGGGGTGGAATTTTGGAATACAGCACAGAAAAATATGTTGAAGTTTCACAACCAATATCCTCTTTTATCATTGTAGTAAAAGACTGAGAAACTGAAAAAAAATATTGACAGTTTGAAAGATTAAGTTGCACTGTCTCAAAATAATTGCTGTCAAAGTGGTGTCACTGGTCTGACTTTGCTCTTGTTTGACTAAACTACTCTGTAGAGTCTGAGTGAACTGAACCAGTGGCAGAAAAGGATCCAAAGCAGTGAAACACTTCACACTTCACTTGTAGGTGCCATTTTGTTGTTTAGGTACATTGTAAATGTAATGTGCTACATACATGATATATCATAAAATATACTATAAATAAAACTAAAAAAGTAAGGCCTTGTGATGAATAATGAGACTACTGAGATTAATCAGAGATTACTGATTTTTATTACTAAACTATTTCCTATATTCTATTATTCCCATATTAAACTATTTCTGGTTTTCATACAGAATAGGAAAGCAGTTATAAAAGCAGTTATAAAACTGAAATGATAACCTTCCTTGGCGCACGCCACTTGTTTTGAATTGTTCCAACAAATTGCCAGTTGAGTAAATTGATAATATGTAGAAAGTGTTCACAGCAACTGGGAAAGCCAGGGAAAGGACAACTGGTAAGTAAAAAAAAGTGATGTAATATAACTGAATTCAGTCATTCCACTTGGGTGCAATGTTAGATGTTTAAGATTTCCCATTGAGAAATTGTCAATGATCACATTCTATGCTACTGCAGGTGCATACAATACTGTGTACCAGTGTTGCAATTTTAAATCAAAACAGCGTGGGAGGAAAGGCTGTTTGGAGGTGATTGTGTTTGACTTTGAAATGTGGCACATCGTTAGCACAGCAAGCTGCTGTTTATGAGACTTCACACCCTGCAAATATTTAAGGATTACTTTTCCCCCTCTGAGTGTATGCAAAAACAAAAGAAAGCAATGTCTGGTCTCCTCCACTTCTCCAGTACTACGTGACTTACTGCAAGAAACAGCAAATGGTTGCGTGCAAGGGGATTGGACGATTGTATTTGTCTCATTTAATGTCTTATGACCTAATGCAGAGGTCGTCGCAGTGAGACGAGCCAAGCGTACAACTGGTGATACCAAAATAGGGTTATATAAAGGGGAAATAGCATTAAACAAAAAACAAATTGGCATGACATAATGTTCTAGGCAATGTCAATTCCCCTTTTAAAAGCAAAAAAAAACCATTTATACTGTCTTTATGGATTCATGAATTCAGTCTCATGAAAGCTTTATGTACCTTTATTCTAGCCACATATGTGTTTGTCATTTTAGGAACTGTGAAATATTTTGTACTAAATTGTGGAGTCTTATGGTCGTTGTGCTAAAGGGGGAAATTTATTAGTGGGGAAGTCTGTAAACCCTGACACATCCTCTTGGTGTCTCGAAAACATTAGTAGCTGGAGGAAGTTAACATGGACATCTAGGGTGAATGCTCTGCTGCCTTACAAGACTTAAAGGAACCTAAGGAACCAGAACATTTGGGAAGGGAAAAGATGGACAGTAGGAAGGATGCAGCATACAAGAAAGCAGGCGGTTATTTTGTCCTCCAGCACTGATCAGTAGTGAGGAGGACAGATGAAGTCCTTCCTCCTAAATGTTAGACATTTTCCCCTTACCAAGATTTTGCTGACATTTACATCTCTGATCAGTATGGTATCCAAGGAGAGCTGCTGAGGCACACTGACTTGACCCATAGTAGGCTGTCTTGACATATTCAGTCTACACTGCAAAACGTATGAAATTGAAATGTTTTGTACTATAGTTACTATTATACTGCTATTATACTGCTATATATTGTTACTCTGTGTGTATTTGCTTATATAGTTGTCTCTCAGCTTGTAGCTACTGAGATGCAGTGGATAAATCTGTGACGTGTGTGGGAAAAATATGACTGGCCCTGGGTTTGCTTGTTAGTTCTGGTCACACAGTGTTAACTGTTCCTCTGTCTGATTATGTATGTTCCCACGCCTCTGTTTCCTCTCTGCTTTCTCTGCTCCCAGCTGTCCAAACGAGGTAACATTTATTATGCACATGCAGCCAAACTGGGGGTATAGCTGATGCTTTGGACATGCCCATGAGCTAGTAAACAGCATGGCTGTTTCTTGGGTTGAGGAGTTCTTGGAAAAGTTTTGCTTGCTAAATACTAAATGATACAGATTTTCATTCACACAGGCAAATTATGAGGACAGTGTTTCTGTAATGCGCTGTTTCCATTACAGAAACAGCGTGTGACGTGAAGGAGTGTGAAATTAAATGGCAGCTGCTGTTTCTGTCAGGGTAATTGGATTGTCTACACATAATTCAGCCAGCCTTTTCAGTGACATGTAATCAAAACAAGAGCTTTATTTGAGATTCTGAAGACACGCTGGACCTCAAATTGTAAATCCCCTACAAGTTTTAAGGTGTGCTCCATGGAGGGAATCCACACTGCAGAGACCCTGTCTTTCATTACACAACAGAGTGAGCAGCTTTGATATTCTACAATCAATTAGGGGTGTGAAGTCTTTGAAAAAACAAATCTTTTTGTACTGTATGTACTGATTTGCCATTCTAAAAGATTTGTTCATTTGTGTCATCAGGCAACCCCAATTGCTTTGAGTAACACCTGCATCAGCTTACAGAAAACTACAAAATGAGTGGAGGAAAATGTTATATTAGGATGGGCTGCTGTCAAAGCAATAACTTAGAACTATAGAGTCGCTGAACATAAATGCCTCCAAGAAGTGAAAAAATAAAATTTAGTTCTTTCGTCAAATTTAGCTCATCAGCTTCTTTTAGTATGTAACTATGTGGGTCTGATCCACTGATTTATACCAGTGGTTTTCAAATTTTATCCTAGGTGATCTACCTTTTTGAAATGTCAAACCTTCGCCACCCAGATAACTAGAAGTAAAAAAAGTCAGTGAACATGCAATCAGACATAGTTAAATGCCTTGTTTAAATAATTACTAAATATTTTTTTTCAATAACTGTAGTAATATCAGAATGAATTCTTTTTCTCAACAAGTGCAGTACATTGTAGATTTACAATTTGGTTTGGTGACCCAGTTTAAATCTCCAACAACCCACTCCCAACCTACGCTTTGAAAAACAATGATGTACAGTACCAGTCAAAGTTTGGACATACCTGATTAAGATAACGGGAAACATGCATTCAAAGGCATTTTGATCTAAGGATTTATGCTTAAATGCTTGAAATATGTTTCTTAGACAAATACAGATAGTGAGGTTGATGCCTATGTATGAATTTCTTTCCAAAAAATTTGTTTTTTAAAAAATATTTTTGATAACTTTGAAGAATCTAAAATATAAGATAGTTTTGATTTGTTTAACATTTTTTTTGTTCATTGTATAATTACATTTGTGTCATTTAATAGTTTTGATGTCTTCACTGTTATTCTAAAATGTGGAAAATAGTAAAAATAAAGAATAAAAGTTGTGCCCACACTTTTGACCGGTACTGTGTGCAATTATCTAGACTGGCAATCATTAGTTCAGCCCTATTACCCAACTGAATTATAGCAGTATAGCATCTTAGTCTTGTCCATAGGCTAGGAACTGTGACAAATTTTTATGACAAATGCTAAAGTCAGATAATCAATATCTACATGGTCTGTCAATGACAAGTTATAGGAACAAGAACATATGCCCTGGGTTCAGTTTGGAACGCCCAGTTGTATAATAGGGATGTTGTCTCTACAACCCCCGCTAACAATTTGGGAGAGCGCAGACAGGCACACGCTCTCCTCTAAAACACGTGATGCCTAGCGTCGCTTCTTTTCACACTGTAGTCCCCATGCCAGGCTTGCACAGACATGAGTGAGAAGACTCTTCACCTGCAGCTTTACAACTGCAGACTTTGGGTGCCTGAATGACCAGCAGAGGTCACTGGTGTGCAAAAAGGCAAACCCCTGGCCAGCCTACCCATCCTTATTTTCCCATTGAAATGAAACCAATTTGCAGGGTCATCTTCAGCTAATGACATGGCTGGGATCAAACCCAGGCCATAGAGCTCAGCTTGTGATCAAAGCAAACACCTTGGCGACCTAGCTACACAGGAGCCTGTCAACGTGTGTTTCTATTCTAAAGCAGGAAATAGTCGATGAATTTTCATGTCACACACTCTTGGATCCCTGTGACAACCTTTCTCCAAATGCAGGGCAATCCACCTGGCCCACCACAAGGACATAGTAAATATCTCAGAATACAGGGAACCTTTAATTACAACAATTCATTAAGATGAACACATGGACTGGCTTTGAATGCAGGCCAACCTCCACAGCCCAAATTTGAAATTTGCTGTACCATTTGCCAACAATGACTGGGAGCCTAGAATGGGGGAACAAATTGGTTTTGTTTCGTTTTGTGGGTTGGCCAGTGTTTGCATGTCTGAAGTAGATCAGTGTGACTTGCAATGAGAAGAAATACCTGTTACATGTGAATATGTTACAGGATTGTATTTTACTCACTACTGCACACCTGTGGGAAGCACAGTGATCGTTGCAGTGAGGTGAGCCTAGCATACAACTGAGCGATATTAAAATGTAGGGAGCTGCCAAAGGCCAAAGGCAACACACCAAAGTTAAGCCTTAAAAGATCAGCTCGTAAACAAAAAGCATGCCAATTAGTAAGCTAATTTTATGGGTAAAATGACTTGTTTACTCTTATTACAAAGCAACCATGTTTATCCTGGGTTTGGTGTTTCCAAAGCCTTACAGAAGTGCATCTTGACTGTTCCATGGTTTTCTCTCTCCTTCATACATAAATATGACATTAATTTGGGGGGCCCTGAGCATATGTTCTCAGCTATGTTTTTGCCACTAGACTGGGATGGAACTTCTGGATCCCTGACTCTGGATATGCACTCTCCTCTAGTCCAGCTTGTGGGTCACTCTAGATCTTTGCACCGGGTAACTCTCGTTTTCTTGTTTTTCTTCTAAATTTTCATCTGCTAACTTGTAGTTCAGATAGCTTGCTATGTAGCTAAAAACTCGCTACATTCATAGATATTTAGCTTTTATTTTAAAACATGAAACACAATTACTGAACATTTTACTTTCACTTATTTTATTTTGCTTTAGAATGTTGCGCTACCAACACAGTCTGTCAGGTGGTTTGATCCAGGGTCATTGAGTGAGAGGGAGTCCTCAGAGCGTTATTATAATAACGAGAGGGTGGAGAGGGCTCTTTTATCGTTATATGAGGGTTATATGGGGTCTTGGAAGTAAAATTTTAACCCCCTGCTTTTTAGACACACAGCTCCTGACAAAACATGTTTATTAAATACAACTAAAGGACGGAAACTTTTTCATTACATTGTGACATTCTCTTTCCTTAAAATCACTTTAAACATTTAACAAATCAACACAAAATACTCAAAGTCTTGTTTTGTAAAACTGCAATTTGGAGCATGATTGAACTCGCCACTTGGTTGCCTAAATAAATAGTTACATGCGTCATTCAGTTTGAAGTCATACAATCGGTGGCACATTGCAGGGGTTCAAGCCAGAGGTGGCGCGGGACACAGACGCTAGTACCAAGGATAGCGAAAGGTGCTGTTTGTATCTTACAACGAGAAATATGTTTTGCTATTCAGATGGAATCGAGAACAAATTCGGCACGTAATTTTTTGAAAAGACGACCCCGTCGTGCTCCTGTTGTCAACAAAGTGACACAATAACAAGGTAAGCTACTTGCCTGAATGCAGTATGTCGTAGGCTACACTAGCTGTGTGAGGTTTTGCTTTTTATTTTCCACAGTGCATGCGAGGATTAACGCAAATGCAAGCCTATGTTGTCTCGTAGCCTACTGATGGTCAAGTAGATCTGATGCTCGGAGGTCTTCGGATGTAAGCATCGCGGCCTTTTGGTGATCTGAATAGGAGGCAGTAAAATATAATCGGCCATGACACCGTGCTGTTTTACAAAAAATAAAATAAATAAATAAATGTATAAAACAACGCCTGTACAGCTAGGGAAATCACGCGTAAGCGAGACGTGACGAAATTGATACCTTTTCCGGAACTAAAGCACTGCAGGTCTTTTCTCTGCGCATATGATTTAGAATTGAAAGAGATCACAGCACAAATACAATACCGTGACGAAAAACGTAACTGCTCCGACGTTACTGTCGTGCGTGTAAGTGAACTATGATAAAACACTGAGATTTATCTCATTGTAATTGCCCCAGTACGACAATATATCTATTTAAAACCTTCAAACAATACATTGATCAGCCATATTTGAAGGTAAATTAAACTGGAAAACAGCACAAGAGCTAATGACTGGAAAGAGGCTGAAAAATACAAGGGCATGGTCAAAGCGTTACATCTAAGGGGGAAAGGGTGACGGAGGACTTAACACGTTTTTTGAACTCATAAATGTGTACAGATTGTACTGGAGTAATGTGCCTGACGACTGACTCGTATTTCATTCAGTTCTCCCGTGTCTTATGATTATACAGACTGTAAACGAATTGAAAAGAACACGTTCATGATGTCATCAAAAAATACCATTTTGGATGTTATCACTTGTTAATCTAAACATATCTACTTAACTGGTCCTGTGGCTTACAAAACATTTGCAAACTAACAGATTGATAAGAACTAGAATTAATCGGTGACAGTGTCGTCTGTAGATGCGGTATTCAACAAAAGCAAAAGAATTCACCAAACTGTGCAACGAGACAATCTATACACAGAACTGTAACTATCGGCATTATCAAATGACACTATATTTGAAAATGGTTTAGTCTGTCGCATCCGTTGCATTTTATTTTTCATATTGTCATTAAAATTTTGAATTACATTAATTGACACGACGAAGAGTATTTCTGTACGCTAACATTGTTCTCCTTCTAGAGGATATTGAGGTTATTGAATATCTGTTACCAAATAACTCCAACTAGTTTTAATAAACGTTACTAAACTTGACCATGACCACCAAATATACGTTCTACCCCATCTGTCCGATAATGAGCTAGTTGCTATTGTTTTGATATTTCCCTTTGTCTTTTCCCTATTAGGGAAACAGCAGAATAATGATAAACACTGGGTTTCCTTAGACAATATGAGATTATTTAAAAAATAGCTTTTGCAACATCCTTACCTATAGTTATTGTAATGTTGAAATGACTGGTGAAGAATTACACTGAATACCTGTAACTCCATCCCCAAGCATTACTCGTGCCATATGTGAAAATTTGCATTGAAAATCCACAGGCAAACTACAGGATAAGGATGCTCGCCCGGAAGGGTCTATTGCCAGATGGATTCTTCCTGACCCGATTGGCAGAGGACTCCACCCAGCCCAACCGGTTCCGGCCCAAAGCCCAGCGTGCCCGTTTCATCAACAAGGGGGGGTCCTGTAATGTGGCTCACAAGAACATCAGGGAGCAGGTTGGTATGTGATTAAGGGCATTTCTGAAAATTATAATCCAGAAAATGAGTGATGTAGAATTTGTAAGCCTGCATTTTGGGATAGGGATGTAATTTGAAAGATGATAAATTGACATGTCATGATGACAACCCCTCTAGTGACATTCATGTACTGCCTATGAAAGGGTACAAGGAAACCCAGCTCCCCTGCTGAGTGAGTATTATTACATTACATTAATTTAGTAGGTGCTCTTATTTAGAGCAACTTCCAGCAGAAGAGAACAGAAATGTATCCATCCAAGTTAAATTAAATTATCCCAATCATATTGCTCACTCAAAACATTTGCCAACATATTGAATGCTGTTGAGCAAAAATATGCTTTGGTTCAAACACTTTTGGGAGGCAGTCTTAACATTATGTGACTCTGACTTTCATCCCAGTAAAAGCATTACCTAGTTAAACTGGTAGCTAGACAAGCAAAAAGCTCCTTTAAGCACTGAAGAATATGTAGACTTGGGCAG
The DNA here is from genome assembly GCA_019176425.1 of Megalops atlanticus. NCBI lineage: Eukaryota > Metazoa > Chordata > Actinopteri > Elopiformes > Megalopidae > Megalops > Megalops atlanticus. Next base: position 9,135,829 of record CM032885.1, on the reverse strand, counting down.
CACTGGGAGCTGCAGTCCTGCTGTTCCAATCTATTGATCACAGGAGTCAGAATGGGTCATAGACTCATAGTGGATAACCGCCGTACTCAGTGATTAACAGAATCGACCTGGAGAGGGCTGGGTCTCGTCCTCACTCTTTTCCCAGCCATATTTGAGGTTTTAAATATGTCATCAGATGTTATCAGGTATGTAGTCCACATACCTTTTCCTCTTAGGGAAGAGTTCTGAGTATGTTATGCAATGTATGGATAAACAGTTGACTTTGTCTGTTGCTCTGGCGATAATCTGACAGAGTTCTGCATTTCTCACTGTGGATCTTTCATAGGGCCAAGAGATATCATGCTGAATTACATCAGTGCAACCCAAATCATTATCTAGTGTAGCAACACAGTTCCCCAGCTCTGCTTGCCTATTTGACAGTGAGACTAAGGAATTGAAACTGTGTCAATACAAGATATAATGAATCACAGCAATTAAATGGAGAGTGTTTCTCTAACAGTAGAATGTGTTCTTCCTGAAAGCCTGCCTGCTCACAATCTGCCCCTTCTTCCGCAACAACCCCAGCTGCAGATAAGGTGGCAATGGATGTGTGTGGCTTCATTTGCGTTACCTCTTCCTGCATTTATCACTGGAACAGCCAACCTCATGAACCTGCCCATAAGCACTGGAAACCCATAAACCACTCAGCAGGGTACTTTCATCCATCTCGAGAGCCTCAGAAAACACTCAGTGTCCCTTAGAAAGCTGAGTCTGAATCCCAGTGGAGGAAACCAGGAGCACAGGTCCAGCAGGCACATTATAAGGGACTAGAAATTTCGCCAAACTGATGGCACCCCTGGGTTTTTTCTGGTTCTTTAAACCATGAGTGCCCAAACTTTTTTTTACTGAATGGCTAAAAAGAAAACTACTCACCACGGGGGCCAGACTTGGGGGCCAGTCAGTGATAATGATAAGTTTGCTTTTCACTGACCGACGGATGACGATAACCATTTGGATCAAGACTAACTGATGAACGTCATTCTGGGATGCATGTAGTGCTCACCATTGCTTTGGCTGAATGGGCCCCGAATGAACACAAGCATCTGCACTGTATCAACAATGTCATTACTGTCATGCAAAGCAGTGGAGTAAACACTAAAATCAGGGTCTTTGTGGTGTGAATGAGGCTGTCTACAATGCTTGCATCCAGAGATGTGGCCTGGTAGCTGGACAAATACTAATTTAACAGATGATAACCTGCTCCATTTGAGTTAGGTGCAGTGCTCCTCACCACATCGACACAAGCACATAGACGTTAAGTGGTTTATAGTATGCAAAAATAAATCTTCTAAAGAAACCCAAAACCGAAACTTTCTGTCCTATTACATTATATATTCATTAAATTGGGCCACAGGTGACAGCAATGAAAAAGTTATTGCAGGCGAGTATGTATTCATTATTTACGCCACACAGCACAATGGCATCAATTACAATGACTTATTAGGTACTTGCGTGTAATTCATTTTCAAATGAAGTCCAGCTTGGCATGTTGTCAGTGTCTAATATTGTTATACATGTTCTCAGAAGTCATGACAAGGTTTTACCCTTTCCTTGTAGACCATTTCTGCTGCTACCTTTACTGAGAGAAAACACTGGTTAAAGCCATTTAGTCACTGGTTATAGCCATTTAGCTATTGCATTAATTCAAGACCTGTCCAAACACAAGCTCCTTAATTTCAAAGCAGTAATTGGGTGCTTATCTGCTATCTTATTCACCTTATCATTCATGGCTGCTTGTGTGTACAGATTGCTATTTTTCCTGCTGAGTTGAATGGCATAATCAATTAGGCAACCTACTATTGTTGTACTGTGAATTATTCCTATACACTGATGAGCCAAAACATTATGACCACCTGCCTAATATGCTGTTGGTCCTCCGTGTGCCGCCAAAAGAGCGCAGACCCACTGAGGCATGGACTCTACAAGACCCCTGAAGGTGTCCTGTGGTATCTGGCACCAAAACATTAACAGCAGATCCTTCAAGTCCTGTAAGTTGCGAGGTGGAGCGGATCAGACTTGTCGGTCCAGCACATCCCACAGATGCTCAGTCGGATTGAGATCTGGAGAATTTGGAGGCCAGGGAAACACCTTGAACACTTCATCATGTTCCCCGAACAATGTGTGCAGTGTGGCAGGGTGCATTACCCTGCTGAAAGAGGCCACTGCCATCAGGGAATACCACTGCCATGAAGGGGTGTGCCTGGTCTGCAATGATGTATAGGTAGGTGGCACGTGTCAAATTGATGTCCACATGAATGGCGGGACCTAGGGTTTCCCAGCAGAACATTGCCCAGAGCATCACACTCCCTCCACCGGCTTGTCGTTTTCTCACAGTGCATCCTGGTGCCATCAGTTCCCCAGGTAAATGGCGCACACATACATACACGTATGTGTACATGTACACGTTAGGTACTCACCACTGCTGACCGGGAGCACCCCATAAGCCTTGCCATTTCAGAGATGCTCTGACCAAGTCGTCTGGCCATAACAATTTGGCCCTTGTCAAAGTCACTCAGGTCTTTGCTCCTGCCCATTTTTCCTGCATCCAACACATTGACTGCGAGAACTGATTGTTCGCTTACCATTTAATCTACCCAGACCTTGACATGTGCCCTTGTTTGGAGATGATCAATGTTATTCAGTTCACCTGTGAGTGATCATAATGTTTTGGCTCATCAGTGTATATTATTTGATGTATTAATTTTTATTTAGAAATCCAACAATAAATTGAACCATTCAGTTGTAAGCTGTAGTAATGGAAGTAACATAACACATGTATCAGCTCAGCTGATCTAAGGTATTTATTGCAGTTGCCTAACATTTATTAGACTTTGTTGTGCATATCTTGAGGGGTTTTGAATGAGTTTTGAAGTGTGTCATTCTGGTGCCAAGATCTGTTGTGTACTCCTGTGCCCTAACCACCACTCCACATTAAGATGCCCTCTGAGCACTTGTTTGCACCTGTATTGACTTCTTGCTTCCCTCAGGGCAGGTTTCTGCAGGATGTCTTCACCACCATGGTGGACCTCAAGTGGCAGCACTCCCTGCTCATCTTCACCTCTGCGTTTCTCTGCTCGTGGATGCTCTTCGCCATGGTGTGGTGGCTCCTGGCCTTCGCTCACGGGGACCTGGTGCCCCGCAGGCCAGAGGACGGGCCTGGACCAGTACCCTGTGTCACTGCCATCCACTCCTTCACCTCTGCCTTCCTCTTCTCCATCGAAGTCCAGGTACTGCTCTCTGCATTTGGCTCTCCAGCTGCATAATACTGGTTTAGCTTTGTTTACGTAGAGGTTTTTTTAAGGTTTTTTTGGTTTAATTCAGTGAATTGTTGGTTAACATTTTGTTTTGTTTGATGTACTTTACTTTTTAAGTTTTTTTATATTGTTTATTTTCATAATCAAATCATAAGACAAAACCAGTAATACAAAACAGAAAAGAGCACAGATCAGAAGACAAGGAATGAATGAATAAATAAATAAATAAATAAACAAACAAACAAATAAATAAAAGAAAAAAGTATACACACATATACGTATAAATGTATATAGATATACACCATCTGCATACACATATGCACACATACACACATATATCTGAGCCTTGAATTCATAACAATTACCTTAATATTCTTATTACAATTATAAATTTCATTAATACTACCATAACTCTAATCATTAAAATTCTTACTCCATAACTCTTCATAAATCTTCTCACCAGGAAGCATTTTCCACCCCATTCTCACCTGTCATATTGTCACATATTTCTCTGTGTTCTTTCCACTTCATCCATCTATCATCCATACCACATGAAAACCCACCTATTCTTAAATTAATTTGTTCTGTTATACGAATATCATCAATAGATCCTTCCATTGTTCTATTGTAGGTATAATGTTTGTAAGCCACTTTCTAGTTATTTGTTTCAAAACTACTATTCTAATTATTCTAAACAAATAAATATCTTGTTTATCAAGACCTACCGGTATTTTACCTGTCAGAAAAACACAAGGGTCTTTACTTATATTCTTCTTAAAGATGAGAGAGATTTCTTTAATAGTGTTATCCCAGTATCTATTAAATGAGGGACATGACCAAAATATATGAGTGTAGTTTGCCATTTTTTCTCCACATTTTCTCCAACATTCCGAAGTAATATTTATTTTATATTTAGATTGTATCTGAGGTGTCCTAAAATATTGCATTGTCTTCTATGCAAATTCCTTCCAATGTCTTGAATTTGAAATTTTATAAATATTCTGACACATTTTTCCTGTTCTGTCTTTGCAATATGTGCTTGTAATTCCGTACTTTTTAATTTTATTACAAGAGAAGTGCCTGTAAACGACTCACCTAAAATCAACAGTAGCACCAGAACCTACAATGAATAAAGTTAAAAAATTCAAACCAGTAAAACAATAAACATAGAATCTGTAGTTTACATAGACTGGGACTGGTGGTAACTGTCAACATTTTGGCTTGTTTATGGCTAAATAACTTTGTAGTGAAGGGATAGAGCAGTCACCCCACCCAGCCTCATACCTGGGTCTATGGGGTACCAAACCTGCGACTTGACCGCAACACCAAAGAGCCAGGCTCGTTGATACAGCAGTCAGAGCGCATCCTCAACCATTGTGACGGCACTCCATCACACTGCCCTCCCCTTCGGGAAGTGTGCCCATGCGCTTCACGCACAGAGGCGTCCCTCGCGCATTCCCCCACCATACTTCTCCCATCCCAGGGTGCCCCACTCACTGGTGCTTCACCTATCTCTGAGGTCCCTCACACCGTGCTTCACCCATCTCTGGGGCCCCTTACACCGGGGTCAACCTAACCTGGGGGTCCCTCATACAGCTCTTTGGCGTTGCGGTCAAGTTGAATGTTTGGTACCCTGTAGACCTGGGTTCGAGACCAGGTGGGGTGACTGCTCTCGCCCTTTGCTACAACTTGTTTTGCATTTTGATGGATGATGAAATGATGAGATTTTCAAACACCTGATTTCAATTCTTAGATCAACCAAGCCCAAACAAAATTTTCTAACAGCATGATGACAAACCCTGGGCCAAATTTCTGGGGTATTGCAATGAAAGGAAGTGCTTTTCTGAAGGATAAGTGTACAGTCCATACATTTGTTCTGTTTTTCAACTTATATCAAGTCTCACAAGTATGTATTTTAACCTAATCAATAAACATGCAGGAATGTAGCAATCTCTGTCCCTTTCATCATGTTTGTAGATATGAGTATGGCAGTGGGGTGGCAGTGTAGCATAGTGGCAAGAAGCAGACCTTGTAACCCTGTACACTTGGGCAAGGTACCTAACCCAGAATTGCCTCAGTAAATATCCAGCTGTATAAATGGAAAACATGTAAAAAAAAAAAAAGTAACCTATCTAAGTCACTCTGGATAAGAGCTAAATGACAATAGTGTAATAATGTAATGTAATATGAGTATTCATTTGATCCACACACGGACACTTACCACTTTAAACAACATATGCATGATATATGGAAAGAAATAGCCATGTGGCTATGTAGAAACAGTTGGCAATAGTTTTGTATTTTTAAATATTTGTAACCTTTCCATAGGGTAGCACAACTGAAAAGGTGGGTGGCAATGAATAGCTTTAAGTCCTAAGGTGGTGATGCACACTGTAACTCACTGTTACCAAAATTGTTATGTCCATCATTCTACAACCTAATTCACTTTCAATACACTTTGTTTTGTTGTCCAAAAATTGCAGTTTGTGTAACAGGCATGCATCACAAACCCCTGCACTGAAACACTTGATCATTTGGGTTCATCAAAGCCATCATTGCATTTGTGCATCTGTGCATGGAGGAGACACAACAGATTAAGCTCCACAAAAACGTGGGCTTGTCACACTATGTGTGTATGTCAAGTCGGTGTGCTGTCTCCAAGGTGACTATTGGATTCGGGGGCCGGATGGTGACGGAGGAGTGTCCGCTAGCGATCACCGTGCTGATCATCCAGAACATCCTGGGCCTGATCATCAATGCCGTGATGTTGGGCTGCGTCTTCATGAAGACGGCCCAGGCCAACCGCCGCGCAGAGACCCTCATCTTCTCACGCAACGCTGTCATTGCCCCCCGCAATGGCCGGCCCACTTTCATGTTCCGTGTGGGGGACCTGAGGAAGAGCATGATCATTTCTGCCACTGTGCAGCTGCAGGTGAGGGGGGCCACGAGTTTGGCAATGCGAAATGACAATAATGTAAAGTAATGTGAAAGTGTAGTGCTTTGTGTGTTAGACTCATGACCATGCTTGTATGCTTAAAGATTGGACCTGATCTTACTGGGGTGAACCTGAGACTCTAACACTGTGAGACATAGTCTCTGTATGTGGAAAGAAGTGTGGACAGAGCAACTTGCAAGTTGTGTGGATATTTTAGTGTCAGACTGCTGTCGTGTTGCAGGCACCAAGTAGTGGTGAGGGTGAAGGAGTAGAGGGTGTTGTTTTGAAAAGCGTTTGGAACGTTTTGTGGTCTACACCACTCAAGATTGTGCCTTGACAAATAATATTCAATGTTATAACTTATTTGTTGTTAGAACTTAGTTATACTCAATTTTTGCTAACCACCAAGTTATATCCTTTTCAGGAGAAATTATGTAAAATATGTATTGATTAGGGTGTGAATCCAAGTGTAACAACCTACGAGTTAAATGGTCTGAGACACTGTTGATACACTTTTGTTGAAACCTGAAACCAAGTACTTGTGTATTTGGGTCAGAAGTAAAGGAGCATAGTGGTAACGGAATATGTCTAGATGAAGCCAGAGATCACTCAAAGTTATTATTGTATTAATAATGTGACTGTCACTCTCAGATTTATGTTTCATTACACCCTTTTAAGTATTATAGGATGTGCTTCCTGCAGTGTTACTGTAGTGGTGCTCTGCTGTTGCTATAGGCCCTGCTGCCTGTAATTAATTCAAATGTAAATTAATATCCATCCTACAATATTCAGTTATAAAATTCCCAAAGATCATTGCCAACTGGCACTTTAGGACCAGAATTTCAAGAGGAACAAAGTGGGAACTCAGACCAGGATGCAGCCCTGACTACGCTCTCTTGTTGGTGGCAGGTCATCCGGCGCACGGTTACCATGGAGGGTGAGGTGATCCCGGTCTGCCAGTTGGACATCCAGGTGGAGAACCCCCTGCGGAGCAATGGGATCTTCCTCGTCTCCCCCCTCATCATCAGCCACACCATTGAACGCGGCAGCCCCCTGTATGAGCTGTCTGCCCAGTCACTGGCCAGTGAGGACCTGGAGATCATTGTCATACTGGAGGGTAAGTAGGACCCTCCCTGTGCAGTAGCCCCCACTGTCTGTACTCTGAAATGCTCCATTGGAACAGAATAACATATGAAGCTTGGGTCATTTTTACAAAGATCTGTTCAGTGTTTGAAACATGTACTCTGCATGTAGTGAGGGTTCTATTTACATCTGAGGTGTGCCTGTTAATTTAGCTATTACAGTTAGCTTTTTCACACAAAGTTGTACATTATTAATGGGTTAAAAAGTGTATTTTACAACCAGGTCCCATCAAAAGAGCAGTTGTTATCCCCTCTGCCATTTCAACAAATATGTGAAAGTAATTGGGTTGGGATTCTCTGAGTTCCAATAATATCCAGCAGCACTACCATATGGGAGAGCACATAATAATATTTTAGCAGGCCTATGAATGCTATTTATATATTTTACTAACCAACCAATGATAGTATTACTATTAGCAGTATTAGTAGTATGACAGTCTTAATTAACCAGGGAATTTCAGGTTGAAGTGCAAGCTCAAATGAACTGCATAAATCCTGGCTGTGTCATTTGCCAATGACAACTGGGAGTCCCACACTGGCAGAACAAAATTTGTTCCACCTGGATAGGGGTGCCGGTATCGGGTAGCCAGGATCCCCTTCTTTGTTCCACCTAGTGGTTATTCAGAGGAGGATACACCCTTTCCTCAAACAGCATTTGCCTCCTTTTGCACTGTGGGAATTAGTGTGAAAAATAGTCAGCGGAGGCACCCATGTGCACCAGAGGATTGCAGACACTTTGCTATTTCTCATTGACTAGATTGCATTTCAATATATGAACAGAATTGCGGTGTAAGACTAATTACAAATTCCCCTGTTTCTCATTGCTCCAATTTTTGGCAGGTGTGGTGGAAACTACTGGTATCACTATGCAGGCACGCACCTCATACACACCCGATGAGATCCTCTGGGGCCGCCGCTTTGTCTCCATCATGGCGGAAGAAGATGGCCGCTACGCAGTGGACTACTCTAAATTTGGAAACACTGTACCTGTCCGAATGTCATCCCTCAGTGCCAAGGAGCTGGATCAGACCAGAGGGGTGCAGGAGGAAGGTGCACCAGGGGGTGTCCTCCAGGGCTGGGGGTTGGTACGAGCTGGTAGAGGCGGGTACAGGAGAGGAGGCAGGGCATGTGACAGCTCTACCTCCCAGCTCTGGTATACCCACACAGAGAAAGGGGAGGAGCTGGAGGGGGAAGTGGAGAAAGGGAAGAAGAAAACAGTAAAACTGGAGGAGATAGGGAGAGACAGACAGGAGGGGGAGGAGGAGTTGAGTGACTGAGGAAGAAGAATACGAATAGAAGTAGTACAAAGTTCTGACAAAGAGAAAGGAGCAGGTGAGTTAAGATTTTCTATATCACCTGTTGGCCCTGGTGTCTTGTTTTTCATACTGTTTTTTCCTTGTGTTTTGAAATTTTTACTTATGAACTCTTTTGTCTAATGTTATTACTGTATATTGTATCATTTCATATCTTGGGTGATATGATATTTTTGTAGTCCAGACAGAGTATACTTGTTCGTAACATGTACATGTCTAATGTATCCATTTACATTGTATTTAATGTGTCTACATTAGATTATTTGGTGAAAAATCAGCCTTGTTTTCTGAAGATGTATCTTGGGGCCATGTGTGCGATCATCTGTTTCACTTAGACATGACTCTTAAAGTCTGACTGCAGTGGAATTTTACCTGCTTTTTTTCAAAATATTGGAACTGGAGTTCCTGAGTGGCTCAGTCAGCAAGATGCTTGTCTTGAGTGTAGGTTGAGCCCAGGGCTTTGAAATCCTTATGTCCTCAAGACGGGGAGCTCCACCTGATATAGGGGTGGGTAGGTCGGCCAGGGTTTCCTCATCCTGTGAGTTGTTCAGATGACATTGGCGGAGTGACAGCTATTCTCCAATGAGATTCTCAATATGCTGTAGTGGACTGTATGGCTTGCAGTACAACAACCACCCGTTGGCTGCAGATGAGGATTGCATTCATCTCACTTCAGCACTCCAGTCTGGGAGCAGAGGTAGTCATAGAAGAGATTAATTCTGTACATAATTTACAGTTCCAAAGTGGGATTGCATAAAGTATTCTAGAGAATAGGTACTGATGGTGTGCTCCCACAGAAAAGCGTGAATGCTGCTTTTTGTAATGTATTTGTATATATTAGTGTTTGTATATGTTATTTGTATACAACCCATATAGGAGCAGTACCCTCACTTGAAGGGGTAGGCTTTTCTCTGTGACATCAGATTTCTTGTAAATCTCATTTCAACTGCCCTCAGAAATCTATTACTTTAATGATGCTTTTTTTAAAAAAATAATAATGAAAAAAAATCGAGTACGAACATCACAATGTTTTTGTGAGGATATAAGGATATACCCAAGTTTCCTAAATGGCATATCAGATCAAAATGTTTGGTTTTCACTGGAGTCAGTCTGTAAGTGAAGAGGCCTTTTTTCTCCAACAGAAAAGAGGCCTTTTACATGCACCAAAAGCTGGACCTGGTTGTCTGGCTGATGTCTTTACAGCCTCTTATGTGTGCAGGAAACAGAAGCAGCAGCAGAGGAAACAGGAAAGTGAACATGGCAATCAAATGCAATGCAGACTTGGAGTTTAGAGGAGCAAACTCCAAAGCAAAGCAATTTAAAGATGGAAGTGTTTCAGTTGGAAACAACCAAAAGTTAAACTGCGGTTTTGTATTGACAATTTTAAAGTTTGACAACCATGAGATTGTACCTCAAGAAACCTTTTGGCTAGCTGTCATGATAACACGGAACTAAGTTCGAAGTTAGCACAAGAGTAAGGAGGCTAACTTTCCAGAACATAAATTTGGTCAGTCTTCATTTTTATGCAGCTGCTTAATTTATGCTAGCCTAGTCTTACGGGTAATACTAGACATCTCATTGAGATGACCAGTCTTAATTAGTTATATGAAACTGGCCCCAGGAGTCCAGTGGTATGGTCTTTTTCCTTGCTCTGCCCTGCTGTGCTGTTCAGGTGCCCCATGTTCATGTGTCTATACTAAGGGCTAACAACCCTCTCATTTTGATTACAATAAAACCAAATTTTGAAATGACTGCCTTTGTAACTATCTGAAACCCATTTATCTACCATTGTCCATATGAATAGTGACAATTAGTATAGTAATGAAAATTGCTTCCCATTAACTGTAATTATAAATGAGCAGCAGTGTTGAGCAGTTGTGAGAAAACTGGGCTTTTAACTCGAATGTTGCACACTAGCCAGGAAACTGGGAGGATACACACTATATGTATATGATACATACTATATGTAAATACACAGTAGGTGCCTAGTTTGAATAAAGTACTTAATGAAATATGTCATTTATTCCAATCCAAAAACTAAGTTTATATTCAAACTAAAGAGTTGGCAAAAGTAAACAAAGACAGAAAATTCACACAATGACAACAACTTCCAAACAAAAAAAATCCAACTGAAAGACTCACAGTTAAGAGCTGGCAATAGCTGAAAAAGACAACTAATTCAAATGAGCATCTCAGCTACTTTGCCTGTGCTTTGACAAGGCTTTCTAGCACATACAGTTTTGATATGTGTATCAGTACGGTAGCTGTACTGCCTGTCTGCTATACCTCAAACTACATGCACTTACTACTGGGGCCTGGAGGTTATGTATTTAGTGTTAGGATGTTGCTAAAGATTTTTTTACAATGTTTTTATAATCACCAGTGTTTTTTCCTTGTTCTCCTTGTTTTGAAGCTATATACAGAATATACAGCTGTTGCAGGAAAGTCTGGGCAATTGTGTCCTGTTGTGGAGGCAATGTTAATATTCTTCCCTCAGGCCATGTTAGCTCTCCTCACTGTGTGCCTTCATCCCCTGGAGTGAAAGCTGAATAGATTAGTGCTTGTGATCACCACAGGGTGTCAGTAAGAACAAACACTTGTGTAGGAATCTCAAATTCCACCAAACTCTGTACTGAAAAAAAACAGCACCACCACCATTCACCACAAACACACACACACACACACATACACGGATGTCCAACTTGTATGATTCACTGACACAGGCAGAATTGGGATTACACCTCAGATGATGACAAGTAGTGGGCACCTACTGGTGGAATAGGTGGACAGACCTTGTATTACAGTTTTTTTCCCATTTCTAACAAGCATCGGTCAATACTGAAGCCACTTTTTCAAAACTCTTCATACAGGCTGCATTACCAACATGCATCTTGGCCAAACAATTAATCACCTCCAAAACTCACTCAGACCACCAAAACATTTCATACATGTCTCAAAATAAGCTCATTCGACCATAACACTGGCAACAATTCTCGCTCAGAAAGCATACATTGTCGCTCATAATACACTGACCTAAAAAACACTAACAGGGAGCATTACATAAATGATGAACTTTTATCTTTGAAGTTTGAATGACTTTTCACATAAATGAGTATTTCATTATAGAATAAGAATAACACTTTTTCACTTTATTGACTGTACTAAAGTATATGTAACAAGAATGAATCAGAAATGCAGCAATTTGCTTCAATATACTTTGCATATAGTAATTTACTTTTGAAAAATAAAAAGTTGAAACAAAAAACAAATTCCTGAAATTCCAGGGCTGTAATAATAATTACAAAAAAAAACATCAACAACATGTATAGTATAATCACTCATACTGTACAGTACTGTGAGAGTTCTAGTCCTCCCTCTCTCCTGCATTTGGCCACAAGTTCTCATCAACATCACATCTTATGTCTTCTCTGGCGATGCATCTTGGAACATATCTTCTGGAATGTCTAATCCAACCCTGGCAGTCTTCAGGAGAAGTGTCTCCACACCCCACATTCATGGCATCCAGTAAGGACATCTGGTCATGTGGATGGTGGTCATAAACCTTCCACCTCCACGCAGAGAAAAACACTTCTATGGGGTTTAGGAAGAGGGAGTATGGAGGCAGGAATAGTACTGACATCCTGGGATGTGCAGCAAACCAGTCTGTGACTGCAGCAGAGTGGTGGAATGTCACATTATCCCACACAACAACGAAGGTAGGGGAGTTTCTTGCCCCTCGACTTCTCTCCTCCGCTGGCACAAGTCGATTATGCAGGTCATGCAGAAAAAGAAATGAGCCTCTCTGTATTGTAGGGGCCAATGAGTGGTTTGTGTAACAGCAAACCATCATTGGACAGTGCTACACACATTGTGATGTTAGCTCCTCTCTGACCTGGTACATCCACGGTTGCTCTCTGTCCAATCACATTTCTTCCCCTGAGGTGTGTTTTTGCCAGGTCTAATCCAGCTTCATCCACAAAGATGAATGTATGTGCAGTTTGCCTGGCTTCCATCTCCAATACTCTCTAAAATACAGTAAATCCAGTTTTACAGTACTTTACATTATGCATAGCTGTGTATGTACCCTGTTTGGTTATTGAACAGACATCTTACCTGGACATATTGATACCGGAGTTCTTTCACATGTTCACCATTTCTCTCAAAGGGTGCAGTGTACACCTGCTTAATCCTTATTTTATGTTTCTCTAAGGCTCTGGAAATTGTTGTTGTGCTGACCGTATTCATATTCCGAAAAGTGATATTGTCTGCCAGCACTCTGTCCTGAATTTCCCGCAGTTTTATTGCATTGTTGCCAATTACCATGTCAACAACGGCAATTTCCTGCGCATCTGAAAATATTCTGCCTCTCCCTCCTGTGGGAGGTAACCTTTGGATCCTACTGTAAAACACAAAACAATCAATATATTTCAAAACATCAGTACATGTAAAAATGTAAACATACTGTATTGTACTGTAATATGTAGTTCAATTATCATTGAAGGATGCACATCCCACCTGTTGTTTTGCTGGAAAATTCGCACTATTGATGCAACTGTTGAACGCTGCAGATTTGGTTGCACCCTTGAACCGGCCTCACTCAAAGAGAGACCATGGTTTACAACATGGTCAATAATTGTGGCCCTTATCTCATCAGAGACCAATGCTCTTGGTCTTCCTCTCCTTTGTCCTCCACGCATTCTCCCTCTCCCTGCCACTCTTCCTTCCCCCCCAACCTGTCTTCCTTGATCCATGTTTCCAAACAAAATCATTCCGAAGCCATCCCCTTTTGTCTGTTTGGGAATGAGACTAAAAACAGGACACCTGGGTAGGCTTTCAGCTGAAATTGTAATCAGCTGTCTTTCGAATGATTATTATTTCATTTTATTGTAAATATTCTGCTACAATTTTCTATATATTTCAATATGGTTACTGCAGAAATGCATGAAATTTGCCATCATTCTGTTTTGAATGTGTTTTTAACAGTTTTGAAAACAGTGTGTTAGCATCTGAAAAATGTGCTGCAAATATATAGTGTTTTGCAGGTGGTGGAGTATGAATGAGAAAAGAGTTCATGGGTTTTGAAAAATGTGGTCATTTAATGCATTTTGTGTGAAAGCAATGAATAATGATTCCACATAGACTTCTGTTTCGCTGACTGTGTGAAGAGTTTTGACAATGTGACTTCAGTTTTGAACAATGCATGTTAACAATAAAAAAAAAACTGTAATCCCACAACTTTTCTCTCTGCGTCGGCTGAGTGTGACAGTAAATTTCCCAAAGCAATCCATGCTCATGGAGTAGACAGCTGGGTATGACCGCTGGACACATACTGGAGGTGAGTCAGCCATTTGGGGGACCTATGGCTTTGCTTGTGACACTACCACCGAAGGCTGTTATTTGGACACTGTTTTTTTCTTTTCATGGAGCACCCCCAAAAAACAATGGCCTAATATAAAAACCTCATAAGATTTTTCTATGTGCTTAATTTGTTTCTCTTTTCATATTACCCTTTTTTGGAATCACCAATTACAGATTATGTTTGTCTTACTGTGACAACCTCTGCACTCATGCAGTAGCACTGAGGCATGATGAGTTCTGCTGTTGGGGGCCTGCAGTCATTATCAGACATTGACACAACTGGTTTTGAACCCAGCCTGTAGGGCTCAGCCTGAAATAGAGATGAGCACTTTGCCAAGTTGCCACTTTGATCTTGATCATGATAACTCCTGAAGACCAAATTAGACACAGTGAAATGCTCACTCTGCAGAGCAGGGTTTTTCAACCAGTGTGCTGTGATTAATGCAACCAGAGCCAACTGCGCCACTGACCCCAGTTCTGAAATTAAATATTTAGACCATTTGGTCTATCAGTGTACATCCACACTACACTCAGTCAAAGCTCTACCAAGGTTTTGCATTCAATATGGTTGCTTGTGTGGCCATAATAATGAGCAGTGTGGAGGATGGGGTTGAAGTTTTGGTGGCTGGGGGAGACAATGGTTTGCCACTGATTTTTTTATCATTTAATGACAAGTGTGCCATTGCAGAAAATGTTTGAGAAACACTGCTATTGAGCATAGGCAAACAATGTGTTATGTAGCCTACATGGCTGTTTATGTTATACATGTTCATTTTTTAACAATTAACATCCCTATATTCTTTAAATGCTTGATCATCAAAACTAGGACATCTTCATCAAATGTTTTGAATTAGTCTGCATGTAGCTTATAGAGAATAATGTCAGATTTCACAATGATCACAACTGACAGGCTACCCAGCCATCCTTCATGAAAATAGATCCCAACCAAAGGTTTCCAATCCATATGCTAGATTTATATTAAACTAGGGGTGGGGCCTGCGATGACTTTCCCTTTGCTCCAAAATGCCAAAGTACTACATTATTTTTATTATTTCTGTAATGGAATATTCCTAGATTCCAGTACACAATTTTGAATGAATGGCAAATGAAGGAAATGCATTTCACACTAATGGTAATTGTTCACCTCTATGGTCTGTATAAGGAGCAGTGTGCTGTCCAACTAGCGGATGAGTGTTTGCTGAGGAAAAATGTATTTTCATGAAAAAAGGAAATAAGAGAGCTCAATGAATGTGTCCAACCTTGTTTTATCCTATTCAAATTCTTTACAGAAATACATATTGCTCCAATCTGAAAAATACTGGGCTGATTTAACATAACATTTAATCACTGAGGCAAAGCAGGTTTAAAATGGTCGCAATATCAACCTATTTCAAATCACGTAATCTCTGGACTTTCATCTCCTACTTCTTCCCCTTTACATTCTGTTTACAAAAGTTCCTTTTGGCAAACCTATCTTGGAAGTAAAGGCCCCCATTTCGTATTGCAAAAAAAGGAATGTCTAATTACCAGTTTCCCCCTGACATGCAGTCTAGAACAGCAAAGAAACCGAAAAACACTTTGTGTTATTACAACTCGCCCCTCACGGTCCACCGAGCCACATGTGTGGTCACTTAAAGAAACTGAAAGACTGACTGATGTCACTTGTCATCAAAAACGGAATACCATCTTCATTCAAAGAAGCCAACATTTGAAATAAAACATTATTTTACATAATAAAACAAAGTGGTTCCGTTTCCTGTTCGGGTTTTTCGTAGAATTTAAACAACGGTAAATTTTAAAAGTTTAGAGTTTATTTACTAAATAACGGTAAATGTAGTAAAAACTGGTATTACTGATAAGGTTTCACAGCAAAATTCAGTCGCATTCCTGTTTTAGTTTTCCTCTTCTCTCGGTGAAATATGGCTGAAAGGTTAGTTCGTTACAAGGTGTCGTCTGGTTGTGGGATTTAGAGCAAGCACCACCAGAAGACCACTAACGACACCAACAAGCCAAATAGAGACTTGCTCATCGTGGTGGGAGGACTGCTATTGCACAGGTTCGAGGTGCAGCACCTGAACGTGAACCCGGACACCGCGGGGAACATTTGAGTCAGCCTCGCGTTGTCGCAGTCCGTCAACCTGATGCACCGACGGATGGTCTTCCCTCCTGCACAGAAGGAAAAAAACTATTAAATCATGAAAATGGGAACTGGTCAATACGTTTTTAACGCCATCGTAAAGCGCCACACTGTAAAAAGATCGGGCTATCTATCAAAGACATTTCTCACCTCTTTCACTTAGCGTGAGACAGGAGTCCTCGTAAGTGCAGTCCTGAACATTTGAACAGCGTCCAGAGTAATCCGTGCATCTATAGCACTGGAGAGCTGAGCCTAGAAATACAAGAAAATACTATCACCGAGTTAGCGTTCTCCATTGCTGAGATAGTGTAACAACTTGATAACCCTTTCCAAGGGCATACAGTTTATGCAATTAGAAAACAAAATGTCAACAACAGTATTATAATTAATAATTAGCTATTAATATTAGAAACAGGATGATAACGGAACATCACAATGGTAAATTATCACACAGATATTTTTCGAAGCCAAAAGTGTTTGTTATCTTCTCATTATTTATTACAAAATTTACATTGCATTACAGCTGTATATACAAACTTACCCAGACTGAAAATTACAAGACAAAGAAATAACACTATTCCAAGAGAGGTGTTCATTTCAGCAGTTGTATTCCCCACCTTCAACTTTCCTGAAAATAACAGATAAAATATACCTAGCAAGAATGTATTGAACAGAGACACAGCTATGAAAGGGGGAGACAAATTATGCAAGTACGGACCTATGGCAACTTTTAATGACCATTTCTTTCCACAAAGCACCTCGAAAGTAACTGAGCACAAGTAAACTTCTGGCATTTGAATAGGCACAAGATAACCCCAGCTAAGACACTACCGTTTAGTTCGTAGGACGTGCCACTGCATGAATATTTCACTGATTGATACATTTGGATATTAATAAATATGACATGAAGTCGTTGCCACTCAGTCATACGTGTATGTATCAAGAGAATGCACGTATTGAAATGGGTTAGCTTATATGAGTACTAAACAGTGGATGCTGCAAAATAAAATCAAGTAGAGAAAACAGTGAGGAAAACGGAAATGTACTGGAGTCTATGGCTACCTATTTGTCCCATTTGTGAAGATGCTTACTGTAAGACTAGGCCTTTTTAAAATAAGATTGAATGTCCATCTTAAACGATTTAATTAGCTATCTTATATAAAACAACTACTTATATAAAAACCTAGTCTATCCCTGCAAGTTGGCATTCGACCGTACGTGCTTCACAAAAAGAAAAAATAACGTGTGAAACACATTCACCAAAGATATACTTTGGTAAGATACACACTTTGGCATTGCTGTTTAAGAAGTTCCGGAACGGTGGTAACATTGTCCGCTGTTTAACTTGCTTGAACTTTTTCCTCCCTTTGCCCATGTTTATGTTGGAACTTTGCAATCTAAGGTTTTGTCTTATTATATTATATTATTGTTATTATAATCCATATTTTTATAGATATTTTCTCTTTTTAATTCCCTCCATTCCTTGATCTCAGTTTTTAAAAACTAGGACTACTTAACCACATTATGTGATTAGCCTGCGTGTGTGTTAAAAAAAGTCAGAAGTCACAATGATTACGTTTCACAGGATGCCGAGTCGTCCCTCATGAAATCACATCCTATTAAAAATGTTTCAATCCAGAATCAGGGTTTATTAGACTCACTGGCCCATTCAGTACACTGTCTGAGTGGTCCAGCACTCGGTCCTGATCCATTTTATGGGGTGTAAAGTAGGGACTGTGGCTGCAGAGACTTTCATCTTGTTCCAAAGCGCCAAAGAGCATACTTTATTTAATCATTTGTCAAATTGAACGTTCCTAAATTCCATCAGACAATTTTGAATGAATGGTAGATGAAGAAATAACACATTTCACACTAATGGGAACAGTTCATCTCTGTGCTCTGTAAAAAGATCCGTATGGTGTTAAAATAAAGGGAGAACATGTGCAAGAACAAGTTAGCAAACCAAATAAACGTTTTCCCGAACGTATAAATGACAGTGAAAACTATAATATTACTCACCAAAATCCTAGTGAAAACGGCAGCAAGCAAACTGCAACTTCTGCCGTGAAAACGTTCTTCGTCTGAGGTTAGTTCAGTATCACACCACAACGCGCTGTCACCCCAAACCCACCCTTTTTTGACGTCACAAATTTTGCTGTCCTTGCAATACATCCATGTTTTTAATGTGACTAAATTAGGGACTTCAAAGTTGGAGAAAAAAACATGTTTATATATTTCCGGAGGTCTTAACTCAGACGTGGTTATAACAGCCTGCTGCAGTGGCTAGCTAACTCACCGGTCCATACATCTGGGTGACAAGACCAGTATTGAGCCTGGAGCCACAGAAAGGGTATGTTGATATTGGTACAGTGTGACTCACAATTGCTCTGCAGCCATGGACATATTCTTTTTTCACAGATATTGTAAGATCTTACTGAACTTCTTGGTTGTAACTGTGTTCTGAACTTCCAGTTGTTATTTAATTATTGCCTCTCTCTCTCTCTCTCTCTCTCTCTCTCTCTCTGTGTGTGTGTGTGCTCTCTAAGTAAAATACTTTGTTATATCCTCCTTGAAATTATCCATATCAAAATATGCCAAGTTACTGTAAACTTCTTAAATTCTTACATTCTTTTGTGAAATTTGGCCATATGTTTATGCATTACTTAAGGTTTAGGATGGGGTCGCGTCCAGGAAGCCTAACATTCCAGGCGTGGGTCAGTTTCATTTCAGCTGGTAGGTTCCTGTGTTGCTGTATATTTATGATAATTAGTCATCTACCCTTCTCCATTCTGATGTGACAGACACATGGAACAAAAGGATATTGTAACAGGGTATGTCATGAAGCAGGACAGCTATAAATGCTTTACAAAACCAGGCATATGTCTAACCAGGCTCATTACCTTTATCATTCAATCCAGGATTTTATGCCTGCTCCAGAGGAGGCAAACAGGAAGTTAACCTGTATGTATGTATTGATTCTGACCAATCAAATCAGGAATTCTCCCTTCTGAATCAAACTGACATTGCCTTGATATAAATCCCATTAAAACTGGGTTGGAGGACTACAAGGAGAACTGTGATGTGATGTGTTAAAAGATTTAGTGCTATTAGTGTACATAAAATTGTTATACAGTAGCTGTTGGTTAGATGTTTAAACCCCGTGGACGACATGAATCAAAACAAAATATCCTGTGCACAGATATTTGTGACATATGAAAAAAATCTCTTGCAACAGATGTACTGCATCTGAGATCAACAGAGAACATTGCAACAATTTGTGTATGTGGTCCATTATGCACCCTGGATAATTTAGTTTGTCATAATAATATGGTCATAGGTTCCATAGTCAATTTCATTTTGTTGCATGGGTTACTACAGAACTGGACTGTGCACCTCTTTCAATGGAGCTTACCCTGTAGTTGAATGAATTCTGACAAAACTATCTAGACCCTAGCACTATGAAATCCTGTATAGTTCTGCCAAGGCAATTTTACATTAGCATACAGGTAAGTTAAATTTTGAGTACTTTCTTCATTTTGTTCATTTCCAACCAGATACAACAGTTCTACTTGAGAGAACAATTATGGGCCATATTACAGAATTAGTGTCACCTCAGGTTAAGATGTGATTGATCCGTGCTATACTATTCTGAACATATACAGCAAAATCCTAGGGAATCATAGCATTGGTTTTCTTCCTCACAAAAAATCATATATTTGAGAGTTTGATAGCTGTCATCCTTGCTGAAACTTACTGCACTAAATCCTTTTTGGTCTTTCACATCAGTTCACTTTTAGAGACTGGAGGCTGGATCAGGTGTGTGAAGCAGGGATTTTTTGAAACATGGACTGTCAGTTAACACAAACACAATGAATACTAATGAATGGCCAGGTAAGTCTCTTCAGTTCTCATGGTAGGTAAGGGTTGAAACTCCACTTGGCATGTTCATATTCAAAGCAAATCATTTCACCTTATTATCATCTTGAAAATAAATTTTAGTTTGTGTTATTGCAGTTCTAAGTGCATTTTGAGATACAAATGGAAAAACAATGTGTTGGGTCCTCAAGTGCTGCTTTGCTTCCTATAAGGAGACATTTTACCCAGGTTGGGCCAAACTCCAGAAGAACCTAACTGAAAGAAGCATTCCAATGACACTCTCAGTCTCTCCTCAAACTGAACTCTCACTGTGAAATGCAACCCTACTCTCTTGCTCCTCCCAAACTTTGCTCTTATATGCCCTACCCCATGCTGTGCCTCTGTGATCTTACCTGGCAGGCAGCCCCCACTGGTGCATCCAGTGTATGCACATAACTACATGCTCCTGCTCCATGCTCCATACATGCCACCAATGCATAACCTTATCCTTTCATACTTCACTGGGAAGTCACTACAATGTAAACGGATTAAGGCTCATCCAATATACATATTGTACATTTTGGAATATGGTCCTGACTAAACTGGGGTTAGTCCTGACTAAACTGAAAATAATGTGTTCTTTCCCTCATAGCAAATAATACAATGACAGTTTTCCATTTGAATTGGTGTAGTTGCCTTGATTATGAAATAAATATCAGGAGACCATCAGTCCTTAGGCACAAATAGTTATTTATGACAGCATCCATTTTCCTTGAACATCTAGATGCGACAATAGAAACACTGTGTGTCAGTACTCAGTGGTGTTTTCTATGCCATCTTCTCCTACACAGATGAGATTCACATTTGAGCTCTTGTACTAATTTCAAATTTTTTCATATTAATATTTTGCAGAACAAATTTCTATGGTCTTAAATGACAGCTATAGTCACATCCATATTTGAAGGGGAAAGTCATCTTTTCCAAAGGGCACAAGGTTAAGAGTGACATACCACATGAAAATATTTGCTTATTTTACCAAAAAATCATATTTAATTTTCACTGAAAGCACCCAACTAATGAATGAAGTTGGGTATATCACAGGCTAAAACGTTATATTTAAATAATATGATCCGGTGCAAGCATTTCGATTAGTAAGGCTGACAAAATGACTGAAAGCAGTGAAACACAAAGTAAAAGTGGAGCCAAGGGACGGTTTTGCACTAAGCTCTGTTAGTGTCCCCACATAGAAGGAGAGGAGGCCATGACTGAACAATGAAGCAGTGGTTTGGGCCCAACAAAGAGGGCTTGAATTCTGTTTGGCAAAGAATAAGAATATGCTACACTATAGATAAAGAGTTTTTGTATAACACCCATCAACACCAGAACATTTGTTTATGAGAACAAACACCATTTCAATCAAAATGAAAGACGCTCATTGTCAAGTACTTTAAATAATCAAATACGATTGGCAAGATGAAATAAACAATACAAAATGCGTTTTTTTAGAGTCACAAGTAATTGTTCTAATTCGAAGGTCCCCTTAAATCTTTGATAGTAGATGTCCACAGTCATCACTGTTCATACCCATAATCCTCACCCTGGAGGCTGATATATAGTGCATATTCATGACAACAGTAAAATGATATTAATAACACTACCAGTATAGCATACTTATTGACAAAACAAACATTAACCTTTAAAGAGAAATACTGGCCATGATTAATAGGGGTTAAGCACATCTAGCACATTTTTTGTACCACAAAAATATGTATCCTTAAATTTTGATAAATTTTTTTAAGATGCTTGATTGATCCATGCGATACTGTCCTTAATATATACATTACATAATAGCACTTCCTTTTGCATTGCAGGCCAGGAGTATACAGTATACAGTAGTTTGCCTGCAGCTTTTTTCCTTGTCCAACAAAATGAACAACACTAGCTGCATGCAGTTCACACTGTATATCAGCTTAATTCCCCCCACCACACCTCAGAGCTCACCTGAAGAGAATCTATTAAAAAAATAATGCAACAGCTTAGCTGAAAGTGGAAACAGTTGTCATTCACTTAATGCTAAGTACCAATTTATAAACAGTAAATTCTCCTTCGTAAGAGAGGTTTGAGGGTGTGCTGGATGCATGGAAACATAGGTACGCAGGTTGGAATCACCAACTTATAATAGACTTGTCTTTTCACACACCCACAATGTTTACACAGAGGTGCTGAATACGGCATGAAGTGTGTGCAATTCTCCAATACACATTTTCCACACCGCATCCCCACAGTGCACCTCAGCAATGTACACTAATTGGAGGATATGTGGAAGCCCACTGATATCATAGTGGGACTCAGCAGGTTCATTTGAGGACACTGCAATTGGAGGGGGTCATACCCACTCAGGGGCTCAGTACATGCTTGGGAATTCTGGCAACAGCCAGGGCCAAGAAACAAAGCTCTGGTACAGACACATAATATGAGTCTTGATTAGTGTAAAGAAATTAGCGGTTGACTCCAGTTGTTGTGGAGGGAGTCGAGAGTTATACAAAAGATAAGCTCAAAGGTTTGGTAATCAGAGTTTGGTCCCTTTGGGTATTGGAACTCTTCGACTCCTAGCCGCTGAACTGGAACAACTTTTTATTATCACCTTACAATGTTTCAGGTTAGGATTGGGGTTAGGAAATCTGATGCTACCTCTGCATTTATGAGCAACTGACCTTGGAGGCGAAGACAGTGAGTGACAATACATTCTGGGGAATGGACAGCAATACGCACAGCTGAGGAAAAACAGAACACTGCTGCATCATGGAAAGATCTAAACCGTTGAGTACACAGGGGAGATAGCAGGGGTAGAGGGGTAGAAGTGATCGTAAAACAGCACAATGTCATAAACATTTTTATGAATGTAGGGCACGAGCAGAATGCAAAGTGAGAATGAGCAGAGATTTTGCAGGAGAAGAGAAATTATTTCTTATTCCTATTCCTGTTCAATGAGGCAAATTTATTCCACTCCTGTGGACACCCAGTAACTGTTGGCAAATGGCATGGCTGGGTTCAGACCTCGGCCACAGGGCTCAGCCCTCAGGAGGAGAGCCCTGCTGACAGAGACTATCAAGATCCTGTATGTTAAACTTTTTGTTAACTATTTCATAACTATACCCTAGTTTATGGTCAATTTCCCTGCAGTCTTAGGACAACTCTCTGACCTTAATGATGATGATGCTTTCTACTATTTACGGAGTGTTAACTTCCTTAAATACACCAGCTAAACAAGCAACCTTTGGACGTGTGTATAGTTCCATGTTCCAAAAGCTTCCATTGAACATCCAGAAGAATGTTGGTATAGATTTGTTTATGCTGGTTTTTATTGAAAATATTACTTCAAGGTATGTCAGGGCTCAGGCAAGGACTCAAGCGCGGACACCAGGGCTTCAGGTTCCAAATAGCTTTAATAAAGACGTCAGGCAAAGTAGCAAAACCAGAACAGGCAGTGTTGGTAACAGGCAGGCAGTCCGTGGGCAAACCAGGGTCAAAAACAGGAACAGGCAGGGTCGGTAACCAGGCAGGCAGATAATCAGGCGAACAGAGCAAGGCGGCGAGCAGAATCAAGGTCGAGGTACAGGCAGGAACAACAACGGCAAGACTTACAGGAAAAAAGCACAGCGGGAATGAAACAGGAGAAACACTGCAACGATCTGGCAAACAGGACAGAGACAAGCAGGGTAGATATAGGGTTGGGCTGATGAGGTGATGGGAAGCAGGTGTGCAGGCAGGCAGGTGGAGATGATCAGGTGGGCGGAGACAGGGCGGAGAGCGGGGCAGGGCTGGAACACAAGGAAAAACAAAAGCACATGGACACAATGACAGATGAGGAGAACACAAACACAACAGCTAGGGGGCCGGAGTACTGACAAGGCATGAATAAATGTGATCCTGGTCATAAAAGTCATTATCTATGAAAAACATGACAATGCTCTGTTCAAAAATATTGAGATTACAGTATAACATGAAAAAACAGAAAATGATTCAGTGTGGAATTTTTTTCTATTATGTCTTGTTTTTGTTAATCTTTAATCAGAGGCATAAGTATGGAGGGCACTGTAGCAGCGGTTGAACACACACACGCCTCAGCTCCTCTTCCCCGTATGAGTTCGCTGGTGTCTCCTCAAAGTACTGGAACGACTGAAGCTGACCCCACACTGGGAACAGTGGAATGGATGCTCCCCTGTGTGAGTTTGCTGGTGCTTTTTCAAAGTACTTGAGTGAGTGAAACTGTTTCCGCACCAGTAGCAGTGGTATGGACATTCCCCCGTATGAGTTCACTGATGTAGTGTCAGATGAGTTAATTGAGTGAAACTCTTTCCACACTCCGGGCAGTGATATGGACGCTCCCCTGTATGAGTTCGCTGGTGTAGTGTCAGGTGAGTTAACTGAGTGAAGCTCTTCCCACACTTGAACAGTTGAATGGTTG
Organism: Megalops atlanticus; assembly: GCA_019176425.1. NCBI lineage: Eukaryota > Metazoa > Chordata > Actinopteri > Elopiformes > Megalopidae > Megalops > Megalops atlanticus. Next base: position 9,111,328 of record CM032885.1, on the reverse strand, counting down.
CTCCCCTGTATGAGTTCGCTGGTGCAGTGTCAATTTACTTGAATGACTGAAGTTTTTCCCACACTGGGCACATAGGAATGGGTGCTGCTGCACATGAGTTTGCTGGTGTTTCTCCAAAAAAATCTATTTACTAAAACTTTTCCCACACCGGGAGCACTGACAAGGGCACTCCACTGTGTGGATTTGTTGGTGCTTCCTCAGAGTACTTGTGCGACTGAAGCCTTTCCCACATTGGGAGCAGTGGAATGGACGCTCCCCTGTGTGAGTTTGCTGGTGTCTCCCCAGACTACTTGATTGATTAAAGCTCTTCCCGCACTGGGAACAGTGATATGGCTGCTTCCCTGTGTGAGTTTGCTGGTGTCTTCTCAGAGTGCTTGAGTGACTGAAGCTTTTTCCACACTGGGAGCACTGGAATGGGCGCTGTCCTGTGTGAATCAGCTTATGTTTCCTTAAAGTACTTGAGCAATTGAAACTTTTCCCACACTGGGAACAGTGAAATTGGTGCCCCCATTTGTGAGTTTGCTGATGTATTGTTAGGTGTGGTGCCTTTCTGTAACTCTTCTGGGAACATATGAGAGCCCCTGGAGAGAAAGAAGACAGGAGGTATACAGATATCAGGTATCAATAAATAAAATTAAAACAGAAAACATTTGCATGGATGCACATTACAGACACAAAAGCACTAACAATAGATACATATTTAAATTGCCAATAAGATCCTTAGCTAATGTACCCAGTATGGCTAGATTAGCCTACCTCAAGCCTGTTTAAGGGTTTGATACAGACAGCCAAAATGAAAGAAGCAGTCAAATATGCACAAATCATCTCCATATCTCTACATCCTAAAATACATGTTGATTGTTTTGACCTTTTTCTTTGCAGTTGTTTTTTTTAATTGCAAACTTTATTATCTGTAGTAAACACAATATGCAAATCAGCCTGTATACAAATTATATCCCTTCTCAGCTTTCTAAATAGCAATATCATTTCACTGCTGGTTGAGAGATTTCTGACAATGCATTCTTTTTTAGTTTAATTAGAACAAATGCTCCAGCACTACAACATACACTATATGGCCAAAAGTATGTGGACACCTGACCATCATCCACAAGATTTTGGAGTGTGTCTGTGGGAATTTGTGCCCATTCAGCCAAAAGAGCGTTTGTGAGGTCAGGCACTGATGTTGGACGAGAAGGCCTGGCTCACAATCAGCGTTCTAATTCATCCCAAAGGAGTTCAATGAGGTTGAGGTCAGGGCTCTGTGCAGGCCACTGGAGTTCCTCCACACCAAACTCATCAAACCATGTCTTTATGGATGTTGCTTTGTGCACAGGGGCACAGTCATGCTGGAACAGGAAAGGGCCTTCCCCAAACTGTTGCCACAAAGTTGGAAGCATACAATTGTCTAAAATGTCTTTGTATGCTGTAGCATTAATGTTACCCTTCACTGGAACTAAGGGGCCTAGCCCAAACCCTGAAAAACAGCCCCAGACCATTATCCTTCCTCCACCAAACTTTACAGTAGGCACTGTGCATTCCGGTAGGTAGTACTCTCCTGGCATCCGCCAAACCCAGATTTGTCCATCAGACTGCTAGATAGTGAAGCGTGATTCATCACTCCAGAGAATGCGTTTCCACTGCTCCAGAGTCCAGTGGTGGCGTGCTTTGCACCACTCCAGCCATCGCTTGGCATTGCGCATAGTGATGTTGGGCTTGTGTGCAGCTGCTCGGCCATGGAAACCCATTTCATGAAGTTCCTGATATACAGTTCTTGTGCTGATGTTGCAGCCAGAGACAGTTTGGAACTCTGTAGTGAGTGATTCAACAGAGGATAGGCGGTTGTTACATGCTACACATTTCAGCACTCAGCGGCCCCACTCTGTAAGTTTGCGTGGTCTACTGCTTTGTGGCTGAGCTGTTGTTGCTCCTAGACGCTTCCACTTGACAATAATAGCACTTACAGTTGACCGGGGCAGATCTAGCAGGGCAGAAATTTCACGAACTGACTTGTGGCAAAGATGGCATCCTATGACAGTGCCACGTTTAAAGTGACTGAGCTCTCCAGTACGACCCATTCTACTTCCAAGGTTTGTCTATGGAGATTGCATGGCTATGTGCTTGATTATATGTACCTGTTAATAATTGGTGTGGCTGAAACACCTGAACTCAATAATTAGGAGGGGTGTCCACATACTTTTGGCCATATAGTGTAGCTTGATTAATTCAAAGATAAGTCAGTCACCAATATTAAAAAATATTTTAAGTATACTGTGCATAAACTACAATTCAGTAAGCAGATGCTGCTCTGAACATACATTTTTGCAAACAATCTACAACAATTAAGATAGTGAGTTTTAGTTTTGAAAGATGTGAAGCCGGGAAGTGAAGTGAATTGACAAGGTTTGTTGGATGAAAATGGTTTAGTTAAACATCTGAGACAATGAGATTTATATCCAAGGCTGGCACAGCACAAAACTGCCAGCTAAATGTGTCACAGCAAGCAATGGAGATGTGCTGATGTGTGTAGTCATGTCCCTGTAGATGGTCATGGTGTAAGAGATTTTGGAGGAGGATCTACTCACATTGTTAACATTTAGTTAAGTGTGTAGTCTAAGATAAAAAAGCAGGTGAATACAGTTCATTTTCCATTAAACCATTTAGACTGCACATAGAGTACAATCAAATCTATAACCTCAAAAGTGCTCCTGTCAAAGTCACATTATAGTGATAACGCTGTTCCCTTCTACAGTCTTTTCATATAGCCAGATGGGTTTGTACCAAGTAATCATTACTATTGGCATTTTGTGATCAGCTGTTCATGGTTTGATTTTAATTCAACTAAGACAATTAATTCTATGCCCCTAAGAAAACCATGACGTCATTCAATTTAGAATATCCTGATCTGGCCAACTTTGATTTTACAGTTTTGCCCGTTTCAAGCAACAGGAATTTGCATTCATTTTGTCATATTGTTAAGGACATTTACAGTGTAATCTCCGTTCTCTGACCATTTTTCTTAGCATGACTATTAAAGCATGAGTGCCAACCAAATTTCTCTTAACATGTAGTATGTCTGTGAAAATGCTTTTGAAATTTATTTGGGAGAAAGAAACAAGTTCATTTGAGAGGAATATTCTTTTTACGTTACCTTAAATTAAGGTGTAATACATGTATAACATTAAGAAACTAAACAGCAAAGGTAAACTTTGTAATGAAGCTTGAACCTGTTTCATTCCTTCACCCCTTAATAGTTACAGTGTATGTCACTACTGTGAATATGAATTGGTGCATTTTGAAGTACGACTATAACAGTATCTAAGCCAAACAAAACCTCTGTGGTCAGTTTCAGTCATGCTAGGTGATGAATCGCAGTGGAGACTTAAGATGTTGACCATTCAATATACTAGTTGACTCATGAATCCAGCTGTCAGCGTTTGCCTTATAGACACATATCCAGAGGTACTTATTGTGTTTTTATGATATGAAAATGGAATTGATAAATTCAGGTTCAACACCTGTGCTTTATGTTTTGTATTCAGTGTCTGAATTTTTAGCCAGGTCCTCAATGATACTGTACATTGATACTACTGTCACTTCAGGCTGTACCAGGTGCTGTATTGGCTCTTCTCTTTCCTGCTTCGAAATGGTTGATTAATTTGCATATCTGAAAACACATATGTATCAGGCATGGAATGCTTTATGATATTTTTACTTTACTTTTATATATAAATGTCACACAACAACAAATTTTGTAGCTGACACGAATCAACGTTTTATTTTTTCACAAATATTCCACAAACACAGAGAGCTTTAGATCCAATACAGAATATAGTATTTTTGATGGCTGCACCAAGATCTGTAAGCAGTCAGAATAGGAGAGCTAGAATGAAGTAATAAAAACTACAGGGCGATATACAGTAAATGTATGTTGCCCTTGACCTCCCCAGGCCCTCAACAACCCATTTGTTTGATATTATTATAAAAAAGGAAAAAAAAATTGGGTAAAAACATCTTTCTCAAGTAACACATTTACAATGAATCACATTAAGATAATCAAAAAGCCATGGCTATACTGGTTTGTGTAGTAAAAAGAGTATTCTATGAAAATGTACATGCTCTTCAAAAATTCACTTTTTCTTGACAGCGCTTATAAGCTCTCTCATCAGCAGCATCCTCTCGGTGTGTTGCTGCTCCAGCATGCTACACAGTTGCTGGAAGCGCTCCTCCGCCCTCCTCTCCCTCTCCTGCTCTCTCCTCCTGTCCTCCTCCCTGTGCTCCTGGAGGAGCTCGGCCACATCCACGAGCCTTTTCCTCTTTGAGGCTGGGCCCAAGGGGCTTACATGGTGGTGATTGTCCGCCTGCAAAGAGGAGGTGGAAGGGAGGCCCACTCCAACATCGGCGCTGGGAGGGCTCGGCGGGACCTCCACTATGTTGAGGGACTGGCACGCACCCTCCACCTCCACCTCGGCCCCCCTGTCAGGGTCGGGAGAGTCGCTAGTGGCAGACGGCTGGAGATGGAGTCTGTGGCCGATAAGGTCTTGGAGCTGCTTGAAGCAAGGAGGCGGCTTTCTTTTTGCAGCATCAGGCTTCTCGGGGTGAAGAACGTACTCTTTATACGCCCGAGACAAGTTCCTCCACTTTTGGAAGCAACGTTCCCCAGCTCTTTCAGGCACATCACTAATGGGGAAGCCTTGTGCCTCAAGCCGGCTGGCGATGATCTCGAAGATCTTTTTGGTGCGGGTTTTGTTCTCCTTGATCAAACCCTGGATCTCCGGTGACCCGTAGAGATCTACAAGCGCCTCTGTAGCCTCAATGTCCTGACTGGTCACTTTGCGGTCTGACCACACAGGCAAAACCCCACCGTTTTCAATAGCTAGACGAAGAGAAAGTAAGGTATCATTACTGGTTGATGATGTCTGAAATCAAAATAAGTGATTTATGGTATCATAACAAAACTAAATGTTGATTTAAAAACATAGTTCATTCCCATTCAAAATGCAGTGTGCATCATGGCCAGGTACAATGTTGCCAGTACAATATCTTTTTCTACACTTGAATTTGAGAAATGGAGAGTACTGCCATCGAAATAAAAACAATTTTCATGAGTTGAACATAAGTTGACCAAGAAAATCAGTTGAATAAAGATATAAATAAATTGTAAATTGAAAACACAGTAACCACACAATCATTACCAAAATTATCAGGTTGAAGCCATCGACGTTCAGTGGTACTCCTGCTGGTATTTCAAAGTATGCAGAAGACATCATCATTAAGACGTGGCGATTTTGTCATTGTTAACAAAGAACCGGCTTAATAAAACTATATGACTGGTGTAAATCAAACAGGTGTAGAACTGTATGAGTGTGTAGATTTTGAGACCCTTAACTCTTTCTGATATGCACAGACACCACATCATACAGGAGCAAGTCTAATAGTGCCCACAGGCTGTGAGATTTCAGCAATCTTTGTTTATTGCAAGCCACACTGTGCAACATGGATCTAATAAACTTGGGTACAACATCAAGTTTGATGTATGTAGACTGTACGATGCTAACACCTACTGAATCGTAGGCTATGACGCAAGTCAATATACAAGAATAAAACGTCATCAGCGTGGTTGGTTAGTAGACGTAGGGCGTAGCAGCAGTCACATTGTGAGATGGTCATCCTAAATTTCTGACATTGTCAGAATTTTGTCCCAGGCTATCTTTAGTCGGCCATCTTTGAACCTCTCTCACAGTGCGACGTAGGACCACTGTTTTGGAGCCACGACCAAAGATATCGCCATAAGGGGTTAAAGAGAAGAATGCAACAGGTGCAGTCAAATAGTCCAACTGACCACTTACTTTACTAGTGCTTTCCAGGTGAAGTTTTCTGCAATTTCTTTGTTTTATTTTATTTGTTCTAGCTTTGCTGCCTTACATAACATGAACACTGACAGAAATAAACCAAAGAATTGAATTGCTGGAAAATGGCAACAAACATGAAAAGTTTGCAATGAATTTAATCAGTGCTAAAGGGGTAAAAATTAGTATTTAAATACCTGGATTGGAACATAAACATACATACAGAAAATATTTCAATGAAAGATTTAACTTTTATAAATAATTTAGAAACACAATCAACTTCTATGTAGGAGACTCTCAAATGCTTATATTGCACACTGTGTGATTTAGTATGCTTGTCACCACACAATGTACACATTTGACATTTCTGATTACATTATTAATGACTGTGTCACTAGTAAGACCACAGACAGCTACAGAAATAAAAGCTATGAATATTAATAACACTAGTAATACTAATACTACTTATCATGCTAGTACCAGTTCGGTTAGCACTAGTATTACTAGTGCTAATAACAGTGTTCATTGTTATTTTTATAAGTTGCCGGTATAACACCAGTAAAATGTGGAATACAGGCCTCTACACAGGGAGCAGCAAAATTTAACAGAATATCATTTGCCCTGTCTGGTTCTAAAGTGAGATTATTTAATCTGTAAGTTTTTTCAGTCTTTGCTTCACCATCAGCAATAGCTATTGTGACAGCCAGGTGATGGTTATAGTAGCTGGTGATCCACCTTGTAGCCATGGACAGCTAGCACTCAGCTGCATGTTTGTTACACTGCCTCTTGTGCTGTTACCATAGTATTATTTTCTTAACTGTAGACTTTAATTGCAATGAACATGTAGGGCGCTGCCGTTTTTTAAATTATTTAATGGTAGTGATTGCAGCGAGTTTTTATATTTTAGAATTGTCTCAATTCAGATATTTGGTCCATTTCCTGGGCAACAAGGATTTCATAGGGCCATACCTACTCCACCACCCTGCTGCCCTGAAGGTACCACATGCAGCCAACCCACCTCTGTCGTCTCCCAGCCATGACCTCCGCTTCTTCTTCTGGACTCGCTTCTCTGGTCTCCCATAACTCTCCCCGTTTTCCTGCAGGAATTTCGGATGAGGGACCCTCTCCCTCGCTGACTTCCTTGCCAAGGGCATAGGCTTCGACGTGGCCGCTTGAACGCAGTTCTCGGCCTCCGAGGTGGAGGCGGAGGGGATGCTGACGGTGACAGGGTGGCTTGCGGGGACCACTATGGCATAGAGAGGAAGGGCTGGGGCAGGAGCCACCGCCTTAGCGTTTGCCCCAGCGCTGCGGGCGGGAGATTCGGCCACGGCCGCTAGTTTGAGGCTCAGCCGCTGGCCCATGAGAGCGTGGAACTGTTCAAAAAACTCAGGCTGCTTCCTCCTGCCAGCATTGGACTTTTTGCGAGCTAAGATGTAGTCTTTGTACGTTCGCTCCAAATTCCTCCACTTTTGAAAGCAACGCTCGCCTGCCTTCCAAGAGTTCTCGCTGATCAGAAAGCCTTGCGCCTCCATCCGGCTGGCGATGAGTTTGAATATCTGTTTTGTCCTGGTGGTCCTATCATTTAGCAAACTTTGGATCTCCGGTGACCCATAATGCTCTATAAGTGCCTGCGTGGCCTCCCTGTCCCGTGCGGTCACATTCCAGGGGCTTGACCACACAGGAAGCTCCCCCCCCCTTTCCACTGTTAGAGAGAGAGTGAGAGGAGACAGTGATATATCACAATTAGTTTATACTGTGTAAGACTTAAGGGGTAAGTAAAATCATGCTACAAAGAACATAAGACATGAAGTTACTTAAAATGTGTTTTTCTTTGAAGTATCACCTGAAAATGGGGTGTGCAGTGATTGGTTGGACATTCTGTAAATAGGCTTGCATTTTTGATAAAGAAGTGTGCAATTTGTGTAAATGCTACATATGCAAGAGTGTTGAGCCCAAGATAACAAACAAACAGAAAAGAAGTATGAACATGACAACTATTGCAAATAATATGTGCTTGTCATCCTGACATAGCATGGAGGCCATAAACTCATAACCGGTGAAAACGGCATGCTATTTGGGGGAAGATAATGGAACAGAGAAATGCTGTTACACAGTGTTCTAGCAAAGAGGGAATCTGGGTATATTGTTAAATTCCATTGCTAAGTGTAAAATAAGCTCTTACATCTACAGATTTTTTTGATTGTCACATTTTTCCAGCAACATAATTAATTTTACATTTTAACACAAGTCGCTTGTAACCATAACCAAAATGCACTTCTACAAGTACCTACTAGCTTACACATTCTAACCTTGGTGCTGGAAACAGTACAGGAAAAAGAATAGAGAAAAAAAAACCAAAATGTGTGGACTTAAACATTTGGGTTTTGAAAACTTTCAATTCATAAAAAGAGTACGCAATTAACCTTTACTTATTAATTACACAATGGAAAACTACTGTGTAATTAATACTAATTGATGTGAAAGGAGTAATTAATGTGAAATTAATGTGAAATTACCGTACATACATCTTCACAGACTTACAAACCCTTTATATGCAGAACAGGCCAAAACTATTGATATCATTTTTTGTGACACTTGCAATAAAGCCCCCACAGTGCAGCACCCTGCATTATGAAGAACACAGAACCCCATTGGAATGATAACGTAATGCTACGTACCATTTTATGTATTTTATCTGTGCAGCGTGTCAATCGAAAATTGTTTTTTCATTGAGACAATGGGCTTGCAAAAAGCAGCTCACCTGTGCTGAATCTTATGGCAACCACTTTGTCTAGCACAGGAACACTATTTGCTGTGTTGATGGATACAAGGGAAACCTGAAGCATGTTTTCATGCTAAATCATGTAGGCGAATAACAAGGTACAAATAACATGTACTGAATTATAGCAGGCAGCAGGTTGGGCTAGTGATAAGGTTTATAAACAAAAGGTTGCTGGTACCACACCCTACTGGGGAATTGCTGTTGTACCCTTGGGTAAGGTATTTAACCTACAACTGTCTCAGTAAATATCCAGCTGACTAAATGGAGCCCCTCTTTAATGTTTAACGTGTTTGAACTTTACAGAACTGACAAATGGGCCTCAAACATTTTCATAGGAATCAGCTGGTTCTGTCACAAAAGCTCTGGTTACCTCAGAACCTGAGTAGCAGCTGTTGTGGAAGAGTAGAGTCTACTTTCTTCATATCAGAGCTGGCCTTTAAAAACATGGATTACTACTGCAAAGAAGAGCAGTAGCAGACCATGCAGCAATGAAATGTGCAGATAGAGCTATGCATTTCTGATTTAAATCAAGTGCATTTGTAGATACTAGAATTTTATAAATGCAAAAGTTTTTCATGGTTTTTCCCTTTTATGCAACCCTGTTCTTTGGAATGGTCAATTGTATATTAGGCTGGACAACCTGAGCACTCTCACAGGAGCCAGTGCAATTCCAGGTCTGTGGGGCTCAGCCTGCACTTGAGAAGAGCTCCTTCCCAACTGAGCCACTCAGGAGCCACCACAAGGGGAAGGTAGCATTATTAATCAAAAATAATTCTGTTAACATTTACACTCTGAGTGTGTTTTTTTTACATTGAGTTAGGATAACGAACAGTTCAAGATCAAAACTTTGATCAAAACTTTCTACCACTGCACCGTGCAGTGTAGTGGTAGGGAGCAGGGCTTGTAACTGGGGCACTACTGTTGTACCCAAGGTACTTAGCCCACAATTGCCTCACAAACATCCAGCTGTATAAACAGGTAAAATTTTCATAACCAGCGCCTGTTTGATAGGGAAACATGTTCCAGAGCATGAAGCATTTCCACCTGAATCATAGGTTTGTATTTATTTAATCATGAAGGCCCTGTGTTTTGGCTGCCTCCACTTCCTGGCTTCCTGCCTCCCGCTCTGAGGTCAATCCTTCCTCTCTACATCGCATGCAACCTCCACAGTTTGGAGGCCCAGCAAGTGAAATGATACATAGCTCACAATGCAATACACAAACTTCATTCTGTTAGTTTTTGTTGTGGGTACCAAGAATTCACCATTATCTTTGGGGGAATGGTTGGCTAGCAGCATCATGGAAATCATTCACAATGTTACATTTGTGAATTGATACAAACCAGTGATGAGATATTTTTACACCATTGAAGACTAATAATATACATTAAACAGATGACTAACAACATAAATATCCCCAAAATACTTCAAGAAAACAAAATTATCAGGAGAAGAACAGGTGTTCAGGATACAAGTCACTGGCAATGAGAAGGCTGTAATGATCTTCTGCTGATAGGTAGAGGGGCTGTGGGGGTGCTTGGAGGGGGCTGATTATTCAATTATGCCAAATAAACAGTTTGGATATTCTGAGAGTACTGCAAAGAGTGAGTCAGGACAGGCTGACAAAGGGATGAAATATTGCTAATTGGTGTAAACATTAAATATATAATGTATATATATGAATATATATGAATGAATATGAATGAATATATACAGCGGGGAGGGGGTATATGGGCATGTCCACACATATTAAAAAACAACAAAAAGACATGCAGAGAAGGAAATGATAGGAATTTCAGCAAGGGAGCAGAATCTCCTGTTTGAGGTGTAAAGTTTTCTTTCAACAAAATTTTGAAACAATCTTTTCTCAGCATGCTGAAGAATATTACTTTCCATTAAACATGAAAAAGTGTAGCCCCTATATCACAACGGCACTATAAAACATGGCTACACAGCTAGCAATTAAAATGCTAACAATAAAATGGATCTCTGTTCAACCAAAGCAGCAATATTAGTCAGCAGCATAAAACATGAACAGCATTAAAAACACAGCTATACATGTTCACACACTATAGATTTTATTGATAAAATGCAAAACAATATAGCAGAATTTACTGAGCACTATGTTTGTAAGGATCATCCACAGCACCACATTTTTCAATCACAAACTTGTCCAGCGTATTGTGCTGTCTCAGTCATGGGCGCCTTGCTGGTTTGCATTTGTTGTGTTTCCATCGTTCTTCATAATGTTCTCACTATCGTAATTCTGAAGAGGGTTTTTTCTTCTGCCTTAAAAGCAGCAGCTTTCTTTTTCTGCTATGTTGGCTGACATCTAAGCATAAAGCAAAACTGCACAGTCTGCTAGGTGCTACAGCAATTATTGCAAGAGAGATTCACTTTCATATTCTTAGTGGCTTTTCTCCTTTATTATGTGCACTACACTCAGCTGATTAATGTTAGACAGTTCACTTTTTATAAGTGGACTGCTTGATCCTTACAGGGTAATTAAACAGGGTCAGTAAAGGAATTATTCTGTTCTAGTGTTTTTGATTGCTCTGTGCAGTGGATTCTTTTACCAGTAGTAATTATAAATGCAATACACCGTGTTGTATAAGGTCTCAGACAAAAAGAATGCTGTTAATACATGAGTAGTTCAGGCTGATAATAATAGTATTTGGTGTTCAGTTTGTTTTTCAACCATAGCTTTATGCTAGATCTTGTATTCATTTGAAGCCTAAATAGATGGATTTGTTGCACTCCTAGTAAATCTTCTTTTTTTCAAACTAGTTTGCTGAGAGAACTGCCCGTTTGAGAGTAAAAATAACACAAACAGAACAGTTCGTTATCCGTCCCTCCCCCATCTGCGTTTCTTATCATTTCATAGAAACTCCTTTTCACTCTAACCCCAACTAACACCCAAATAACACTAACACCCACTCAGATAATTTTCACTTCCTTTGCCCTATGTTACTCAAAAGATCAACAAAGGTCTGCAATTTCTCCTGGAGCAATAACGACAACGGCAAACTGCATTGTGGGAGGTGTCTCACCCGTGGCAAGGTTGTGGTCAATGCTGTCCTGGGACATGCTGTGTAGCCTCCCCATGTAGTCTTCACTGTACCAAACACGCAGCTTCTCTCCCTCTGACAGGTCCCGGCAGACCCGGAAGTAGATGTGCTCCCCATGCTGAAAGGCAGTCAGGTTCCTCTCACTCTCCTCTGCCGAGGTCCGTACATACCTGGATCACACAGCATATGACACTTACACACCCACATTCTGTCCATCCACTACCTGCTTTTGTACATTTATCTTTTATACATATTTTTCTTATGTAAAAGTGTTTGCACTGTACATGTATTTTATGGGTTATGAGGTTCTTTAATCACACAGTTATTCCTAAGATTGTATTTCAGACAATCCAGTGTTCACTGACAAACACCTAAATACTACAGTGTGAATCTCACTGTTGTAATGGGTGCTGGTCAGAGCATCAGAAAAGCACTCAGAATTCTAAACACTGAAATTATAACACTTAAGTCTGTTAACATGAGACTACATAGCAAAGAGGCCAGTTTCACAGTATTAAATAAGGAAATACCTCATCCAATTGGCTTTAGTTTCATCACTGCCATCAATGGATTTATATGTATTGTTTTCATCAACAATCTAAGGAATGAGAAAAAATCAAAATATGAAACCAAACATGCAACAACATTACAATTATTTTGTCATGAAGTATCAGTCATGGAGGCCAAAATTTAGACATACATACTTTAAACTCCTTTGTAGTTACTATATACAGCTGACATTTTGTTAACATTTTGTTAACACATTTGTGATAAAACTCTGTTTTATTATAACACTCAGAAACACCATCCTGTTCATCAATGGAATCTGGACAGCTGCTACCTAGTTCCCAGAAGTTACTTTTGAGTATGAAATAAACTGTTGTCATAATGTGTTCTTAAAGCCACTTCCCTGCAGTGTTTTAAACTCTTTGAGGTAAACAGATCTGCTTTGTCAAAAGTATGGGGAGTTTCCCCATTTTTCCAGTCGTGAGACTGAACCCCGGCCATATGACACTTGAGTCAAGTAAAGTGAATCTGTAAAATGAGGAGAGAATAGCAGTAAAATAATAGGTGAAGAGGGGAAACATTCAGTGACTTAAAATCATAATCAGAGGCAGTGAGTTTCTATACAAACAAACTTTGTAATGAGGCTTAATAAAATGTATATGAAGGCCAATGGGGGCTGAACTCACCATCCAGGAGAAGAACCCTGAGGACTTGTCCTGAGAGACTACCTCTCCCTGGTAAGGGCCAAACAGCGCCCCCTTTGGGATGTTCCTGTCCACGCAGCAGACATCCACCTCTCCTCCCTCCTGGATGATCTCGATTCCAGCGGGAGCGGTCAGAGCGGCTCGGTTTGGAACCCCCAGGGCCACAGGGGTGTCTGGAATGAAGACTGGGGGTCCATGGGTTGGACATTCCTCTATGAAGTACTCCTTGCACTCTTCACAGACTATAGAGAGGGAATCAATTAATACCACTTTCAGTATCTGTTATCAGTATCAACTGTCTGTAAAGAAACATGCCCAGACACTTTATTCCAATAAAACATGACTATGACTCCAACATTACACTCATGAAGTGGATTCCTGTTGCCATGCAAGAATATGGAAATTTACTTAAGACAACAATGATACTTTGACTTACACCAGAAGTCTACTTTTTGGTGGCTCTCTGTGGCACACACCTCCTGATCAATTTTCAGTGTCTTGTTTGATTCCTCAGGCTGAAAACAGTCCGTGTCTTTGATATGGCTGTGATAAGAACAAGACGCAAGTGGTAAAAGCCCTTACAATTTTGCACAAGATATCTATGCATGTAATAAAATCTATCTCAACAATGACTACAAACAGTATTATAAGGAATAATCAAAGTCCATAATATTAAATGTAATCTGTGTGGGCAAGTTTATTTGTTCAGAAATCATGTTACGGGAATGATTCAAGCTTCCTTTCAGCACGGGAAGACATATCTAATTTAAGTAAGCATACAAAGTATAATCGATCATGCATATTTCTGGAGTAAGTGCTATTATTCAGCCATGAGCCTGGGAGACTTACTTTGTGTTGCAGTCAAACTCCACTTCCAAGGATGTGTCTTTGGCTGACTCTTCCATCATTCAAGGAGAGAGAGGAAGGGACCCAGTGACTCCCTGCTTGGCCTCACATGTCAGGGCTGAGGACAGATAACAGCAGTGAAGACAAGAACTTTCCAGCAACAGCGAAACACAACACTAACACAATGTAAAGATAATCATCACATATATGCATTGAATTTTTTTTCCCACTTAAAACTCAGCCATTAGAAAACCTTTGTTACCAAACATCCTGCTATATTCCAACTCAGAACAGGTAGGGTCCTAACTGCATTATAAAGACATAACCACTTAGTTAAATGGTGTGACAGAAGGGAAACTCAGGCTTCATATTGTACATATGGGCAAGAAATTATTATCTGTTAAGTGGATTGCCCAATACTAGAATATTGGCCAAACAAGACATTGTGTGCGTTCTGGGATTAGGACATAAAATTGAGACCGAAGTTAAACACACTTTGTACAGAAGCTATAAAAAGAAGCATTAAATACATAACAAACCAAACACTTCTCTCCTGAAGGACATATTCACAAATTATCAATGAAAACCATCTCACTCTCTTCCCTTTCCACCAACCCTGAAAAATCAAACAAAAGCACAGAACAGACAGTCATAAAGTGTGGGTGATGCTCACGCTGCTGTAAGGGAGGGGACAGGTGGTCTGTCCACCAGACAGGTCAACAGCACAGGATACTTACCTCAGTCAGGAATTGGTTATACTGCGTGTGTGTTTTGTATAAAGTGTGTATGTGCATGCATTCAGGCATTTGTGTGTTTATTAATGCAACCACTATGTATATTTACTTAGACTGATGCGAGATGAGGGACATGGCACAAGGCAGGATGCTGGATTAGGCAGAAATGACTCCATCTGCTGGACCGTGGGTTCCTGCCAGTTCTCCCTCCCTGCCGGGCCTTGCCAAGTGCACACCTGGAATCAATCAATCCGGCCTCACTGACAATGGCACAAGATCAGCCTGGCTCATCAGTTTGGGGAGAGGCAAGAAGGGATGGAACAAGTTACGTCACAGAGGGAGTAAGCCCTAACTGTGCACCGGATTGTTTAAGACCTGTTTTTGTGTACAGCCTGCTCTGTAGCACTAACCCTGGTCTGGACATAGACTAAGAGACTGTTTTTTTTTCATTTGGATTGCTTGTAGATTTTTTGGTTTTCTTTTCCTTTTCAGTTACAAAGGGTAGTTATCAGGAACACCCATCTTTCTGTTTCGCAATCAAAAGAATGTTATAGCTCTCAGCGGTATTGGTGTCTGGCAACTGTCTTTCATCATCCTGCATGATGTGGCGGGCAAGTGCAGTAACTGAAAATTATTAGGCTGTATGTCGATACTACAAATGATACAAACAGAAATAGGATGAGAAAAGATATAAGAAGTTGTATTTGGACATTAATCAATAGCTGTGGTTCCTGGAGGCCTAGTGCTTTTGTGGCTTTATTATATGTAATCATTAGCACAAGGTAGAAGTGTTTAAACACGGAGAATTCAAACAGAGCAATCAAGTATCCTGATGTGGCTGTACTCTAACTGCACATATTAATTTGATGAGTTCATTTAGGACGTTAAGAGTTTTATGTTAATCATACAGTTTCTAGAGTTTAGCCTCTCATCAATGACATTTGCAGAGAAGTCCCCTGGCATGTCTGGACATAACTTTTATGTGATGTGTAAAGTCTGAAGAGCACCTTCTCTTCAAGTAAAAAACACACAGAGCCAAGTTACATGATAGGATTTAGGGAACCATTGAGTAACATTGCTTTGGAATGGTGCTTATTTAGTTTGTATAAGATAAAAAAGCAATTTGGGCAAGATTACCATGGATTCATTATAATATCACTACTTTTACTGGCATACCTACTTTTTGTACATGTGAGTAGCTTGACTTTTTGTACCCTGAAATTATATATAATAGAGAAGACAGCTTTCTAGTTAGCTGGTTAGTTACCGGCTACTTTAAATAGCTATGGCACACACCACTGGTGTGATTTGGCTCGGGAGTGATCAGACGAGAGGTTGGAAGGAAAGTTTTCTGGTCTGCGGACCAGCGTTTATTGTTTTGAGAGGCACAGTCCAAATCAAACAAAACAAACAAAAACACTTCTTTTTTCACCTGCACGGGTGATGACAAACTAACAGAACGGAAAACACTTCCTTTCCAGGGCTAAGGTGAGGCTTTTCTCTCACTTTCACAGCTGCAGTCCCCTTTCGCCTCTTGCTCAGTCTCCTCCCTTTCCTGTCATTGTGGACACAAGAGATTTCATTGCCAATGCACCTTGACAGAATCAATTCCCTTCATCCTTCCCAGAAGGATCACCTTCAGGGAGGTACAAGGCTTCACCTTATACCTCCCAGACAGACATGCACCACAAGCTGTTATGCAATACATGCACCCTAATACAGCCTAAGTTGTTTTACCAGAACCCTCTTTGCGCTTGACTACATGTCACTCTTATTTGTTTGACTGCCTGTCATGGACTAATATGATAATGCAGTCAACCAACACAAACTCATCAAAGCACTTCTGTGATGCTTTGGTTTGTTGTCTGCATGGACTTTTGCTGCTCTGTTCTACTTCACTGTGGTAAAGGCTGAGGCCAAAAACACATGCGTTTTTCTCTCTATTCCACCTAATTTAGAACTGGCAACTGCGCCACACTAGACTTGTCTCATTATACACCCTGGGTGCTCACACAGGGGCACTGAGCCTGGATGAATGCCATCCTCAGATGCATGTGCCACAGTGCACAGCAGCATGGGGGTTACCATTTCCTCAGGGCTTTTGGGTTTCCCCTAAGGTCTGTTGGACTAGCAATATGTACTGTTCTAGCTGGTCAGGATTTTTATGTCTACCGACTCTCAGGCACACTGCAACTTGTCAGGTGCCTGAGAGTCACTTGGTTGAAGACAGTGGAATAGCTCTGATCCTCCAATGCGTGTCATCTCACTTCAAAGCACAAGTGCAGAGTTTGCCACAGTGATATGAGCTTAATGTATGACTGGTAATTCTTAAAACAAGGCTGCATTGGATATGCATGAACATGTTTTAAAGTGGTTTTATTCGATACAAACTCCATCTGAGTAAAAGTAAAAAACAAAAACCACAGGGTCATTCCGTGTCAAATCAGACAGAATCCAGTTTGTCTATATAATCACGAGAGTGATATTGAGGGTATTATAAACCCATTTTTTTGCACCCATATGGTATCAATCATTATTTTTTCTTCAAATACAATCTTTTATTAATTTTGTGCCAATATTTGAGGTCTCTACCACTAATGGACATGAAGATATTAAGAATAAAACAAGGTATGGTAGCATTTTTCAGTCATTTTCATAGGACCAAAATGGTATGTGGGGTAGCTAGAAACATGAAAATGTATGTGGAAATAGCTTAATGTATGGTCATTAAGTGTACAAAGTGCCAATGTCCTTCCATGTTCCCTTCTTAGATAAATACACATGGTTAAAGGCATTGTTTTACCTCTAGGAAAAAATGTCCATAATGAAGAAGCAGGGTCTTCCCTTATTATCTCTACTTATGTGTGTCCCAGCCTCTGAAATATTGATTGGAGTAAAGAAATACATGTTTTCTGTAGGCTCATTTTACTATAGGTCATTAATGCAAGCTATTCTTTACTATCAGGGCCTCATTATAGAAAAAGGCATTTACTGTGATATATTCAATGGAGTGGTTAAATTTTATATCCCATATTTAAAAAAGAAAAGGTACTCAACAAAAAATTCAAATAACTTTATTGAAAATGATGTGCAATGTAGCAAATTATGTACTAGAAATTACATGTGATGAAAACTATTATCCTTTAACCATATAACTTGAACAACAGGACTGAATTGGGTACATGCTTGATGTTTTCTTGATAAGTGGAATCCCTATGTTCCATTAGTTAACTGATTGGTGGCTAGGATGTGCTCAAAGGCCACCGCAATATCTTCACATGTCGTCTTATTAAGGGAATATTGATGTCCCCTCCTGGTAGTGGCTGGGGCTAGGATAGCACAAAGCACATGGATGGCGGGCACCCAGCAGATGTCGGCTATTTGAAGGAAGCTGCTGGTCCATTAGGGTGCATGAATTTCACCTTGTAGTCCTCCTGCTCCTCTGACCTCTCCAAGGTGTACCCTACCTACCATTTTC